>JAVJGJ010000002.1:10921427-11006668 GCA_035590215.1 Microhierax caerulescens | reverse complement strand
AAACCGACTTTCCATCATCCTCCCCACCCCCCCCCCCCACCCCCCCCCAAAAAAAAAAAAAAAGAAAAGAAAAAAAAAAAGGAGTCTTTGGAATGCGGTTCTGTTGCACAGGAAGCATCCTCCCTTCCGAACAACTTCAAAGAGGTAACAGGCTATGCTTTATGAGGCTCCCATTTGTACAGCATCAATTTTGGATGAGTAACTCATGTGGAGTTTTTCTGGAAATATTGCTTGTATTTGCAAAAATTAAATTTACAGCCTCAAGCCTAATTTCTAAATCTAAATTAACTGGAGACAATTTCTTATGCTTGATAGCCACATTTCTCCACCTGGCTTACAATTTTGTTCTTTTCATTTTGCATGTGTACCCAGCCAGCATCAGAGAAAAACCCATGCATTTGCAAAAGACAAACTGAACATGGTAATCAGTTATACCTGAAAAAGTGGGTATAAAATGTTGGAAGAAAATTTAGTTCAAAATGTCTCAAAAGAAAAGAAGGTAGTTAACATGTTTCATTAAAAACTAGGAAAGGGTTGAATATGTAAAGAGTTTGGTTTAAAAATTAAGCTATACAGAGGTGTCATAATGAATTAAAGCATGTGTCTTCACTCATTAAGTGTATGGTGACTTATTACAGTACCAGCAGAAATGTATAAGCACCCACAATATGAAGTATGATCAGTGCGTCCAGTGCTTCGTACAAAAATCAGACCTTCTGTTTATGTTCAGTACAAATTGTTTGAGTGAGAGAAGCCTGATTGCTTTTGGACCCCTTGTGCATGTGCATTAGAATTGATATGTACTCATGTTGTCTACACGCCGGACACCGGGCAACAGGGTTGGAGCTTCAGCTTTGGTGTTGCTACTGCCAAGCATTTAGACATCTAAGGCAAATATCCAAGATCTTCAATTTCTATGGGAAAAGAATATCCAGGAGAAACCCAGATGTAGTCTATCCCTACCTATGTGAATTGCGCTGTAGAATGGATATCATATGTAGAATTGAGATGCTTATGCCTTTGACAACAGCTGTGTTTATTGAAAGCTTGACTGGTGAGCAGAGCTCTATAGTACAACTAGTTTATTGTCAGCAGTTATTTTCTGTGGGAAATCTGGAGGGTGTTTTGTGACTGTACTCATTTTAGAGTTGTGGTATGTATTTAGTGTGATTCCATGGATCATCCCTTCAGTGCTTTTGACTTCGAGAAAAAAACCCAAACCCAACCCTACAACTCTTGAAAAATGGAAATTTATCTTATTTAAAATAGTTTTCAATTTCAATGCTGAAACTCAAATTTTCATTTGAAACTGGGTTCTGTTCATTACTGTAAGCAACATATTCATGGAAAGAAAGGAAACCACAGACTAACAATCATTCCAGCAGAATGCCTTTGTTTTGGCAAAGGGATGTAGATCAGTTCTACCAGTTGGGTTCTGAAATTGAAAGGGATTTGAATTCAATATTGAAGGTAAACTGTAAAAGTTAAACTGTGAGAGTCTTATATAGCTAACTGTGAGAGTCTTATATAGCTTTGTTGGACACATTCACATTGGAAGCAGTGAATGAAAACTGACTGAAGACCCCAGGATCTGATTTCATTTTATGAAGACACATAATTTTTTTTTTCCTTTTTAAGTTATAGGCTATTTCTCAATTCCCTTATAGTCCTCCTCAATAAAAGAGCAGTTATAAGACCTGTCTGGCTGTCTGGATGTATCTGGCATAAAAATATTTTTATTTGCTGTGAATTTGCAGGATGCATTTGGTAGATTGTGTTATACAGATATTCCCTTTTGCTTCATTTTCTCTCAGCTGCAGATTTTAGGCAGGAGTTTAAAGTTGCTGCTTCTAGTGGAAAGGTCAGGACTTCAATTCTTCCACAGTTTATGTGAGCAGAGAAAGAAAATAGAGAGACCTGCAATTAGATTTTCAGGGTTCATGAATTCAGCTTCATGATTGCAAGATAGTTTGCTGTGATCAAGCCAGGTGCCTTTAAACACTGAGGCAACAAAGCATTTTCTCCACTTTGCAAGGAATGCATTCAGAGTATCTGTTCTTATTTCTGTACTATCTGGTATTCTCTATGGTACAGAAAGTTAATCCCTGAAATGTGTAAAATAAGAAATTAAGATTAGAAGTCTCCATAGTTTGTCTCATGGTTTATCACAATCTCCCCAAGGTAGTTTCTGCTGTAAGGCTGGGTTTTAGATGTTCACACTTTTATAACAGAATTCTCTCCTTCAAAAAGCCAAAAAAGTTCAAACATGTAGCACTTAACTGCCTTTGAGAAGTATGTAACCTATTGCTACTTTTTGTGACACAGGTTAGTCTCTTCCTGGCAAGACAACGTTTCTTTCCAATGGAAGGTACTGTTTCAGGAATTGTAGTGTGGAAGGAAAAGCAAAGTGGATCCTCCCATCCTGCTTCTCTAGCCCCAACATGGATTTTGTTTTACTGCTCCGTAAGACTTAAGATTTTTATTTGTTTTATGACCATGTTCTAGACTTATTTTTTTTTGTTTCAAGTTTGATGACTCCCTTTTCACATGGCTGGTTGTCTTTAATATCTGGACGTTGGTTTTCTATAGTATTTCCAACATAGCTCCATTTTAGCATACAAGTTATTGTAATTCTTCCCATTTTAGCATACCCAGGTGACCCATACCCATCTCTTACTTGTTTCAGCAGAAAATTAGCCCATCAAGTACCAGCAGGTCATAGTACACAGACAGGAAGGCTGCCACTTTTTTATGTAAGTAATGTCATTGCTTCCTACACTCTGTGAGCACATTTGGAACCACATTTTAAAGGTTTCTTTCCATTTTATCAAGTCTAATGGATCTATGCAACACAGAGGAAGGAGTTCTGTAGGCAGAAATAAATCACTTTGAGCTTGTTGACTTGCAGAAGCTTTTGGTTGCCTTTATTGACCAGACGGAACTGAGTAAATGCAGCAGTTCTGGAGATCTGGCCTATAGCATAATGCAAGTTTTATACATTTTACTTATTTCTGTGGTATGTTAGCTAGAGTTTGTTTTGAAAGAGATACAGTTCCATGAAGTAATTTATGTATGAAATCCACAAGGCTTCCCAAGGCCTGAAACAGCAGGATGATAATGATTAATGAAGGCAGACAGCATGTGGCCATAGGTCCCAGCATAGCTTACATATTAGGAAGTTCTTCTAGCTGCATGAGAAGCAACGAGAAGTAATCTGCTGAGACACAGAATTTTGACTCTGAATATTCTACTATACTTAGGATACATGCTGTGTTTGTAAATTACATATAGGAGGATTATATGTGAATAGATTTTCTTATGAATTATGGTAAAATGAGAAATACAGCTTTCTAAGAGTAGTGAAATCTTTACTGTATGATCAACATGTAGCTGTAAAATGAGACACTTGCTACTGTTCTTTTGATATATAGCTATGACGGTTTGGATAGGAGCTATATACTGTTACTGTCACAGAAGATCTGGAGTCCCTAAGTGGCCTCTGGCACCCAGAATTGTGAAATGTAGAATGGGAGTAGGTTCATCCTGAAGCACTTGCATTCTAAGTAACACATGAGGATGGAGTGATGATCCAAAGATTATGCAGAGGAATGATGGCAGGCAGAGGATTAGAGTCCAACTGTGTTGACAACAGTTCTAGCTACATTGCTTTTCTTTAGGGCTTTGGTCTTTGTCAGTGCTGCGGCTGCTTTGTTCTGAAAAGACAATGTGCATTAACAGAAGCACTGTCTCCTTTAATGGTCTGTCACACACCCAAGAGTACTAAGGCAGTGCAAAGTCTTTGCAAAGCTGAAACACAGCTGCTCTTCATAACCAGATAAGCAATTGTTAGACAGGAATGTGCCGCATAGCCAAATAAGAAGGTTTCTGTGTCAGGGATTGACTCAGAAAGCACAGGCCCACAGTTATGTGTCTCCAGTGAACAGAAACTTCTTAGGTAGAGGTGTTGTCTTTGGATGAAGTATTGGCAGGGTGTTATGGTAGATGTGGTTTCCCATGTCTTCCTGGTAACTTGAAGACAGAATGCTGTAATTAATACCTATTTATTGAAGATACGTAGAGGTGTATGTTGCACAAGATGCATTTCCAACTTTCCCACTCCTGTGCTCATTGCACTTTTACTTCTGCTGAGCTGAGTAGTTCTCACTATAGGGCTAGAGAAGGAGGCTGCTCTCAGTCTAGGTGCACAAATATCAGACCCATTAGTGTGAGCATGCAGAGTCATTGAAAAAAATCTCTAAAACTAGTTTTCAGTACTCATAGAACAGCTACCTCAGCTCCTGAATAGCACTAGAATATTTACGTACTGAGCTGGATGGTATATGTAGTATATTGTTAGCCATAATATTTCAACCTAGATTTCTCAGCTGAAAGAGTACGGTGAGGTTACTGGGCTCGTTCCACAAAAAGGTCTGTTAATGGTAAATAAACATGCAGGAAAAGATAGCAAGAAGGGTTTAATATTCAGAAGATGTAAGCTCATTGGACCTCACAGCAGACATGCCAGGTTCTGGCTCTTCATTCTTGGTCATTCTCTCATTTGATGTATTCCTGTACAAACATGATGATGTGTATATAAACATTTAACATTATCTACATACCTAATAGCTTTTCAGTGGGAGGTCTCATATCAGTACTTTAAAAAAAAAAAACAAACAAACCCCAACTTGTTAGAGCTAATGGTAATTCTGCCAGCTTTGTGCAAAAATAAGTGAAATTATCTTTGAGCATGGAGCTGACATCTCTGGCTGCCAAAACAGTTACTGTTTTGTGTGAGAAATCAGAGTGCCAAAAAATTCTTTCTTTTCTCTTTGCTCCTCTGTTATTAAAGCTCATTGAAAACTAAAAAAAGAAGAATGTAATGTCAATAATAATAATAATTGTTAATCTTGGATTTAAAAATTGCAACAAATCAGTGTCACATGACAGAAGGAAAAACTATCTCCTCATCAAATTGATACCTATTAGTAAGAACATTTTGCAGAGGAAGTCCTCTGAATATATGGAACTAAATCTTGTTCCTCAGAACAGTCCAGCTTAGTTTGCACATCACATCCAGTCATCTAAAGAAACCCACAGGCAGACAGAAAACCAAAATACCCAGTGGTAGGTACTATGAAGTAAACAGCTTTGTCTCACAACATTTGCAACCTCAAACCCAATGTAATATCTTGTTACAGAATGCTTCATCCAGTTGTTGCAATGCATTTTTCTTTTCTGGCTGCTGAGGTCCAGTCTCTGCACTTTTAGGATGTGCTAGGGTAGGCTGACTCCTGTATTTTCATAGTTCCGTGACTTGACTATCCATTTCTGGGGCATTACCATTCCTACTTTTGTGCCCCCAACAGAGTGCAAAGCATACGCAGAAACTCAGCCTCCTTTAATTTCTTACTGCAGATTATGGGATAAGTGTCATTGAGAAGAGAGAGGATTTATGAATGAGTGTAGGTGGGGTTTTTTCATGATTTATTTTAAAATGCAGAGACTAAGATTGTCAACCTTATCCTGGCATAAAGAGAGGGGAGTAAGTTTTGAGTCTGCTGTCCCATCCTGAGACCTTCCTTTTAAGGAGAAAAATGGACTGAGAGGACAGAAGTATGTGTTTCTGTCCACCAGAAAAAGTCCTCATGTGAGTCATGAAAGCAAGCTAAGTAGAAATGGGGGAGGGCTTGGGTGCATACCTGCTATAATGCAAGGTTAGTGCCTTCAGTTGCTTGCTTACCAAGCTCTGATGGACTTACTTACTTGTGCTGCTGCCTTCCTACCAGAAAGGTACCCTTGTCAACTCATGGACCTTCCAAAGACTGCTTTCTGGCCCCAGTGGTATTGTCAGTGTCCATGCCTGACTCAAAAGGGTTTACTCTCCAGGAGTGACAAGAGGATGTAGGCTTTCCCAGCCAAAAAGGAAACGATAACAATAAAAAGTACTAGTGATCCTGTACCTGGTCCATAGTAACAGCTGAGTTCTCAACAGTATCTTAGGTGAGGTAAATGTAAAGAAAGCATTTAACAGAGAGTAATGTGAGGTATTTGGAAGATTTTTGTATTGATTTTCTTTAGAAAATGAACAATGTTCTGAGCAAATTATTCTGAACCACCACTACTCCCAGTTCTTCCTCCCCATGTTTCTTTTTCAAACTCCTACTCTGTATTTTGTTAGAAAAGTAGAGGTTAATTGTTAGGCCATTGTGTTCTTAAAAGTAAGTCAATTCTGCCATATCCAACAGAGTTCAGTTTGAGTTTTGCTTTTGACTAAGATGAAGTACAATTAAAATGGGGAAAGTGGTACAGTGCTTAGTACTGGGTCTGCTAATTGCTCCAGTTTGCTTTCATTTATTGTGACAGCTCTCCATGATGCATTATCACTCTGGTGGCTTCCCACCCCAACCCCCCATCCAACCCTTTAGCAGTTTTGTGCTGAGCACTTGGAAAAATATGCAACTATTAAGTCTGGTCTTGAGTTTGTTACTATTAAAGTTCATATTTGATCTTCTGCCTCTTATAATGACAGGAGTAACGGTGGCTTTGTTGCTGCTTAGATGTTCCCCATTTCCCTCCTCTTCTCTCCTAATGCATTACAAAGAAATTCTTACAGCCTGAGTGAATTGCAATGCTGCAGAGTATGAGGCAGGAGGGCTAGTGCCTTGGAGGTAAAACGAACAAAAAAATGAGAAAGCAAAATATTACAAAAATAAATATTACTTAATGCACAACTTACAGAATAAAAGTGTTGGTATGCCTGAGAATATATGATTTACAAAATGTGTATAATCTATAAAGTCTGCTAGGACATTGACTTTGCAGGTTACTTGTGCTGCACTTGCCTACTCTGTGCCAGGTGCTACGCTATCAATGATTGGTTGAGGAGCATGAAGTTGCTTTGTATTAAGTTCAGTGGGAGCAAAGGACAGTTTTGGTGTGAAAGGAAACAGAACAAAAGGAATAAAACAGGCAACTCCCTTCTCTATACTGCACTCAAGAAAACAGGTTTAAATGAAACTGTGGTGGGAACTATATACAGAGGTGCAGTTTGCAGCATTATTAATAAACCACTGCTTGGTGTGTATGACCCAATCAGGATCTCATCATCACAGGGAACATATGTGGCCTCTTTATACAGAGCTCTTTATGATCACGTTTTGGTGTTTAAAGAAACAGATAAAGAAACTAGCTGGATTTTGAAATTTACTTTGAAGTCAGTATGAGTCAAGTGCAGAGAAGGGTATTTTTGACACTGTAGCGAGGTACTTACCTGAATCTTTACACACATAGGTGTATTTATGCAGCTCTGGCATGCAACCTTTTAGCTCAGCAGTAGAAGTTCAGAATTTCTGATTTAGAGATTGGGGGTCATAGTGATATTTGAGTTAAGGGATGCTATGCCTGGCCATGTGTTTTGCTGTTATATCTCATTTTGTAGAGGAAAATAGGAAAATACTGAAATTATTGGCAAGTCCTTCTCTACCCTTTAGGTTTTTACTTCCCATGAAAAAAAATCACTCATATGAAAACCACGCACATATGACACTTCAATAGAGTCAAAATTAAAAATGAAGATTCCTTGATGACCCTGTATTTCTGGTTTTTGCAGTTCCATCCTTTGGTTCTCTACATTCTTTCCAACATCTGGATATTTTTAAAGTTTGTTTCCATTTTTATTTTTGTGTTCCACAATTTCCTTCCCTGTTTTTTTTTCCCCTACAACCTTCTTGAACTCTTATTTTTTGCCATTTTTCCCCATTGTGTCTTTACATTATGGTCTGCATCATTTCTCTCAGTCACTGTTTTATTCTCATCTGCTCTTTTCATTGAATGTGGAGTCATCCCCAGACTTTCAGCATTTAAGATCTAGGTTGGAATTGCAAAATGTAAGTCTGAAAATAAAACTTCACGAAGTTCAGAATATTCAAACATGGGAGGAGAGAGAGGGTTCTAATTTTATGTCTTTATTATTTAGTTAGTATTAGGGCAAGGAATGCCTACAGCTATGGTCCTATGTAGTAAAAACAGTTCTTCATTTTGTGATTTAATTAACTTTCATAAAACACACAAAGGAAGTAAAATGGGAAGTTGGGGGATTATGAAGGTAAAAATTATTAACTTATTTAGGTCATGCAGGAAACTGAAATTAGATCTCTTGAATCCAATTCTGGTATCTTAGTCACTTCTTTCTTTCCTATTTAGATCTGAGATTTTATGTCAAACTCCCCTCCTTCCACTCTTTTCTGGGCTAAAGAATCAGATATTCATATGCCAATCTTGAAAATGTACCCTTCTGGAAAATTATGGCAAACTTGCATTAGGTCCAGGAATTAACTCTGCATTTCTTATGGAAAGAGCAGTAATCTCAGGGTCTGGTTAGAAGAAAAATGTTGCTGAATGAAACATGAGCTGCAAGAGCCCCTCATCCTGTGGGCAAGACCAGCTGTAGAGCCAAAGGGTCTATCCCTCATTTTAGGAATAAGTACCAGACCAAACTCTGATGTGTCTCTGTTGATTTTTTTGCTTAAACTTCACTCTCCATTATCAATTCATTGGATAAAGTCATCTGCCCTCATAAGTGCCTGAATCAAACAATTATTCCAACACAGGTTACAAATTTAAAATCAGAGAAGCAGGCATTCTATCAATGGTTAAACGACGTATTTGACAATAAGCCATTCTTTCAAGAATAAAATGCTCAGAGACAAATGAGTGAACTCAAAGGGAGGCTAAGGCTGTAGATGATGCCAAGAACTACACATGGCTCTCACATAAATACATCCTTAATAGTTACTCTTAATACTTTGTTGATTGACAGGTCATAAACTTCCGATACTAGAAGTGCAGAGATAATGAAACAAAGGGAGTTTGAGAAATGGAATGAAAGCCAGGGTATTTTTCCAATTCATTTTTTGAAAGTACAGAGATATATTTCTTTGTAGTTAAAATTCTCTAGCTTGCCAGATTTGTGAATAAAAATCTTTTGTCCTTGTCCAGTAAATATCTCAGGAATATGTAGAAAGAACAGGAATGGAAAACACTGATGCAGCTAAATATTCACTATGTCCCTCTATTGGTAACAGGAGAAGAGCTCTATTAACACAAAGACATGATGTTAGGAGTTTTGGTGACATGATCCATTTCCAAAAAGAAATTCAAAAGAGGCATGTTAGGTCCATTTAAACACACATCTAAAATATCAAGGTACGCTGCTTCTAGGGAAGAATTAGGATGCAGAAGTAATGGATAGCTGTGCTGTTCTCACTGTATCTGAACCACAGAAATATACACTGCCAGGCACTGCCGGGGCTAGAAATTAAATAAAGAACTTGTATTCCATTTAGGAACCCACTTAAATGTCCAGATTTTTAAAAGAGTGTATGTCAGTAAATGATGGTTTTATCAGATAGCATGAAGCATTTTTGGAAATTTGGCTGTCCTGTAGGTGTTTGAAAGGGAGATGAGCTCTTCTGAAAGATCTGTACATAAAAATTCATTGTAAAAAGCCTTTGTAATACATGACTGATCAGATAAGTGTGTTTCAGACTCACAGTACCAAGGTTTGTTTTATGCTGGTTTAAGACCGTACTTAGCACATAGAATCCTCAAACCGTAAAGGCATCAGGAAGGCATCTACAAACTGGCATACCATTTCTCTATAGAGGTTTTGCAGCTGCTGCATTTTGCTCCACTAATTCTATCTGCTCTTGGTTAAGACCCCTTTCTCTACACCGCTTTCTATCAAAAAAAGAGAGATGTCTGGAGGAGAGAACTCCTTCAAAGTGCTAATGGAAAAAATAGCAATGACTGTATATACATAGTTCCTCCTGGACAATATGCAAATGACACCCAGTTCTCAAATCTGAAGTCTAGGTTAAGAAATTCTTGCTTTGTCATTTAGCATATTTTCCTTCATTGTACTCACAAAGCAGGAGTTTCAGATGGCTCTGTTCTTCCTGAGGTGAAACTTTTCCTGGCACCTCTACTATTTCCCTTCTCTTGCCAGAGATAGGTGACCATTCATTTGCAAAAACAGTTGAGTGGATGCTAGGTTAGGCGAATTGTATGTTATTTTCTTGCATTCATACCTTTACTCTTCTCTTGCATTATGAATCTTCCTATCTCTCTGGCACTGGCATGACCTATGCTAATATAGCATCAGGGAAACCTTTTGTTCTCACATATAAAGGCAGTAGGACAGAGTGTTGCTATCACCATCTTAGTCTGAACCACAGAACATATGTGACTGTAAAATACAGCACTGTTAAACCGCCGGTCTGTCACCGGTTCTGCTGAGCACTGCTCTGACTTGAAACACAGTGTGGGCTAATGAGGAGAGTAATTATTCACTGTCCACGCGGTGGCACCCTTGGCAGGTACGTGAGCCCATTGCTGTTACCCAGCCCTTGCAATCTTCACTTGGCTTCTTCCAAGATTCTGGGGTTTATGAAGGAGCTTGAGAATGTGCAAAGGTCTCTCTGAAGGAATGACATTTTGTCAGGGTGTAAGCTTCCTTATCGTATCTGAGCTGCTACAGCTGCATCAGGCTTTTGAGGTCTTTTAACTCGGGTGTATTTTCTCTCTCCATGAATTGGCAATTTAAAAATCACAAAGAAAGGGACAAATCCCACTTTACTCTTTCCCTATATAAATCTCTGATATCTAAGCACCCTGATTTCTCATATGTTTTTTCAGCTCTGTGTCTCCTTATTATGCCTTCACGTTTAAGGCATAGTGTTTCCTTGTAGGACTGTTTTCTTAACCTTTTTGCATCTCCCTTGTTTGGCTCAACATATATCTTTCAGCAGAATCACAGTGTTTGTGCCTGCTCTGCACCACACAGGGATATCAGTTCTCAAAAAATCCTATTCAGGAAGATTTTTCTTTCCTATGCTTCTTGCTATGTGCTCTTTTCATGTGGTACCATCTTCTCTGGTGAAAGCATGTCTTTGTTTTACTGATGTCAATGCCTCATTTACCATTGTCTTTAATGAGGCTGTGGCTTTACCAAAGCAGTATGGCAATTGTGTGCAGAGAAGCAGAGAGGAAGTGAGGGAAAACCAAATGTGAATTTGGGAGAACACTCTTCTGAACAGAGCATACATTACTGCTAGTAGAGAATCTGGTCTGTCTGATAACAGTCTGGTTTGCCTCATTTCTAGTAGGTAGTGTCTTTGAGGTGAATAACAACACTCTCTCAGTCAGCGGTAACAGTGAAATTTCAATAATGGGAAACCAAAAGACGGCAAGTAATATTCTAGAACTGGCCCACTTACATATTATTTGTTCCAGACGTCTGTTCCAGTTCTTTAACTGTTGTGACATTTACCATGAAAGTTAACTATAACAATGAATGGTATTTTTGTTATATTGGTCAAGACTTTAAAAAAGGTAAATAATTTTTCATGCTTTCAATTAGTAAGTGACAAATTTAAGAGGCTCTGAAAAGACTTGTTTCTCAGAGGTTCACCTAAGAAATACCCTCAATTTTTAAAAATTTCTCTCTCAGTCTCAGACTGAGACTGTATCAGATGATGCCTTGCTGTTGTGGATGCCTGTGCTGAAAGATGATCTTGGAAATACTGAAAGATGATCTTGGAAATACAGGGATTGCTACAGAATTTATTTGTTTATTTAAGTATTTCACACAGTGTTAGAAACAAAAATGCAGGAAAAGCTAGCAGATATAAGCTGTTACATGGTTTGCAGGTGTACTGCTCAGGCAAAACCACAAACTATAAATACAGAAAAGATTCCCAGAACTTTGTCAAAAAGACTTCCAAATTCTTCATGATATGATGTAAGCTGTTGGTTTTAGCTGCTTTTTTTTTTTTTTTTTTCCTTTTTTTCTTTTCTCAGAGTCCTTTGCAATCTGAATCTTTCCTTCCTGAAAGTACAAGGCTTCGGTCTTGGTTCCATATGTCTTTATAAGCCCACACCCTGAGCACAAAATAGTGTTGAAGATCACTCCCTTGTCTTATCGGGCCAAACAAAAACTTTAAAGGGGTTTGGGATATAGATGTTCTTTTGGCCTGCTCAACAGACCCCTGACTGAGATAATATCCGTAGGGTTATGAAGTATTATTGAAAGGAAGCACAAGAACACTGTGCTGCAGTTCTGCGGCATGTGGCTTTAATTACAGATTCTGTTGAATCCTTTTCATACCTGCTCTTAAATTTTTTTCTTGAAATCTCTTCCACTCTGGAATGATTCTGTTCAAATGAGTTACTAAAACACTATATAGGAACTAACTGGACAGACCTAAGGGATCCTGATACTACCTTTCATCTTCTTGTTTCTAATTCAGCCTGACAAACTGTGCAGAATGGCTTGAAGAACTGGGGCCTCATCCTCATGAAAACATCTGTAAATTAAAAGCAAAGGAGTTTGAGCTGCTTTTCATCATCCTAGGTCCAATTTACATAGGTCAAATTTACAACCCAGGCTGAATTTACATACCAAACAAAAAAAATCATCATCTAATAAAATAATGTTTGGGTAAAACATAGGTTTCAGAATTATTTTTTTATTAAAGATGAGCAGCACTTTGTTTCTTTTAAATAAATATTTATACAAGCATTCACTGTAAAACAAGATAACCTAGGGTCTGAGGCCCTTCAGGGAAGTATCTCACATTTTCTATGATGATTTTTTTCTGAGCTGTTTTATACATATTAACCACTGAGATAGTTAAGAACCTAAAAAATATTTTTGAATACTGAAAGAACAATTTCCTTTCTATAGGTGTGATCTTACTCAGTGCAAGCTATACCTGAGCATCTAAGAGCAGAATCTAGTCCTCTGGAAAGCAGAGGCAAATTAAGCCTTAAGTAAAAACAAACTGTCCATTGACAAATATGCTGTGAAACAGCTAGATTTCCAAAATGCTTATAAGGCAGGATAAATTTCACCCCTAGACTTGCTTCAGGTGTCTTAGAAGCTTTTGGTACACTGGTGCTATAAGAATATTAGAAAAATTACACTGAAATATTGAATGCCAGCAAGGTATTAGTTTTAGGTAAATACCCCACCCTCCCCACCCCACCCCACCCCTTGAATTCTTAAGTACTTAAATTCAAGGAATGAATCTGAAGATGAGCTGGGAACTCTACTGTGCTGGAAACTGGCCTGTTTTAGGACAAATCATTGTGTCTGATTTGTTTTTATATCTTTTTGGTGATGAGATTCCATTGACAGACTTGGTCTTGTCAATAGAAGACCGGTTCACTGTTCATAACAGTGTTTACTGCCATATTCCAATCTGCATTTTTCCAACCAACTTCAGTACCTTCCATACCTGCTTTTACAGGCATTTAATATGTTAGCAGTTAAATCCAGGGGCTGGATATTTCAGCATGAAGAGTGGTAGTTTCAAAAGCAGTTATGCTTCCAGCTGAAAGTGATATTTTCAATATCGGTTTACTGTATTATTTAAGAAACATAAAAGCAGATAACCATTTGCAAATCTTGCCAAGAGGGGTGAAGACACTAGTTTGTGGTGTGGAAGTTCTTGTTTTCATGTAGGAAAACCAAGGGAACTTCCTGAGTGCCCAGTTAGTCTCTTTATTTCAAGTTCATTTTTTGTAAAATGGGAGAATAGTAATGCTGTCTGCTTCAGGTGGGAGGAGAACCTTAGAGGAGAGTGGAGGACTGTAAAAATATCTGAGAGAGTTTGTAGTCTGATCTTTCCTAAAAGTAACACCTCTTCCATAATGCTGGGGACAATCACTGATGGAAGACAGTATGTCCTTTTGCAGCCCTGCTGAAAAGAGTATCTTGTTTCATTTGAACGCAAATGCCTTCTTAACTTCCCCATTCCCTGTAATCTTCCTGTGATGATACTATATGATTTTCCAGACTGCTGTGTTCTGCGGCATTAGAAGCTACATGTAACATCAGTGGTAGGCAGCACATTAATCTCTGTGTTTTCTGGATAAAATAGACTGTGCCTTTAGTTTGAATCATTTCACAATTCATTATTAAATATATCAGTTTGTTTTAGAGTAGTATCAAAAGCAGGCACCTGAGATCAAATCCTGTTGTGGCAGGTTTTATAAACATTAAGCCAAGAAAGGTTTATCCTATTTAATAAACAGGAGAAGCTGAAGAAAGCCATAATAATTGCATATGTAAAGCAGTGAACAGAACACACAACGATTATGGCTTGGTTTCTCCAAATGATTTAGACACCTACCTCTTGTGGATTGCTTGTTTTCATGTAATATATTAAAACTTACAGCATGAAAACAGAAGCTGGGACCCTAGATGGAAAGTAGCTGCCCAAATAACTTGTCCAAATCTATATAGGAAACTGAAGCCAGAAATTGAGCAAAATTCCATTGCAACTTAGACATTAATCACAAGGCTGTTTCCCTGTAGTGTATGGTATTTCAGATGGATTAGCTGGGCATCACAGACAAAAATGGCATTTCTGCAGCACAGGTGAGGAGGAGATGGTTTGAGGATAGGCCACCTCAAATTCTGGGTGGTCTTGTGAGCCACATGCAAGTATGATCAGAAGATTTACCATCCTTATGTTCTGAGACCATATTCTGGGATATAGTTCTTTGTGGACAGACTGCTAGGATAATTCATTTGAAAACACAGAGGGTCCCTGAGCCTGCACATAAGATAATGCTGGCTTTAGAGCAAAAACTTATGAGCTGTGTATAACACTGCTTTGGGCACAGAGTCCCCATTTTGTGAAGTTTTAAATTTTGAACAGCAATTAAGTGCCGTTTATAATCTCATGTCTATAAAATATATCTGTAGCTGTTAGCTATTTGAGAGAATTATGTTGTCAACATTACAGAACTATTAATTATCCTGAAATTAGAACATGTCTCAGGAATGTAGAATAAATGAACGTAAGGCTTGTCAGGCTGCAGTAAACTCCTTGTGGTTCATGTAGTTGGTTGGGAAAAAGTCCTATGCAGTAGAATTTAAATGATAGGGTAACCTGGAATGTTAATTAACCACTTGCTGTCTTTTTTGCCTGATTTTGGTTTTAGATTTTCTGTTATATATTGGCAAAAGGCCAGGTTTTGGTAAAGTTTTTGAAAGCTGGGCAATATATTCTGACCTATGCTGCTTTTTGATTCGTTCTTTTCTGTTCACTGTAGTTTTTCACACTTTTACATAACTGCTGGGTTCCAGGACAGCACTAAGAAAAATAATTCACACCTGTGACTTGAGGATTGTTCTCATCAGTCTTTGAGCAGTTTGACCACAGTTGATTCTACAAGTTTTAACTGAGTTGAAGGCTTTATTGCTCTTATACTAGCTTTTCTCAAACCCTGTAAGTGAGGAACATTAGAGTTCCTCACTTAGCTGTTCCAGCATTATTGAACAGCGTACTCTTAGTCCTATTCCTGGAAATGAACATATTTGCATAGATAAAATAGCTTGCTAAATAAAGTAAATTCAAAAGTATTCCTATTCACAACCAATTCAGATGTGGTAAAAGAAAAATAAAGTGATTTTCTAAAAATTTATTTTGCATTCATTAAGGAAATTTTCATCTGATACAAAGTCATTACACAATACTTTGTTCCCGTGAAAGACTGAAAGAGAAATCAGTGCAAGCAAAATGGCCTAAAACATCCACTGTAAGCAGTAAAAACATTAAACTAAGGGAGTTGTGTAAAATTTGGTTTTCATAGTTGGCTGGCTTTATATGTATTTTTTTCAGGTTTGATTTGAGTTGTGGTTTTGACTCTGTTTAGAACTAGGCCAGAACCACAACTGAGGATCCAAATGCCCACAACTCCTGGCCCAGATCTGAATTTTTCATCTTGAGCTCATCTCTGATTCAAAAGAATGCCCAAATTCTAGACAAAATTCTATCAAAACCACTATGCTTCATTGGCTGGAGTGCCAAGCCACAGTTCAGTCCAGGTTTGTTTGAAAATGGCTTAAAACTGGTCACATATTCTGTTGAATATGACCCAAAGTTAGATCATAATATTTAGAAACTTCAGCAAATCTATGCAGAATTCAGCATTTGCAGTAAAACCGAAACTGCGAGAATATTGTAAGGTCTTAATTTTTTTCTGTAGACATTTCATGCATTTTTGCAAACCCGTCGTGAGAACAGCACTGATTCAGAGGAACTGGTAGTTCGGAGAACTTGTGTGCTTGAGAGTAATTCTTAAAGAGCTGAAAGAAATGATGGAAAAGTATCAGTTTCCTCTCTTATGCTTTTTCCATTTTTAGTGGAGTTGCTCTTGTTCTGTTCTGCATTCTGCACAATTAAAATAAAAGCCTTTGAAGTGTCTGAATTTGCATATTTTATTTTTTTCCAGAGACTTTGTCACAGCCTCTTATGCAAGTGATAGCATTAAATTGGAGCAGCACAATGAATTTCAGGAAGCGAGTAATCTTCATTAAGCTTGTTTATTTGCAGGAGCTCCATTAAAATAAGAATCCTTATCAGGATATGTCTGCACTGATGAAACTAGCTTGACTGTTTGCCTGAAGGATTGGTTTCCTACCTGACACCTTGGGGTCCTGGACACTAATCGTGTGTTTGGCAAACCCAGATCATTAGTGCAGAACTGGCATTTAACCTATTGTACAAGAACAGTCTTTATAGTAATTTTACATAGTCTCCATTTTACAGATTAAGAAATAAGGGTACAAAACAAAGCATGATTTAAATCAAGTCAAAGGAAAACTGTGGCAGAGTTTGAAAACTAGTATATATCCTTGTCCAGCGGATCTGAATCCCCTGACTTCATTTCAAGATACTTCTGTTGTGGTCATGGCAGGTGCAGTTTTGGCTCAAGTTTGCAATCCAGTGTGAGTTCTCATGAGCCTTGCCCTCTGTATTGATCAGGCTTTAGTTAAACCCATTTGTTTTCCAATGGGACTGTGTGAATATAATGACAGTTACACATGGATACACACGCTAGCATGAGTTTTAACTGTCACAGGATGAGACTTGCTGGCCCAAGAGGATCCTTGCAGGCCAGCATTATTAAACAAAGCACACAGAAGTTTATCCTAACTCAGAAGAGACCCCTTGATTCATTCAGGGCAAAGGCTCACCATTTAAATACATCTACATATTTTATTCAAATCTATTTCTAGTCAGAGCATTGGACAAAGTGAATGAAATTGCATTCCATTGAATTCAGTGGCAAAACTCCCAACTAATGTTAGAGACTAGATTTTACTCATGCATTAGTCAATGAATCACTTAGTAAACACATAGGCTATGTTATTTAATTTTCAGTTTGTAGGTCTTCATTGGCTTATCTGCAAAGGTCTGGGACTCACAGGCAAGACAGCTTCTATTTCAGTTTTCCATTGCACTTACAGGATGCATAAGGATGCTCCATGCTTCTGCAACTAAAATGTCTGTTGTCTCCAGTGGCAGCAATCTGTGTTGTACACTTAGAACATCTTGATCTTAAGTGTTCCTCTGTGCCAACATGATACTTCCAAACAGTAAGACCTGAGGGAGGATGATCTTAAATATCTGGCTAAATCTAGTTTTACTGTCTTGATTTCAGTGCGGCAGTTATACAACTTGGCTAACAGGTGCCATTTTCACATATCTGATCTAGCCCGAAAGCGTATTTATATATGATAGAGATGTTTGTCTTAATCTGTCAATAACAAAATAAAACTAAATCTCATTTGAGAAACTTGATTTGTATTGAGAAGCTATCCCCCTTCTCCCCATGGTTTCCAGACAGAAGGCTTACTTTGTTTGTTAGTTTTATGTTAAGCATTACCTAAAATGTGTTGTCAAAGGCTCTTAAGTGTTGACCCACTTAGGAAATCAGTGCATTCTAATGAATGTTTGTCAAATGTTACAGAAGTTTCTTGTTATGAATTCTTGACTAGTAGTGATGATGCAGTGAAAATGCAATTCCTGATTTTTTATCATCACATGATTTGCACTGTGTTATTCCTTTGGGGTCTAGGAAATGTTGCTAAGGCTATGAAGAAGGAAGAGATTTCAGATGCTGTGAACATTTGAGATTGGAGAATGGACACCTTTAAAATCAAAAGCAAAAAAGAAAGATTGATCAAGTTGTAATTAAGAATTAAGATCTACAAATGGCAGCACTCCAATCTAATACCTTGAAAAGGAGCTTATGAAACATGAAAACAAATTTAATTTCCTACTATGTGTGTTTAATGATGACTGTAAGTCACTAGTGAGGTTTTTTTCTCCAAATTGCTTAGGCAGAAATTTATACTTTTAGTGAAATAACAATGAAAATTATTTTCACATGTGTAAATTCTGCTGCACTGCAACAAAAATATTTGGAAATATTCATCTCTCTGAAAGGGTCATTATTAGCCACAGATAGGAAGTCTTCAAAAAGAGGGCTCCACTTAAAAGATGTTTGTGCTCTTACTTAATTAACCCAATGGCATTTGGTTCCAGCAAAACTGTTCTGCTACATAATGACAAGAAAAATGAAGTATTAGTGAAGATATGAATACACGTTTGTTTGTATTTGCCCTCCTGGCATGACCCATCAGGTTGCTTTTTACGACTAAAAAAATGCAGGGAATTGAAGATTTTCATGAAAAAACCTTATCTCCTAATTGAAAACAGGCTTAATGGAGAGAGGCTGAACTTTTAAATGCTTGGGGTTTGTATGCTTGACGCAGGAGATGGGTGTGCGTGCGCTTACGTGTATGTACCGATTACAAATATATATCTGCTTTTACAGTGACAGACTCTTTTAAGGTGGCTCAAACAGTTATTGGTACCAAACTGCTTGATAATGAATGTCTGGAAAACTGTGATGACAGATCGAAGGATCAGCATTTTAAGTTTCTATTCCTGATGTATCTAGTTTAGATCAACTGTAAATAAAGTTCTACTCAAGTTCCAAATGAGCAAGGCAGGGTCTTGCAGGGGAGGGTATCATTATCCTAGAAATACTGCTAAAACATCCTTCTGAAGGGGTTTATTTGTGTGAATTGTGGAGGGATTGGTAAGCCTTGATTTTTAGTGAAAATTGCCTAAAGCAATATAAATTGAATATGCATCTTTCTGATAAACATACTGTACTTCTGAAACTGTTGTCATCAACATGACAACAAATAAGCATGGGAAAATAAAATCCCTGAGCAAGAGGCAGATTTGCTGATGAGCAATTCTACTGGGAAGTATGGAGCTTGCCATTCCATTTTGTAAACAACTGCACCCATGTGGCTGTATCAGATGGACACTGTTTATGTGCAGTGGTCGTTGGGTTCTGCATTTGTCACAATGAAAGATGGAAGATGAAAAGTGATGGAAATAAAATGAATATGCAGAAAAGGACAAATCTGATTCAAAGGCGAGAAGTAACTTAGAAAATGACATCCAGCCTGGTGTACATTCTTGCACTTTTGGAGTGCTTGAGCCACTCTGCTGTAGATTCCATGCACTGCAAGGTGAGAATACATTCCTGAACACCACAAACATGTTGTCTCCTACTTATAAAGAAATTAATGCTTCAGTGTGAAATCAGAATATTCCTTCTCCAAATACTTTGTTTTGCAAAGCATACAACTTCCGTGTAGAGAAACAGTCTCAGATTAAACCACAGTACAGACTATGATTGAGTATGGCACAGTAGCTATAAACTGCAGTGAATGTGTTAAAAAGGAGTAGAGAAATCCCAAACCAGTATCTGTTCTTTGCTTGCTTTCACTATTTTTGCCTTTTGCTTTATTTAAGTTCCTACACCTTGTCTTTTCCATTAGCAGCTGCTTTGCAATTTTAGATGTTAGATGAGTGTGTGCTGGTGACAGTGCTTGTTCAGTGGGCAGCTTCCTTTTGCATTTTCTCCAGTGGCAAACACACGGAGTAGCTAGTGTCATTCCAGTGGGCACTGGTCTTAACGAGCCCTCCCAGAAACAGTGCTGCTAGACATTGCCAGATGATTGCACCTAGCTGCTTTGGTGAATGAGAGGCTTGGCAAGGGTTGAGGTAATATATTGAGAGGTTGGAGAGGGGAAGGTAGGACATCCTTAAATTGCTTCTGCTACTGAAGAAGCTGTAATGCAGTAGTGCACTCTTGAGTTGTTCATTATAACAAACACTAAAGCAATAAGAACAAAGGAAAAAAAAAAGAAAACCAGCAAATGCACTTGGCAATATTACCTTATGAATTCAACTCTGGGTTTAACTAATTGTACATGGCACTGTAGGCAAAATAATTTCAGCATATTTCAGACCTTCAGTGTTTTATCACAAATTTCTTGGATGCCACAGATGTGTTCTTGTTTGCACATAGAAATGTGCCATGGGGTCAAGCTTGTGTCATGCACGGGCATAGTGGTGAAATAGACTCCTGTGGTACCAGTGTAGCAAAAGTATTTTTCAAATTTAAAGGTTTATTCTTGAACTTTGGTTTGTGAAAGGAGAAACAAGAATCTGTTGCTGGCAATAAGCCCAAACTGGGAAGAAATCTATTAACTGGATTGTGCCATATTGAAAGCAGCAACAATTCCAAGCTGCCTAAGTCCAAAACCTCATCCATTCATATGTATGAGTTATATGAATGTGGCTGGTTTAGATCCGAGGCCTTCTAGCTTTGACAATGCAAGCATGCAAAGGCATCCTAACCTTGAGAATCTGGCTTGTATGTTTTGGATGAATTTGTAGAAGATGCCTATGAAACTCATATAGGAAAAAAATAGGGAAATACTCATATAGGAAAAAAATAGGGAAATACTCCTCACCTGGAGTAGCATATTTCCCCCCTTCTGTTTTGTAGGAAATAAGAGGGAACTAATAGATCATTGTAAGGAATTTTGGTATTTTTCTCAACAGATTTAAAGGGAAGAATCTAATTCCCTCACTAGAGTGACAGCTTAAAACCTTCTGTTTTGATGGACAAGTACTTGTGGGTTGAACTGTAAAAAATGCACCTGAAACCTGATGAAGGACAGTGATTTTTGGCATTTAATTGGTCACCTGTTGTTGTTAACCATGTAAGGAGTCCTTGTAAAGGACTGGTTAGAGGTACAGTGGTTTTGGATTGTAGTTTAATGTTATAGATTAGTAGCAGCCTGTTTATTTCCTGTTTAGAAAGTTGTTTTTCTAGTTGCTTTTCCCATGTGCGTGGTCTTCACTCAGTATAGCTTGTATCATCTGTTGATGGTTCCTTTTCATGTAATTGTAGAGAAGTTCTTTGGTTATCTATTCTTTTGCTGTAGGGATCTTGAATAATATTTCTTCAAGGTTTCTGAACGATATGAAATATGTAGCTGAAAAGAATGCACTTATAAGGTTTAGGTTTCATGCCCCTTTAAATTTGCAGGATTTGGTTGTATTGGTCTTCCATGTATTCTAGAAAGTATATAATAATTTGGAAATAAAGACAGAGGAATCCAACCCTATAGATTGTAGCTGAATGACAACTGTACCTACTAACACCATGATAACTAGAGTGAATTTGAAAGATCTATTTCTCCCTGTTCCTTCTGCCTTTGTACAGATGTGTATGCTGTAAAAGTTATTTATAGGATTCATTTAAATTCCACATTTTTCCCAGCACATTTTCCACCTTCTTTTTCACAGAACTTACTTGTAAAATCAATACCCTCAATCAGCTTTCTTTTTAAACTCCCCCTACCTTCCTTAAAGCTATCTTAGAGGGCTCCATGTGTTTCCATGGAGCCAATTTTAAGCATATACAAACAAACTCAAGCACAAAACTTAATTTTTAAGGAAAGCCAGTGCTGTTGCATACTACCAAGAGCCTAATCACATTTGGCTTCTGCAGGTGCAAAGTTTAAAATGAAATCATCAATATTCAAAACACTGGGTGCATATTTTTCTTCCAGGTACATTATGTGGTGATGCACCATGATCTGTGTAAAATATCTTGGGAAAAGGGCTTCATAGTCTCCTTCAGATTTGTTTTTAATACCTCTCTTCATTTATAAGATATATTCCAAGCATCTAAATAACAGAACTAATATTACTATTTAAGTAGTTAAGCAGACATTAAAGTCTATTCTACAGGTTTCTGTGTCCATGCTTGAACAACTTAATAATATTCAGGGTTTAGAATTGTTGAGCAGCCTGTACCATTCATTGAGCAGATGTGATTGTAAAGACTGGTAAGAGTGGGAGCTGAGGCCTCAGAGAAATGTTTTCAAGTATTTTATATCTAAATGAGTAAAAATTAAAAAAAAAAAAAAAAAAGCAGAGGCTAATCCAGAAAACCTCAGTTACATTACAGTAACACTAAACCAGGGCCAACTATGAAGAACTAGCATACAACATTGCAAAATTCCACACGAGGCCTAATTTTGGCCTCTGCTGAAGCCATCGTTTGAGCTAGCTGACCAGCCTGTGTCTCATTTATGCTGCGTACTGCTTTTGATTGCACATTTCCAGGTAGGGCTAAGAAGGTTTACAGAAGTGCTCTGTTTCTTTCCAGGTTTCCTCTTTCTTGTCAGCATGTTGCACTGACACAGATACTTGGAGATGGTGCACTCTGCATAGGTGTTATCATTCCTCTCCTTATAACTCTTGGGCTGTTGTGTAGTGAGTGTTAACCAATTCCGTCATGGTTCTATGGCTTTTTCTGTTGTAATCTAGACAGGTTGGGTGCTATAAACAAGATACAAAGTCAGCGTTTCACAGAGCCAGGACACTTGGCAGGGCTTGCTGAGTTCTGTCTTTTGCTATCTTTTGGCTCAGCTTTTAAAAAAGGCAGCAGCATGAACAGCTTTGAGTTTGCATTCAGAACCAGATCTTCTGTGTTCCTCCCTTCTAAAGCTTTCCATTTCTGTAATGTCTTTTATCCAGAATCTCAAAATCCTTTGGATAAAACCAGTGAATTAAAACTCACAGTGAACCTGTGATATAAAGAAATGTGAGATCTATTACTATTTGTGACAGGGCAACTAAGTTTTAGAAATAGAATAAAAGAGCACTTCTGGGGCTAATACTATTGATCAAATGCAACAGAGGAGCAAACTGAGGCACAGAGTTTAGGGTTTGCTGCAATGTCATCTTGGGTTATCAGCCAGGAAAAGTCTCTGATTCCTTGTAGAATCATAGAATCACTGAGGTTGGAAAAGACCCTTTAGATCATCAAGACCATCCTTATAACATTTGAGCTATTACTTCAGCTTATATTCAACCTTTTCAGCTAACGTGGAAACGATGCTGACAGTCAGTACCCGGTTCTTCAGAAAGAGGCAAAACCATCTCCTAATGCATGCAGTAAGTCATGCAGCAATGACCTGTGTGCACTAGCAATTAGCTGCCATTGTGCAGCATGCATTTTGACTATCTGTTAATTCTGTAGTCTGAACACAAGTGGAGTCACAGACATGCATCTATACGACTACCACCATTTCTGTTCCTGGAACCTTTGATTTATTCTGCTGGCAACTGATGACAACTTGAGCGCCTTCAGTTCTCAAGTCCCTGTCCATTATGTTAGGTAGTGTAAGTGAACATGGCAAAATATATTTTGCAACTGAGAATGTTCTGCAAATATAAATAGTTTTACTCCTTTGATAGCTTTGCAAAAATGTATTTTATATTAGCATTTTACAGGTGGTGTTATCTCCAAAAAAATAATAAAAATGCTAAAAAAAATTTTCAGTTATCCCCTTCCCAACTTACAGCAATTCTGGTATTGAAATCCATTCTATATTTGTAGGTAGGTATCTTTCCTTTTACATGGCAATACCCATTTATTATCAGAGAGAGGCAAAACTGCAGCAAATGGGTCAATTTTTTCAATGTGTAGAAACCATAAAGAAGAAAGGTGGTATATTCAGTGGCTTGCTTGCTGCCTTGACCTGGGCTTTCTTTTACTCCTTTTCACAGTACTTGGAAAAAAACCACAAATTTTAAGTCAGATTTTCAGCTGAGTGCACTTCCTGTTCAGACCCCAAAACAAGCAGCCACAAGTGTTACTACTGAAATGTCTGGTGGCAGAGGAGGGAAGTTTATCTGCAATTTAATGTGAGCTGAGCTCATTTGAAAATCCCCACAGGCCAAAAGCATATGAGGAAAAAGTTCCTAAAGCTGGAAAAACAATGTAGACATCAGAGCATTCATTAAAATTACATTAATATTAATTATGAAGGAAAAATGATATTTGAAGGTTTCCCTGCAGAGAGGTTTAGTCTAAATAAAGTGGACAAGATTTGTAACTAATGTTCCTTCATTGAAAGGCAGTGAGACTGAGTCAATTTACACTTACTTAAGGTTTGGCCTCTTCTATTCAGAAATTCCCACATAATTAAAGTACAGTTACAAAACTGAATTTGACTCCTAACAGAACCAAGATTTCTCTTTTGATTTCAGATTTACCAAAACCATGGCTTGACAGTTGCTTCAGTTCACTGTAGATATATGAGCTATATTCACAGTTGTTTCCTCAGTATGGGTTTGATTTCAACAATTCTGGAATTCAGAGCTTGTCAAGCTCCTTTGTGATTGACTTAATCTTTCACAGAAGGATCTCATGGATTTATAGCGAAATCTTGACTTCTTCAAAATCTTTTATATTTTTCAGAGTTGACACTCTTAGTTTTAAATTCCACGCAGTTCCTCTTCTAATGCCCCTACTAAGAAAAGAAAGCGAATAGTTGGATTTTTACAATTGTTTATAGCGTGATGCTGGGAAAACTTCAAAGCACAGAGAAGTGATTATGCTTGCTTTCTTTTAATTTTTTCTTTTTCTCCCCCCACCCCCTTTCAAATTTTATTTATATTTGCCTCTGATTCTCATGTTACCATCTTCTTCAAGCTGCCAAAATTCTTCAGCTGTGGTACTGGAGATTAAATGGCAAATTTCTGGCAAACATCACAGAGCTTTGTTTTCAATAAAGAATCACATGTAGCCTCTGATTAACAGGAGAGTCATTTTACTTCCACTATCATTTGTGCTCATGGTTGTTGGATTTGTTGTCATTTGCACATGGAAACATAACATTTGCATATGTAGATAGTACATTTGAGTGTCTTGTGCTTTCAAAACAATACACAAGGTGCAATACCCACAGTGGTCTAAAGAACAAACACAATCAAACTAGTAGCTAGTGAAGATAAGAACAACAGGGTAATTATGGCAAATACTTTGATGGAATCAAGAACATCATTTAATATATCTGTTGTCAGCAGAATCAGCCATAGAATCCTTATATGTTCCTGCACTGCACCCAGTCCATCCCTCACATAGTTTTATCTGGAAGGAGAGACAACTGACAGCCTGGCTGGGCATCAAAGTGTTTTTCAACATCCCTGCTGATTGTGCAGATCCAGAGAATTATTTTGTGTTTGTTAAAGTCAAAGCAAATTATGACATTAACACGAACAGGAAAGAGGAAAAGAGGAAAGCAGAGGATAGTGAGACCTGTGGACATCAGCACTGATGTTAGTTACCCCATACTGCAGGAAATGCTCCCCTAAACTATCTTTAAAGTGTACACAGATTCTATATGAAGCCTTTGTAAAGGAGGCTTTGATCTATTGAATGAAGCTGACCTTGCTGTGTTTTAAGCAGGCAGTGGAAACAAGACGTGAAACATCAGAGACGGATGATAGGAAATGGACTCAGAGCAGAAAAACTAGGGTGCACACAGATGTGCTTAAATGTGCCAAAAGTCTGCCTAAGACAGAAGCTGAGTTCCACATATCTTTCCTTTAAGATGTATTGAAAAAATGTGAATCAGGGTCGTCTTTAACTTTTTACAACACAGGGTGCAGACAAACTTCTCTGCTTGCTTCCCTCTCCCTGTCCTGATGACTCTAAGAGGAAACTTGTTACAGAGAGGAGAATTCTGAAGGGAAATTCATGTAGAGCATAGTACTGTGCTCAGAGGAGATCTGGTCTCTGGGCAGTTTAGCTTGAATTATTCTGCGAGGAGCAGGTCTGGTATGGATCAGAGTGATAAGGGACTACACTCACTAACTGATTGATGTTCATGTTGAAGTCTTCTTAGCAGCTTCCAGCTCTACTCAGTAAATCCTACCCACCCCACCCCCAGTAGATTTTAATACAGCTATAGTTACAGAAAGCCTGGGTACATCCCTCTCAGCCCTCTCAGTCTCAAGCAAGCCTGGAAAAGTCCTCAAACTGCCTTTTCTGTATGTACCATACCACAGGCCACAAAACACTTCCCAACAGCCCATACCACACATAAGATCAATAGTGAAAGAGCAAAAGCCACAAACTATGATGTGCCTTGGGAAGGGAGCAGAGGAGATCAAGGGACTTGCCAATGTGAATGAAATCTACATGAAAGAGCCTTCGTCATTGCACTGTTTTCATGGATTAAAGGAACAATTCAGCAGAAGAATGAGAAGGCGGTGCCAAGAGGAAGAGAAAATATCGAGGAGGGAAGCTGGGTTTCTCTGGTTAAACCATTCTAGTCACGTTCTTGGCGCACAAGCAGAAAAGCACAGCTGCTTTACATCTGCTACAGAGCACTGGAACTCAACATTCACAAATATAAGTATTCTCAGCCTGTTCAGATGAGGTTTTTTGTTTGCTCTGGTATGGATACAATACTTTTTGTAATTAGTAATATGGAAAACTATTTTCTAATGCCTCTGCAATAACTGATTTGGCTTATAAATGTTTTCTTTCAAAGGTCAGACCTACAGGGACTTACAAAGGCTAATTTTGTCACTAGAATGTTGGACTTGATGCCCACCCTGGGAGACACAATAACCACTGAATTACACAATTTAAATGTTTTATGCTTATATCCATGAAAAACACTGACAATTTTCTTTCATGTAGCATCCTGATTATATTTCATGCAGTAAATCTCTGAAGCATTTTAGGGCTTTCTGCCTAAAGTGAGGCCCACATCCCTGGATACCAACGCAATAAAAAAATAACAATAATAATATGGTATTTCTTTCCATGATTTATAGTCTTTCATGCATATTTTGAGTATGGCACTGAAGTCTCTTTGCTAAAACCTTCAGTTTAGCTAACATGAGGAAAGTGCATAAAAATGCAACATGAAGAAATCTTAAATCCTAGCTCTGTATCTCTGATCCTATCCAACACCCAGCAACAGCCAGGAGGTAACAGTAACTAATAAATGTATAAATCAATGTGATTGGCTTAAATTAAACGATTCACTGACACTAGTCTCAGTCTCATTCTTTGTGTGCAAGTAAAGCTTCCACCAGAAATCAAGACTTTTAAGATGAAGAAAATACCAAAGCAAAGAGAGACTCTGTTACACAAATCAAAGCTTGTGACAGACTTGAAGCAGAGCTACCAGAAGAGTTTGAATCTGGGATTCTGGACTCACTGCTATCAGAAATAACAGCTTTAGGTGTTCTGTCCCCTGCTGCTCCTATTATTTAGTAAGGTTCTTTTAGCTTCGTATTAGATGATAATACAGCTATGTGTGTGACAACAAGAACTGCAACTGTGATAATTATAGCTGAGAACAGCGGTGCATTCTTTAGCTTAGCTCCACACTAGGAATGTATATTTGTGAGTGTCAGATAGCTGTCTGCGTTGCTCAGATACAAGCACCGGTGGATGCCTGCATCTTTCAGACAAGCATGTGAAAAAAATTGACATTTCCCGATGGCCCTATGAATATTTAAAGGTGGAAGACCATATTGCTAATGCTACATGGAATAGCAGACCAGTGTTTAGTTGTAAGATTTGGAACATGTTTGGGGGCTCTCTGTGTGTGTCTAGGTACAGTTAATAGGCAGGTAGAACTGTAAAACAAGGAGTTCTGATCTGTGGAGCAACTTTCAGTGTTTGTTATAGATTTAACTGCATCTAAGCCATATGCCTTGTGCAGCATGTTGAACAAACACCTTTTCTTATAACTCTTGTATCTCAGGAGAAACACTGACAGGGCCATGGCAAATTGCTCATTCAACTAAATATTGGTGAAGAGGCTCCTATGGATCAGGCTTTTGGAAAAGATTCAATGCCACTGTCTAGACAGAGGCAAGAAACAAGGGCTCCCTTTCCCTGTGTCCCCTTGGAACCTCATCACAGAGCTATGTAAGTCTACTAATTAAACTGGAGTGTTGCACTTCACCCTTAGGAGTTTCTTTCTTTAAAAATGTAGGTCATTTGATTGACATGTATTCTTCAGCATCCTAATCTCTGGTGAGAAAATTATGAAAAACAAGCTGTGCTGCATGCAGACAAAACTGAAGGCTGCAAGGAAACGGAATGTTTTATTACATAAAAGTTTTAATAAGCTGTAAGCCAATGAACCCAGATTGGGAGGAATAGGAATAAGGAGGAATAATGCAGAAAGCCACACTTTTGCTGTGGTTGACACACACTACTGTTATTTGCTGGATAACTTCCACTCAATCTGATAGAACAGCAGATTTCAAACAGTGGTTGTGTTTCATTGATGGTCTATGACATTGGGCCCAGAAAAGAAATTAAGAAAGGAACACTAATACCTGGTCATAGAAGGGTGTTGATTGGGAAATGGAGATCAGCATTGGAAGTGGTGTCTTACTAAGGGCTGAATCCAGACACGGGTGCCCAGACATTCTGAGAAACAGAAGGAGGAAGGTCAATGGAATGTTTCCAGGGATTGGGTAATAACCAAGAACTGATTGTCTTTATGCATTTAGGGCCAGGCCATTATATGTCAGTCTAGGGCAGAACATAGGAGCAATGGTGGAATTGTGCACTGATGTGTCATTGGTTTAGAGGATGTTGATGGCTGCCTGTTTGTATCCTGACTGCTCAGACACTCCCAAAGTTATCCAAGAGAAGAAGTGACTCTTAAGCACTGTCTTCTGTCAGAGATCTCTTCATGTCGGAATGAGGTGCCCAGATGGGATTCTCTATCATTTCCACTGAGACATTTCTCTAAAAGCTGGACAAAACTGCTATTTAAAAAAGTATGTGGTTTCCATCTTCTGTTAGACTACTCAGCAGAAACAGCTGGAGCTTCCAACTCAAGGTCTGATTGTAAGGCATGTTTGTCCCTTAGTGCTGATGGAAAGGATGTACTTGTGTTAATCTTTTCCTTAGCTACCAAATGTAGACACACCTGCACTCACTAATGCACAAGCAGTAAATCAGCAGAGAGGTCAGGGAAACCAAGGTGGGAATATACACTTTTAACTGAATATTTCAGTGAGAAGTTTCCCTCAGAGAGGATAATACAATCAGTAGTAAACTAACTTTATCATCTTTTCTGTCGTGGGAATATTGATCACCTGGATGCTAAATAACCATTACCGTATTAAGCTAAGGCCCACAAAGACTAATTGAGCTACTTCAGTTTTTTCAAGGTGGTTTAGGGGAAGTATCTAGTGAAATGCTCAGTGGATATTGGCAGGCACTCAGGAGAACTGATGAGCTGAGTGTGGGAAAGTAAAGGGAATAAAATAGCTTGCCCAGTGACTGATTTGCACACCAAGACTTTTGCTTGTGCATTCTCAGTGCTTGCAAACAAATAGGTGTTGCTCACATACTGATGCAGTCCAGAAAATCCTGGCCTGCATAGTATGTGTGCAGCATTAGATCTTCCCTTTACATTTAGTAGCCGTGTTCCAGTGATCAGTCTAGTCATGTCTATTACAGTATTGACTACTTGGTGGCCAACATATTCAGAAGTTACCGTTGGTTTGGGATGCTTCCATTTGTGAATGCTCATTTTTTCACACTGTATATAGGCCTGATTTTAAGAAAATAGAAGCTAGGCATGTTGTGAAAAGAAGAGGCTCTCAAGTCACCCCAGACCGTATACTCAAAAATAAACTGAGTCACTTAAAAATTTAATTCAGTATTTTTGTAGGAAAAATTTGAAAATCTAACAATATTTGTATTATTATATTTATACCAAATGTGTGTTTGGAAGTATTTCTTACTGAGTGGTATAGAGACATCTTGGATGTCACTGTAAATTAATGAGCATCTGGTTTTGATTGTAGTGAGAAACCTGTGAGAAAGCATCCAAGTGATACTGTTCACCATTAAGAATGAAGCACCTATAGTGAGGTGTGATACAGGGTTCTCTGAATGTTTCCTCTGAGTCACACCATGCCTGGAGGTTTAATATCTAATAAGTCTTTTCCTTCTTTTGGTGCCAAAACACAAAATTACTTGCAAGGTAGATTTTGTTCTGGAAATGTGTTTCTAAGGTTGGTTTCTAAGGTGGTATAATAAGGTGCTGCAATAGCTTTTGGCCTGTTTGGGGCTATTGTTAGAGCTACTAAAGGGAGTTGAAAATAGAAAATGAGACAGTAAGGAAAAACCTCTTTCCTCTGCATATTCTGCTGGTTCTTCTCCTTTTTTTGGCACATTTTGTTTGCATCTGTATATTTAGTGTGTACTTCATAATGATATGAGGAAGAGTTATAAAATTATTTGTATTAGCCAGTGAGCTGCATGTCTTCTGGGAACATATAAATCCTGGATTTCAACCTATACTAATGCAGGGTTTAAAACAAATGCAACCTAGCTCCAAACAAACCTAAGGCCTGGATCTGTTCATGAGCATGGATTATTTCATTTGCCAGAATATCTGTGCCCTGCCTTTACTCTTATGTAGAACTTGTCTATTATTTCTCTTCTCCACTTGAGTAAAACTCCCCTGGAAAGTTTAGTTAGATAATGTTTGAAATGTGTTTGAGAACCTTGAGGAAAGGTTGTCACTGCAAAAAGCTGACCTCTAGTTAAATGACTGAAAATTTTAAAAAAAAAAAAAAAAAAAAAAAAGAGGTAGAAACACAGCTAAAAATAGAGACTGAAATTCCTCTTCATTCTCAAGCCATATAAGGATCTATGCATAACTATGTAAGGCAGGATCTTCATGCAAGAGATGAAGTTTTGGCTGATTTAACATGGGAAGCATTGTGTTCATATGTTTCCTTTGTAGAGCTAAATCATAATTTCAAAGTTGTCAGAAGGCGTCTCTTTAAATTAGAGTAATTTATTGCTGTGTGTGCCCAAGAACAGCTACAAATGTAAACAGAGATACTCCCTTGGCTATATCTGCTGCACTTTTCCAGATCACTTCCAAGTAGAAAAGAAGTCTACCAAAGAATGAAGCAAAATTTGTTTGCCACTCACAATCAAAAGATTAATTCTTCTTTTCTGCTGTCTTTAAATGGTGGCACCAGAGCCTGGTCTTGTCTAGAACTTCCAGTGACATTGCTGGCAGTTTCAGGCATGGATGACATGCAGGAAAAATGCACTGCTCTTGTGCAGAAATCTCCTTGGTAATAAACATCTCATCTACACATATGTGCACACATGGTCATGCACTTACAGAGGTATATATAGGCTGTTTCACACTCTAAAATTAGTAGTTGTGGAAAATGATATGTGCAATAACTTGATACTGTCAGTGCCTTTGTGGCAGCACATTCCTAAAGAAATACCCTGTGTGATATATTGATGTTATGGCTTAGATTTTCATTTGACAGAATGGTGAGTGAACTTGATCTGGCAAATCTTGTTGGACTGTGAGGTAGCAAGCCTTACAAGTCTAAAATGGAACACACCCATTGCAGGATTCCCTATAGTGATTCTAGATTTCCGATACAGGATTCCCTGTTTCTTGGCAGTGTTGGATAGAAAAGGTACTCCACAGTGCTGAAGAAGAGAAGGAAAATGTCAATTAAAGACAAGCTCCTCCTGCTCTTGGCAAAGAAGCATTGTAGAATGTGATTCTTGTAACCCTCATGAACCTGCAGGTTTTGTTTATATCTGTTTTATGCCTGATTTGTGTTTGGACTGCTGTCCAAACCACAGTCACATAATCACTGTTTTGCAACCCAATTTGTTCTCAAATCCAAAACAAATAAACAAATAATCAAGACCTCCAAACAGAATACAACTGTATTTCTAGTTTATGCATCCTATTTCGTCCTCAATTCTTCCTTTGTACATTTTGAAAAAATGAGTACTAGGCCCAGTACAGGCTAGTCTGCTGGGTTCCATAGGTTTTCATGCGTTGCTCACATTTCCTATCTATCTTCTGTGTCATCTCTTTCATTCCTGCTTTAGATCAGCCACAACGCAGAGCCTTTTATGGTTGTCATATGCTATGTATCAGGCTTAATTGTTCATCCTGCCTTTCATCATCTCATCTTATTTCACAGACCACAATTAACTATGACTCTTTTGAGGCACCCAGCTTGCCTTTACTTGCTACTTAGCCTTACACATCCATATGGTTCAACTTGATTTTCAAAGATCTCTGTCATTTTGCTACTTTAACACAACAAACCAAGAACTATTTTGGATGGTTTGTTTGCTGTGGCATATATATATGTACCTATATATTAGAATTTAATATCAAAGAGTAAAAGGCAACTGGTAGATCTGGAGCATTGTGGAAGGTTGTCCTACAATACGTTGATCTGAAACCTTGTATTTGTGGATTATTAACATAATTTCAGTTTATATTCTATCTTTTTCTGGTCTGTGCAATGATGATGCCTTGTCCCTTGGGGAATTTAACTGCCCTTCCTCTCCTAATTTGGTGCCTTAATTTTAAACTGCTATCCTTTGTGCTGTGTATTGTATTCCAAGACTGGGAACGATTCCCAAAGCTATATTTTCATGGCATGCTTTTGCATATCCATTAAATTCAATGGGAACATGTTAGAGAGACAGAGGGCAGAATTCCTTTTAACAGGAATTTTTGTCTGAGATATTTTAGAATATGGTAACATCTCTTTCACTCTGAACTTTCTCTTCAGCACTCTCTTCTGTGCATATGTCCTTCTCACATCTTTAGTCCTTTAATCTGTCTACTATTTTTATTACCCTCCTTTCTTTTTTTCCAGAAGTCCCTGAAAAGTGTGAGAATTAAAAATGCACACACTGCAATAACGTAGTTACCCTCAGACTTGATTGAGTCATTGCTTTTACATACAGTCCTGTGTATATATGTATTTATATCCAACACAGGAAAAACTTGTCATCATGAGTCTATTAATCCTTTGTACTTCTTCCCAGAGGTGTATTGCCCAGTGTTTTGCTTTTCCTGTTATATGGGTCTTGTTGTGGAAAATCTCCAATTTAGCTATAGCGACAGTCTTCTAAATCGATATATTGTGAGGTTAATTTTTTCAAAATTACTTTTTTCTTCTCTTCCCCCCATTTAAAAGTTGCTTTCCCACTCCATTTGTGCATAGTCATGCATCTTAAATAATTCTCACATTTCTGTGCACAACTCCCATTCAATACTTGTAGATGGTCACTTTTTCTCTCTTCTGTACTGATAGGCTATACTTAGTTGCCTTATATATGCCATTTTAACTTCAAATTTGTCTTTCTGTTTGCCTGCTTCTGTGATGATGCTATGCTAATTATCATTTAACTCATTAGAAATCACTTGAATTACCCATAAGAAGATATTTGAAGAAAAGTTTTGTGTTGCTTATTTGTTCAATGTGATGTAATCCCACAACCTTACAAAGTATCTGTGTAAATTGAAAGCAGAGGCTTTTGAGTTTAGAGATTATATAGATTTTAAAGCCATAAAAATAAAATTATCTTCTCAACTGACTTACAAAATTGGACCCAGACATTCCTGCATAAAGCTACCAGCGTAGGCTTGAATTAAAATTACCTTTTTATACTGTCTTGACATCAAGGACAGATGTATATAATGGATGAATGTGATATTTTTTAAAGTGTGCAAAGGATGTTTCTTCCTATTAAATATTTCCCTCTCTACTATTGGACTCAGGGACTGCTATAAGTGGAACGAGAAAATGGAAGGCCTAAAAGAATAAAGGCAGCTATAGGAAGCAGCAGTAACGGATGGAAGATTTCTGCAGTGTTGTCTTTGCTGCCCTACATATAGTCTTAGTAGTAGGAAGTATAATACTAGATGTGAAACATAAGTTTACACTGGGGGTATTCAGACTTTCATCAGTATTTGCTCTGTGTTCATATTTTATGAATTTTTCTTCCCTAGTCTGTCCAACCCATTGGTCCGTGTGCTCCCAACTCATTGTGAACAGGTGAAACCCAGTATTTCCCCAAATGAAAGCACCTCTCCAACATTTGTGTGAACAAATGATTCAGCAACGTTTGCAGGAAAAACAGGAGGAAATACTAAAGATCATGACTGAATCAAGATGGGATCTGGATGTCTGGAATCTGAGCACCAGATTTCCTAGAACACCCACCTGAAAATACAGAACAGGGAGAGGAATGTTAAAATTAACTTGTTCATCTAAAGTTGACAGTTTTGAACTTCTACCTGCAGCCTCTAAACCTCTCTTCCACTGTACTCTCAATTTGCCATACAAGGGAATACTTTAAATTAAAGCAAGGGAGAAGTTAAATTTTCCAAGGCAATCTTGCCCACCTCTCCTTTGAGGATGCCAAACTGATGACAAGTACAGTATTATTTGTATATGTATATTTAAAGTTGACTTAATTAATGAAACCCACAGAGTCTAACCCCTCATCTTATTAAAAATGTCAAATGCACAGCAACAAGAAGCTGTCTTACATTTGAAGGATGCAGAAATGAAAGGATTGCTTTCAAATTTATTTTTAAATTGGTAAAATATTTGTGTGCCTATAACATCCATTTAATTTCAGTCCATAAGGAATGCTGGGACAGGATGAAAAATAAATGTAGTAAGGGACAAAGTTTTTATTTCCTTTTTTTTTTTTTTTTTGTTTGCATCTGGTAGGTGTTTTTGCCTTCTCTGAGTCTCCTTGGGGCTGCCCATGAGTCAGCTCTAGATAGTTCACCTTCTCTAATAACGCTTTCATATTTATAGACCTTGGTTTTCCCAAGATGCTGGGAAACATGGCCTTTGTGAAATAGTTGTATTGTTTTGATGTGATATAACCAAGGCATAAAAATATCCAGTGATGTGGAGAAAAGAAGAATATAGGGGATTAAATACTTCACTAATTTGTCAAGGAAAACTAGAAAAATCAGCCTCCACTGTTTGTTCTTCTGTTGCTTTGCTTTTAATTGTTCCCACATCTTTTTAATAGAACATAAACTACCATTTCACAACTTCATATGGTAGATCAATCCATGGACAACTGCTGTGACATCTGAAGTACCCTGGACTTGGCCTTCTCTTTCTTCCAGATGTCTTCTGTGCAAACATTTCAAAACTAAATATTTATTAAAAACAGTTTAAGGGATAAACATAAACAGTTTTGGTGAACAGGCACTTAAATACTACTATGGAGGTCAACACAAGACGTGTTTATTTCCATATGCTTTTTCTGATTCATGGAAAGTGACAAATCAAGGTCCATACTGAGACTTGTATTCACGTCCACTGTTCTCACTTGCATTATACTGAATACCTGGTTTCTGCTAGCTGTGTTTTTATAATCAGGCAGCAGGTGATACCTGAAACCCTTTTCATTTCCACAGCAAGACAATAAGAAAACAATTGGATACTTTTTTTCATGGATGGGAGCAAACTTGTAGGCCAAAAATATAGGTAGGTGGATGGGAAAATGATCTGAAGTGCTGCTCATTGGCACTTTCAGCCAATGAGTCTTTCAGCTGAGATCACAGCATATTAGAAATTTTTGCATCAGATGACTGGAAGAACAAGTTACAGATAAGAGACATAAGTGGACATCTGTAACAAGGGACATACACTATTTCAGGGCTAGTAATAACAATGCAGATTGTTTGCAGGCAGGAGGAAGCCAAGACTGATCTATGCCTTGTTTAGTTACAGGAATTTGTTCAACAACTCCTTCCATAATGTCTTTGTGAACAAGCTATTTCCTTCAGTTCTTTGCAAGGACTAGGATTTGTCTGATTGGTAAAATTAGCAAAACGTTTTTTTCCAGTCCCTGCACACTTACATGTCATGTTACAAGTGTAGGAAAAAATAAATCCAAATGCTTTCTGAAGCTGATGCAAAGAGATTTGAGATTATTGGTGACATCTATTGTTCTTTCAACTGAAGAATGAACACAATTGCTTTTTAGCATTGACAAGTCTAGCTGCGGAAATCTGAAGACCAACAAGCTGAGAAGGGTAGTTGAGACAGTATCAACTAACCTAGAAGATGCTGTATTTCAAATAATGATGACCAAGTCCTTCATTTTCCCTTTCTCAGAAATCACTGAGACTGCATGGATGTAGCAACAAAGCAGAGAGCAAAGTAAAACTCACCACGTGCATCATTTTTTCACTAGTATGCCAAATGCTATCATGAAGATGTCTTACACCATAGACACAGAGAACACTCAGATGTCCTTCCTACAGTAATATAAATCCAGTCTTCTTATGATATTCTTTTATAAAAGTATAGAAGCATTTAGGTTGAAAAAGACCTTTAAGATCACAAACTCCAACCATTGACCCAGCACTGCAAAGTTCACCGCTAAACCATGTCCCTAAGTACCACATCTACATATCTTTTAAATACTTTCAGGGATGGTAACCACCACTTCCCTGGGCAGCCTGTTCCAATGCTTGACAACCTTTCTGGGGAAGAAATTGTTTCTAATATCCAATCTAAACCTCCCCTGGTACAACCTGAAGCCATTTCCTCTTGTCCGATTGCTTGTTACTTGGGAGAAGAGACTGATCCCCACCTCGCTACAACCTCCTTTCAGGTAATTATAGAGAGCAAGAAGGTCTCCTCTCAGCCTCCTTTTCTCCAAGCTAAACACCCCAGTCCCTCCAGATGCCCCCCATCAGCCTTGTGCCCCAGCCCCTTCCCCAGTGCCGTTCCCAGCCCTGGACACATTCCAGGCCCTCTGTGTCCCTCTGGCAGTGAGGGGACCGGCACTGAACATAGATTCACAGTGCAGCCTCACCAGTACAGGGGAATGATCACTGTCCTGGTCCTGCTGGCCACACTATTTCTGATACAAGCCAGGATGCTGTTGGCCTTCTTGGCCACCTGGGCACATTGCTGGCTCATATTCAGCTGCCTTTTGACTGGCACCCTCAGGTCCTTTTCCACTGGGCAGCTTTCCAGCCACTCTTCCCCAAGCCTGCAGCGCTGTGGGGCTGCGGTACCACGGGCAGGGCCCGGCACTCGGCCCTGCTGGCCCTCGTACAGTTGGCCTTGGCCCATGGGCCCGGCCTGCCCGGACCTCCCGCAGAGCCTCCTGCCCCCCAGCACATCAACACTCCTGCCCAGCTCAGTGTCACCTGCAAACTGACTGAGGGTGCACTCCATCCCCTCGTCCAGATCACTGGTAAAGACATGAAACAGCACCGGCCCCAGCAGAGCCCTTGGGGACACCCCTGTGCCCAGCACCAGCGGGATGTGACTCCATCCCCCACCGCTCTTTGGGCTCGGCCGCCCAGCCAGGGCTTTACCCAGCGCAGAGCACCCCCGTCCCAGCCATGGGCAGCCGGGTTCTCCAGGAGATGCTGTGGGAGACGGTGTCAAAGGCTTTACTGAGGTCCAGGTAAATAACAGCCACAGCTTTTCCCTCATAAGTGGATGTCCTTGTCACAGAAGATCAGGTTTGTCAAACAGGACCTGCCTCTCTTAAAAACATGCTGGCTGAGCCTGATCACCTGGTTGTCCTGTACATGCTGTGTTGCCTACTCCATTATGATGAAGAAGAAATAAAACCAAGACAAACAAGCAACCTGAGTGAAATTTTCAAACTTAATGTGAATAATTGTGTGAAACAATGAGACAGATTTCAGTCATTACATGTCTGAAACTACTTTTTGGACATACCATATGCCAAAGCCCTCAAAAAAGAAAGAAAAAAAAAAGAAAAGAAAAAAAGAAAAAGGTACAACTGGAAGATGAAAATGCTGGGAGTAGAGGAGGAGTCATTCATTCATATAAATAACTGTTTCCAGAGTCTGACTCTCCATTTCCATTATAAATACTTAGTATTAAATAGACACAAAGAAAGTGTGTGCACAACAGAAAATAAAATGACAGGTTAGAAAGGGGATACATGCTTTACAAGTGACCAGTATTTCCAGAGCTTTCAGTGTGCAAACTTTTGAGCATGTTTGAATTTGGTGTTCAAGTAACAAAGTAAAAAGGGAAGGGATGTGTGTCAATTTGTACATAACAAACTTGGCAGAAGACTAAACATGGCTGGATACAGTTAGCTTAAAAATTAACTAAGGGTCATATAACACCCTTACAGCCGGAATGAAGAAGAAACTCTTTTGCTGAACTTGTCAAAAGGCAAGTTGAAGTAGAAAGCTGAAAGGTGATGACTGATTTCTCAGGAGCTAAGCTGCTTCTATACCAGTCTTCTGGATAAAACCTTGAACATCCATGATCAGAAAAATCTTTGATTTTGCTACAATTGGCTCTACTATAAACACTTCCATTTTGGAAAGAATTACTTTCACCTGAGAGTTTCTGGAACTGGGCTCCAAATTCTGGAATAAGATAGCTCTGGATCATTGTCAGTCCCTGGAAACCTTCTGTATGTACATTATTTCAGTTTGCTTTGTTCCCACAATGAAAATATCCACCTATGCATTACAGTGAAGAACTTTGAATCATCTCTTCCTATGTGTCTAATATTGATTTAATTGTGGGTTTTGGCATTACTTAAAAGCTCAAAGTGTTTTAAATAGATAAAATATGTTGTGTCCATTATTTGTGTCAGCACTCCCTGGGGAATCTCACTATTCAGAATGTTTTCTTAGAGGCATATACATACACAAATCCTTGCAGACGTCAATTCAAGCACTGCACCCAGGGAATAATGACTAACAGACTTCAGATAATGAAGAACCCAATTTAAAATCCAAAACTGGATTATAAAACCCCTTCTTATTCTTTGTAGATTTCTGTAACAAATGAGCTCTCTTTGCTATTTCTAAATATCTAATTATATTTATATGGGTTAGTCCCCAAGACCACAAGCAAAGCAGATTTTAAAGGAAGTTGTGTAGCTCACATCTGCAATTCTCATCTGAATTTGTAAGTAGTGCTGCTTATATAGCATGCAGGACAGACATTTTATAAATGATATCTTAGCTAATTCAAGTAGCTTATTTGAGAATGTATTTGAAGTCACTAGAGATTTTCTCCTTTTAGGCTAACAGCTCTGGCCTAGGGTGCATTAAACAGTTATCTCAGACCATTCATTCATGGTATACTATGTTTTTTTGTTGTTTGGTTGTTTTTTGTTTTTTTTTTTAATTTGTTCAATGAAAGTTTATAGGAAAGGAAAATAACTGTGTATTTCTGTTCCATTTTCCTGATCATTTTGCATCCCTGTAACTTCACTTCTCTACCAAAAGCAACATATAATTTTTATTAGATTTTCAGCTTTAATATGTGTTTCTCCTGTCATGTACCACTCTACCATGTATCATTTATGGACAGCATCTATTTTAGATCACTTAAAAATTATTACTTCAGCTTGATCATGGATGTTTATTCCTGTCAAATGCTTAAAGCCCCCAGTCAGCCTGTTGGTGTGAGCTTCTTAGATCAGCAATTCTCAGAACTGGACCTTTGAGTTATGTACTGCCACGCAAAACAGGTGCTTGCAGAAAAAGGCAGCAGTAAACAAATATAATGTACTGAAGAGAATGGTGCTGGGAAACATGCACGATTACTCATGATCACTCAACTTTTCACTGTCCCATCAGTAATGCCACCCCTCCCACTCCCCTTTGCTTTTCCAGGGCAAGGGCCTGACTTTGCTCTTCTGCTGTTGTAATGTGTTATTTTCTTTTTCTCCTCAGCATGCTGTTCATTTTTCCCCTAGTGATTCTGAGCCCTTTTTCAGATACTGATTGTTTTTCTGTGGTATGCTCTTTGTCATAGCTGGGCTCTGTATGCCAATTCAGGGCTGATGGTAAGTGCCAGACAGCCAAAGAGACAGCAGTGAAGTATTTATTTAGAGACCAAGTGAAGCAGGGTGTGGTGGATTAGTGTTGTCAAGAGTGTATGATGGCACACCAGCATAGCGAACACACCATTCATGAAGCTCAGAAAGAACCTCAAGATGTTAGAACAGATTAAACTTTCAGTTAATACCTGGAGCTACTAAACTGGTTCAAATGCAGTTGCTTCAGATTTAGAAGTGGTATGAGGGTGACCTGGGTTTCTGAACCAATAATGGCTAACTCAGATGTCTGACAACAGTTAATATAAATTAATACTGATTGTCCCAGAGGATTCTAATCTTGCAAAATATAGGCATGGGTGGAAGGGCTCTGGACTAGCTCCTAAATGAAGCATCTTTTTGTCTGCCTGAGCTATCAGAGTTAATAAAGTTGAAACCTATATTTTGGGATGAGCTCAGTAAATTAATGCCTGGCATACAGTGGATGTTCCATACTCTGTGTTAGTCTGTGCAAGATGGAGTGAAATTACTGCCTTTCATCCAGAATTAACCTCCTGGTTTTTTTGGTTATGTTGCTTTTTGGCCTTTTGCCTTTTTATTCCTTTAAACAAATATGTTTTTAAAGGCATGGATACTTCTCATAATCCTCATTATTTATTTACCCTTTTTCAAAGGTTTTATTGTTTTGCAGCCTGCAAATAAAGTCTGAAATGAAATAAAACTATCAGGAAGTTACAACTTTGCCATAAAACCCTAGCTGAACTGTAGTTTTATGTTAAAGATATGCAAATGATATAGATGTTAAAGTTAAAATACACCTCAGCGTGACTACCAGCATAACCATATAATGGTTATGGTCTGACAGGTTTAAGTTATTAAACTCTAGCTTTATGTTAATAATATGAGATCTGCAGACTCCCTTCTCTTCCCCTGATTTTGCTGCACTACCTACCATTCATTTATGGCTTTGTGGCTGAGTGTGAGATGCCTTGCCCCTATCCCAGTGCCTCTTTACCTCATTACACACTCATCATCTGCCCTGGCTAATGTGTATTGTGAATTCAGAAAAATAATCCTGTTCAGACATACAAAACTTTTCAGGACCTGATCTGGTAGCATGCTGTTAAACTGAGATCTGAGAAGTTCACATGCAGTTCTGAATGTCTTACTCTGCTGGAGCAGGATCACTGCAGTGTGTGATATGACCCTGTCCCTCCCCACCTCCTGCGGCATGAAAAACCATCTGAGGGGTTTATTTACTGCAGCTGCCCATGAAAGCTGGTTTAAAATCAACATTCAGAGAACAAACCATGGGGTTCCAATGCAGTACAGAATTTACCAGAGAGGAGAGTATTGCTCTTGGACTAGGAAAACAACCACTCTGTTTAGCAAAAGTTTTTGACGTTTTGAAGTGTATTTATTTTCCAGTAGGAAATGACAAAAAGGCCTTTTAAAATTCTTAAACAAGCAGATAGATACAAGCCCTCAAGTAGGCAACTGTGCATATTTTACCAAGGATGGGACAATGTGAGTTTTAGCCCCTATGTGGAGTTATTTTAGCTTTGGGATTGCAGCTTCTTCAGATATCTCCATATTTTATGTATAGAAACATTTTTGTTCAAACTGACATATTTCTTCCAAAACTTGTAGTTTTTGTAAAAGGTTTCATGGGAAACCAGCTCTCCCTTGTATTCAGTAACCCAGAGAAGTTGCTGTATATATGCACCTTGTCAAACAAATATGGTAATGCAGATGGCTTGGGAGATGTAGGAGACTAACATAAATGGTGAGAAACAGAAATCACCAAACGCTGGATCAGGGATTTGTGAAAGTTCTAACAGCCTCTTTGGTTTTTAGAATGTTTCTCCACCTCTCCTCTGAGGGAACCTTGGACCTCTGAGTGAATTTTTGGCCGTATTTGTTTTCTCTGTATTATTTCTGTGCAACTATTTTTTCCTCTGTAGAGGCGTGTTGCTGCTTTTTGCTGCAGCTGAGTTTTCTGTAAGAACTGCCTTGCTTTAACCATGTTATCCTACATTCACTTTTATTTCTTTTTTTTTTTTTTTTTTCATAGATTCCTCCTGTCCCTTTTGACTCATCTGGTTCATTTTCAAGTCATGTCCTGTTTATTTTTCCAGCTATTTGTTTTTAATATGTATTATCTAACCTTTTCTGTCTATTCTTTTGGGGATGTATACAAAGCTCTTCCTTTATTTGCATTTGCTTTTCCTTCTCCCCTCCACAGCCCCTAATGTTTGCCAGTGGAACCCAAGAACAGGAAATGGGAATAAAAATCCACAAGCCCACAGAAGTTGATAACAAGCAAAGTTCAATTTTGTTGTGCAGGTGTGGAATGCTTCATGTCACTGAGATGTGTAGAAATACAAGGGCTAGTATTTTATCCCAGGAGCTCCCTGGCACAGTTTGGGGAACAGGCTGCAGCTATGGGAAACTTGTTTGAAAGCAGCATTCTCCCCTTTGGTTTCTTTGTGTGAGAGCCATCAGTAAGGCAGTAAGCAAAGCAGAATAAGGTACTAATTTTCCTGAGAGAGTGGTCTACAAGAGTTTATTGTGAATGGGAATCAGAATATGGTGCTACTTCAGCCATTTTATTTCAGCAATGTACTTGTAGAGGAGACCAGGGAACTTTTCTTCCTGGGAGTGTTTTTTCATGGCTGTGGAGGTTAACTATTTGACTAGTTTCCCTTTTGCATGCTCCCTTTTAAGAGAAAGCTGCTGAGGTTCTGTCAGTACCTCTAGCTAATAGTGGTTTGGCAAAGTGATGTTCATCCAATATAGCAAGAGCTGGCAGCCATCCTTTTCAGACTAAAGCACAGAGCACAAAAGTGGATTTATCATAAAAATCAATACCACAAGGTATTGGTCTGCCACCATTTACTCACCACAGCTGCAAAAGCCTTGGTTGTCTCCAGAGTCATTATTATGGAGCTGTACTGGCACCTGACATTACTTTAAGGAAGAAATACTACAGGCTACAATTTGCAGTACAGCTTGCTGCCTGCAGCAACCACTGGCTTTATTTGGTGAAGATGCAAAGCATGTTTTACTCCCAAAAGGAACAAATAACTAAGCTGTCAGCAAGTTCACCCTGGCCTGGTCCACCTGGAAAATGAATTGGTGTTGAAAAGTACTTATATTTTGGCAGGAAGACATGCTCTTCAGGCCAGGAGCTCTCTTCTGAGCTGTTCTTTGTTATCCTGAATTGCTTCTCACATTTCTGATTTGCCCATTACGACTGTACTTCTCTGTGTGTGTGTGTTTATGTGTGCCCACATGTGCTGTGTGCAAGGGCCCTTCTTAACCATTGCAAAAGATCTGCTGTTCTGGGAATGCTAATCTCGTACCAGACTCAAAGAAACCAAAAGGGAAAATGCTGTTTTCAAGCAAGCTTCCTGTAGCTCCTGTCTGTTCCCAATAGACTTTCATTTTCTGCCCTTCATTTCACAGCTCATGTTGGTGATGCACTATTCAGTTATGGAACACACCCCTTTCCCTCAAGCTTTGGGCAAATCTAGAGCAGGGCTTGATGCTGAAGCCAAAACCACAGACGTGGAAATGGAATGAAGCTGCATCAGGGGAAGGTCAGATTGGACGTTAGGGAAAAGTTCTTAACTGAGAGGGTGTTTGCTCACTGGAAAGGCTCCCCATGGAAGTGGTCATGGCACCAAGCCTGTTAGACTTCAAGGAGCATTTGAATGACACTTAGTTGTATGGTTTAGTTTTAGGTAGTCCTGCAAGGAGCAGGGAGTTGGACTCAATAATCCTTACGGGTCCCTTCCAACTTGAGATATTCTGTGATTCTATCTTTATGTACTGGATATAACCACAGCACTAAGTAGGATCCCATGGTTCTAAGTTGGGGGTGGACTTCACAAAAGCAGATTGATGAGAGTACTTGCCATGTATGTGACAATTCTCAAGGCAGAAGACTCATAGGAAAATCAGCTCTGTTGATGCTGGCCCAAATCCACGTGCCAAATTTCTCTGAAGAGAGCACACCCTTTTTAAAACATGCATGCTATGAACAATGTTTGCTTTTAAAAGACAGAGCACAATGGGAGGCAGCCTATCCGGGTGGCTTGTGTTGTGCTGAAGATCTGGTAGAAGGGAGGTTTGGAACACTATCTGAGTGCAGGATAACAGATTGTGTGATTTAACAGAATTTCACAATATTACGCTTCACTTCCCTGCCGCCTCCCCCCTTGTTTTTGCTATTCTGATGGTAGAAAGTGGAGGCAGAGTACAGCTAGGCCATGACTCTTTTCAACAAGATGAGGTCTTAATCTCAGCAAGAGGAAGACTCAAAGTATCTTGATGACTGTGGCCTTGTCCTTTCCATATTGTTTCTTCTGCTGATTTGCTTTGATTATGGGAAGACTACAGGAAAGGAGTAGTGAGAATAGCTCATTGCTGTTATTTCAGCTGGAGGGACAAAACACCTAATAAAATTATTTGGAAAGTAAAGTTCTGTAAATTCACATGGTAATCATTTTAAGTATGTGAAATATTTTTACTAGAATGGTTTTGTTTGTATTCCCTGCTTCCGATGTTTCAATATGGAAGAGCACTGTTGAATCAAATCACATCAATTGTAGGTGAGATTTCAACTATCACCTTCCTTTTTGGCTTTTATGTGATTTCAGTTGCAGGTGGTTGTATCAGGATCTTTGAGATTGACTTTTGATCTACTATTTTTTAAAAAATTGATCCCCTGATTGGTGGCCTTTCACTATCAGGTTTCAGGATCAAACTCACTGTAGCTGGAAGATATGAGTATTTCATCTTTATTTGTACTTGTCATAGCACTTAGAAACTCAGATTAACACTGTAATATCTTTTCTGTAGCTTATATTGATATTTTTCAGCCCTGAAACTGAAACATTTTTGATTTTCTGCCAAATGTCTTTTAATGAAGTCTTATTGTTTTTGGAGGAAATCAGATTTTTTTTAAAAGGAAAGTATAATTTGGTTTAAAAATGCCTTGTTTTCCCTACTGAAGAACTATGTTACTGGAAGATCTGTAAGGAGCCATGACCTTTCATTCACTGCCATTGGCATCAGGCCCTCAATAATGGAAGCCTGGAACAAACACTTTTGGGTGTGTGTGTGTGTGAGTGTGTGTGTCTGTTCATCTCCTCTGGATCGACCTGCCTCCAGAAAGTTGCAAAATGGAATGCAGGAAGCAGAGGTTTTTGAGGCTGGGGAAAAATATCCCACATTACTACCTGGTTCTATATATATAAATCTATATCAATAACTTATATGAATTACCATTAGAATCAGGTTCAATATTTTTACCTTGCGGTAAAATTTTCATTGTCTTTATAAAAGCTTTGCTTGCATAAAGAGCAGAGAAAGTGGCACATTTGGTTCACTGCAAGCTTTGGTTAACCTTTGCATACTGTTCTCCCCAGTTTATTGTATGAATGCTTTCCTGTCAACTTCAGTACATAGAAATGCCGTTTAATTTAATTACTTACACTGTTGCCAGAATTAATCTCTGTTAGCTCTATATATCCTACTATGAATGATAAAACATGTGGTAGATACAGCAAAATTTATCATACTCCTGTTCTTATATCTCTGTAGACAGAGATTAAATCTTTGGCATGCATATCATTGGTGATCAGTTTACAGTAGTTGCTGACTGGATTTTTAATTACTGGATAAATTCTTTGCTTGTATATACTCCTCCCCCAAGCTTCTAGGGCTAGTCACTGATATAAATAAGAGGATGTTGTCCTTAATATAGTACTCATTTCAGTCCTGAGCAAACATGTTTCTCTACTGAACTCCGAAATTTCAGATGTTCCTAAGGAAGTGTGTGGCATGTGTGAGAAATGAGTACAGCTGACTGGGAGAAAGCTCTGTGCTAAACAATTCCTTTTGAGCTGCTTCATTTATGCTCTGTTTCTTCTCCACATCTCTCTTCCCTTTGGGGTCATGCACAGACCCTTGCATATAGTAAGACAGGCGTCTAGTTCACTAATGTGAAGAAGAGAGAACAAAGTTAAAACATGTTCTGAGAGCTTTTCTGCTTGCACCTGAAAGCTTCTGTTGACATCATAGTATATAATCAAATTGTTTAGGTTGAAAAGGATCCTTAAGACCATCAACTCCAACTGTTACCCTAGCACTAAGTTGCCTGCCCCTTCTTCCAAAGGTCTTTAATTCTTTTTTGCAGAGTCCCAGTGAAAGCTCTGTTCAGCAACGCCAGTCTTCTTCCCCCCAGCTCATCTTGCGGCACATGGGGGCAGCTGCTCCTGCATCTTTAAGATTTCCTTCTTGAAGAATGTTCAGCCTTCCTGTACTCCTTTGCCCTGTACTGCCTCCCAAGGGACTCTGTCAACCAGACACCTAAACTGGCCAAAGTCTGCCCTCAGGGAGTGTGAACTGGCAGCTCTGCTACACACAGACACACAGACACAGACACACACACAGACACACACACAGACACACAGACACACACCCCACACACACACCCACACACACACCCACACACACCCATCCTTACTTCTCCAAGAATCAAAAGCTTTATTATTTCATGATTGCTGTGCCCAAGATGGCGTCCAGCCATATCACCCACAAGTCCTTCTCTGTTCACAAACAGGTCCAGCAGGGCACCTTCCCTAGCCAGCTCACTCACCAGCTGTGTTGGGAAGTTCTCTTCCACACACTCCAGGAACCTTATAGACTGTTCCTTTCTGTTGCATTGTGCTTCCAGCAGGCACCTGGTAAGTTCAAGTCCCCCACAAGAACAAGGGCTAATGACTGAGAATTCTCCCAGCTGCTTATAGAGTGTTTTGTCTGCCTCTTCATCCTGGTTGGGTGGTCTGTTAACAGGCTCCCACCATGATATCTGTCTTGTTGGCCTTCCCCCTGATTCTTACCCATAAGTACTCAACCCTGTTGTCACCATCATTAGACTCTTAACAACCAAAATACTAACGTATAGGGCTCTATGTTCCATCACCTCTCCTTCCTTGCTTCTCCCTTCTGAAGAGTTTATCCAGAACTTTGGCAGTAGTTGCTGTTAAATAGAATGTATCAGTTGCCTGCAATTGAAACAAGTTGTTGGGTTTTGGGTGGAACTCTAGAAATTAACTAGCAGGGATGCTGTAAATGCCTGCAGTCTCAGAAGAAGCTGGGCACTGAGCCAGTACGGTGCTTGACCTTTGGATTCTCAGTCATCTAGACTTGAATTTGGGACCGGATGTGTTGTTAAGAAAGATGTAGTTTGAGCTGGAGTTAATTCAGGGAATTCCTGCAGTGTAGGTAGGTCTGGATGGTCACTTCTGGCCTGGCTGATCACTTCACAAATTAAAACTAGGTAGCTACTTGTAATGAGGCTCAGTGAATATTTGCCAATGATGATGTAGACAGTGTATTTATCACCTTATGATAAACAGATGGGATTCAATCTAAATTCTCTTATAGACTTCTTTCTCTGTGCCCTTATGAATCCAATGCAACTTCTGGTCTAGACCATGACTGAGCAGATGAGAGTTTGAGCAGCTGAGAATGGAAGAGTGTAATGCAAGATTGAAGTGAACAGGGAGGAATTCCTACACCTGAGTATCTGATCAGTGTTTCTTGTTGGGCATCTCAAAAACATAGGGGAAGAGGTAACCAGTGCTGAGGATGAGCTGTTGATTAGACATAGCAAAAATTTTCAACACAAAAAATCTTGCTGTGCATTGCTTTCCCATGTTGAAAAGATGGAGGTTTGTTGGCAGAATGTTTTAAGGAACTTGGCAGGATTAATATTCTACACTAAATAGATGAAGGTGCTTGACAAAATATAGTTCATCCTAAGCATTTTTTGACAGAATATATTTTATCGGTATAGGAGCTTTAGCAGAATTGTCAGTGATGTCTCATGATAGATGGCAATATGAAGAGTTGTAAGAGCCTGACTATTAAAAAAAGGACCAGACGACTTAGTGCTGTGGTAGTCTATTTGACTCTGAGTGGGTGGTCGGAAGGGGACGGATGATCTTCTAATGGGAATTTAATCATATACCTTCTAGAAATAATGGGAATCCAGAGATGATTAAGGAAGAGATGAGAAAGAAAAATAATTTTGGAGAAATTTCCTCACAGAGAGAATGATTCATTTTGGACTGTGCTGTCAAAAGGCAGCTATGGAAACTGCAGCTGTGGATGTATTAAATAGGAGTCAGGCAGGTGCTTACTGGAAAAAATGTTATGGATGGAAACAAGCACCAGGAGGAGTGGGAGGAATCTGCAGAGCCAGCTTCCGGTTTTCAGTTGCAGCAGAATAAATGTGTTATTCTGCATTTGCATTGCAGATACACAACAGTTCTTGGTCTGAGCAGATGCTTGGCTGTGATGGATTTTCATGAACACGTGTCCAAGGGGCCATTCTCACCTCACCTTCTGCTAACATTTTAAAAAAGGAAGAGGCGTATTAAATGCCAGGATGAAGGGAACAGTTTCAGGATGGGAAAAGTTGAGCAATGGTGGTGTAATAGAAAGCAAAATTTGGCCCACATTAGTTTCCTCCAGCAGGGCTGTTTTTTCAATTAGCACTGCTAGCACTAAAAATATCTCTGATCTATGACTGTATATCAAAAGTTTAGCCCTACAGAGAAAGGAGTAATGGAGAGCTGCATTAGATGTTGGGGAGTAAAGCAGGAAACAGCAAATAGGGTGGTTTTGAGCATTTTAGGAAGAGGAGCTGAGAAGGTTCAAAAAGTTGCAGCTTGTTATTGGTGCCATCATGACTTCAAAAAGAGTCTGATGTTCTGCCTCAAGGGACTTGTTGAGAAGTGGGTCAGTAGTGAAACTGAAGGGGAAGCTTCCAAGAATGCTGGTTACCCAAACTGCTTGTTTCCCTTAGCTCTCATACTTCCTTTTGCTTCTCTGTCCTGGCCTTTTGGATTCAGATTTCATGTCATTGTGGATGTTGTCATTGATTTCTGTGAAATCACTTGTATTTATGCCAGAATTTGGAGAAAAGGAAAAGTCACTGATCATAAGGAGAGTATAAGTGTAAACCTGTAGAGATACTCACTGAGGCTGTTACCACTTTCTTTCCTGCATCTCAAGTGTGAGTCGATTGACTCAGGGATTGCATCTGGATGCCTCTGCGTTGTAATTTGAAAGCAGTTTCCAGTTTATCTCAATGCAGCTCCATTACACCCCAATTTCTCTGTGTTGTCCCACTGCCCCGCTTGCACACCAACCAACACAAAGATAGCTACAAAATGCAGCTGTAATAACAAAAGCCTCAGGGTTATTTCAGAAGTCCAGGAACTAGACCCTCAGCTGGTTCAAATCAGCACAGATCAGTTCACTGCACTGGAGAGACACCAATTTTACACTGACTGAAGATTTGTCCCTGAGATTTCCTTTTGCAAATGGCACAGGGAGAAAGTTGCTGGAGAGGACTGAGGAGAAAAACATCCTATTTTCTTTAGGAGAGTTTAAGACTTGCTGACTCAAATGCCAGCCATCAGCTTGTTATCTCCTGAATCCTGGGGATACAGTTTGCTAGGTAAAAACCACATCTGTTCTTCAGTTCAGTTTCACCTCTTTGAAAGCATGTCCAAGCTACTTTCCTAAATGCCTCCATAAAATTAGGTTTTAGTTACATATGTTTCATTGTGTATTGCATGTTTCCATGGCACACTGATTTGCCAGATAAAGCAATCTGCAGCCCATTTAGTTTATCTTAAAGCCTTTTAAATCTGTCTCCTCTAAGCTTGAAAATCTCTCATTCAGGCATCCAGTGTTGTTGAAACCCCTATGCCAATAATTCTTAATGACGTGTGTGTCTAGCCAGAGTAATTCTCCTCATTCAATTTGCAATTTTCCCAAGTCAATCCTTTCAGCATTGTGATTGTAGCGGTTTATTTTTTCATTCTGAGACATGCAGCTCTCTTAAACAAAATGATACTAACTTTATAGGCAAAACGATGTCTTATAATGAAGGGCAACCAAACTTAAAGTTTGTTTTGGAAACCAGGGATAGTATTATCTTTGCTTGCTTGCTCTTCTGGGCTCAAAGCTAATTCATATCTATGTACACAAGCATGCAGTCTTCCCTTAGTATTTGACATAAAGAACAAAAGCAGAACCATTGCCCATTTGGCAGCATATTTCATTTCTGCTCTTGTTCAAAGAGCATGTTGGACTGCAGCTTGTATTTTATGCTATTTCCCATGCTTAGGAGCTGATATCTGCAGTAACCAATAAAAACTGTACTGTTAAAATCTAGACTCCTGTTTTATAGAAGCAGCATACTTAGGGCATCCTGATGGAAAGAAAGAGGCCCTCTGTAGTGCTTAATAGCTAACCTCAGCCATCTATTGAGATCTCTGTGATGGGCTCAGGAGAGAAATTTTGCAGCTGCTATAAAAAGGATTGCAACAACTTGGGTCTTTGGAAGGAGCTGAGGTGAAGATAACTGCATGGGAAATGGAGGTTCTCATCAGAACAAAACAGAATAGACACACACGTGTTTTTTATCTTCAGGAACTATTGTGACTTACATGCTCATTTTGTCCTGAAAACAAGAAGCTTTTGATCCCTGCATGAGGAAGATTTCTGTGAGCTCAAGAGGTTTTACTTTGGTCACTGTGAACAAAGAATTTATAAGCCTCCCTCATTTCATTCATTTATTTTTGCCTGTTCTTCAATACCCGTTGAAGGAACAGATACATTTAAGGATGTTTATTTTAAGTTGGTACTCTGGATTGAAAAGCTTTTCCATCTGTTTCTGCCCTGCATTGGATATAACATTTTGCAGATGGCAGCGTTTATCAGAATCCCACTGCAGACTAGTAACTGGCTTTGTGCCTTCAGAAATGGGCTGTGTTCATCGCCATTATAACTTCACTGAAATTGGTGGAATGATATCATGGATAAATCTGACCCATCATCATAAGTGCTTCCTGAAGTATCATCATGCACTCTGGGTGCAATAGCTGTGTCTTGGTTGACTTGTTTAATGTAAATATATTGAATTATATGTAGTTTTCATGATTACTGAAGATTACAGGTTTGCTTTAGAATGTCTTGGTTCTGATTTTTCCAGTCCATGAATGATTTAGGGAACAGCTTTCAAACATGCCATCTCAAATTGCAGCCACAAATTCGGGTATACAGGCTATTTAAGCAGGCAGAAATTTGGAAGGCGCCTGCTGTCTTCACTGAAGCAAAGGCCCAGTCAGTTGGGCCAGTTTTTCTTTCTTTCATGTGTTCCACATAATATAACACCTCTGACATATTGTTACTCCCCACTCTTCCTGATTTTCTCAACATTCTCCCAAATTATGTGTTGTGTAAGTCCCTATGGGGGCTGGTCCTAAATGCTGCCCTTAGTCATGAATCATCGTACCTCACTAGATGGTCTCAGTGATTTCCATTGGAACTGCTTATGGAGCATGGTATTGACAAGAGCTGGCAAACTCTGGGCTTTTTTAGCATACAGGAATCACAACTCCATGTTTAGGTTTCAGGATCAGTTCCATTTGGAAAGACTGTTTTTCATTTCACTGTCAGGTTATTTTTTCTCTAATATTTTATTTACAGAAAGGTGCAGAGTGGAAAGCTGGAAGTGACATAGGTCACGAGGCCAAATATCAGGTTCAGTTAGGGAAGGAACATTTTCACACTTTTTTAGCTTTCTGGAAAAAAAAAATATATTTTGGGACAAAGCCTTCCATACCTACCTTCAGCCAAAATGTCACTTGCTTTGGAAAGTTTGAAGAAAATTGGTTAAGAACCCACAGTAGTTAAGGAAGGCTGGAAGAAAAACAAAATTTGACTTTTTTAAGTAATTTTCCACCCTGCCCTATTATATGTAAGGAGTGCAGGAGTAAAAGAGAATTCCCCATTAGAAGTGTTTACCACAGCAAACCTACAGAGCACACTGTTTATTCAGTGCTGCTATGGAAAACCCAGTTCCAGTCATGCTGAAGATTTACATGAAATGACAAAATGAAGATTTAACTGTCACTTTTCCAGGTCCCTGCTTTTCCTTTCCCCTTCTTCATTTTTCTTATGTTTTGACAATATTTGGGAACAGGCTTGTTTCTTAAGGTGTGATTTGATACTCAGGCCCTAGATGCCTAATTGGGCTCTCCCAATACTATTTCAGTGAATGCTATCAATAATTTGGCTGGCTAGCATATCTTGGATACCAGTTTGTGTAAGGTTTGACTGTGGGCAGCCTCTATGATTCTAGCTGTGAACCACTGTAGTGAAAAGATAATTTCTTCTAAATACTGCCCATCCAGGAACTAATGCTGAAGAGAGTACCCAGGCTGTTCTGAAAAAGAGCTGTGGGCTAAGAAAGAAAGAGAACTTAAGCGATGTCAGTGCCACAACAGTGCTTGAGAGAACCTTCTCAGTGGTTAAGCATATCTGAGGCATCAAGATGGAAAAATACTTCAGGGATTTTGTAAGCTGTAGGAAAATCTCCAACTATTTAGCAAAGTTAATGCTGAGCTCTTCTGACTCATAGCACTAAAAAGCTGCTCTAGTCACACTGCTGAATCAATTAGCTCAGCCAGCACCCTTCCCATCAATGTAACACCTTCCCTGCTTGCTCAGTCTTAATACCAAATTCAATAACTTCAATAACAAAAATAAATAAAGCTATATTCCCTTCATTACCCACTCCTGCCAAATGTTACTTGCATATTTCTCCTTGCCCTACTTGCACACTTGCATGCTTAAGTTCCCTTCAAACCAGAGTTTGAAGCCTGTGTAGAAATTGAAATCCATACAATCAAGCCAACTCAGTTAATATTTGTAGTCCTTCAGAGAAAAAGTAGTCCAGGGATGTTTGGTGGTGATAATTCTCAGGACCAGACAGATGCTGCTGTGGAGGGGATCAGTTTGTTTAACACAGCCAGGGCAGCTGAACTGGGGACTGGAAAAACTGCCTGACTTTGCAGTCTCAAAGCTGCAGCTGCAACTGAAGAGGCTGGACTAAGGTACATGGTGGTCTGTAACACACAGTCAGCCCTGGATCCTCACAGAATGTACTTTACAACTTAATCTAAAAGAAGTATTGTGCCTGTAACCTTCATACCTGCACTGGCTCTTAGAATGGTCACCAAAATTGTCTTTAGGTCTCTTGAGTATGTCTTTGATTCCAGCAGAATTTTCTCTGTGTGAATAGCTCTGTTAGCAATTCTTCAGCATTGTAATCATTGCATCTATCTTCTTTTTTTCTGATTAATTAGCCAATTATAGGAAATTACCTTTAGCAATTAAAGCATAATTTATGAAAAACATTGAGCAGATAATGCTCATTTGTCATTAAATTGCTTGTAACTCAGGCTGTTGAATGGCAAGGTGTTTCTAGTTTCTGTTTTTACTGCTGGATGAACAACACTGATTAAAAAACCCACCCTAACATAAAGTCTGGAGTAACTCAGTCTTGTCCTTCAATATTTAGAAGGAAAATTACTTAGATTTGCAATTTACATTGTTAATAAAAAGCATTTGGGCTTTGAGAGGTTGAAGCAGCTCTGAGCTGAACTTTTGTAATATAGAGTTGAAAGGCCAACAGATGTAACTAAGTGTTATTTAAACTGTCACATAAAAAGGAATCTAAGATATGGTACCTTAAAAGTTGTTTCTATTGTGAAGCGGGAAGGACAAATCAGTTATTGCCTGTGTAATTGTTTAGTTATCCATCAGATTACTGCAAACTGCATGTGTGTACTTTTCAAAGTGCTTTGGTGTAGACAGACACAGACCTTTGCTCCCGAGGAATTCAATGATTTGCCCCATGGGAACTGCTGGGCTTGCCAGAGTTCACTTAATTACACTGATGGGTCAATTCTCTGCCAGAACCAACAACTCATCTTCATCATCTTCTCAACTTCACATCCACTAATGATCAGTCCTCATAATGAAGGCATTTTTCACTCTACCAAGAGTCACAAGGAGAAAAATTGATTGACAGAGTTATCTGGATTGTAGTAATTAAATCAGGGCAGACAAATCCCTGCTCTCATTATATTTCAGATGTGTCTGAACCATGAAAAACAGAGCTGAAGCATGCTGATTTGCTTCCTACAGTTCAAAATGTGGCATTAAATGCTGTATATGATATATAGGGTTACAATACATAAATATGTACAAATTACAAAAGGATAATTATAAATCACAAGTGGTCTAAATATGGGTGTTGGGTTTAACCATCTTTAGAGAAATGTCATTTTCAAATGTTTGAAAAAAACCATTAACTATAAGGCATTAAAATATTTCAGGAAATGAACCTGAAACACCACCAGGCTTCCAACTGTATCCAGGCTCATTCTGCAGTGCCATGCGCAGAAATAGCATTTGTCTGTACCAGCAAGGCAGAAGAGATGGCAGGTAGAAACAAATATGCAAAACAGTGACATGAGACACAGTAGAAATGGGCATGGCCACAGGATTGGTGCTTGCTTGCACAGCAGAATGGATCTGCATGGTTTTTGAGCTCTCTTGTTTGTAGATGAAAACACAGTTTGACACTGTAGAAGTCAGAAAAAAGATTTCAAATACTATTGTAATTCTTCTGTTGGTGAATTGCTTGTTGTGCAGCTCTTGCCTTGAAGAAGAATTTGTGTGCAGATGTTCTTTGGGTAATGCTGCAATCTGGATTCAAAAATTGTCTCGTGATTCTTTTTCAAGAATTTTTTCTTCCCTCAGTTTATTAAGCTGAGCCATTGTTCAGATACTGTAAAATACTGTACCCATTTTAAACAGAGGATGCTGCATGAACTTGAATTAACATTAACCAACTAATTAATCTGATTTGATCTAGTTAATACTGGGTATGTAAGATGTACATTTAGAGAGGGGCAGATTAGAATTTAAAGTAGGAAAACTGAGTAAGGAAGGAAATCTGGATTCACTGGGACAGATGCTCACATAAAATAAATTGGTGTAAGTTCACTGAGCTCAGTTTAAAGCACTGAGTTTCATTTTTGGGATATTTGGCCCATATAGGATATATTTGAAAACAAACCTTAATAATTCAGAAGTGCAGATGACAATAAAAAGCAGAATTTAGATATGAGTTCATTAATCAGGAAAACATTTCAGGAGTGAAGACTTTGGGGATACAATGCCCATTCCCTTCATGTGACTGCTTTTATGGGTACTTCCATGGGTCCTTCCAGTTTAGCTTCATCAATGATACAAATCCTCAGCTGGAATCAGTATGGAAATGCTTTCCCTCTGGTGCTGTCTGTGTTTGGGTCTGTAGTACTGTTCGTGACTTCCTGAATCTCAGCAGATACTGTCAGCATCAGGAGGAAATTCACAGCTCAAAGAACATGCAGGTAAATAAAGAAAGGTTTTAAATGCATTTATTTGTAATGTACTGTTTTGCAAGACCTAGGTTTTTAATCACTTCTGACTTTCACATTTTATAACACATGCGTATCTATTACAGGACTTTATGTAGGACACAGATTTAAAAACAATCATGGTTTGGGATAAAATTCCACTCTGCTTTTCACAATTTTTTTTTGCCTGTGCACTTTGATCCATATTTATAGAAGTACTTTTTCTAAACCTTTCCAAGCAGAGTGTTAACTGGGTAGGGCATGGGGCTGGGAATCAGCAGATTAGACTAAACTCTCAGTCACTGAAATTATGAATCAGCCAATGATTAATAGAGGCCAGAAGAACAACAATTAAATTCTCTTCCCAGCACCCTGAAACGTGACTGAAAAAATAACTTCAAAACCTCCCTTAGCATATTTTTTCCACTAAGAATGATCAACCGTCCAAAGCAAAAGCCTCGTTGTAGGACTACTTACAACCTTTTCTACTGTGCCTTCATGGCGTTAAATGTGTATAGAAAAAAATGGATCCACAAGAAAGGTGTGGAGGTGGGAGCTAACATCAGAACCTTGATTTAATCCTGTTTCTGATGTTGTTTTTTTGTGGGAACCTTCAGCATTTCAAAGAATTTGTATATTTAAATTATTTTTTAATAGAATAGTTATAAATATTTCTTATCTCCTTATAACATAGATATTGTGTGAGTCAGAGATTGAGAGAAGATTACTTGAGGTTGACCTGCCTGAGTACCCAAGTGTTTAGTTACTGGGATTCTTTCTTCTTATGCTCCTTGTCAAAATATTCTAACCTCAGTTCAAACTGAACCAAGGGTAAATATCTGGAAAAGCTAATGCTACTATGAAAGCTCTAATTTCCATCATCAACAGGTTGAGCATCGTAGAAATGACAGCTAGCATGTCATGACAGTTTGTGTTGATGAGTCCATCTTCTGAGAGCCTCGTTAAAGTTTTCACTCACATCCAAAAGGATTCTGGGAATGAATTGTTCTAACAGAAATCTAAGTTGCGCACATTGAAATACTACGATTGATTTTGTCTGTATAAAGCAAATTACCTGCTCTTGGCATGTTACTTGACATGCTGCTTTACTGTGCAAGGATTGTTATTAAAAAAACCTCTCTGCTATTTGTATCAAAAGGATTTTAGTAGTGGATATTGATGCAGAGTATTCTATTTGGCTGCAGCTGCTGATTATCCTTTTTAGAGATATGCTGTAGTGTAAACTTGTAAACTGCCAAAGTTGAGACCAAATTTCACATTGAGGGCAGAAAAGTTTGTTCATGTGGAAGTCACAACTGTGTGAACACCTGGGGCAAAATATGAGAGCCAGTCAGCAAGAAAAGATTGGCACTGTAAGTCAGAAAAGAGATGATGGATATATAGCTAGGCTGAACAGTGAAGACAGTCATTTTATAGGTATATAATCACTGATTTTTAAAGGGCTAATAAAGTGATGATAAAGATAGTAGTTCAGATTCTGTTGCTTTTGGGTTGGTCTGCATATCACCGCCAACCCAAAGCTGCACTTAGCTTTGCTGTTAGGTCATCTGTGCAAAAAGGCTGAGGAGATTCTTAGGACATGCTGAGTTCTGCAGCAATTGCCTTGAGTGAACCCAAGGACTAGGCACAACAGAGTGAGATTATATGATGGGGATGGGAAAAGTGCAGTGAGGACCAGAACTTTGTTAAGTGGAGAAGATGCTGAACTGAATATCCTTATGAGTCAAGCACAGGTTTGCCTGAAGTTCAAAGGCCAGTCTGTGACCTCCGGCAAAGTTTTAGCCATGTGGAAAAAGCAACCCTATCCTGCCTATTATTCCTTCTCTGTCCCCACAAATCTTTATCATTACTAGCTGACGTGCATACTCCTAGTCTGCAAGGTGTGGAGAGGATGTGCTACTGCACAGTCCTCAGTCATCTCTGGTTCTGGAGGTGTAAAGTCACAGAGATGGTACCAACTAATTGGCTCTGCGATGTCCTTTTCTTCATTTGCAGCATATGGTTCTCTGGCTTACTGTGGCAGCTAATGCACAATAGAGGAGGTTTTATTGAGGAAGTTAGGTAATTTTAGTAGATCACAGACAGGACCAGGTCTTTTTCTTTTGAAACCATGTTTGTAATCTCTTCCTGGAGTCACCTAGAGGTTTGGAATGAGGATGGAAAATGGAGAATGCCAGGACTAGTCCAGGAGGTGCAGTTTTCAGTGTATGGGCTTGATTAGAGTCAAGAGTCAGCAGCACCAAATATGGATGATCAGTGTAAAATATATGAAAGACAATCTTTGTGTTCCATTAAATATGAGAGACACTGTCTGCAAAAGAATTCACACTTGCAGAATGAGGAAATTGGCTGAGTGGTCAAAAGTGGAGAAAGTTCACATGCTGGACTGAGGCAAATAAGAAGCTTCTTTTCCAGAAATGTCATTGAATTCCTCACTAGAACAGTAGTGAGACTTCATGGCCCTTACTAAGTGATGCTGATTTGCACCAGTGGAGGATGGAAAAATCTGGACTTGGATTGTCTAGGACTGGAGGCTTGATAGTTGGCTGAGAAAACTAGAGCTGAAGAAGAAGCAGGGAGGAGGAGTAGTCAGGAGCTGATGAAGAAAGGAATGATGAATAATGAAAAGAAAGGCAGCTTTGAATAAAGACGTGTTGATACCATTTAAGAGATGGCAAACATTTTTCAGAGCAAAAAATTGTCTTACTGCATACCGACCTGTGTCAGAGATGAGGAATGGAGTGCTGGAGGAGCTTCTTCTAAAGTTGATGTGTATTGGTAATTCAAAGGGAGAAAAACAGGGAATAGTTGTCATTTGGCTATAACCCCAAATACAGTTTCTAGTCACACCCATCTGCAGATATGAAGGACATCTGGACAGTAGAAGTGCTGTGTAAAACAAAGCCATATTTTACATTTACATCAGTCCCATGCACAAGCCTTTCCTTTTTAAGCAGAAAAATAAGGCAGTTCAGCTGTAATGACCTGTAGGATCATAGAGAGCTCCCCCAACCCTTGCAAGCCTGATCTTTTTACATCTAAATCAAATTTTTACTTCTAAATCAACAGAACAGGTAAGGGCTTCTTAGTTTCAAAATCAAGCCTAACCTTTTCCTGTTCAGCAAAGCTCATAACCAGCCATTTCCTTTTTTTCACTCTGAAGAACTGATGTGAGCATATGTCATCCTCAATATGCCACATTTTTACCCAGTTGGGGGAAAAAATTCATAATGTGTGACTTTCTTCGTCAATTGTCAAAACAGGACAAGAAACCTTGCACTAAAAATTAAAGAGTAAACAGAATTTTCGAAATAATTCTATTGCTGCCAAATTCATGCAAATCCTGTGCTAAGTAAAAATGTTGAACCAACATGTTATTTTGTTTAAGAATGGATAATGTTCTTCATACACAAAAAAAGAAAAACAAAGATAACCACAGTTCATCTACTGTCTTGGAGGCTATTGTTGGAAATCAGACATCTAAGTGTTTTTCCTCTGAATACATTTTATTTCCATCTTTGTGATGAAACTGTCTGTTCCAGATATACACATGTTTGTAAGCCTGGATAGATTGGCCTTCGAATGGCCCAGCAGAAAACCAGAAATCTGTCAGTGTGCATTTTGAAAATAAGAACAAAGAGCAATTTGATAGACACGTGATTCTTTACAAATGAGATATTTAAGTCTAATAACGTAACTGCAAAACAGTGAAGTTTAACACAAATAAAAAGGAAAAGGAAATGTGAACATGCCCTTTATTATTAGGACCCACAGTTTGCTTATGAAGTATGGCAAGTAGAAACAGGGCTTAAGAAGTTTTCCTGTGTTTCAAAGTAGACCCTTTAAATGCCTGGATTCTGCTGCCTTCTGTTTGGTTCCCATTCAGCTGATGTGCTTAGGATAGTTGACCTTCTCTACTCAATAGAACCTAATTAATCCTTTTTCCTCACTGGCTTGCTCTGCTTCTTTCCTGCCCAGTTCAAAAGGTCAGCTACAGCTACTCCCTTTGTCATGACAGAGAGAGCATAACTGAATTCAGAATAATAAAATTATGGGAAGCAATAAAGTCATAAGAGTTCAGTTGTAAACATTGGCACTGACTTCCCGTGTGAAGCAGTGCTCATAGAGAGACTTACTGGAGATGCTGAGCGTGAGATCAGACTTTGAAGCACTTTCCATAAATCTTTGAATATATTTTTCCAAACGTAATGGAAGAACAAATGGGTCAGGAGAACAAACTTCCACAATCTTAGCATGGAAAGGGGACAAATTAATTCTGGATTTCTCCAGGTCCATCCCATTTTTACTGCTCCTCTGTTCCCCTCTCCTTCCCCAAATACATAGAGCCTGAATTGTTTTGTTATTTCAATATAAAGGAGGAGTAAGGGTACAGTGCTGGGAGATGAAAACCAGCATGTGGCTTACTCACAACCTTCTACATTTCACAGGGCTTTCAGAAAGGGATCCCTCATTTAATGAAGATCTTTTTTTCTGTTTAGTCATAAACAGATGAATCCTATAATAGCCTCTGTTTCCTCTACTACAGGAGGTCTGTATGATTAATAAGATCTCCCTGTAGTGAATGCCAAGCCAAACAGATGAATGCAAGGCGCATCTGCTGTAGATTAAACATTTGGAAAAAACATTTTATAAATATTTTTTTCCACAACAACATATCCATATGGCAGTTAACTAGGGTATATATTTAAAACCTTGCATGTACAGTATATAGCTATGGATATGTATTTAATATACTTATTAAATAAGTACTTATGTTGTCACTCAACAGACAGGTTTCTGTATGACTTTTAATCTATTCGAGATGTCAAATCAGACTGTTTGAAAAGACCACATGTGCTTTATCAAACAAAACATGAGAACACTGCTTCTGAGTGGGTGGGTTAGTAGGAAGCAACCCTTTTATTTTATTATTTCTCAGAAACAAGAATGTGTAAGGTAATTACCTAGTTAGTATGAGGTAAGTGTAAAATAACATACACTGAATATGGTTGGACAGATAAGGTTGTCCTGGGTACAGTGAAAACAGGTCCCAAGGAGAGGAAGGTGAAACTAATTTGAGATCTTGTAGCCAAAAATCCTAGCATTTAAGTTTAGCTTTATTAGCACTTCAAAATACTGGAATTCTGTATCACTATAATTAATACTTCAGACTTCCCTATCTGATCAGGATGGGTTAAAGGGCTTTACAGAAATAAGAAAAAAATCATTTTTTCCCTCATCCTTATTGTATAATGGGAATTTCTTTCCCCTCTTTCTTTTTGTCTTCTGCATTAGAGGACTGGACCATGATTCTGGATTGATAAGAAATGTAATCTGACAATCTAGCTCAAACTAAAACCAAGTTCAACAAATAAACATTATCAAGAGCAGCTGTTGGCACTCTCGCATAATTCAGTCTTGTCTCTTGGTATGTTGTTCTTGTAAGACTTAGCAATATTATTGTAGGCTGATTTTATGATAGACTGGGGGTTTTTGGTTTACTTGTCATGAAACCTAAGATCCTGATATGTAATTCCAAGATCCTAATTCCTGAAATGTTTTTTTAAAAGTTTTCTTAACTGGCCTTCTAGTCTAACAGCCATAAAGAGGAAATATCAGTCTTTCGAGATTCCATATGTGCTTGCTTGTTGTCTTGTTAAGGATTAAGACCTGGTTTGCTTGTGTGTGCATGGAAAACTGGGGCACTTATCTGAAGAGAAGGGCTCTCCAAATCCGACATTTGCTCTATGAATGGCTAGTGCTTGTGAATTCATTTCTGTCTGGGCTCTGAGAATACGGATTTCCAGACCTTACAGCATGATGTTTGCAACCAGACATGACATTTCCCCACATGCTTTTCCACAGATTGCAGAACAGAGGAAAATAATTGCCTAATTTTGCTTTTATCACACACCATTAGGTACTTAGCTGATTCAAATGAGAAAGACAAAAAGTACCTCATGTTCAAGAAACTTGTAATATTTATGTTCATTACAGTTTCAGACTTTGCTGCCTAAATGATTTGTTTTCTGATGTTCTTGCCATAGTTTTCCATATGCTTCTCCGAGCATCCTCAGGGCAGATGAGAGCATGGAGGTGGGCAGTTCCCTCACTTTTGAAATAGTGTCTTGGTGGCTCATATCTCATTCTGCTTTAGAGACTCATTTCTTCATGGCCTAGTTGTCATTGCTTTGCTCCTAAACTGCAAAGTGCTGCTTTATTATTTAAATATTTATTATTTTTTTAAAATCAAAATGCCTGTGGAGTCTTGGAACAAATCACTGAACAAAATTTTCAGAAACCTCTGAGAAGCAGTGGGAAACTGGTGGATTTGATGTAGGAAATCTTAAAGTGGTGCTTTTTGCATTTGGGTTGAAAACAAAATGCAGAATGTGAAGCCTGTCTGAACACATCTAATTTTCAAAGGTATGTGTCTTTAAGAGTCCTGGTGTGAGCCCTCATTAGCTGTTTGTGATGTTCACAGCAGATTTTTTTCTACATGTGTCAGGACCATACCTTAAATTAGTTTGCGATTAGATTTAGTTAAATGAGTTTAGAGAAGGTCACTTTTACTGTGGTTTAACAAATGCTTATTTTAGACTGGTTTTGATTTGTTCCCTATGAATTAAATTGATGTAATCTAAGATTAAATTGATTTAATTGTGTCTCACAGCCCTTTGTACTGGTTTAGCAGAACTGATCTGTAGTAGCACTTCATTTGAGTCTCCTTGAATCCTGGATTCCAAAACTGAGTAACTAAGCTTTTCCTAGCATTACCATAAGGCTGCACCACCTGTAGGTCTTTACACTGGTGTATTCACCCAGCTGCTCAAAGCACACTGTGCAAGCCAGAGATAATAAATGATGCAAGCCCCTCCAGCTCTGGCTGAATGTTCAGAGTATGAATCTCACATGCATGTGGGCAGAGAGGCCGTCCAAGAAGGGAGTTGGGATACTTTCTCAGTTGCTCCCACAGCATCCTGTAATAATATGGAAAGATCATTGTGAAGGGAGAAGGTGCCCAGACAGTCCTTGTGGTAGCTTCAACAACATTCTTCAAGGACATGCTATTCTTAAAAGGCAGACTTGAGCATGCATGGGCCAGTCTGTGTAGATCTGTAATCCAGGGAGTTTTGCAAAGAGCCTTTTGGTAGGTGGTTACTCTTTGCTGTCCTCTGCCAGGCCTTTGCCAGCACCTCCCACAATCTTACACAATTGTAGGAGAATACAGCGTGCTCATTATGGGAAAGGAATATGTCCTTGGGGGAAAAAAAAAATTACATGCTTTATTTTTTACATAATTAACTGAAGAATAACTTATTTAAGTGAAAAAAAGGAGGGTGAGATGGGTTGACAGACTGAATATTTATTTTAAATTTTATTTAAAACTTATTTTAAAATGAATCTTTATTTAATCCATTATATTTAGTTGGTTCACCTCAGAGGTAAAATGGAGTTGGGAAGCTAGTTCTCTTACTCCAGCTAGTGTGTACCTAAGAGGGTGGATCTACTGAGCAGTGAGTCATTGGCCTTGTTTCTCCTATTGGCATTAACCTGTATGAGACATGGCTGCTTAATTGTGCAACACCCCCTTCTCTCCCAGATAGATTAAGGCTGGGTTTGCTTCTTGCTATGAGCCCTGTTGATTGTCAGAGGAAGGGCTGGAGGCTTTGAACAGACTTCAGTCCTCCTACATCTTTGCCAAAACACCAAACCACAGTTACTAGCAGAGATTGTAGAAAAAACACTTTTAACAAGAATCATCTAACCACAAAAAGATATTTTCTAGGAAAATGTTTTCTGTTTTGCTAAAAGAATGCTTGTTGTTGTCAATACAAGCCCTCTTAATTAAAGACAAAAACAAGTAATTGGAGAAATCTAAACTATCCTGTTTGTAGGGCTTTTTGTAAAAAAAAAAATATATTAAAAAAAAAAGACAAAAATTAAGGGGAAAAAAAGCATCCCATGTTTTCACACGATAAAAAGCCTGCTTTCCTGATCATCTAGAGTTCAAAAAACAGCAGTGTAGAGTTTTGCAGCCTATGGCTAAGGACTTTTAGCATGTCTACTTTGGCTAAGGATCCAATGCAAACAGTTTGCTGCTGTCTAAGGTGAGAAGTGCATTCAGTGAATAAATAACAGTTTAGGGCTGGGAAAGGGAATGACAAGCTTTTATCTGAAAATGTCACTTTAAACTCTCTCTATAAGATATCCATGGTTCTCAGCCAATATGTTTTTGTGACTGAGCTACATTTCCTGCCAGATTATTCAACTAGATACAGATCCCTTGCTCCTACAGTGTGGAAACCTGAATAATAATTTCAACTGCAGAAAGCCCCAGTGAATTGCTGCCCTATTTTGATCTCCCAGGGGGAAGGTGCACTTCTTTAATTCAGGAGCCGTTGCTTTGGCAGATGGCTCTATTTACTCAATGAGCAGGTCAGAACAGGAGGAAAAATGGAACATAATCCAACAGTATCCAATTAAAGGTAGCTCTGTGCAACTGTACCAAAGTCATTGCTGTCAAAACCTCTAGGGAGCATGTTCATTTTTTAGCCTTGTTTCCTAAGGAAATGAGGTTGTCTGCCTGTCTACCTTTCTGTCTGTCAGTGTCTATCCTCTCTGATTAATTTATGAATCTGCTTGCCATTATCAAGGAAAATGACTGAAGAGGAATTTTCAAACACATGAAATTCCAGCAAAGTTAACAGAACTGAGACAGAAGGAGACCTAAAGTTCCTCCATGGAGGGAAAAGTAGGTGGCACATCTAATCATTCCTAGACTGGAAATCAGATCAGACCTTTTGGCCTCAGCAGGCATATAATGCCTCACCAATGTGAACCAGCATAGCACTTACTCCACTCACCTATCCAAACAGCTGGGGACTGCAGGAGCAAACCAGGGAACTGTTGGTAGAGGACAAGATGTTAGAGGCATAGGAAGAGAGAGAGTATGGGAAGGGAGGGGGAGAAAGTAGGGTACACAGGACCCAAATCAGTAAACAACTGCATTTCATTAAAGGTCTTATTCACAGAAATTATTGCTAAAATACCAAGTTCCAGGCTAGATTATAATTCAACAAAAACACCACTCAGGAACCCGTCACCAGAGGATACCACCTGGCGTGCTAGTGTACTCTTGGAAATGGCATCCCTGTAAAGTGAAGAAGCTGGCAAAACAAATAACATCAATGGTGCTTTCAGAGAACATTGCCATTGTCTCTTTACAGAGCTGAACCCTGATCCACACACTTTTAGCAGAGCTGTAACAAAATCATAGTGTACAAGACTTTTATAGCACAGCTACTATTCTGGGTGCAGTCAAAGTGCTATTAAAATGCTATGCTGACACTTAATACCCAAATAACTGTATTGGGGGTAGATACCGCTCTAATAATCCCAGTTTAGATAAAGTAGCACCAGGTCTGGGGAAAAAAAGCTCTTAGAAAAAAAGACTTGAAAAAACAACCAAGAAAACATTATGGGTTCCCAAAAAATTGAACCTTGTGTGTATTAAATTTCATCTCTGTTTTGACTGAAGCTCAAAACTGCTTTTGGAACCAGATGTAAACATTAGTATTATTATGGCTTTTTTAATGCTGAGCAAGAAAAATATAATTTGCCTCCATTTTCCTGGAACTGAAAGAGCAGTGAGAGATGGCAGAGGAGGTCCAAGTTCCAGCTGATTATTGGATTCATTAGAAATGGGCTGTCTGAAGCAAACAATATTGGCAAACCCTGGAGAAACCCAGAGGGAGGGTTTTGGTTTTTTCCTTTGTATGGTTCCCCCCTCCCCAGCAGATTAGATATTTGGAACTATTTCAAGACATTTTCCATTTTGTTGGTAAATAGAAATGCACTTGTTCTGGGATTTTAGTCCCTAACTGTTCACTTTGTCCAAGGCAGAAAGGCAAAAATACAAGTGAAGCTCAAACAATAAAACCTCAGCAATGGGTCAGGCCAGTTATTATTACACGATTTCAGGCTTTGAAAGGTCATTTATGTTTTCCAAGTTGGATTTATTTTTTACACTTATTTGTAATATTACCTTGCTGTGTTTCATAATGTCAGGGAAAATGTCTGGTTTCAGGCCTAAAATGTCAAAGCAGCATTTTCAAAATCACTCAGCACTGAGCCAAATGTTTTTCTGTTGGAGTCAGTGGTAACAGTCCTGTTTGCCTTAGCAGGCTTGGGCCAGTGCTGAACGTTATGGAAATCCACCTTTGTTACCATTTTTGCAATCAGGCTGCACTTCTCCATATTCCACTTCCTTCTCCTCTTCCACAGGCCTATTTGTATGTGGCAAGTTTTCTAGTATGAAAGATAAAAACATGACAATTATGAATCCTGGATTCACTTCCTATCTTTCCTAATGACTATAGGTTAAATCATAGAACTGTTTTATGCCTCAGTTTACACCGAAGTAACACATAAAATCCTCATCTCAGAGGGCTTCCCAGTTCATCAACACCTGAGAATGAAAAAACTGCCGCTTAAGCAAGTGCCAAGTATATATTATGGAATAAACTGTTCCTGTAGTGTTGCAAGAAGTAATACAGATGAAGTTTATGTAAACTAGACATAGGTCTCCATAGGTGCTTTCATGTTAGGGAGTTATTCTGGGTGATACTGACTGCAACAATGAAGAATTTCCCTAGAAAGGAAAATGAAGCTTTGAAAAAATTGATAAAGAGAATCCATTGTTTAAATACCCTTCCAGTTGTCTATGCCATTGGCTTTGTCATGATGAAGACAAAAAAGGGGACATAGAATAAATCAATTTGTTCTTTTCATAACTATGATTCAAAGTTAGGATTTTTTATGACTTATCTCCCAGTCAGCACACTAGTGAAACACATCTGCAGCAGTAGGTAGAACATGCGAGGTAACATATTCTTGAGAATAGGGTTTTTTTGCTTACTCCATAGAGATATCATGTCTTCACTTGTAAGTATTGCCAGATAAAAAACCTGTTAGCACCCAGATTTTTATAATTCTCTAGACAAGATAAAAAATCCAACATTCCCCTACCATTGTCTGCCCTCTTCTGTACCTTGCATTACTATTACATCAGCTTAGAATAAGCTGGTAAGAGAAGCATTCAATAGATGTGTTCACTACTTCTATATGGCAAGAATAATTCCTTTGACTTGTATTCAATACCTTGGTTTATGAACATTATCATTCTTCCAAATAGCCGGTTTTACTGCAGAGAAGAATTGCTGCGATATAAGGATATGATCTGTATGTGGGGTTTTTTCATGGTGAGTGTTTGGTAGCATAGTGTCATTAGGAGTATTATTCTTCACCCTGGATAGATGTGCAATACTGGTTGAAGCAGCTCACACACCTTATGGGCTCCCAGAGAACCTGATAAATTAGAATTCCTCCTGGAAGAATGATATTTTTTCCTACTGTGGTATTTGTACAAATTTCTCTGTCATGCTAGCTGCAAGCAGGAAAGAGAGAAAGGTTATGGCCCCAGGATGATGAAGAAGAAGCAACAAATAAATTCTAGTCCCAGAGCAGTGATTTTAGTGAGGGTAGTTGTTCAGTCAGTGTATCTCAAATTGTGGTATCTATTTGTGGAAGAAGGTAGGATTGCTTGTTCAAGGTCTCAGATTTCACATGAGAAAGCAGGGATACTTCTTTAAGTTATTGCATGTCTTCCTGTTTTCTGTTTTTTCAAAAAATAACTACTTGACTTGTACCTTCTTTCTCCTTGTTTAGGGATATGATCTAGGAAAAGGCATGAATTATAACCTTTTATAGGTAACCTTAAGTTTTAGTTCATTACTTTTTAAGTTAATAATACCAATTGATATTAATACACATTTATTGACTGGAGAAGATAGGGAGTCAGGGGAGGAAGGGAGCTTCTTTCACTGGACAAGATTAAATCTAAGACTGGTTTGATTAGAGAAAAAAGAAGTATCCCTGGCTCCTCCTGTTCTGAATTCTTAGCCATGAAAATATTTTGTAACATCAGAAAGCTATGGCCTACAAATATTTAAGATTGAACCCATTAAAATTTCTGTATGTGCTCCAATTTACTTTGAAAGAAATAAACCTTGTGCTCAGGATCCTGTGCAGCAGTGAGTATTTACAGGACACAGCTCTTGAGCAGTAAGCTCAGTCATACTAACTTCATTATTTGGTTTTGCTGTCAGGTGGTCATAATTCCACTGAATTTGGAATTACAAAAATCTCAGAAAAGTGTAGTGTATTTTTATTATAATATGATCTGGAAGATCTTACGAATTTGAAAATATTTATTTTTCTAGTCTGATTGAAAGACTTGCTAGTAACTTCATTTTCTGAGGGAAATCAAAAGTACACATCTGTGCAGTCTCTAGCCAAACACATCTGGGAGAAAGAAACAACAGTCTGATTCCTGCATCTCATTTGAGCTGACCTCACAAATGTCACTGTCTAAGTCAGGAGACCAAATAGCAATCTAGAGATTATGTTAATTTAGGTCTGTCTTGATGAGATTGAAAATAATATGTTCCCTTTGTTGCTAAACTTTTCTTTTCAATGTCTTTTCCCTACAGTTATTAACTATGTTGTCAGAGCTTATATGTCAAGTAAGAGAATTAAGCATACATTTTGCTGAAACTCACCAATGCAAACATTATTTCTTGAATAAAGTCACATCTCAATGAAATTAAAGAAGTTTGGTGCATCCATAATGATGACAACAGGTAGAAGTTACTGTCTGAGGTCCTGCAGCACTGACTTTTGGCAAATTGGAGATGCTTTCTAATCTGGGATGCTGTAACCTCAATGGCCCTTCAGCCGTTTGGAAATGCTAATGCTTGCAGAAATGAGCTGAGTGTTTTACCATGTCTTAGATCATGCATTTAATTTGTATGTCAGTGGCCATTGATTGTATCATTTTTATTTTGTTTGTTATTTTGTATTCTTTATTTGTATTCATTTTTTCACATCGCTCAGTTAAGACAGTCAGACATCGGCAGTAAACTGAGAGGCCAAATGACTCAGCTCTCTAGGTTTTTCTCAGCTGCTCCTGGATGGCACCTAGAGAGGAAAAGAAATGCCAAGTCAAGATCTTGATCTTTATACTGTACAATAACATTCTTCTTTCAGGGGCAACTTCTGTTAAAAATCTGCTCCTTTGACTTTAAAAGGGGGAGTAATTTCACATTCAGCATTCTCTTTTGGCACCTAAGGAGAGATTTTGAAAGGTAAATGGCAGGTAGACACCTAATTCCCATGGAAAGTGTCTGTAACTCCACTGTAACGTCAGCCAAATTGTGCCAGAGATGAGATTTCTCACTGTCTGCAGAAAACATTGCTATAACGTAGGAGTTTGCGCACCAGGTATGTGAGCCACTTCAGAGTGATTTGTGTCCTGGACACAGCAGTGGGAGCTACTACTGCCAGTGATGATACCATTTGACGCAGCTCTGACAAAGGTCAGAACTAGCTAGGTATCCTGCTGTAACGCACATTTATTCCTCTTAAGGTGATTCCTAGAAACGTAGGATGTTAGGATTTTTTCCCAAAAGTGGCAAGGTTAAGGAAGAGTTTGTACCACCTTCTTGCTCCAACTGATTAGCTGGCATGTCAGGCACTACCACATCCCATGATGTGGTTGTCTGACCCCCTAAATTAGCCTGGAGCTGCCTCCTCTTCTCCACGTTGTCTTAACACAGAGGTGACTCTGCTGCCCTTTACAGCCTCTGACATCCTGCTGCTTTTGGGCAGCCTGATGCTCATGGGAAGCTAAGAGCACACTGAAGTTATACGTACTCCTGTGCCTAAAAATTGTAGAATCGGGGTTTTCCAACATTAAAATAAATTGCTCTTTTTAAAGAAGGCATAATTATCTAGTCTTCATTGAAATCAAAGCAATTAGGAAGAAGTCAGAAACAGCAATAATCCTTCTTTAATTCAGAAGCAATTTCTTAAAAGCCCTATGTAAAAAATGCTTGAAATGGTTGTCTCCAGTCCTTAGAAAGCCCCATACAATTATGTCAGTATAAATCCTCACTCAGAATTTACTTAAGCAAGTTCTTACCCTGAAGCACATGACTGCCCAGACCAGCCGCATGTCCACAGTCTGCTACAGCCATCGCCATCTGGTGTAGAAATGACGAAGGGTGAGGTGGTGGTGCAGGCTGTGAGTAATAAAGCAGGAAGAGGGCACATTACCCAGTTTCTTGAAAGGAAACGACCCAGTCAAGTGCACATTCCCGGGCTATTTATGAACCTTTCCATCTCTTCATCTCCCACCTGAAGCTGACTCACACAGCTCCATGCCTTAGGTGGGAAGGTGTTTCATGCAGGAGACCTGCTGGGCTTTCCACTCTCTGCCTGCTGGTGGTTTCAGCAGCCTGCTAAAACATGGGACAGAAACATGGCTTTATGCTGTGCAGATGGGCAAAGTATTTTTCTCTTGCTATTGTGTCAAAACATCATGTGTAATTTAAACAATATTTATAACATTACTGGAAATAGTCAAATTATTATTTTTTTAATCATGTAGAACATGGCAAAATCAAAATCAAATGAAGTGAAAAATACCCTTTAATTTCAGCCTGTACAATCAGATGCAATAGTCTGTGTGCAAATGGATTAACATGCCAAAAACATAACTTGAGGTTAGAAGTGTAACATCCCTCAGTAAATTAACATCAATAATTATAAGCTGTAAACAGTAGCAGATATAATTAAGATTTGAGGCCCAAGGGTTGTATATGCCTAGCTGCAACTGACATCATCAGACACTGTGATCTTGATGTTCAAGTCCCCTCTGGAGACAGCAAAGTGACAAACATCACCCTACATGGAAATAAAGTGTCAACATATTAGGAGCACTTGCAAAGTTCTTCTCTCTCTCTCTCTTTTAAGGACAAATGGGGCTCTTTCTAAAATAGGAAAATGATGAGGTTTTGGTTTTCCTCTGTGTGATTCCATTGTTGCACCTTCTCTTCTTGCAGCTGAAGATGTGCCAGAACATAATTTCAAAACATTATTTTTCAAAGGGTTAAATTAAATGAGTTGTTACAGTACCCTGCAGATACAAACCTGTCCCAAAACAGTAGAGGATGTTGCTTTGTTAAATTCGTAATGGTGGAAATAAAGAGGAGGGAAGGGAGGAGGAAAAGAGTAACTACATTGTGAGCTTCTGAGCTGCGTGGAAAGAAGAAACAAACCAAGTGCTCATGTTTGAAATTTCAGAGCTCTGAATCATAATAATAAAGAAAATATAGAAAGAGTAGGTGTTTCAAGTGAAAGTATTTGAGTGCTGGTTAGGGAAGGAAAAACTCCTTTGTGCATGCTAAGACTGAGCCCAGGTGGACACATCTAGTCTCAGGGTGGAGTTGATACCAGACGTGGGACAAATACATACTCATTGCATGGCCCTCTCTCATTCATGTTTAAAAACCTGCTGGGGAACACCCTGAATGCAGTAGTAGCACTGTCTAGCGTACTGCACCATGTGGCTGTACCAGCTATGGCAGAGCCTTTCCCTGTAGCAGTCCAGTACTGGGTGTAAATCTGCTTTTACTCACACAATAGAGCAGAGAATAGACAAGTCTGATCATACACAGAAATGAATAGAAATTCTCTCAAAGAAAAAAGCCTTTGAAGAGTGTTGAAGTTGTCCTGTCAAGCAAAACAGAAGCAAAGTTTTCAGTTCTTGGCTTAATAAAAGAACAAGAAACAACTGAAGCTTAGCAGAATTTCTTGCCTGTTCGTAATGATCATAGTGGTTTGCAGGGAGGCCACATCTTAGGAAGTTACTGCTGGTAACAGGCGCATACAAAGAGGATATTGGAAAAAATGGTGTAATGAGTTTGTCTTGATCATCCTGAAATATTTTTGTTTCCACTGAAAGATACAGAAATGGTCATTTACAGTAAGAATCTGCTTGGCCAGGAAATTATTATATCAGGAATTTTGCTTCAGTGGTTGATTTTTTACAAAAAGGCAGCCTCAAAACAAGGCTGCAGGCTGGCTGCATTCCTCCTCCTCCTGTCTCCTTTACTTACAGTGTCCTGTCATGTTGATAGAGCTGTGTGCATGTGCTCAGTGCCCAGAGATATGTGGAAGTGGAGGTTGGCAAGACAGCAGCATGCACAGTCCATGGTCATTGCATGGCTGCAGCTACTTATCACTGGGGCTGAGGAGCTGACTTGGTCTGGAAGCCCTGGGCTGCTTGGGAAGAACAGAGGCTGAGAGCGCTGCTCAGCTATTTCACCCCCTCTAGTCTGATGTTAACATCCTCATTCTGCCATCTTAGACTATTTATTGCCTACTTTACCCATATCACCCTCTAGCCCTGCCTGGAAGTCAAACAAGGTGAAGACAGCTGAAGTGTTACTCTAACTTGCAGCACCTCTATAAATCTCTTAGTAAAGAGCCAGTGTAGCTTTACAAGTGTGATGTCTTTTTATTTTATTACCCAGCATGCAGTACATGAAGCTGTTTTCCCACAATGCATAAATTTAGTGAGGGAGAAAACCCAATCTTTCCCATCTTTCTGCCATCAGCTGCCTTTCTGACATTAAGAAGCATGTGGAAATGCTTCTGCTGCCTAAATTCTGAATGACTAGAAAATAGGTTAAAAGTGCTACTTTGTACTGTAGCACTTTACAAAAGTGTGTTTTGTTTGACAGGACTTAAGAGAAAAAAATCTTTTAATCTCTGTCACTGTGGGTAGGTGGGAAGGCCAAAAAGTCTAAATGTTTTAAAGGAAAATTTTAATTAGTATGCAAATTTGACTTTCTGCATTAAAATGTCATTTACTAAGTAAATGTTGTTGCACTGGAAGTTCAGATATTTGATCATTTTCTGTCAAGGTGCCTTTGCAAATTCCCTGAATGTAATAACAGCATTTCAAAAACAAAATGAAATTTCCTTTTGTTGCAATGCATTGGGTATGCTCCACCAAAGGCTATGTGACTAGAATATCTTAAATCAGCCACCAGCTTATAGTGCTGTTTCTCTTTCCCCCAGCTGGCAAATTCTGTTCTCTCAGTGCCTCCAGAGGTTTTCTGAAACAGGGGAGCTGAGAAATATACCCCTGCATGTCATAAATTTAAAACATCAGAGCATGCCAACAAAATGATTACAAAAGCTATTGTAGTCGTTAAAGTCAAAGGAAGTAGTCATTGAGTTATTGTCAATTACTACAGAAGGTTACAATAGTGATTAACATTTAGGGTATTTGCAAAAGACTTACACACATTTTGATAGTTAACTAATTTCATTGTCTTAATAAAATACACATATTCCTGTCTGCTGAAGAAGGACAAGAACAAGATCAATAGTTGAAGGCCCAGCCTTGTGTTTAACATAGAGAAAAATGATGTTCTAACATAAAAGTGATGGAAAAAAAAATTGTGAGGCAAAAAAAGGAAAGGGAGAGAAGAAACCTAATAAAGGCAGGAAATTCTAGGTTTGGTTTCTTTCACCCAGTGTCTGTGGGGTCAGTGGCTGCTTCTAGCTGCCACTGGATGACTGCGCCTCATGTGGAGCTCCTTGGGGAACAGAAAACGTTGCACAAGGGAGCCATATGTTCAGTGCTTGCCATCATTCATTGAGGGCTGAGGTTCAGGGCTGAAAACTGATTTAAACATCCATATTTAGAGCTCTTAAGTACAAAATAAGGTATAAATTCTCATGAAAGTTGAAGACAGAAGAGAAGAAGCTGTGACCCAGCATAGAAGTGGTTTTGAAAATTAAAAAAAATGGCTGGGGGAATTCACTTTCTAGCAGTACTGAAGAGCCTTCCCTGCTGAATATTTGATCCCTTACTAACAGCTGCAATGTAAAGGTCTAACAAGACTGATGCAATTAAGGGCATGAAGGTTATCCTGAACTATGTGCTCACTCTGTATCTGTCAAAGGCCAAGGGAGAAGGAAACTTTAGAGTGTGGAGTGTGAGGGGCTACTCTTTCCACCCTTGCTTTATTTTACTTTGGTGCAAATTTGCCTGGCATATCCACAGATGTGGTAAAGCGTGTAAGTAATGTACCCTTGGTACACCTTTCAGTTTTTGTTTATGCGCCTGTATAATTTACAGATCTAAAGAGCTATAGAATGGTTGGATTGGAAGGGACCTTTAAAGATCATCTAGTCCAATCCCCCTGCCATGGGCAGAGACATCTTTCACTAGATTAAAATGCTCAAAGCTCTATCCAACCTGACCTTGAGCACTTCCAGGGATGGGACATCCACAGCTTTTCTGGGCAACATGTTCCAGGGTCTCAGCACCTTCACTGTTAGAAATTTCTTCTTTATATCTAAACTAAATATGCGCTCTTTCAGTTTAAAACGTTGCCCCTTGTCCTGCCTCTACAGGCCTCAGTAAAAAGTTTCCATCTTTCTTTTAAGCCCTCTTTATATGTTGAAAGGCCATGATGAAGTCTCCCAGAGCCTTCTCTTCTCCAAGCTGAGCAACCCCAACTCTCTCAGTCTTTCTTCACAGCAGAGGTGTTCCATCCCTCTGATCATTTTTGCGGCTCTACTCTGGACCTGCTCTGTGTTGGAGTGTCCCACATGAACATAAAATATGTTCAATTCATAATGCAATTAGGTGTTCCTGATCTGGAGGCTTCTGGTAGTAAATCTAAAAAATATACATAACCCATTGCAGCTATGGTGAGGCATTCTCAGGGTTCCTCACAGTCTCATGCTAACTTGCTCATACACTTACTCTTATTGTCACCTTAGCTGGAAGCTTCTGCGGGTCCATTAAGAGTCACTAACCTTCTGATCTTGAAGCTGCCATTCATTGCACGGTTGAGACATGTTAGCAGGAACACGTGTCCTATTAACCCTGTGCCTCACCTTTGAATAAGTACCAGACGTCCGTTTGTGCCATTGTTAATTTGGCCCTTTTGATGAGCATGAAATTTCTGTGATGAAAGAACCTACAGTGGATTTTTCGTTTGCATAATAGATATTTTGCTAGTTAAAACCCCACAAACTCCATTGCATATGAATGTTTTCATCGTGTTAGCAATTTTTAAATCTTATTGTCAATGAAGCAATGAAATAAAGCAATGAAGATTCAGACTACTCAGTTTCCCAGAGACCCTTGTAATTACAACAGTGACTGCTGGAGCATGAAAAAAAAAGTCATTTGGCAAAATGGCCATCTTGGCTTCCTCTGTTTCATCCTCCCCTTTCTCTGACTTCGAAATCCTGTTTGCTCAGTTTACTAGACAAACACATTGTTTGCTATTTGTCAGGGCAGATGTTTGTTTAATTCGTCACCTTCTGCTTCCTTCCCGAGACTGAGGAAAGTCATAATGTTCACTGTGTTTTCTTTTCTGTTTACAACACCTCTCCACTGCCAGCCAAGGTGCAGAAAAGAGGAAGGACAATGGTCACTTTGAAAATTATTTATTCAGCTCATGAAAAGTGATTCCATGTGCTAGAATTTCTAGGACCTTAACCACCATCTCCTGTGTTCTATAAATGGCACATGACCAAACAGAGAACATCTAACTGGATTGTCTCACTGCGCAAAGAGGCTGTATCCAGCCATTGAATATTTTTATGTAGAGAACAAAACCTCTTTTTTCTGAAAGAGCATGAAGATCCCAACTTAAACTGACTCATGCTCTGATCCAGCTGGGTCCTGCTTGAACAATGCTGCTATGGAGAACTGTTACTGCTCAACAGAAAGTTTGCCTTGTAGTCTGGACTGACTACTATGCAGAATCAGAATGGCTGCAGAAAGTCTGCATAAAATCTATGTGTCACTTTAATGCTGATTTGAGGGCTTAAAGACGTGCAAAGACAGGGAACTGGCGTTCTTTGTCAGAAGACATCTTGCCTTTAGTAATGCCTGAGAAGAGAACAGAGAAATGGTGTTACAGACCTGTGTATAGCTCACTAGATGTTGTAGTGTTAAGACTCATCCATGTTCTAAATGAAACTTGCCACTGAAGTCCGTGTTCCAGGAGTCTCAGCAGGCATTTGGATTTATTCCCACCCCTTTCTTGCTCCCTTCCATCTTTTTTTTGTGTGGCTGGCACAGTGTGCTTTCTCCTTCCTTGCAAATTTCTTCACAAATTTTGGCTTTTGCATATCTCCTCTACTTCTTGCTTTACTCATGCATGTGGTTTCTCTAAAGCACTGTGGCTTATATACCTTCCCTCCACAAAGGAAGTCTTTACATATCAAGCAACAGGTCAGAGAACGTAACTCTAAATGGATCCAGTACAACAAAAGCATGAAGATATATTCTTCTTTTGCTTTAATAAACAATATAGTGCCATTGTTCCTGATCAGCTTATGAATTTTCAAAAAAAAACAGAGATAATTTTTTTATATGTATATAACTGTCAATGCAGAGCTGGGCTTTTATCTACATAATCTATGTACCCATTTTTCTGTAAAAAAAGAAGCACTGTAATTGTCATCAGAACCATTTGTTGCAGTTTGAATGCCTATAAATAATGAATAGGCAATGCAGGTTATTCATTACAGACTGAAAAACCCCTTTGCAGAAGCCAGGCAGAAACTATCAAGGTTTCGCAGTATGGAGCTGACATGGTCATGAGTGAGTCGTCTAAGGTAGTGCTGTCTGTGATTTACACTGCTGCACGCCACCTGGCACTGCAGGCTTTTCCAGTAGTGCCGTTGTATTTATTCCTGCTGTGCTATAAACTAACAGACTTATTGGAAACTTTAGCAAACCTTGCTGTGAGTTTCACATTTCTATTTTACTGCAAACTTCTTCACTTTTCTAGGATGCAATCTCAGACAAGCCAACTGAAGCAAGAGCTTTGTGAGCATTTGCAATTTGGTATACTATTTTTATTTCCTCAATAGTTTATTTTGTCTCAAGAAAGCACTTTGGAATTAGTTCTGCCTCTGACCCATTGGAAAAAATCTTACCTGCATGATCACACATTTTCATACAAGAAATACTGCTAATTCATAGAATTATTAGCTTCATGTGGCATCTTCTGCACAACAGGAATAACCTGGGGGGGGGGGGGGGGCGGGAGCAGGGGGAAGCCAAAATTACCCAGTGGAACACATTCTACAGTTGTTAATACTACTGAGAGCTCTTGGGGACAAAGAAGTGGTGCCAGTATGACTTGGAACTGAATTTGGCTCAGCATTCTCCAGAGGAGTGAATCAGAGCCTTGCATATAGCAACAATCTCATTCCCTTGATTCCTTTACTCTCTCGTTCTTACCACGTCCTTCTTATTTCTTCATTTTATAACTGCCATAGACTGGACAGACAGTTTCAGAGATTCTCATTTTATAGCCCTCTAAATCTTCCTTTCTTGACCATCATATTGTATAGCTGATTAATTTAATAACCCCTTTCTGATTTAGATCATTGCCCCAGGAAAGCAGCACTGTCTGTTTTTCTGTCTAATTAGCCTAAAAGATCAGAATATCCTAATGCTGTGGTTCTTCTCTGTCTTTGTTCTTAACTATATCTGCAGTTTTAGTGTTGTCAGCAGATACAAACAACTTACATTTCATATTCTTATTTAAACTATTCAGAACGGGTATCATTGCAACACCCTCAATAGTCTTTGATAACAGATGAGGTTATGTCAGGATTTGTGGTATGATTTTATGAAATCTGTGGGAATTTATGGAATGCAAACCTTTTAATGATTTTACCTAGCTGGAAAGGTAAAAGACAAGATATCTGTTGGAAGTGATCCAAAACACAATGACATCAGTGTGAATCTTCCCATAGACTTCAAGAGCCTGTAAAGCACCAGTGCAAATGCTGTGGCTGATGAACAGAAGATAGCTGGGAGATACCCTTTTGACCGTAAAGACTTTATGGTGCAGCTAACTTCAGTTTGTTAGACAACACTTGTGTGCTGAAATACTTAACGCCCTGAGGCACAATTATTCTCTTCAGTTTGTGACTCCTTCCAATAAAGTGTAATACAAAATGTCTTCAGAAAGGCCACCAGCCAAATTCTTCTCTTGTTTATGTGTTCATAACAGATCAGTGAACAAAATTCTCCTTTTACTTCCATTGGTATGGGAAAGGTAACTCCATTTAAGACTAGTGAAGGAATACTGGCAGGGGTGGGAGTGGGGGACACGGACATTTTATGAGAGATAAAAGTGAGCCTGCTGATTTCAGATCAACTGCATAAACATAAGTGAAGGCAGAGTTGAGTCCTTATTATTTCCTGTCTACTGCATTTCTCTCATTTTGTCATGGCAGCTGTGTAGATGGAAACTCCCAAGATTTCTACAGCCAAGTCATCTTTCACCAGTAAAGCTATATGGACTCATATAATAGACTAGACTGTCACACTAAACCTGATAAACAACATTTAATATGTCTCAAATTGCATCCGGGCAGATATTCCTGTAAACTACTGTCTCTACCATGCAGATGTTTCCCATCTCTTTAGGAACAGCTTTGATGGTCAGGCGAGAGGCTTGCCTGTGCTTACCCACAGGGACATGGTGGGCTAATGGCACACCCAGTCATTTCTGTCTGTAGTGTTTCTATGCATTTCATAATTGTGTTGCCACCATTCCAAGGTGAAATACATTCGTGCTGTCTATCATCCTCCTTTGTAAAGACAGAAACAAGGTGAAGCTGTGGTCTGTCTTTGGAGGCCTCCCTAGGTGACTCCCATTTAGGCTGACAGGGGTCTCTGTGTTTCTGAAGGAAATATTTTAACAGTTTTTCCTAATATTCCTTCTTCCCTTTTATTTTTCACAGAAACCATTCTTTTTACCTTTTGCTAGCGAAAAATACAGCTTTTGAACAATGCAGGGCTGTTATTAGCTGTTCTGTATTTCTTTTCTGACTATTTTAACCTGCTCTAGCACTGGGTTGGGTTTTTTTTTTTTCAGACTAGCTCTCCCCAGTCTACCTCCCTCCCAGATTATTTGTGTTTGAAAGACTTGTACATTTTGCAGGTGCTAATCTTCACATCCTCACTTACTCTCATTTGTCTGTGTTGCCCTTTTTCCTGTTGGGATTAATTTCAGTTGTATCCTCTCCAATTGTTCTTTAACTTTTTCCAGCTCTGACCAGTCAGCTTTCTGGTGCACCATAGGACTCCAAATTGAAATTTCTCGGGGCAGTTTACATTTCCTTAAATTTCCATAAGGTGAAAAGCATTTGGGATTCTTGCGCGGGGGAATATTTCAAGTGTAATGATAACCCTGTCTCAGATGTGCAGACATCTGTATAAGGGGAGCAATCAACAAGATGAATGCAGCACGGACATGCTTCCTTGGTTATTCATGTGTGTATCTGCTTGACCTATGTGACAAATAAGTCCTTGTGCAAATGCAGGTATTTCCCTATCTAGCAGGGATGCCAGAGGGCTGCTGACTAAGCTGCTGTAGGATCCAGTAATGGCCAGGACTTCTCACCACAGCAGAAGCCTTGACTATTGGGTGAAGGGGTAAGACCTTTAGCTGTTTGCTGTGGGCCAGCTGCTGCAAGACACATGAGCCAGCACATTACACTCATGTTTTACTCAGTTCACTTACTTCAGTAGGTCCTAGGCATAGTTTTTTTTAATCCTTAAATATTAAGACCAAACCAGTGCAGATTTTGATGCATGATGCTACTTCTAAGGATGTCAATGGCAAAAATCCAGCTGAAGTCAGTGGGTGCAGGAAGAGCATCTGACACAAGCCAAGATATTCAGTCAGAACTTCAGCTCTGGCCTTCTAGAGCTTAATGTTTGGAAGGAGACAGCAATCACAATTTTTTGTGATACCTCTGGCATCCCTGCTAGATAGGGAAATACCTGCATTTGCACAAGGACTTATTTGTCACATAGGTCAAGCAGATACACACATGAATAACCAAGGAAGCATGTCCGTGCTGCATTCATCTTGTTGATTGCTCCCCTTATACAACAGATATTCTGTACTTCTTAAACTCCCATTTCCTCTCTTTTGTTCATAAGTGCCAGAGAATCACAGAGATTTCTTTCAAAGGCAGGGCTTTTTTTTCTTCATCCTCTTTCCAGTGCTGTGCTTTGCTTGTTTCTTTTGCATTGTCTTAAAAAAGAGAAAAGTAAAACTAGTTCTGTGAGATTACAGGGAGAAAAAACATTTCTCTGGAGTCTCTTCAGGATCTTGGCTAGAAACACAGCAAACACCATCATTATGGTTAGCAACAAAGGAAATGGCATTGCTTCCAGCAAAATCACCACTTACTTCAGTGTGAGTAAGATTAGGCCAGGAAAAAAAACAACTGAATTTAATAGAGGAGAACCTGACTTTGGCTAAAACAATAAGCCATAGTGCAGGCCTGCAATGACAACCATTTAGATCCTAGACTCAAGGAGGTGCTGCCTTTCCTCTGTTACCTTTCCCAATGGATTCTGCTCATTACTCCAAGTCTAACAATTTCTTTTTCCCCCTCTCTCTAGCAAGATCTTTTGTCCATGCTAATTCAAACTACCCCCTTAACTGAAGTGGTAGAGTGCAGGTCCTTCAGATAAGCACAAACTGTAATTAGGTTGTATTCCAAGTAAATAATACGTGGGTGCGAAAAGGAAGAAAGGGGAAGGGAGAGAGCAAATGAAAGAAAGGCAGGGTTTTGGCAGGGTTACAGAATTGCAGAAAGCTGCTTATAAGTCTCATGCTAAAAACTGGAGAGGTTTGCATTAAAAACAAAAAGAGCTTTAATAGGTCCTGCAAATTGGCATTTTTGGTGATTAGGTAGACAAGCTTTTTTCATTTTTAATAACTGTTAATGCTGAAACACTTGTAACTCTTCTGTTACAAGCCTCACTTTCAAAGGGCATCATCAGAGGGGATCCCCCAGAGCTGCAGGCCTCAGTGCTCTGGGGAGTGTTAATGCAAGTGTTAGCATCTGTTTGGCTTTGCAGCTCTGTGCTTTGACCACCTCAAACTGAATTTGCACAATGCTATGCAATTCACTTCTTGTGGCCTCTGAGTTTGGTCCAGAGAGAGTATACATTGTGGGGCATTCGGCAGCTCCTTGAACCTGGGTCATTGTGGGGAGTTTTGTACTATGGTGGTCTGTGAAGTGGCAGTCAGGAACCTTCCTGTTGCTGCCAAGGGGTAGAGAGTACTGCTGTCATTCTTTTCTCAAAAATCACTAGATGCCTATGTGAAGAATGATTCCCTTCATAGGAATAAAAGGCATCAACATGTTACACATGATGTCTTCAGCAGCTGCAGCCCAAACAAAAAATACATTCTCTCCACAGCCCCCAGGCAAGCTGATCCCAGGATTTGAAAGGCAATATAATGTATTTTGAGGGGCTCAGCCCTATCTTCTTGTGGAGGTTTTACTGTCAGTATTAATTCCTGGCAAAAACTTGGGCCTTCTCATTCCAGGATTCAGATCTTACTTCTAAACAATCTGTTATTTTCAACTTGCTGCTCCTGCACTCACATAGAAAGACATCAGCCTCTTCTGAAGTCAAGTTCATTCTCAGGTATCTTCCTCTTGTCTGTGCTAGCTGGATTAGGAAGTCCTTTACTGTTTGGAGGCAGAAAGGCAAGAGATAGTAATGAACTTGCAGTGTAACGTCAGTATTGAAAGTTAGTGTGTGCCTTTGTCATCTGAAATGCTCTATCTGTTATGTGACCACCCATACTGAAGCCTTACAGGATTACCATGTTAGATTCCTGTCTAATCCCTTCCCTTTTATGGGGATTTATGGTAATAATGATGAAGGAAACAATAACAAGTGGTAATTTTGGTCCAGCCTTGTCAACATGTTACTTGCCCCATGTGTGCGTTTTACAAGATTTTTATATCCTTTTCCAGCCACTAAAAAAGGAGTGGGACTAGTATTGCTAAACATCATGAATCCTTCTTCATGGCCTCCCCATACATATAAATAACTCCTGTATGTGAGTGTATACATGTCTCTATAAATAATTTCCTAATATATAATTTCATCAATTTTTCTATGAGAATGTTATGGAAGATGGCACTGAAAGCCTTACTACAGTTGAGATAAACAGCATCCACTGCTCTTGCCTCATCCACTAAGCCCGTCATCTCATCACAGAAGGTTATTAGGTTGGTCAGGCATGATTTCTCCTTCATAAATCTATGCTGACCACATCTAATCATCTTCTTGTCCTTCATTTGTTTGGAAATAGTTTCCAGGATTATTTACTCCATCATTTTCTCAGAGATCAAGATGGGGCCTGTAGTTCCCAGGATCCTCCTTCTTGCCTTTCTTGAAAATAGGGTTGAAGTTTGATTTTGATTTCTCCCAGTCCTGAAGAATCTCCCGATTGCCATCACCTTTCCAACAAAATTGAGAGTGGCCTTGCAAAGACATCAGCCAGCTCCCTCAGCTTTTATGCGTACATGCCATTATGTTCGCTGTTTGTTTAAATGTTCCCTAGCCTGATCCTCATCCCAGGGTAAGTCTTGCTTACGATTTTCCCACTAGCCTCAAAGGCCTGGAATCCCTGAAGACAAATCTTGCCAGTAAAGACAGAAAAAGGCAGTGAGTACCTTGGTATCTTCCATGTCTTTTGTCACCGGGTCCCCTGCCCCAGTCAACAATAAGCCCACATTTTCCCTAGCCATCCTTTTGCAGCTGAATTTATTTGCTACTTAACCAATGAGTTTAGCAACACCTGGGAAAAGGGTTTCTTTTACATGGAAAACCAGAGTCTTTTCTTGCAAGGTCAAAACCTGTCAAACTTTATGAAATGTTTTGGCTGAAAAAATGCCAAAGAACACAAAATAGTTTGTTTTTTCGGACCTTGTTTGTTTGTTTGGTTTGTGATAAAATAACAAACATGTTTAAGGAAAGCAGACTCTTTCCTAGAAAATCAATGTTGTTTTCCTTTGACAAAGGCTTAATGGGAAAAAACACTTTGTGCTAGGGACTTGTTTGTGAGCCTGTTTGGAAAAGAACTATTCAAGATCAGTCCTTGGTTGGAGAGAAAGTGTGCCACCTTCCTCTGCAGTGATCATTCTGTGAGCAGGGTGACTGTCTGAAGGTCTGCTGCTGCTGTCAAATGGCTCAAAAGACATTTTGACTTGTCTAAAGGCCTCTGAGGAGATTGTGGGACAGATAAACCCAAAAGAAAAAGCTGCCTCAAGAGACTGATGCTGGTTATGGTCAACATGCATGTGTTTCTTGTCAGTGGAATGGCTTATGTTCTGCTTAAATTCTGTATATGAGATTTTTGCTTCCATTGGAAATTTACAGGTTACCAAGAGTACTGAATTCTACATTATCAGCTGTGGGCTCCAGATTCCAGTCTTAAAATATTAATGTCTAGTTTCCGCATGCTGAATTGGCTGCACATGTCAGCTTCCTGTGTTCTGCTTTCCAAGTTCAGTGCTTGCCTAAATTTTACTTCTCTTGAAACATTTTCGTTGGTGTAATGAATGGAAAAAGTTTACCAGTATGCTCAGTCTGTAAATCTATGCTACTCTTTCTGAAGGGATAGACAGTTTTCTTTACAGGAGACATTTATTTTCAGAATGATTCTGATCCAAGAGCATTACATAACATTTACAGACTGTAAAAAGAGAATAATCCCAGAAAAGACGTTGCAAATATGGATATATATACACACACACAAATATAAGTACAACATGTATATTTCTGTATCTGTATATGCACAACTATGGAGAGGCATATGAACCCAAGGGAGATCATAGAGCCTTCACAGCAAGCCCATGCTTGGTTGGTATGGCCACCTTATTTGCCCTATTCCTGAAACTTCTTCCAAGAGTCACAGAGACAAATCACAAAGAAGGTAGTTTGATGTTGACAGCCACCTTTAGTACTATTGTCCTATTTGATTGCAGTGATACCTCTTCACACAGCAGTTTGTCAGCCATCAGGTCATTATCATGCTATAGATAATACTTCTGTGAAAGAGAAGTGATGGCTACAGGTTAACCACAGTGGCTAATTCATGTGGACTTGTCTAGTAATGTCATTTTGACATTAGGTGCTACCTACCTAGAATAGCTTTGAGCAGCAGGAGCTGTGACTCTGGAGGTTCAGGTTTTCCATTCTAGCCGTGTACACAAGTGTTCAGTGTTTGCCATAGAGGAATATATCTTGGAAGAGTTTTTAAATAGATCAGTGGTTTTCCTAGACTCAAATCTTGTTTTGAATTGTGGTCTAATCAAAACATTTGGGAGGGTATAAATTTACTTCTTTACTTTAGCATATCATTGGAAGAGATTTCTTCCTACCCACAGTGTTAACTGGCTTTCATTTATGATATGCAAATATTGGAAATTTTTATGTGACTAGAAGATGGAGACTGAAATTGCTGAGCATGCATGAGTCATGGAAGGGTTAACAAAGCCAAAGCCTTCTTGGTGCTGCAGAATCTAGTGTGTTCTTTTGAGAGGGGGAGGGAACCAAGAACTAAATTTTATTTATTTTGCACAGGCAAACTCAAGACAATAGAATTTCCTTTGTTTTCAACTGTAAAACCAATAGACAAACCAAAAAGGAACAGAATTGAAGGGTTATGGAAGTGATATTTTTCTACCCTCTGTAACTGTCTTCAGTATTTCTTGTTATCTGCAGATACTGCTTTCAGCACAGTAACCTTTGAATAAACAGGATTGTGGTGTCCTAAAAGTAGTGAAATAAAAAGCACAGACAAATTTGAAAACACCGTCAGGTCTGTGACTTCTTTTCAGCTGAACTGGATACTCAGAGCAGACTTCAAATATTACAATAATAAAACATAAAGATCTAGAGAAGTCTCCTGTGGGAATCTCTACTTTAACTAATAATCTGCTTCTGCTTAATTCCATATGGGAGGAATAGTTTAATTGGTGACCTTCCTGTGTGATTTTAAGAGTAAAAAATAAACGCACTGCATATTTAGTGAGTATTATAGCCATGCTGGGGGGTGGTGGTGGTTGGGGGAGCAGAGGGGGAAGAAAACAGAAAAACTTTTCAGAGTCTTTATAGTTGTTGGAAAGTTTATATCCAACTTTTTATTCTGTAAATATAAATATATCCAACACTTTACTGCTGAAACTAATAATTTAAGCAACCTCTCATGAAAGTTTGAAGAACTGTGTTTCCTATTTGTGGCACAGAGCCTGTGGTTCCTATTCTTCAGATCAGTCAGTCAAAAGAAGGAAGAGTATCTGTGCATCTGCACATCCCATTAGATCCTAACCTCTGAATGCAGAAATGGCATCTGAGTAGTGAAAAGCTGTAAAAGCCATTGATGAAAGCCTGCTATGGCTTATTATGAACTCTACCTGCTTACCTTGCTATAGTTCTTAATTCTTTCCACATGAACAGTTTTCGGAAGGACCCTTTAGTACCTATCAATACTACAGTAAACTGCATTATTTCCTGTTCCAGGCATACTTTCACATTACTCACAAACTTTCCAACTGCCAGACAAACTTTGATACTGTCCATCTCTTCCCTTGGAATATGGCATTTGAGGCTGTTTTCAGGGTTGCTCTACATAATGTGGTGTGACTAGATACATAACTCCTTATAACATGAATAAGCAAACAAGTTTAAGGCAAGTTATCCTGAACCCTGAACCTCAAGCCAGTCTTTTTGTGTTATCTCATGGGTGGTTCTGTTCTGAAAGTAATACTGGCAATAGGGAGAACTTCTGAGTTGGTAATTTGCTATCTGTCTGGCCACAGTGGTATCAAAAACACCTGGCAAACATGCAGACAGTATCTCCTTTGGAGCTCGGTCTGACAGCACAACCCATGACCTCAGTATGGATTGTGAGCAGGAAGTCTATGCAGTGTGCAGAGGCTTGGAAGGGAGGGCAAACATTTTTCACTTCATATATCATTGCTCACAGCTCACTGCTGGGATTCCACCGAGTCAGCCAGTGCTAAAATGTTGTGGAAAATGAAATTTCCTGGGTTATTGTTTTTGGCAGTTCTAATCACACTGGACAATTGGGCACTGGAATTAACACAAAAGCTCCTCATGATAATAAAAAAAAAAAAAGACATAAGTTTAGTAGCCTGCTCTGGTAACTAAGGAAAAAAAAAGAAAAAAAACTTATTCCAGAATCCTTCCAAAAATGAAGCAGATGCTGAATATTTCCAACATCCAAAACAGTTTTTGCATCTGTCTGTAAAGTAAGATCAGTCTATGCAATACTGCAGCAATAACCAGAAAATGCATCACCTGCAGATTTCAAAGCAAGATCCCACCCACCTCATGTGCAT
>JAVJGJ010000002.1:10785444-10921327 GCA_035590215.1 Microhierax caerulescens | reverse complement strand
AACTGGGAAGGGAAAGAAAATCAGCTAGGAAAAAGTAGTTACTCTCTCACCTTCAGTATTTAGGAGCTGCAGACCTCATGTGCATTTCTTTGCCATAGCTGCTCTTTCCAACAGCCTAATCAATTGAGTCTAACAGCACCCGAGGCACAGAAATAATTAAGGAACTGGGAAGGGAAAGAAAATCAGCTAGGAAAAAGTAGTTACTCTCTCACCTTCAGTATTTAGGAGCTGCAGACCTCTGTGTTTCAATAACCAGCCTCTAGCTAGAGAAATGCATGCTGCTGTGTTCCACCTCCCTGCAGCAATGTTCAGACAGGGGGTTTGGACAATACACTTAGAGGCACAGGGCAAAATAATGTGCAGCTCTGGTTGATGAAATATAAAGAAGGCAAAGCTGCGTTCAAAACTGATCTAAAATAGTTTTAAGCCTCCTCTGTTTCCCTGGTTGATGGCTGTGGATCAGAGCAGGACAATAATCTATGTGACTGAAGGGCTGTTTCGTCTCATCCATGTAGAACCTTGTCTAGCCCTGTTCACCTTGGTGTCCATAACCTTGTCAACATAAAGCTGCCACGAGCTTGCTCTGCCCTGTTGACTCTAGCAATAGAGGATGCTCCTGGTTCTCAGGCAGAGGACCCCTCAGGCAGAGGGGTGTGTGTGGCGGGGGTGGGGGGGATGTTGGGACTGTGCTGAGGAAATCCCAAAAGCAGCTATAAACCCAGTGACTGAGCATTTTTTGTAGCACGCAGGCAGACAGTAAACAATAAAACCACTTAGTTTAAGTGATTAGCTTTTATTACCATTCTTCAATTATCCCTGTAGACTAAGGATGGCCTTGAATTAGGCCTTTCTCCCACTGCCCTGTCACATACCCTTCTAGCTTTGCACGGGTTTCACCCAGGCTTCCTCTGTAGTGAGCGGAGCTGTCAGGAGGCGGCAGTGCTCCCCTGCCCACACTGCCTGCAGCCTGCCTCTGCCTCGGGTCACTGCCATTGCTCTCTGCTGCTGAGCCAGAGGTCGTGTGCCCTCAACATCTGTAAAAACCCCAAGTGATTTCTCATCAGAACTTGCTCCAGTTTTATTTGCAACACTCGAGGGCCCTCAGCACTTTTCAAGATTGCAAATAGAATCTCCATGTAACATTTCTGCATAGTGACTCATATTTGGACTTGTTTCAAATCAATAAATCCTCTATAGAATAAGCCCCCCACTCAAGCCCGAGACACATTCATCCTATTACTCATTCTCCTTTTGGAGCACCCATGAGCAATACAGGCTTCACAACAGAATTAAAAAAAAAAAAAAAAAAACCCACCCAAGCCTTGAAGGATCAAAGTGGTGAAGGAAATGGGAGCAGTTGCTTCATGACAGACTACTGTGATGCTACCCACATACAAAGAAAGGTTCACTCAGAGGAAATGCTGGGATCACTTGGATCCGAGCTGAGATGAGCAGTGTCATTTCAGGTTTCTTAGTGAAAATAATTATAAAAAAAAAAAAAAAAGAAGAAAAGCAAAATCAAAACCTTCTGTTCCTTCTGTTGGAAACTACTGATGTGGAGACTGCATTTTCCATTAATAAAAAGTTGGAAAATTCCTGATACTTGCTTTGAAGCTCTATCTCTGAGAAGGATGACCAGTTATTTAATATTTTCATTGCCTTCCCATCTCGCCCCATAATACTGACTAAAGGAATGTTACACTTCGCAACAGGAACACTTAGGAGACACCATCGTGGGTAGCCTGCACAAACAGTCTGTATTACTTTCAAGGCTCAGTGCCAATTTTTTGTGCTCTTCCGGTCTCCTAACATAGAGCTGTAAAGGATTGTCCTCTGCTTCCACTAATTTTAATGCTCCTAAATGTGAGCTTAAAAATATAGGTGAGGACTACTAAACCTAAAACCCTAAGAGGACTGACTTTTTCATAGAGAGGTAGCCAGTACTCAGAGCTCAGTGCACTAGTAAACCTAAAGGTCATAATCACCAAAGCAACACTGGGATCTATAAATTGTCATGCACATATGACATTTCTTGACTTGTAGTGGTACGTTTATACCCTAAATAACATCAGGATACCTTGTGCTACACGCTAATGTCAGACAATCCCTGCCAAAGGGCACTGATAGTCTAAATAGATAATTTCAATTTTATTGAGAGAGAAGTGCAGCCCAGATGGATTGTTTGCTGTCACAAGCTTCTGCTGGAACTGTTTTATCAGTGCCAAGAATGGAGAGTTGCCTCTCCCCAGATGCCTTGGGTTAACTTGGGCAGTCTGATGGCTGCAGTGGTGTTGGTCTGTGCCACTTGGTCTATGGGGCAGGGGGATAGAGCAGCCAGAGTAGTGGAGGGAGAGGGAGAACGTGGCTTAAACACTTTGTTGCCAGATGCTCTGTTTTCTTTCCAGTCTTCACTCCCATGAAACAGGTGGACCAGTGTAAAGGTCCTGCATGACCCCAAAGGAGGTGAGGGTGTTTTCTGAGTCATTCCCCTATCCGGGCTTGATAGAAGGATCAGAAACCTATGGTATTCAGTGTGGGGCAAACAAGCATCTCAGTGTCTCCATTTGGGCCCACTACTAAGGCAGAGCTGTGTACTTTCCAGTGTGAGCTCAGGGCAAGTTTCTTCAATGCTAAGTACAGTGCTGGAGTCACTGGATACTATTCTGTGGAGAAATGGAAAATGCCATTGTTGACTAAGTAATACAGGGATTGTTAAATGTTGAACAGGAGCTGGTAGTAGATGGCCAGGAAATTTGAAAAAAGTTCTACATTAAAAACATAACACACTTTACAAACTGCCATTGAATGAGAGCACAAGAGTACTGGCTGTGCAGAATGCTACCTAGATCAATATTTCAGAATTGTTTTCTAAAACTTTTCTTCTCCTTTTTTTTTTTTTTTATTTTTTTCAAAATAATTGCAACAATAATGCTAAAGAAAACCTCTTCAAACACAAAATCATTTCTGTTGTAGAATTTTTTGAATGCCAAATACCTGCTGAGTTAATCTTTGGAAGAACAAGAAAAGTTTGTTCTTTGTATATGTAGATTGTTTCAGGGTATTGTTTGATTCTGCTTTTGATAGGGGTCATGTTTCTGGGCTTAGCTGGATAGTTTGTTTGTTCCTATTCATTAAAAGGGACCCTGCAGCTATTTGGGGAGGGAGTGTGGTATTACATTATTATTGCTCCAAAAAGTATGGACAAAAATGTATTGTAAAAATTCCAAGGTTTCTAGTAGGAGTTCTCTCAGTAATAAATACTCTCAGTCTGCTGGAGTGTAGTTAATGTGCTAACATTGTGTTGGGCTAATTAGACAGATTCTTAAGGTACAGAGTTAAAATATATAGATAATTCTGGATACAACCTTTTGGTACCGCAGTGTGCAATGGATGAGAACAACAACTTCCAGAGTTAGCCTTTACTTTGGTCACCTTGTCCCATAGCCCTTGCCATACCACTGCAAATAACAGTGCTTATGATGCTGCAGGGTCCTGTCTCCCTGTGCAAGATCAAAGTACATCGATGCTGATAAAAGTTACTCATACCCGGGGGCAGGAGACAGAGGCCCTTGGATGAGATCAGCACTGCAGAGATCAAAACTTCTTGTGAGGTGTTTATTTAACTTGTTCTGGTTTGTGTCAGGTCTGGGGATGTAAAGCATCTTACAGGATTGTGGTTGATGTACTTTACTTCTACAAAAAAGAAGGAAAAAAGTGAAACTGTTATCCTCTCTTTCTTAAGCTATGCAGTTTGCCTGCAGAGGGACATTAACTGAAATAACTCTACTTGTTCAGGAACAGCACTGGGCTGTCTCTTCCAGAATAAAGTGCCTGTGCTCTTGACTCATTGTGCCCTCCCAGACCAAAGCCCTCCTAATGATTTTTTTTTCCTGGAAGAAATGGTTATTGTTGGGAAATTATTCCAAGAGGGCCAGTTTATGCTGGAGTTGCTAATCTGTAGCAAATTTTTCTTGCCCACCTTCTGTTCAAAGCCACACCTATTGCACTGAGGCAAATATTTCACTTCCTCTGACCAGTTTCACTCCATCTAGCCAATATTCGGCCTGTCACAACCTGTGGAGCATTGCCATTATTGTCACTGGCTGCAATTCTTTTCTAGTGGTCGGCTTTAATACTTAGGTCCCTAATGCAGAGGAGGGTGTGACTTGCAAGCTCTCTTTTATTTGGCTTTGTCTGTCTTCACTCTATCTAACTCTCTAGTCATTCATAGGATCATCCCACACTGCCAAAGACATGTTTTCCCTGCCACAGACTGACTTTTCCATGAAGAAAGTCACAGGAGATTTCAGCTTTGCTGTAATGCAGAGTAATGACAGCATAATAGTATCTAACCTCCTACCAAGTGCTCAGAAAACAGAGAGGTTGGCTGAGATTATTCAGTACCATGAACTGCATTCCACTAGGCAGATAAAAACAACTGCCTAAGAGCTCTGAATTGATCAGAATATTCATGCCTCTAATTAGAGAAATCTTTATAACCCACTCTTTCTTACCGTGTTCCAAAGTCACTATGAGGAAAGTAATAAAAAGACCACAGAATCTGTTATTTTTAGGTACCTGTTTCATTATTTTTGCAGCCCGTCATGGTTGGCGGTACCAAATGTATATACAGCAGACATAGAGCAGTGTTTCATCCCCACACTTACTGCATGGAACTTTGTGCATGGGGATAGCAATATCTTGCTAGCACAGCACCGGAGAGAAGTGAATGAAGCAAACCTAGTACAACTGGGTCAAACAGATCCCTTCTACTGAATAACGTCTCTGTTTCAGGTAGATACATCTTGGCTTTAATGTCCTTTGGAATTTTTAATTAAAATCATGTGGCTTCCAGAGGTTCATTAATTTGTTCCTTTCATAGTTCTGACCCACATGACTGATTCTCCACTCTTCTGCAGTCTGTACAGCTGTTGGCCTTGCAGAGTGTAAACTCCTGCCTCCTGGTGTAGTGTCATTCTGAAGCAAAGGACAGTCCAGCTTGCAAAGATGGAATAGTGCTTGTGGCAATTTTTAAAATAAAACTGGAAAAAGAGCTGTTCGTTCAAAACTGTGGTCTCCTCTTTAATTCTTTAACTTTTTAGATTTTCTGTCTGATTCAGAAATCTCAAAGTTTTGGTATTTTTTCTGTTTTCAGTTTTGCTTCTCTCACAGATTTTTGTCCCTAAATGCAAAAGAAGAGTGACTGTAAGGTATTTTGTGGTTCCTTTCTCTTTTCTATGCCACTCTGTACCTTTCAAAACAGATCCAACATTTCTCTAATGGCAAAAGACAAAAGAAACCTCTGTCACTTCATAAACTCTGAAGTTAAACAGCAAAACAGAGAAAAGTGAAAGTGAGAGAATTTAAAGAGAAACCAAAACTGTTCAAAAAGCAAAGAAAAAAATTTGCTATTTTTACTGTTTATTGTCCGCAGAATCTTGTCTTCTCTTTCTTTTCCTCTTATATCTACAGTAAAAACAGATTTCACCACAGATTAAAACCTCAACCGTGCAGTCTGACACCTTTTAGTGCCTTCCAGTGCTTAGGTAAGTTTTTAATTCTGGATATATAGTTAGTATATTGAGAATTATCATTACCAACCATTATCGTAACTCATGTTTCATTAGTGAGCAATGCTCAACATTCCTTTGGAAAGTCATTGACAGCACCACATTTGTAACTTCAAAGGACCACACTTGTAATTCCAAGGATCATATTTCCCTTTGACAGCGTATGAGCAAATTGCACCAAAAGCCATCAGTCTGACCAATGGTAAAAGCCACTCCATTTTCCACTGAGTCTGAATAATTTGACAAATATCTTCCACTTAAATTATTGAAAGAACAACATTTTACTGCCCATGACCAACTGTGAAAATCAGCATCTACTTATAGACTATGAAGGCAATTAACCACTGACATAACCTCTCTCTAAAACTTGTTACTGCAAGACCAGATACTCCTCTAAAAGCATAGCTTAAGTCACACACGCTGCAGAAAGCACTTGGTGAAATACTATGGCTTGTGCAATGCAGTCAGATTCACTATTTGTGTCCCTTCTGTCCTTAAACACCAACATAAGGAGGCAGTGACCTTCTGAGCTCCCTTCAAGGAGCTGGACAGGATCTGAGCCATTGGTTTATGCTTTCTGAACAAACAGTATGCTGTTCCTTTATTTAAGAATGAAGTCTGTAACACAGTTATGTTCTAAATAGATGTGAAGTATAACAAACCAGGAGAAAATAGTAATAAACCAAATTCCGGTAATAGAAGAGACTTTAAACTGGAATGCTGATTGTAAACAAGAATTTTTTTATATAAATTTATATATGTATTAAAAAAAAAAAATAGTGGAAAATGCACCTGCCCTTGGCATTGTCTATTCCAGCTCATTGTGTATCTAAAATTATGTCTACTCTCAAGAGGATTTCCAGTCCATTGCAGAAGTGAAATCCTCCTTGCTATTCTGAGTGTCTGTTGAAAAGAATCAGAGCTCAATGGATATATATTTCAAAGGCAAGAAGAAAAGACAGATCATTTCTCAGATCAATCTGACCTTGCAACCCACATGTTTTTTGCAGTTCTTACCTTCCTGGTTGCGTCTTTTATTATTGCTATATTTCTGTTAAGAGGACAGACAGACTAGTCAGAAACACACATAGCACTGCAGTAGCAAGTTTGTGCCCATGAAGGGTAAGTAATTTTCTCTTGATTTTCTTTCCTTTCTATATTTTTACAAATGCCGGGGTTAAGCCATGAATAATACAGGAAATGCCTGGGCACATGCAAATCAACAGCTTTGCCATCTACAACACATTGGTGTTTGTGCACTTGGTAGATGTGGGCTGCAGAGGTCAATGTGCTGAAAATGAGCCCAAAGGTTTGCATCAGGAAGTGGAGAACTATTTCTCTAGTCTTTGTAGGATTTTTTTTACCTCTCCTGGCTTTTTCCTTGGCATGACTTTCTACAGCTTGGCCCTCAGTCTTTTTTTCCCTTTCTGTTTTTTTTACCTACCTTTGTATCTCACTCATACCAGTTCTTTTCTGGCCCTTCATGTTTCAGCGGTGTCATCTCTGACTCTTGTTGACCACAGCCCCATCATGGTAACAAAGACCATGCTCCTAGCCCTGTGAAAATATCTCAATATGACATGATGAAGGACCAGAAGTGTCCCCTATTGCACTTTCTGTGAAGAAGTGGCTCCATATTTTTATTTGAAGGAGAATGTTGGGCTTTGCCTTGAGGAGAAGGAGCCCTTTGAGCAGAATTTTGCTCCTCCTTGCTTTGAGATAGCTGGGCTAAAGGACCTCCAGAAGCCCCTTCAAACCTTGATTATTTTGATTTACTGAGGGACTCTTGGGTGAAATATTCTTTTCATGGATAAATGAATCTCACTCTGTGCAAGGGAGGTCTCTGTACACAGAATTGTATCTTGTGATAAGCAGCAGTTTCAGTCACCATTTGTAGAGAATACTCCACACTATTCCTTCACTCCCAAATGTCCACAGAAAATCTCCTGAAGTACCAAAGTCGTAGTGAATTAAAGAGAGTAAGATCAAACAGTTTGTTCTGTTCAGATGTTTGACTGAGGACCCATGGGGTTCATATTGCAGCATTCCCCACATCCTACTTACTCATTCCTCAAATGTCTTCAAAAACAGGATTTCACAGAACAAGCAAGAAGGCCCTAGTCAGGTCTGATGGCAGAAACACCTTCCAAAAAATGGTGAGAAATAGACATCATCTGTTCTATTGTCTCTTTCTGTTGTGCATTCCATGTCTATTTCTTGCAATTAATGACATTAACACACATTCCTCTTCCACAGACACCCAAATTAGGGGACTTTCCTCCATCTTTTCATGAGCTGTGGTTTCCATGTGGTGGAGGCATGGGGCAACACTGAGTAGGGGACATAGTCTTTGAAGGGGGCACGATGTGAGATACGTCTCTCTCTCTCCTTGCCATTTGCTGGTGGCTAATAGTACTGCCAGATCAGCTCCCTTCTTGTTCATTTTGGACGTTATCTGAGACATTTAGCTCTCCCTGTGCTGGCAGTCAGTATGTTCTGGAGGACTCTGGAGATGTCACGGGGGATAGGCAGCCAAAGTGAGACTTTGCAATATCTGCTGTCACATCCAAATCTCTTATTTTTATCCAGCCCTAGATGTCAATGGGACTGGGCTGTGCAGAACAGCTGTGGGCTCAGAAAGCAGAACTGAAGATTATGTTTGAGTATATCACATACCCAAATACTAAATTTTGGATTAATTTGCCTTATTGCTGGCAACCCCCCCCTTCATTTTGCCTATAGCTAAAACGTGTGAATCGGCACCTTTTGCCAATTCACAGATTTCCAAGATACCCAAATTTTCCTATTTACCTTGCTCTGCATTTCATGTCATGCTGTTCTCTGCATGGGATGCAAGGATTTTGATCCATACCACATGCTGCACATCTTCCCAATGAAGCAAAACCCCTCCCTTGCTGGCTGGTACCCTGCTGACATCCCATTTCTGCTAATTAGGACCCTGAGTAGTTTGTACAAAATACAAATGTGGCAGGATTCCAAGCTACAAAAAGAAGGGAAAGTGGGGAAAAAAATAGTTGGACAGCTAAGGGAATATGTAAATTTATTTAAAATAGATGATTCTAACTGCACTGAACAGATGATTTTTTTTTTTATTCCAACTGGATGGCTTTAATCAAAAATGATAGTTCATACATCTGCTCTTTGAAGATAAGCCTGCAGTTACACAAAACACTTAAAGAAAGAAGCTGTGGTGTGCTGATGAGACCTCAAAAATTCTAACCCATGACTAGGAAGATTATAGCCTGGTTACTTCAGCAAGTTGCTAATTCTGAAATATTAGACTGAGTTATTTGTCCTGTCTGAGGCATGAAAGGGATGCCTGTAGATTGTGCTGAAGCAATTAAGACATTTTAGAAATCATTAGTGAACTTTCTTGATTGAACAGGCATTTCCCCTCCAGCCTCTCCCTGACTTTTCTACAATTGTTTGGCCTAGAAAGACAGCTCTCCATCACCCTGGCATTTATTTTATAATGCCAAGTAAAGATTATAAATTAAAGCAAGTCTGCTTCTGGGAATATGGGTCTTCCCTGGAAAAGCAAGCTTAAATTTAAGTTGGAATGAGGGACTCCACTTTCATAAACATCATAAAATTGAATGGATAACTGCCTGATATGATCTCAGGAAAAAAGTTTTCAGACCAGAAAAGGGAGAATGTTGAAGAGAAAGAATATTCATGTTCCTTTATGCTGCCTATGAGTAAGCATAATAACTACTCACAATAGATGGTAGTGATAGTAATTACAGTATTAATAATTGTATGTATTTTATTGCTTCATCAAGCCAAAGAAACTTAAAACTCTTCAATCCAGAGAAGCTTTTACAAGTAGGAGTATAGAAGTGTCATGACCATTTCCCTTTCCTTTTACCTTCAGTACAGGCCACACAGATGTACTGTATCTTTATTTGGGAGCTCATGGCCAAGTTTTCTGCTGCTGGTGTCATCCATCTCTAATAGCTCCTCTAGCACAGAAGACATAGAAAATCACTGTTATGCTGAACTCCTGTATTCTGGAGGTTTATGTTTGGAAGCATGGAGTGCAGTGACCAACCAGCATCCTGGTTCTGGACTCAAACCTGCAATTAAACCAGTTGTCTGACTGCTGGGAAGAGGAAGACCTAGCTGAGGCAGGGAAGAGAAAGCAGACTGCAGGAAGCTATAGATATCCATTAGAAAAATACATTAAAATTCTACAAAGTGTTTTTGTTTGGGATTTTCTCTATTATTTCTTTCACAGACTGTTGTGCTATGAACTTTCCAGATGGTATAGTATAGGGTCTCTACAGCAAGCAGCATTTATCTTCCCTGGGCTGAGATTTTTCATTTGCTTCCTACAGCTGCATTGACAAGCTCTGTAGAGCTTCACAGAACCACTGTAAAATGGATAAAATTCTGTAAATATTACATGGTCTTGGAGAAAATACCTTTATTGGTACAGAGTGTTATAAATTCTGTTTCTGATGAGCCTGTTAATTGCAGTTATTTTGTCCAGCTCTAAACTTACTTTTTAAAAGATAATCCATCTTCCACCTCAGTGAAATAAATACTATATATTGTATTTACATATATAAGTTGTGAACAAGGCTGTTCACAACTAAGGATCTTTAAAATCCAGCCCTTCTTTATCGAGTTCTTTTCTGGATGCCTTCATGAGAACAAACATGAGAACAAACAAGTGAGTTTAAGTGAGAGGAATGTGAGGGTTGGATCTGTTGGCAGAATCTCTCATGGCTCTCTCTTTGGCACTTGCCAGGGATATTCCTGTTTAGGGTTCAGGGACCCCCAGCATAAACTCTCCTTCCAGTTGCTGTCATTGTTTTCTCCATGCCCAGATGGTCTTACATCCTTCAGGTTCTTTGGCTCTGTTTCTGTTTTCTTCTTCTTGGCCCTATACATCTCAACTCTCTTTGAGGGCATTGAGATGCTGCACTTACAGAAGATAACCTTTCAAAAACAACAATCCACTTCAAACTTCCACTAACTGCTTAAGTCTAAACCAAAGGAAATGCAGCGGCATTTAAAAAAGTTGCTACATATCCAGCTCAACAATGAACACAAACTGAGAAAATGAACATGAGGTGAGCCTACAGAGCACTGCAGAGAATTGTTTGCCCTGGTGCAGTGTAGCTTTCTGCTATTCAACATGTTTTTTCTGCAGAATAGAACTGCAGTCATGAACCAGACAGTTCAGCCCCTTGAGTTACAGAACATTATTAGAAGCTGCTCCTCTGTTGAACAATGACATTGCAGTTGCTGCAATTCAAATTATTGATTGCTGTTCTGTGCACCAGCTAACACTTCGGTTTAGGGCTGTGTGGAGCAGTCGCTAGAGGGTACCCTACCTGAAAGTTTGCGTGAAGCACTCTGTGCTGATGTCATGGTGACCCTTTGTTCATTGTCTTCAGCAGAGAAGGCTGTTTGTGTCTCCTTCCTATGTCTCCTAGCCATGTAACTACTTCCTTGAAAGAAAATGTCTGTTTGCCACATGATTTCATCCAGCTATTTAGTAGCTTTGATTCTCTAGATTTGGACATTTGCTTTTCTCTTTTTAAAAGCTTTTTTTAAGAACTGGATCAAATTCAGTCATGTAGGAACTTGCCTGAACTTTTGCCTAAAAACTGTTCTGTCTGCCAGAGAGCAGATGCTGAGTAAATTCACAGCCCAAAGCCCTGCAACATCAGTGGGAAAAGCTCCCCTGAGCCCAGTGTGTCTGGAGAAAGCTGTGCAGGAGGAGTTAGAAAGATATGAATGGTTCATATCTGGGACCACCTGCTCCAGAGAAAGGTTCCTCTTCCTTTCAGGCTCCAACACCCCTAACTGATCAAATGCCAAAAGACATGATGTTTCTGATAGTGTCTTGAGATTAGACAACTCATGTTTTGGGGACTAATCCTGTTTGAGGTTTTCATTGGAGCTTTTCAGTCCCACTGTCCTGAGCAGTGTAATGCAGGGTATTAGTCATCCTGGATGTTGTCTGTAAAGTTAAGTTTTTTAAATTCCCTTTTATTTTGTAAACTTAATTGTTCATTGTTTCAAATTATTTCTCATATATACTGGTTCTAGAAAGAATTAATTAGAGACCCACTAGGAAATGTTACAAAAATAAGATTCACATAAAAATTTCACACTATCCAGACCCTGGAGACTCATGGAAGTGTTTCCTTATTTGACTGTGTTCATATTACGCTATAGCTCTTATAACTAATCCTTATGATAAAATGAACTTTTTTATATCTAAATAATTCTTCTGAAAACGTGGGGATCTCTTACTACCAATTATTAATATATTCTGTATTCTTATTAAAATTAGTGGGGACTTCCTGATCATTGTGGCTAGGTACAGGGTTGGGCCTATTGATGAGTTCCCTGCAAATACTCATTGGGATTGTGTGGTTATATAAAGCAATTCAGTAGGTTGTTCAACATTTTCTTTCACTTATCAGTCATAAAGCTGCTAATTAGTCCTATGACTCGACAACTATTCCAATTCCTAATAGTATAATCACTGCATATTTATTGAAATACATGTACTGTACTATCATTCTTCCAGTTGAAAGGGAACAGCCAGAATCACGTTTGTTTAATTCAGCCTACCTATTCTCAGTTGTGCATTGAATCTCATTGTAATTTTAGTTCTAGCATTTGGCTGTACCACAGCAACTAATAAATATGCAGATGCTGGGACTAGACTAGTCTTTGTGCTGCTATAAATGATCATTTAGCTTCATACTTTCCTGTTTATTTATATATATTGCCATGCACCAATACAAAGGAAGCTACTAATTTCATTCATTTTTGCAGGACAGTGTTGCTGTTGGTTTAACACCCATTGGCAGTGAAACCTCCCCATAAGTGATATTCATTCCCCCTGACAACCTCATTTCAAGTCATCAGGAACACTATGTCAATTGTAGACTAAAAAGAAAAAAAATGCTGTCAAGGGGCTTCTGAGGAGTTGAACAGATATGCAGATCTCTCTGCTACATGTAAAATTAATCATTGTATTTCTGCTGCTAACTTGTTTTTCTATTTGTGTCACACAGGGATTCTTAAATGACCTAATATTGAATCTGGTGAATTATAGGCTGGAAGACCACAGTGTTTATTATGCACTTACAGAAGATGGAATGATCTAGTGCTTGGGTGGGGGGGGGTTCTCTCTTGCTTTGGAATCTATTTGCCTCTGGTACCACCCCATTAGTCGTTCCTGGAATTTACTGTTCCATAAATACTTGGGAAGGATTTTAATTTTTTTTTTCTTTACCAACTATATTTTTACTGTGTGATAAGGGCAAAACCAAACCAAAGCAATGCAGTCACTCATTTGTTCACACGAAGTGGAATCCTGGGTCCAAAATTAATCTCAAATTCAGAGTTGCACCTCTATTTAAACCATGCAGTTAAGTATATCCCCACATTTTGCATATGTTTACATGCTTTTGGCTTCAGTAGGCCTGCAGGGAAAGCATTTGCTAAACAGCTTAACTCAATAGAAATGTACTTAAACATGTGCTTAATTCCTTTGCTTAAATGGAGCCATGGTGCTTGAAGCTATAGAAATAATTTTAATAATTTAACTCCACTTTTAATATATTGCACTCACATTTAAAATAGATCTGCTTAGAAATAACAGTAGTTGAGTGTAAAAATTAAAGATTAGGATATTGGAACAGGCTGCCCAGGGAAGTGGTGGAGTCACCATCCTTGGAGATACTTAAAAGACATGTAGATGTGGTGCTCAGAGACATGGTTTAGTGGTGGACTTGGCAGTGCTGGGTTAACAGTTGGATTTTATTATCCTGAAGGTCTTTTCCAACCTAAATGATTCTATGATTCGATATTAGGGTCGACACAGAAATAACTCTGGTCTTTTCAGGCTCACTTTTCTTCTCTGTAACAAATTTGATCAGCCTTAACTCTTGTTTTTAAATGCTTTGAAGATATTTCTTACACTGTTACTAATGCAATTAAACTTAGTAATAAAAGGATATTTCCTACAAGAGAAATACTGATAACAAAGATGTGTATATCATACTTTTTATTTAAACATTCATTTTTGTGTTCTATTTAAACATTCATTTTTGTGTACATTTCTCAAGTACGTGGATTTCTTTAGCTGCAATGCCATGAAAAAACACTGTGCTGTTAGTGATTTTCCAGTTGCTTAGCCTCATTTTGTTGTACAGAGTTTTACCAGCTGGTGTTTCCTGAATACTGCATTGTCAGGTCACCAGTTCATTAATTAAAATTGCACATGTAGCCATTTGTAATTTTCTGCTAGATACTCCTGGCCTGGTTCATGCTCAGGGCCTTCTGTGTGACACATAGTAGGAAGAAAGCTATGAGGATATGGCTCTGTCTCCCTGGATTTCAGAACATTTTACAAACACATGAGCTAGTCATGCTTTTTTGGTTTTCTGCACAGAATTTCAAGACAACTTACATTCCTTCAGTGAAGCTGTAATATATATGTATATATTTACTATAAAAATACAGGGTTTCCTTTTTAAATTAAATTCTCTATTTGGAAAATAGAAACATTTGCCATTTTCATTTCCCTATTTGTTTTTAAATGGGAATCCAATGGACAAGTTTTCTGAAAAAACAATGTGGAAAAGCAGTTTTCCATCCAAAGATATTCTGGATGCAAAAATACTGACCAGCTATTAGAGCTGCAAGTCACGTTGTATGGTGGGTTATTGTATCCACCTTATGAGTGACAAAGACAAGTGGAATTTACTCTTTTAAAATATGAAAGCTAAAGTTTTAGAAAGTAGATTTAGCAGAGCAGGTGCCCCATTTTAAATGTTTTCCTGCGGAGGTTCACTTGGATTTACATAGTTATCCACTGCTGCATATTAGAGAAGTCTGTGGTTGCCAGACTTTTATCCAGTACAAATCTCACTGTAGCCAGCTATATCCTTTTGTCAAGGTTTTAATCAACAATATTGAGGCAATTGCTCATGTTCAGAGTTAATTACAATGTCAAATATGAGGTTCACAGTTACTGGATATTCACTAATAATTTTAGCATTTTCATTTGCAAATCTTGCCTTTTGTATCCTTGTTTGGTCATGCTGATGTCCTGAGGGTATCTGTTTTCTGCATTCATAGCTATTCTTTCGGAGGTTTTATTCTCTCTTATGAGATGGTTCTGCAACAGACTGCAACACAGTAGATTAATTTTGTTTCGCTTAAATTAGATGATCCATTCTAGTGAGATTCAAGGTAAAATCCTTGTGAGATGCTGAGCACCCTGAACATCTGCCAAAAGTAGTAGAAAGTGGAGTTGATTAGTAGTTCTCAGAAGGTTTTAGCAACTTCCAGGATTTCTGTAGAAGAGACATTTCTGCAGAAAGAATCTGTCTTATTAAGAACACTTTAAAGTTCTTTAGAAACATACAGCTTTAACTCATTTTTGCCCTCCAATGGAAAGATTCGCAGAGCTGCTACAATGCAAGCTGCTGTCCAAGGGTATTTATGGTTTGTACAACTTGGTAGCTGCTCTTCTGGTGTATGTTTTCACCTCAGTGTTTTAAAATTCATATGAATCTCAAGTGCAAGTGGGAAAGTATACTGGTGTAGTGTAGGAATGGCAAAGCAATTCCTTCCTGAGCTTTTTGGTGTCATCTTTCTAATTCCACTATCACAGCGATGCAGTTTGTAATTTATTTCCAATAAAAAAGGAGATGGGCAGGCTTAGAAACTTAGGTGCTAGAAGGTCCCAAAACCAGGGATCTTCTAAGCAGATGTAGCCTAGAACTGTAATGTCAGAAAATTATCTCTGGCCCAGACATTAACATCCAGTCCACTGAAGCTCTTTCTTCTAAGTTCAATAGGTCTTCATTCCTCTTGAGTCAAAGCAGAGAGAAACCGTTACAGATTTAATTTGTTCCATTATTGTTTTAGACCATTCCTCAAGGACAAGAATTTGGATAATATGCATCCAAACCCCTACAAATTTTTGTAGTTTTGTCTAAAATAAGCAGGATGTGTGTGTTACAAAGAGCAACCAAACTACAGTGGATTGCTGTGCCACTGGTTATTCTACATTCCTGCCTTCTGTAAGCAGAGATCTTAATTCTCCATGGTTATCTATTCTGCTACTGTCATTCTAGAGAACTATTCCAAAGTTTTGTGTTTAGCTATGTGCATAGTTCAGCAATGGATTTATAATTACATTAATATAAGCCCTAGCAGATATGTCCATGCAATAATCAATAATTGTCTTTGCCACCCACCTACCACATGCATGTACACTTAATATTAGAATCACCCACGGAATTAATGACTCTCTATGAGGCAGAAAAAAAGAAAAAGAGTAACTATCTACTGTAAAATGCTCTCTTTCTTGGCATAAGCTGATATTGATTCACCCCAAGAGGAATATTCCTGTTACACCTATAAAACACAGAAATTATTCAGTAACTGCTAGGGCTGAATATTAACATCAAGTGGCAATAATTTGAAACAGGATGCCATGGAAGAGGATGGACATTTGGGTACCAGTGTTCAACCACCATTACGTAAAGGAAATGTGTACTGAATACTTTAATGCAGTCCTATTTTTAAGAGTTACTACAGTGGGTGGCATAGAAGCAACAACTCCAAGCAGCCCACAGTATCCTTCTTTCATGCACTTCTTTCCTGCAGTGAATATTTGTGTTTGCAGAGTCCAAAGAACTGGCAACAGTGAGAAACCAGATTTTCTGTTGACTCGTGGGCTTTCCTTTTCAGTGCTGACAGTACCTTTCTCAGACACAAAATCTCAAAGTACACTCATCTGCTCTGTCCTGTAGGTGACTGAGAGGCCATCTGGTAGCGGGCGTCTCATTGGCAGTCAGTTTCCATCACTACTCTGTAAAAAGAATTGCCATTTAATGACAGCATTATTCAAAATGAAATGCGATGTGGTCTTTGGTCTAGTAGGTAGAAACCACATAATATATATTTAACTAAGGATTCTGTCTGGTGAGCTTTCCAGTAGATAGTTACTGAATCTTTTGTAAACATTTAGGACACTGACATTATTTTTTTTATTATTATTTTTTTAAATCCAAATCTGGATAAGGCTATTTCTCCTGCTTCAGAAACATATAAGATGGGGATGGATGGGGGACAGACACAGATGACTGCAGTTTTTCTCTCACTTGCACAAGGCTTTTGAATATTTAGATTTCTCTGTACACTGTCCTGTAGGTAATCACACTGGTACTGAACATCTCTTGCTACAGATTTGCAGGGGTCTGTAGCTTCCAGATCAACTAAACAACACTGTTTCTGTCCTGTATATATCTCCTCTCTATTCCACAGAGGATGTTTGAGGTCCTAAAGCAAATACTATCCCCTAGGACATCTCAGGACACTGCACAGCAGATGTGTAGGGAATACCTCCTTCCTACTTTCAGCCTTGCCCAGTGTGATCCCTGGTATGATGCATCACTTTGCCTTGTTGGCCAGTCTCAATACCTGGGAATGGGAGAAAGAGAAGCAGGATGATGGTGTAAGAGTAGATCCTTCCCTGGCGCATAGCAAGAAGACTCACATGCAGTAGAGAGAGGAAGCTGAGAACCCTCCAAATAGCATGCCTGAGATCAACTTCTGATGCTTCCAAATCCATAGTTGCAGTTGAAACAGTTAACTTTACACAGATATGACATTTTTTTTGTGTATAGGAAACTCTGAGATCTTTTAAAGTACAATCTTTATTCAAGAAAATTTACAGAAATAGGTAGGGTATCACCTATCTTTTTATAAAGTGGTAATAAACACTTGTTTCTCTTGCAAGTTCTAGACAAAATTTTGCACCCGTCAGTAGACTCTTTAAATATTCCACATCTGTCACCAGGGCCTGAAAGTTTTGCAAGCACTCAGAGCACTGGTGTTCTAAGTCTACTGCATGCAATTAAAATACTGCTGATTCCTTTCTATATTTGTATCTGTGCTCTGGGCATTCCTGTTGTGGGCTGGCAACGTGAGAGTTACATATCATTCCAGTCATCAGTTTCCAGTGTCTAGTGAGAACCAAAATCTGATGCAACTTTCCCTTCAAATCTGTCATTTTGAACCTACTCATAGAAATTAAATCAGGCACTTTCTTAATTAATACAGTTTTATAAACCAATGAATATTTTGCTGGGCTTAATTTAGGCATCAAACAGAAGTTAAAATGCAGAGCTCTGTTTCATCATGCTAGGAAAATTGAAGTGTGTTTATATCTTGCACCAAGTATTGGCATTAATGTTCAATTTTGTGCTGTTTCTCATTCTACAGAAAGTTTAAAGTATCCAAGCAGATTAAACTGAAAAGGGAGCTGATGAGAAAATGCTAATTGTCTCATGTTTCTCAGGAACAATCATTTTTTGTAGAATTAGAAGCAAATGTCATCAGGAATTTCCACTGATAGGTGTGCAGAAGATTTAGGGATGCTTCATAGGAATTAAGCATGTTTCCAGAATCAATTGGTTTGAGTAACAGCTGAACCCAACATCTATACCTGTCCTATGATCTAAATAAAGGTGCCTTGTTAGCAGGGTTGGGAGAGTCCTGCAACTGGCATGATTTCCCATTGTTTTTAGACCCAGACCAGTAAGGTCTTTTCTGTTATGGAGAGTTGTAGCTGAACTAAGCGTAGAGTTTGCTTTCACATTGGAGCTTTTCTCTCAGAGTAGATTCACTGCATCAGAGCTGGATCTGCATTTGGGTTTGGGTTTTTAAGTGGGTAGAGTATACTATATATATTTGTGAATGATGAGGCCATTGGCAGTTGTAATTCTGATCTTTTGAGTATCACCTGCCCTCAGTCTCACTGAATCTTGGAAGCAAGCTGCACAGATTGCTCAAGGTCACATAGAAAGTGTGTGGCAAACTCAAGAATCAAACCAGCCTGACATATGCTTTTAAAAGCTTCCCTTCCATTCGGCAAAGAACAGCATTCATCTTTAACAACAAACCGGTGCGTGGCAGTTTGTTGTCCTCTGAGTCATCACTCCTGCTGAACGTCTCCCTTGGGAAGGTTGTTAAACTTCTACAACATTCACAAAATCTTAATGGGTTTTGCCAAATGAATTAAGAGCCCTTACAGCTTTCATGCTGTGTACCGTGAATTTTGAAAACTTGTGTTGGTAAAGTGGTAAATCTTTCAGAATCAATAGTAGGCAGTGAGGAAAATAGCACAGAATGTGAAGAGTGCTGTCCCATTTGCCCAAATGAAAATTATAAGAAATTATTTTGGTGCAGAATTGTATAAATCAGTGATAAACAATTGAATGAAAATGAACAATTTGGGAATCTTTTCAAACTGCTAAAGTCCCAAAACATGTAAAAGAGAGTTCTTTCCTTGTGCTTCTGAATGTTCCATGTTACTTCCCTGTTACTCTAATGACTGTTAAAAGTTATATTCTTTTCTTAAAATCAAAGGAAAGGTTGCTGCTTTAGTTCCCCATTGGGGTAAAAAAGGGCTGGACCTATTACACTCCTGGACACTGAGTATTCCCTTTGGGATATTTTAATGTTGATGTGAGTTTTTTTCTTTCATTCTCTTTCTTAAAAAAAAAAAAAAAAAAAGGCTGGAGGATGGCACCTCTTATATTTTGTAGTGTGACAACAGATGCATTTCTGTTGAAATGTGCAACTCTGAATTTTTTTCCAGAGGCTGGCTTAAAGGTGTCATTGTACAAGCTTTTTCATTAAAAACCTTATTTTTCAAGGCTCTGTACTCTTACTCATAAAAGCTGGATTGAGACTGGAACTGAGCATCTGGAAGGTCAGTTTAGCAGTGGATATCTTTTTTCCTTATTTTTCTTCCTTTTTGTTTCTACAAGTGAAAAACAGCTAAAAAAGGTGAATGTGAGAAAGTGAGAAAACAAAAAAGCAGAGGTGGCTTGAATTTCTCAGGTCTAAGGTTCTGTTTCTGGTCTGAACCAGATTTAGGGTTTTTCTTATCTAGGTCCACCTGCTCACATGTCAGTGAGATTCAGATCTAGCCTTTAATATGAATCATTATTTTTTGCTTCTAAACTCAAGGCTTCAGCTTCCTGATCCAACCTGGATTTCAGATATTAATTTTTTAATCAAAAGCCCAATATTTTTTCATTTTCATTTTCAGATGAAACCTAATGAAAACACCCCTGCCAGGCCTAATAACTTGAAGTAATGCGTCTGCCCAAGAAAACTCTGCCATACAGACTGCAAAATATCACACTGCTCCACTCTGCCATCAGCAGCCCTTGAGGACTGTTTAATCTTGAGTTTACAAAATCACCCTACTAAACTGTTGCTCATTACAATCTAGACTAGAAAGGTGGTGTGAAGCTCATTGTATTCAGAGCATGTAGATAAGCTATGGCTTCATCATTAAATATCAGTGTCATCACTTCTTGAAGGTTCATGCTTTCTAGAAAAAGGATCTCTTTCCTTAAAGGTATCATGGACCAAATTCACCGCTGCTATTGACAGTCACGGGTTTAATTAAGACATTCTAATGCCCATTAGATCTCTCTGGATTCATTCTAGAACTTTTTGACATATTTCCTTTAATACAGTTGAGAAAAGAGTGCATTTCTTTAAAGAATTTACCAGCAGCTTCTTTTTCTTGGCAATTGAATTTCTAGAACTTAAAGTGTCTCTAGGACGTTGATGGGGGGCTCTGGTAGGTGAGGTGGGAATTCTGGCTAAGGGTTGGAGCATGAGCCTGGACTTTCAGTTAAGCCAAACCTAGGGAGATGTAATAGTTGTCTGTGCCCTCCCTTTTGCAGTGATTTACACTTGCATATAAACAGCATCAGTTTCCATCCCGTGAGGCAGACCTTCCCCTATGGAAGTCACAGGCAAAACTTCAAAATTTTAAACTCACTTTGAAGTAATAAAAATAGCCTAGGTATGGTGGGATCCCCAAACACACACTTCCAACCTTTTTTAAAGGCTGTTACTAAATAATATCTTTTGTTTCTTCTACTGTAGGATTCTGTCAATAGGATTCAGTCCTGTACTTTCTGTGGGCAAGGAAAATTGTGATTTCTGCTAGTTTCTCCAACCAGCTCTCTATCTCGGTGAATTATGGTTTTACAGTTCTTGAAACTTTTTACTTGGATAGAAAATTCTAAATCATAGTTAAAGTTCAACTTAAATGGATGCTAAGTCTAATGCAAATTATTGTTATCATTATTATTATTGTCATAGAATCAAATTGATTATAACACAAGCTTGCCTGGTGTTTACTGGAGTCAATTCTCAGTAAGTTCTATTTACCTGACTAGTGTTCTATCAATAAACCTGCTTCTTGTCAAAATGTGTAGCATGTCAAGGTCCTGCTAGATGCACCTTCAGTCCGAGAGTCTGCAATGCTATCCAAGTCCAGCAAAGCGTTTGTTTTATCTGCCCCTAGTCAAGAATTAACATGTTTTCGTATTCTCAGACACTAAAATCAAAAAGCCTGTTATCTACTTCTAGCCAGGCCTGTAGCGAAGCTTTCATACCAGCGAAGAATCCAATACTGCACCTTTGACAAATGCTGAATTGTAGCAAAGCTGTCCACCTTCCAAGTGGAAGAGAACTTCATTATGCTTATGTTATATACCTCGTCCTGCCTACAATCTAAAGTGTTGAACTATTCACATAGTGGTGCTAGACTAAGCTAAAGGACCTAATCTCTCACTTCTTTCTCTCTCTGACATGTTACAAACACCTACATTCATCAGGAAACTTCAGCTAATCATCCCCATCAGGATGGGAGTGGGAGCTAGACATGGAAATACATTCCTTTGGAACTTGAATCTCCTGGAACTTTACTGGACCTTTAGCTCCAAAAATGTTTCAGAATAAGTTATTGCTCTAGCCCTACTTCCCCACCTTCCTGCATAGTAGAAGGTGAAATAAAGTTAAGAGGAAACATGGGTTCATTTGGCTTCATATCCATGGTGGAAAAAGAAGTTAAGTTATGAGACTTCAGTTTTGCTTTCTAGTGTGATTAAGCTGGATAAAATTTTAGTTTGTGTTTTGCACTTTCTAGAGATCTTTGTGTCTGCAATTTATATTAATGCAGATCTGCCTTCTTGCCCCTCTTCTTGTTGAACATTATCTACTTCTTCTGCCATCTCTTCCTACTTCGTAGGCTGAAAGAGCACTAATTAGACTCTGGTGCCAATTTACTCATTCACCATCTTCTGTTCGCCCCACAAGAGAGGGATTAGCTAAATGTGACAGCTCTTCATCTGAGTTACTGGCACATGATATTTGTTGTAATTCTTTCATGATTGATATCTGTAGAACATGCAATTATGGCCTGCTTTCCATATTGAAGTCTATATAGTATTCTTTTATTTCCCTTGAAGGACAATTGTACCCTGTGCAACTATCTTCATAGTTTTATGGCTACAGAAAGCTTGTAGACATTTTTTGATGGTGGTGGGAGAGAAGTATTGACTTTTAAAGCCCTGTATAGTTTTTCTTCCTCTACAGATACACATTGTCATTCCAGCTATGGCTATAGAGAAATTTGTTATGGTAAGATAAGCTGCACATGCAGTTCACTGTAAGAAAATTTAAAGTAATGAGGTAAGGGAGTATGTTTACAGTTTCAACAGCAGCCCACTACAGAATACAGAGCAACATGGGAACCTGAGTTGATTGTGAATAACCCATTTTATCTTTCTGCGTAATATTTATCAGCAGTACATAGGGAATGAGTTTTGAAGGCATGGAACTTGTTCTGATATAAAACAAGGCAAAAGCATAACCTAATTTTAAGTATTGTGAAACGCTGTGCATGATCTGATAAGGATGAGATCAGAATGCTGCAAAATATGGTGCACACTCAGTTCTTGTACTGCAGTAACCCTAAAGGCCCCAAAGACGGATGCTGTAATACTGATTGTTCTGGCAAATGCAAAGAAGAGCATCCCAGGCCCAGCAGTACCTGCTGCAAGACACGGAAGTGATAAAAGAGGTGTGAGCAGACTGGCTATTGCAGAGGTCTTGGCAATGACAAGTGATTCTCAAGGTCAACTGCAGTTCACTGATTTCTATTAGGAGTAGCTCATTACAGGCTAAATTGGCCAGTGGGTATTTCATTCTTGGTTTATATTTGGCTCTATATAGACCAGAACAAGGCAGATTCATCTGCCTTGTTTATCATTATGGAGCTCTAGTAGATGGGGTTTTAAAAACTCTTTTCCACTGCTGCCTTCTGAAGTTCACTCATATAAAACAATTCCTCTGATCTTAGTGACTTCATGTTCATGTAATGGGAGCCCTGACAGAAGTGTTTTGCAGAAAGGCACCAAAGCAAATCCATCGTCCTCTTTAAGGGATATTATTGTGAAGCTGCTTTTTGATATTCACTGACTGTCATGCAAGCATGCAGTAAACTGCCTGGTATATCCATAGTGAGCATAGAGGTTATAGCACAAACGAACAGAAAAATAAAGATCTGGGAGGTACATCCAATAGCTAGATTTTTGCTCTAAGATGGGAAGCACATGAGTTGGTTTGATTTAACCCTGAGCAAAGTCAATTAATCAAAACACACACACACAAATAAGAATCCAAAGGCAGGAACAGCAGGGATTAATACATTCTTCTAGCAGTTCAGCAGAATCATAATAGAACCAGAGGTTTCTACGATCTTGCTATGGAATTTTTGTCTTTGAATTTGCAGCGCTGGAAGGTTTGTGTTCCCCACACAGTGATAAATTCTCTTTTACAAACTGGACTGAGAAGGAGGAGGGAGGGAACTGGGTGGAATCAATTACAAACCATATCAGACATTTAAGTTTAAACACAAGACCTTGCAAAGGCTTGCATGAAATCTTACTAGCAATATAAACAGGACTGGTGCCAAACTAAGCACGAGAAGTATTCAATAATAAAATACAGCTGTCTCCATTGGCACCTACCCATGAAAGTTTGTCATTTTTACTGTTAGAAATGCTGACAAAGAGAAATCTGAAAAATGAAAACATTTTTTCAAAAGAGGGAGGTTTTCATGAACTGCAACCTAAATATTCGTTTAACATTGGAACATTCCATAAAAATAATTTATAACATAATTTCTTCTTAGAAATGCATTTTGACAGAGTTCTTTTCAAAGACTTTGGTTAAACTTGGCAATGCTAGCAGCTTTGCTTTCAAATCCATAATTCTTAATTATTAAAATACTCTCTATACACTTTTCTTGGATTCTAGTGAGGCATATCAAAGCAGGGGGCCCTCTTTGCTTTGGCTTAACGCACCCCATGTCAGCTGAGGAGGAAGCAAGCGTAACATGTCTCTGTAGACAGTCCAAGCTTGAGGTATGCAAACCTGATATACAAAAGCAGTCCCAGGAAACTTGCATGGTTATGAACTATTTCTAGGAGTAAGGCTTTGCAGAACTGGACCCTACATGGAGGCTGCTACCATACCTCTGACTCACTCTGTGAGCTTTGAGCCTTGGGAAACAGAAACAGACCAAGACCTGTTATCACTTGTAACTTGCTTTACAACTGGATCGATTGTGGGGGCCTTTCTCAGGAAAATTAAGTAGGTTTAAGCCCTGAGAAGTGGAAAACACATGTGCACTCACACATGCTTTCACTCACAGAAATAAACATGTATGTGCTTGTGGCTGCCCTGTAATTCTCATCTGTTGTGTTTATCTGCTTTGGTAAGGAAGTTCTTTTACTCTCTTATTTTGCTTTACTTCTAGACTGCTTCCGAAACAGCTGGGCTATGAGTACCAGTCCCTCTGAGATATAACACTATATGACCATGTTTTAGCATCTTTCAAGACCCCTTGGGAGCTTTCTACTTTGTCTTAAATCAAGCAAAATAAGGACATTATTTGCCAGTTAAAGGATTTAGCCTGTGGATTATATACTTTATTTACAAGTATCTTATGATGTAGGAGGGAACAGTCACTCCTTCCCTGCATCACTCCATGGGCTTCTGGTCCTTATGAATTAAAGCTGCTTCTTTCCACTGATGAAACTGAAGTTTCTGCTCTCCCAAGTATGTCCACTAGCTTTGGTCGGGTCTGGTCTTGGACTCCTGCCAGCACCTGCACTGATCATAGTTAGTGGAAGGATGATCAGGCAGGAACTGAATTACTAAAGATAATTTTCAAAATACCTAGTAATTTTACTCTTACTTGAATTTTCTTTTCTCCTTTCACCACTTTCTGCCCCTGCTACATCCTTCTTTGTCCACTGGAAGTTTCTTTTCCCCCAGGAGCAGCTGATAAAAACACAGCTCCTCTGGTGGCCACAGGCTAGCTGAGGGGCTAGAAACAATTCTTTTTCAGGTAGACTACTGCATACTTAACGAGACAAAATTAACCAACTGTGTCCACAAAGAGCTTTCCCTCTTCCAGTAGGATGTCTTGCATTTAACATGTAAGTTCTTACACATACCTTCTCCCCCACCTGTGTTTCTACTCTCTTTAAGGAGTCAGAAAGAAATTCAATGGTCCCACTTTAGAATTCCTTAGACTTCCCTCTGACTATTAATCCTGTATTTTTAAGGCATCATAATAATAATGCATAACTGGTTTTCTGAACTTACAGTGACAATGAAGTGATGTATATGCTTGCTCTTCAGATGACCTACTCTGAATCATAGTGTATATTAGTTTCCTTTGTACCAAGACTGAGGTCTTTAAACTAAAAGACTATTCAGTGTGTAAGATTCCAGACTAGTACATAGGAAAAAAAACCATTAAATGCTCTTCTTGTTAAAATTACAGTTACTGTACTGTTCTGCTTAAAATACTGCACTCATAAAATTCAGCTTGAAAATTATATGATCAGTCTCAAAGAAACTGCCATCAACAGTTCTCCTTGTCAGTCCTGTACAGTTTAAGTACTGATTAAATTCGACAAAGATGGTCAAAAATGACATTTCAGCATTGTAGAGCTGGGCTCTGGGATTGCTTTAAGCTTGCAGGTAATACACAGGCCAGCAATTATTTATGTTTAACTGAATGACATTGCAAGTAATGAGAAGACACTGTAACTTTAAAAGAGTAATTTCTTTAAAGGCTAAGAGTGACTGTTATAAGTTTTAAAAATTCTATATTTATTCCAGCTTAGTCCTTAACTGTGAGCCATGCTATGTAATAATAATGGAACTGCTCAGACAGCAATTTACCAATGTGCTTGAGGCCCTGTCAAACCACATGGAGTGATGCCATAATCAAATTCATAATGTCTTATCTTTTTCAGATAAAGTAATCATCAAAGGAGTGCTGGCATGAACAGAGAAAAAATTCAGGGCTCAGACATGCTCTAATGTAGTGAGCTGTGACACAAATTGGGCTGTCCCTGTTTTGCCTTTCTTCTCTATCCATGCTTCCAATTGGTCTGCCAAAGAAATGCTTCTGGCTTTGTTTCATACCATCTTCTGAGACAAAGGAACTTTATAAAGGAAAAAAATTTGAAAGGGTTAAAATTTCAGACTGAAGTATTGGTGTTTCCCCCCTCCCCCCTGCCTCTTTCTTTTTCCCTTAACACAGTTATTGGCTGGCATTATAGAGAACAAATCCACAGACTTGAGATTTTCAGTTAAATCAATAAAATATTGTTTAAAAAATGGAGTTAAGTGCATTATCTGTCCATTACTCCATTATGGTTTGCCCTCAGTCATAGAAGTGAGGCAAAGGTTCCCACAAGGCAAATCACATTTGTAGTTAACCTAAACCAGCTTTCCCATATTGGGGAACTATTTAAGGTCTCTTTTCTGCTTGGTAATTAAGCACATTCCTATCACTAAGCATATTAGTAATATTGCTGAAGCCAATGGAATGATACTGGGGTTAAAGGCAGTTGGTTATGTATATAACATCCATAAAGAAAACAAGAAAGGAAGTCACTCTTCAAGGGCAACAAGAATTAAAAGCTCAATCTTTTCAATCATACAATAAATAAACAGGGAGGAAAGAAAAAAAATGTGATTTTTTTTGTTTTAGAGGGGTCCAGTTTGAAAGGGCTTTGTGGGTTTTTCCTTTTCAGATTTATTTCCCTGACATTTGGCCCAGACCAACTCGATCATCCCACTGATCAGCTTGTGCACTTGCTTTGAGTTGTTTCTGGTTTAAATATTTGCCCAGGTCTTGATGCCATACCTCACTTGAATGCTCTGCTGATGTATATGAGGCCCAGGCTTTGCAACAGCCTCATATATCTTTTGTGGATTTTTATGAACTGCAAGGCAATTAAAGCCCAGTTCTCCAGTATGCTGAGCAGCCTCAGCTCCCACAGACTGTGGTGAGAATGGCAACAGGCGCTCAGCAGTTCTGAGGAGATCTGAATCTAGCTGCAAGGCTGTGTTCTTGTCAGTATGTTAATTTCATCTAATTAGGAAATATCTGTTTTGCACAAATATATTACAGAAACAATTAAACCATACAGTGTTCACATTCCCAAGGACTTGTGCACCTGTAGTAAAGAAAGTACACATGAGCCAAATATTTTCAGCCTTCCTTTCAAACACTTATATTTGATTTTGGCCCCAGAAGTGCAGTTGCTCACGTTTTTACTTCCTAAAATGAATAACCCTTCAAAAGTTGCAAAAAAACTTGGATAATGAAGGGGTCCAAGTGTAGATTTTTAAAAATGTTATCTTCAATCTATTTTGAGATATGTAGAGCCCACAGTGTACTATTCTGATGGGGAAAAAACACAAAAAATCAGTATGAAAATGTACTGCGACACTACAGAATACTAATCACTCCTACACAGAGAGCCTTCATTTTATCTGCTTTTGCAGAAGGTTTTTATAAAGTCAGATTTTAGAATAACTAAAACCCAGTACAACTGAAGGAGACAAAGCTTTGCACTTGAACAAAGGAATGTTTTCTCAAAAAATAACAATGACGATCTGGTTTGTGCTTTTATAGCTGTGCATATTCTAGATGATGGATAGATGGTTACACAAGGAGAATATATAGTGAGCTGATTATGCTCTCCATTAAAAAAAGCCAGGCAACTAAGCTTCAATGCAAATTCATGTGATGTGACTGCTGGCAGATTTGGCTGAAGTATTGTAAGTATTACCCTTGCTCCTCTTTTAAATGATGATGGCCAAACATCATTTATAATTCACCAAAGAGAGAACAATCCCTCATGGATTCTGGCTCTAAAAGTTTGGGAGGTAACTTCTCCCTTTCTTTTGACCTTGGACTACCAAAATGTAGACCTTGGAGTCCAGTTCCCATTTTACCACAGACTTTCCCCTTTCTTAAGCCAAGGATTTCCACCCCTTTCCTTCCACTCCATGTCCTCTTGGATGTCTTCATTACGTCAGTCCATGAACTAAACAGCCAGGCAGGAGAAAGACCAAACAGCTTGTCTTCCCAGGAGATAGATTCTTCACCAGCTGTAGTATCCTGCAGGAAAGGCCACAACTGGAGGTGAGCCAGGACAAGGGAGTACAGACTTCATCCTTGCACTTACAGGGACTGTGCAGGTATTCTGTGCCACAAAGAGTCACAATGACAGAAGGACATGATCTTACTGCCTTACTCAGGACCTAGGAAGGAGTGTCCTAGAACTGCTCTGTGGGTAGAAGTTTATTTTCTCATGACACTGATAGCTTCCACAGTGAACCAGAAATGGACTAATGCATCCCAAAGAAACAGTCTCTGAAACCTGGATAATCCATGTGACCTGAATTGAAGATGAGTAATTCAGCAGAGAATCCTTGCAGGGTTGTTTGGGTTTTTTTTTTGGGGGGGGGAGTTGAGCACTTCTGTCATTTTGCTCTATGACATTATAGGACACAAGTTCTGACTCTCCCCTCAGATTCCTTGGCACTACCAAGTGCCAGTTAGGTGAGTACTAGCCACTGGAGAATGTCTCTGGTTTCCTGCAGAAGGTAACTGTCATTTGCCACTGACTGTAGTTTATGAGAGGAGCAGTACAATGATAGGAAGAATGAGATGCTGTAAAAAATTTTAGTTCAAAAACTTGAGAAAAAGAAAAGCAAGCCTGTTCTGAATTATTTTGATGAAGTTTTAATCATTTGCTCCTGTATCGCATATACTTTTAATAGTGGGGATTTTCTGTCATTGTGGACATGTTTATGACATTGTCATCCTCTGATATTGTGGACAATAAAACCAACAAAAGGCTTTAGAAGGATTTTCTAACTTCTTGATGATGATGATAGAGTTTGCATCAGATAAATGAATCTTCATTACAGGGGTGGATTGAATGTATCACAGGAGGAGCTGTGACCAACCTAGCTCCACCTGAGCCAGCTCATATCTGCAGCAGGATAACCACGTTTGTGCTGCATTGTGCTGTGTGGAACCACACGCCTGCTGCACCACTAACTCATGGATTTCACTACTCCATCACTGACTGTATTCTTTTCCTCATTATATCCTTACAGTATTTTTTTTTTTTTTGTAGCATAGTTCACTGTGGCTTTTCCTTCCTTTTGCTTTACCAAGTACCATCCATCAGATGAAAAGAAAGAAAAGAACTTATCTTCATGAATTCTGAAATGTTTTGTTCATGCATCCTGAGTACTGGCTTCATGTATTTCATGGTACCAGCTGCTATAATACATAAGACGGAGTCCTTAGTTGCTTAGAAAGTCATGACACCTACACGCTGTCAAGTAAATGAGGTTGAGGTGGAAGAGTAGAAGCAATGTCATGTCACTAGTTCCCATCTATTAAGTGGAGATACTACTTCATATGCACTAGCTGATTCCTTCAAATTGTGGTGTTTAAGGAGCTTAAACAGTTACAACAGAGAACTATGGTGGAACAATAAATGACCTACATGTATTTGTCTAAGTAGCGAGGGTTATTTTCCTTGCACATACTAAAAATGTGGTCAACAGAGCACTGAGAGAAAGTAAGAGATTCATGGTTGGCTTTGGAAAATTCTGCCTCAGCACAATGAGAGCGTAGCTGACCTCACTGCATCATGTTTACCAGCAGAATTTAAACAACCAGGATAAATCATTGTCAGTGATAGCAAGAGGAAGTTAATCCAACAACCTTGGGAACATCATTACAATTTTTCACACATTTTCTATCTTTTCAATATCTAAGTTAAATCTTATTTCTGTGCTGAAGTCCTTGGAGCTACAGAAAGCAAAACTATCAAAGACACCTACATATCTTTGCCTTGAGCAACAAATAAAAAAAAGACACAACAGAAAAGAAAGCAGATGGCCTTGCAAGTGCCCTAAAGAAGATCCTCCAGGTCACATTTGGTAGGTGGTGAAGAGAATCTATTAACCAATGAATGACACCTCTTGTAGACATTGCCTTTCTTGTGCTTGTCCTAACAGATGCTGTGTGATACCTTTCGAGTGTGACTCCTAATGTTAAAACTGCTTCATTTATATAAAAACATGAATGCTTAGCATAAGACATAACAAGGCAGAAGTTCTGCATGTGATCTAGGTTCCCTTTATTGTCAATGAGAGAAATAGGATGCATCTGACCTATTTTAGATGCCTACCATAAATTAATGTTGCATCACACAAGCTTCCACTGACATTAAAGGAAGTTGTGATGACTAGCACAGACAGGGATTTCAACACTGCAGATTTCACAGACTAGGTGAGACAAGTCCTGCCCACAGCTATGTGGGTATTGCCTTAATGAATCACAACCACAGGGACTTTTCCAATGCTTTTAGAGATGGTAGAAATCTGATGTTTCTTGTTTCCTGGCAATACTTGAATGGGAAATGAATGAAATGAAATTCTGTGGTATTTTGAAAATGTTTTTTCAAATTTTCACTGACATGAAATTTCTTGAGCTTTCAGTTCTTCAGAAAGTGTCATTTTGATGTTCTACTTTGAGCTTTGTAAAGAGTGCATTTTAAACCAATATTTTTAAAACTTTGAAACAAAACCTGAACTCAAACAGAAAAGGTGACTGTTTCATGTAAAAATTCGTAATGATCCTTTTTGGATTGTTAAGTTTTATTTAAAATGAAACAGTCATTAAAAATTAATGTGTCATTCCTGCTGGATTCTTCCTTTTCACAGAAAAGAGACTGGAAAGAAAAAAATTTCCTGCTCTAAATATCTTGTTTCTGGATAGGATGGTGTTTGGGAGAAAGGTGCAAGTAATCAATGTCAGGAATAGGTGTTCCTTGCAGATGTTGATCCAGCTAACGTTTGTATTATCCATATAACTAGCCCTCTGTTACACTGCACAGGCTCTTAATCTCTTGACTTCTTGAGTCAGAGTATGCCTCAAGTTCATTATGTAATATATTAAATTGTTAATGCAACTCTAGGATTTTGCTTTATGCTTTTTCTTTTTCCTGAGGCTCAGAGCTACTAACAAAATTGGACTGAGACTTAAGTAGGTTTCTGACACTGTGTCCCCAAACTCCACTACTGCTCAGGCCCAAAGATTTGTTACTTCTCCCTTTCTCTGCTTCAAACATCTTCTAGAGGTATCACTGAGCCAATTGTTTGTAATCGATTTTCATTTAACTAGCATTCTTTGGAAAAATAAAATTTAACCCTGTTGATATTCCCCATTAATTATAATGAATATCAGTTAGCCATAATCAATCAAGTTGCAGTTCAGAAGTGCTCCCACTGTTCTGCTGCTGCAGCAGAGCCCAAATCCTGAGCCACATTGTGCTGCTTCTCTTGGCCAAGATGCACCCAAACAATTTAATCAAAGTACTGAAGGATTTTACAACTGTCATGTCTCTTCTTCTCCTTCAGTAAATAAACAGCCAAAGGGACGTAAAACTACTAGTCTAACATTAAACATGTAGAATGCCTTCCCCCATAGGTCTGTGCAAGTGGGACAACTTTTAAATTAAAGAAAGACTACACCAGCTGGCTGATGTCCAGAATTGGTCTCTGGGGCAAACTTTATGAGTGGTAACTAACCATAAGTACCCACAACCTGGCAATGTTTAGCAGAATGTTGGCAGACACACTGTATAATACTAATAAATTAGTAATGATAATTAATTAATAATAGTTTGCATTCATGTGACACATTCCTTGCTGCAGTTTCCTTCTTGTCCTGCTAAATGTGGACATGAAGAATGGTTTATCTTCTAGTGATCTGCTTTTGTGTAGACTGCTTTTGCATCTTTCTCCCATCTCTTCCTCTCTCCCCTAAGCAAGCTACATACCATCAAGCTGTCCTCATGCACCTGAATTTCTGGTCCTCTTTTGGCACTCCTCTGGATTCCCTCCCAGTGTCCACAGCCTCTGGAAGTACCATACTCAATGCAACACTCAAGGTGAGGCCTTTCCAATGATCAGCAGACCTGAAAGATTGCATCCAATGTCCCAGAAGTGAAGCCACTTTTTAAAAATTCCTATCATGTTATTGAGTCTTGCTCAGCTTGTGGTCGTTGGGAATGCTAGATACTTGTTTGGTCACCTGTTCAATCTTCTGTCTGTGCAACTAGCTGCTACCTACCTGTAGAATCTTGCACTTGTTGATGTTCATTCCATTTCACAGGTTTGCAAAATCCGTTTACATTCTCCTGTCTTCATCCAATGTGCTTGCAGCTTTTTTTGGTGTGTTTTCATCACCAAAATCAATAGTGAAAATACTGACTAGCGCTAGGTAAAGGATTGCACTCAACTTATTATATTATTTCAGTGAACCACTGATCATTACTACCTATAGAAGATTTTGTGACCAGTTTTTAATTAATTTTATAGACCTAGACTATGTTTTCCTCATTTGCTTTTGAAATACCATATGAAACAGTGAAGTTATTCATGTCAATAAAGATGGAATCTACACCTTTTTTCCTTATCGGGAGCAGAGCTGGTCCATCAATGAGGGATAGACCAGGTGTAAGCAGTAAGAATGCAGAAAAGGGAGAAAAAAGTAGGACTTCCTCCTTTGATGCTGACAAATCCCTGGATCAGGCTAAATTCCACCATCATCTTCTTTTTCCACTTAGAAGATTATAAAAATACATTTGGCAGTTTATTGCAATACATGTCTGGCAATTCAAGATGATTGAGCTCTTATTTCCTGGCTCCCCTCACCTTCCTGCCCCCATTTAAAAACTAGATGTTGGGATCGACCTTTTTCAAACATCTGCAACTTGATCTACTCTCCATAGAGGGCAATATCTCCATGATACCTACTAACAGCTCTCAAATTGCTTTAGCCAGTTCATAACACGCCCTAGTATAAAATAAATCAGGCGCAATGCATATGAAACATTTAACTGATTTCTAACTTGCTGTAGCTGCAGGGTCTCAACATTAAGGGATGAAACAATGCATTGTCCCAGCTCACCTAATAATTGATCTAATCCATCTCCAGATCCCTAGTTTGTAATTTTGTTTGACTGATACTATTTCAGGAAAATATTTAGGCCTCTTTCCTAAGTTGTAATATAGCTTCATAAATATAAAATCATGGCTCTTCCCCAGACAAGACCAAGCCACAGATATATGTGTGGTGAATGATCTTTAACAAACAATTTAGCCCATAGCAAATATAAAATAAAACCTATTAGCCCAAATGTTAGCTAAAGAAGCTTAAGTTACGTGTTTGAGCTCATGCTTGGGTTGGGCTAAAAGGTGCACCTGGTTATTTAAAATCATTCACATTCACAATGCTTTTATAAGATGCAAGAACCCATTTGTGAATCTGACCATAAGATTTATGAAAACCAAAATAAATCTATTAAACATCAGTGTAATGTTTATAAATTTAGACAAAACTTCTTTTTCATTTTATGAATAAAGGACTAGAGAAAAACTGTTGTGAGTTCAAACAGAAGTGGTCTTTTCAGAGAAACACTAAAGTTGTATTTGATCAATGGGAAATATTTTATTTGTCCTGAACTGAAATGTTTCACTTCATTTTTGAGCTATTTAGCTTGTCTTAAAGAAGGTTCATTTTTTAAACATTACCTGAACTTTTACATGAAAAATGCCAATTTGAAAAAAAAGTTCAATTGGGAAAATGTCAAAGTGAAACTTTTTGGCATTTATGAAACAAACATTTTAGATAAAAAATGTCAACATGAAATGTTTTGACATTTTGAAAAATGTCTCCCTTTTTTGAATCTAAAACTTTACCAAATTTAAATTGAATTTACTGTTTGTCTAGAAAATAAGAATTGCTTGCGTTGGTAGTTTTCCCTGGATAAGCAGCTAATCTTCCTGCCAGGTTAGCATTAAAACATCAGCCAAGGAACTGTACAAACATATATTATAAAGCAGTTCTAGCCTTTACTGCAGTTCAGATTTGGACTTGTTAGTTATTTATCTATCTATCTACAGGTTTGCACTTTACAGTGTTCAGCTTCCAACCTTACAAGCAGTTCTATGGTCCACAAAGAAAGTAAGAATGAGAGAAATGATTACTGTTTAGCAAGTGAGTAATTTCCCATTATATTAAAACTGTGTTTTTATTTAAAAACCTGAGATTTTTAGTAGTGGCAGATTTATGAAAGTTAATTCTAGAAAAAATGGTTTATCCATTAAACAGAAACAAGTCCATAATTCTGAATGAGTTTTAGAGATTGTTATGGACCAAACTCACAGTGTTCCAAAATAAGATCACAAGATGCAGTAAAATAGCATCATGGAGTAGTTGGTGCTTGCACTGCATTTTTTGGAGGTTATAGATACTATATGCTAACCATATTAATTACACAAAATTATTCAAAAATTAAACCTTATGGTTTACCGAAAAATGATGGTTTACTCTAGCTGAGAAGCTTCAGCTGTAAAACAGTTACAGTTCATATGCAAGTGCTACTTTTTGCAACAGAAAGAATTTCGCATTCACTTGGTTTCACAATTTCTTCAGCCGAAGCCTAAGACGATGCTGTTCTAACAGCAGCATGAGAGGAGAGAAAATTCTGTCAGGGAATGCTAAGCCCACCTCAGACCAAGACCCAAAGTATTATGTGGATGCCAGAATGCCTAGCTCTGGCTGCCTGCCCCTTAGTGGGATCCACAGCCCTGAGCAAAGAGCCTCAGATGGGCAGCCAGAAAAGGCAACATGCTGGGAGGAAGCTGCTTAAAGCAGCCACTGCTAAGGAGAAAGGTGTGACTTCAGCTGGACCCTGCTCCACGCTCCTTGCTCAGCGCTAGTGGCTCATTTGTCTTTCCATGGGGGATTAGCTGTCTGGAGAACTCTTAAAGTAAGTACTCCAGTCCCTTTCCCCCCCTTATAATAAAGCAGGACTTGTGGGATCCTCTGCAGTGCAAGGGGGATCTGGGAGTGGTTCCTTTTCTGCAGCTGCCCAGTGGTGAGGATCCTCACCTCAAAGTGGGGGAGGTGTGTGGGGAAGTGGGCTTGAGTCCCTCCAAGTGAAGAAGGAAACAGGATCCACATCCTGACCCAGCTAACCACTAAGCAATTGTATAAAGGGGGCTCCTCTGCTCTTCCTTTTAACTGAAAGCACTGGTCGCCACTGCAATGTGGCAGGCACACACTTAGAAAAACCTACTGGATTTTAGGAGAAGTGAAAGGGTGGCTCAGTTTAGAATCCCAGAGTAGCTTGGATATGTGATAGGTGCCTTGCTTTACAGCCTTGTAGAGACTGATGCACATACTCAACAGGGAATCTGTAGACACTTGGAAAGTTCCTGTCCTTTGGACCTTGAAGCCCCTTGGTTGGAGGGCAGTTGAAGAGGGGGTTTGCTGAGCAGAGTCTGGACGATGTGTTCTACTCTGATGTCCCTTCTGCTGCCTCTTCTGTATTTGGGATATAATACATTGGAACAAAGTGAGGGGATAACTAGAAGTACATGTTGATTTGGCTAAGGGGCTGTTGGGGAAGTTAATTCAGCCTTGGGGGGGCAGAGAGGATGCAGTAACACAGCTGCCTGTCATGAGTGCAGAGACCCACCAGCTGTAAGGAATTAATGACTTCCCACAGGAACACTGTAAGCACTCAAGATGGGGGAGCACAGTGGTTTTCTGCTGGTGTCTAGGTGAAAGACTCTCTGGAGAGGTACTAAGGTAAGCGGAGTGGGCTGAACAGCCTTCTTTTCACCTCTATCCTGTGTGCTTTAGTGAAACCTTTCAGTGTTTGGGAAGAGACAAACTATGTTTAGTATTGGCACTTCCATTTCATAATGGAGTATAGCTGAAGATGATTTTTTTATATCCCTTAACTCTGACTTCTTGCTGTCTTCTGTGTTAAGTATCTGTGGGCTGCTTCTTTGACTGTTAGGGGATTTTTTCACCCTGCTGGTTCTAGTTTAAGTAATGTTGGGCTTTCATGTTTCTTATTAGTTAATTTGAGGAACTTGGATAGCGTGAGATTATTAAAAGTTACCTAGCGTGTAGATGAATGGAAAAAAGCATGGCCACTGCAATAACTACTGTCCATCAACTGGGCTGTGCTCATCCCTGCTAGCTAGGGTTCAGCCCTCTATGTTGCCATGTGTAAATTACCTACCTAAATGCAGCAAGCTAGCAGAGCCGCTTAATGCTGAGTCCTAAATTGACACCAAAAGGGGAACTTCCATGCAGACTAGAAATATAAGGAAATTGAGCAGACTAAACCAGTAGTGAAAAAAGTTCTGAAACCACAATGGCTATTAAATATACCAAATTTTTCTGCAGACACTAAGTCAGTGTTTAAAAATACAAACATCTAGATAATTAGAGGAACTTCAAATCTGTCTTCATGGTGTTTCAGGCAGGATGACATTGTCAGCTATTCTATTTTGTATTGATTCCCGCAAAGCTCAGTTATTCCCAGCCTTACATTTCAAATGCAGCACCTTGTTTTCCTGTATCTTGAAGCAAAGAAATTAGATAAAAACTATTGATTAGCAAGGCACGGAGGGGAGTGATGTCTGTAACCTTCCTTTGTCTTGCAGCTCTGCAGCTGAGGCAGCAGTAATAGGATTCTGTGCAAGTGCGACTGTGATGAGGTCACACTGCTGAGAAGGGAATGAAAACACTGCAGTCAGCTAGATCACTTGCTTCTCTGATAGTTTTTGATATTGTTTGTCAAATTGTGATTTGAAGGTTACTTCTCTGGAGGCTAAAGTTCCCTTGCTTCTTTCATGCACTTGGCTGGGCTTTTAAAAATCATGCGTTCATATAAACACCCCCTTCTCTCTCAAAGTTTCTAGCTCTTATTGGAAGCCAAAACCACTCCCAATAAGGAACAAGAAAACAAGTCTGTCCAGAAATTTTCCATCATTATGAGATTAGAATAGTTATTTGTTTAGGGTTTTTTTACCTCTTCTTCCTCCCCCCTTTTTCACTAGGGTGCTGCAGTCCTCTTCAGTTCAAAACAAGTTCAATAAACACTTTCAAGACATATGAGCCGTGAAGGGTTATGCTGATTTAGTACATAGTGGTGTAGCATTTATTGGTATCATTACTCAAGAAAGAAATGAGGAATTTCCTCATTTCAATTGCTTTGAGAAACAGGCATTTAGTGACCTACCTAGGACAACTGTAAAACTGTACAGAAAGTTTGGAAAAATGAATAGTGCTTTCCCGTTCTGAATGGGCTCTACCATTTTCATTCCTACATTGATTCATAGCAGAGAAGCAGCTCCCTGAGGTGGCAAGGAGGAAACTGAGGCACACGGGGTCAGTGATGTGTGTACTGGAAGAGGGTGTCAGGTAGTGTCATATATAGGATGAACATTCAAGATTACTGGGCCCTCAGGACTCTAGTTTTGGTGCATGAGGCAGGCTGCATTTCTCGCTTCCTACAGAGGAAGAAACCACATGGGGCATGTAATGTCTTCCACTAATCAGACCTTAGGGGTTCTTTCTCCCTTTGGAAAGCTCCCTTGCCCTAGTTCTCCCATAACAAGACACTGGAAGATTGGTATGGAGATAACTGGCTATGAAAACCCTCCAAATAAACTTCTGGAATTGTGCGGCAGTAACAGGATGCCTTTAGCTGGCAGCTGCCTTGTCTGTCTGAGACTTGCTGTGCAAAAACAAGTATGTCGGGTCAAGCTGCATATTTTGAGGTTTGATGTCCCACCCTCTCAAATAAGTGATGTGGGAAGAAGTCTTCTGGGAAAACTCCTTCCCCAGGCTTATTACTGTGGGGTTTTCTGTGGGAAGCAGTGAGACTTTCCCATCTCCTCCTTTACCCCATGTGATGCTCTGTGATCATAATAAGTGGAACTATCTCATGCTTCCAAGAACTCCTCCAGTGATAAACCAGCTTACTCCGGGTGTTTTCCTTTAGTCTTTGTTTTATTCTGTATGATCTTGAGGACATCGCTCTTTGCCCCTTGCCTGCTTCATCCATGTGAAGACAGTGATATTTCCTTTCTCGAAGGCTGTTGTGAAAACTTGTTCATTTAAGTCCCCTGCCAGGTGGAGAGCTCTATGGGAGAGCAAAGCGTCTTGCTGTAATTCATTTGTTTGTAAGGGAAAGATGATGCTACTTTAGAGATTTTTTTATTATTATTATTACTCTGATTCTTTGAGTAATCTGATGGAAAGACTCTTCTGTCAGTTGCTGTTGCTATTCTACTGTTTGTGTCTTCCTCATAACGTATATGGCTATGTTTAAGGTACCGATGAGGAAGCCCCACAGCTTAAAAGAAGAGCTGTGGGTATACTGCCTCTAGACTACCCACTGAATGAATCACCAATGGCTGGACAACTAGAATTATATAGTGTCTGATGAAGTACCTGTCAGCTGGCTGCTTCTGAATGGATGAAATTAGGTTCTGTTGGTCCAGGGCTGCAGTACGTATTATCTCATTAGCATTCAGCATCACCTATATGCTCCCAGAGAGCCATTAAGAATGGAGGCTCAGAAAAAGAGATTAGAGGAAAGCGGTGAGTAGGGAAAGGCTTGAAATCACATTATTCTTTAGAAAATGGGCAATTGCAATGTACTAAATAATACAAACAGCACATTCTTTAAATCTCTAGAGGAGCAAAGCTTGGTTAAGAGATCATTTTTTCACCCTGGCTTGTTTCAATGGATAAGTATTTTGTTTTAGTTCCTACTTATCCTTTCATTTGTCGTTATTTTTTTTTCTTTCTACTCCCCTCCCAAAATATATTGCTAAGTGTGACTTACAAGGGCATGTGACTTTGTAATCAGAGCAGCATCTGGTGCTATAAAGAAGTGAAGCCCCAGTCCAGAGTCGTGAGTAAGGTTAGAAGGGTGCATGAGTAGGCATCCTTATGATATCCAGAGAGAATCTGGCAAAAAAAATCACCTCTACCCATGAGACATAGGCAAATTTTATATTCAATCTCTTAAATATTTTTGGCCACTATTCTGTGTATTTTCATGGTTGGTCATCTGTCTCTTAGCAAGATCTAAAGGACTCAGCCAGGTGCAAAGATAATTGTTTCCTTATTTCAGCCAGCATCTGCTCAGCCAGCTGGGTAGCTCATCTGTAAAAGGTGACAGGCTCAGGTAGCAGCCTGCAGATCCTACCTCTTGTACTCTCATGGCATGCAGTCCTGCTCACAGTCTGTGTAACCCTGCATTGGAGAGCACCCTGCAAAACAGCAATTCTGCAGAGGAAAAACTGGAAAGGTGAACCAGGTACTTATGGAAATAAAGAAGGAGCAGGAGAAATTTGGTTATCACAGAGGAAAAGACTGCAATCTCACAATTTTCCTGTTTTGCTCTTACCCCAAATTACCCTTTCTTCATATTCAATGCTTGTGCTTCCCCCATATATTAATCCCTTTTATTTTACGAGGCTGTTTATCAACAGCCTGTGTAAGTCTTGACTGCCAATTCTCGACATCTACCATTAATGAAGAACCATGTCTACCATTATTTTAATGGCTTCTGTGATCTGTAACTCCACACATCTGGTGTTGGTGCCAGTTAGTCTTCTATCCTGACATTCTGTTCTTTTAGCAGATGGATTGTAGGAAACCATTATCTGAAAGTCAAGGAGTGGCAAGAATATCTGGCATTGTACAGGATGGATGAATACAACCTCTAGCATTCTCTGACATACAGCCCTCCTCCACACAAATTCCTAAGCAACAGTCAACATAGTAAATGAAGAGAAATAATGTGCTTCTAACCAAAGCCAATGACAGAGTTGTGTACAGTGTAACTAGAGGACCCAGGTCATATGTTAGATCCTGTTACAGATTTGGGAAGTGTGCTACTTTTTCTTTTCTGTTGCTAAACAGACATTTTCATTTCTAAGTGTTTTCATTCTTTCCTTTGTTACCCCAAACTGCCAAAATTAGAGGCATCTGACATAAACAAAACTGACTTCCTTTTTTTTTTTTAATTTCTCAGATTCATTTTGTGACATTTCCTGAATACATTTGCCCATCACGTTATTAAACAAAAGTTTATTTTCTGGAGGGTAGAGCTTCAGATTTGGCTATATTTCAATAAGACAGGAATTTAAATAATGTCAACATGCTGAGAAATTAGAAAGTCTTTCAGGTGCGTTTTGCAGGAGAAAGTTCAGACCTCTACTATCTCTCCTAAGATTTGGCCTGGGGCTTTTTCAAATGTATAATCTTATTTTTCCACTCATTTGAGATGTAAACAGAGAATTTTCACAGAAGACAGGGGAATCCATCTGCAAATAATATTTGTTTTTGGAAATTTGTTTCTTTAATTATGATGATAAATTTCCACTATTTGGAAGCAGCACAAAGAAATGTGCTCTTGCATGTCTTTGTTCCTTCAGCAGGAATGGAGAAGGTTGGACTTGTTCAGAAAGAAATTCCCCCACCTAGTCACAATTCTTGTAATTCACCCGAGCAAGTGATGAGAAACCCCTTTTTCTTCTTCTCCCATGGAAGGATGTTTGGCTATTATTCAAAATACATCTTTTGTGCTTTTGGACAAACCTTGACTGACGTAGGACAAATCCTGAGCCATGAGGTTATACAAAATTATAAGATTAAATCTGTCTATCTCTCAAAAACGCTCAGTTGTAATGAGGAAGACTCATATCTACACATTATTTGCCAGAATAAAGGTACGTAGTTCGGAGGTACTGATATGCTAGTGGAGCAGCTGATTTAAATCTGGTGGTGTTCACAACTGGGAGACCTTAAATCAGGCACAAAGCTTGGAATGCCTCGGGTGTGCTTTTTAGAAATGATGACTCAAATACAAATTTTGCACCTTTAATTCATCTCTAAAGCAGCGGGTCATCCAAAAGTTGTTGCTAAGTTATTTAGATATTTTCTCAGGGGTTGGATTTAAAAAATTCCTTAATTAATCTTTAAAATCTCTTGCTTTTGTAGCAACACACACAGGCTTGTTTTTATTTCTGCTTCATAGGCAAACAACAGCCAGAGGTGTGGGAGAACAAGGGATGAATCTGAATCTTTTTAAACCTCACATGCATTACTTTGTCTCCAGACTATGAGCCATAAGATCTCCTGTAGAGATTTAAAATGACCTACCCTCTTTACAACTGTATCCTAAAGCCCACATCCCACAGTACATGTGCTAATGTTGAAAAAGCCAATCGTCTGTTTCTCAGTGTAAATAAAAACTTTACATTGATTACTGTCTTTATGGTAGATTTTTAGGATAGCTTTTTTTTAAAAAGCCTTTTTGATCCCTTTGGTTTTTTCTTCCTTTTCAGTAGAAAAAAATGTATTTTTATATATAAAAATTATTTAAATTGTATACTCTGCGTTATGTTTGGGGGTGGATACTTTATGCTTTGGAGAGAGGAAAAATTGTTTGCAGGACACTTACAACTTAACCTCAACAGATTCTACACACTGAACATATTCATGTTATATATTCATATGTTATTCATATTATATTCATGAGACTACTGATCTGACAGGGGAGAGATGGGGAGTTGTCAACATACTTTGACTTAACTTCTGCATGCCAATTGCGCTGGCTCGTACTTGTGTACTGTGTATATGCTGATGCAGCATAACTAAAATGCTTTTTGATAACATTTTTAGCAGGTGAAGGAGAAATCCTGAAACAAGTAATATGTAAAAATGTTTTATACTCGGACTTCTGCACACTAGTTCAAAATAACTGTAAAGGACACTTCAGATTCAGAATATCTGAATGGGCTTTCTTTCTGGGTAAAGAAGAGGGAGCAGAACTGGATGTATTAAATACTTTATTCAAAAGCTTTATCCCTTTTCTGATTTTGGATTTCCCATGACTGATTTTTCTTAAGTTTTCCTCTGCTGTATTGTTTGGCATATGCTTCATGCAAATATACTTAAATTACTGGGCTGGTCAGGAGCCCTTCACATTTGCCAGTTTTATGGTCTTTAGTTAGCCATATGGGGTTCCTTGGTTTGCTTTCTTTTTTTCTTTTTTTTTTCTTTTTTCTTTTTTTTTTTAATTTTTTTTATTATTTTTTATTATTATTATTATTATTATTCTGTGCCCACTTAATTGTAGCATTTGTGAAGAAATGGAGAAAGAGCTATAAAGACAATAAGACAAATCATTCCCAAAGCAAATATAATAAGGGGAATTAGGAGAAGAGTTGGAGAAATACTTACATGATTTCAATTTTCTGTCAATGTTCCTAAAAATAAAACAAAAAATTAAATACAATATAGGTCTTGGATGATTTGTTAGTAAAAGGAATAAAAAGAATTGCAAACATGAGAACAAATGTTCATTTTTATTACAAGAAGTAGTTCTTGGCAGTATTCAGGAAGCTCTAATAGAGAAGATGAAATGTAGATTTTATCCCACTTGAGCATAAATCAATGCACTAGACTAAACAATATCTATTGTACAATGCACTGAATTCTTTTCCTTTGTACAAATGTTCAATGACGTCTGTAAACTTGACAAAGCTACATAAAAATGTATTTAAATGACTCAGCAGGTGCCTTTTGTACAAGGTGGGCAGTGTATTCTTTCTAGTATTTAACACGCTGTTTTTATCAGATTGCAATATGAATTGTGTGGTCAGTGATTCTATGAGAATGCATTCATACACCTATCACTGCATCATAATGCTAATAACTTGGATAAAATTCTGGAGATATTTCCTGCAGATTCCTTTCTGGGACTTGAAACTATCAGAGAAGAAACCTCCTAATTTAACTAGGAAACCAAGAGACTGGCTCAGTCACCTTCTGATCAGCCAGTTGTTCTGCAGGTCACTGCCATCTTCCTGCCGTAAAAATTTGTGCTGCATGGAGAAACCTTTTAGTAGCATTCAAGAATAACAGCAATTACATAATTGCTCATATGATCACATTAAAGGTTACATTACTAGCCACCAATGACAACTAAATATGAACCAATGGCGTGAATAAAACCATAATTAGTGTAGCATGAAATAGGTGTTGGGTTACAGTTCCAATGAAAAAAATTAACAATGTTGCACAAGTGGGCTAAAATGGTATATGCATACCTTAATATGCAACAATTGAACTTTCAGAAGACAAGAATAAGCCTTGCATTGTCTGCCTCTTAAGTAGTTAAGCGGGTTATGAGTTATATTCATTAACTAGGAAAGAATGTGCTGTGTATGAAGTGCTCAAGAACTCCACTCCGGTGTCTTTGAGGTGCTCTGTAACCTGTGTACTGAACACAGCTACACTGCTATAGCCCGGCGGGTTTATCTTCCCCATCAGCTACTGAGAGTTAAGAAGTCCAGATGGAGTAGCAGGACAGTGTAGGTGCTCCAAGCCCAGTGGAGCTTTTCAGGCAGATGATAAATCAGGTTTAGGATTTCTACTCAACTGTCATGTCTAGGAATGATTTGATATTCTGTGCACATATCACATAGATATGAAAAATTTGCTATTATTGAATTAGCAGAAAAACACCAACATTTGTACTTTTTAAGTTGCAAATGTTTCCATCAACCCTGAATAGGTGACTTTTCATTGTTACAATATATGCGTGCTAAGATGTCATGTCTGCTATTGATTTCCCTGATGCTGCCTTCAAAACTGGCGATGGCAGCTGTATCTTCATTCTTTTATAAATGTCAGTATTTTCTTGTGAGCTCTAGAACCCATGTGTTTATTTTTCTGTCTTTGCATGTTCATCTTTCTTGTGTTTCTGTTCCAAGATTCAGTACTACACAATTTCTAGAAACCTGGCACATAAATGTATTTTCAGGACAGCAGGACAACTGACCTTTTCTTGTGTGGGTCAAGGAAATGCCATTTAAAGGAAGTCAAGGTTCCACAATAGAAGGAAAAAAGGGAAGAAATTGTCACTGTCAAAAAAAACCTTAGGGTCCCTTACTTTAATTCAGTTGCCTGGACTATTCCAACTGTAATATAAAAATACAAAATGTCTTCCAGATTGGCCCTCAAAGTATTTTTTGCATACAAAACACTCTCCTGAGAGAGTGTACCCATCTCCATGGAATGTACTACTTCTGTAAAGAAGACAGACACCCTTTATTTGCCTTATGCAGAGCACAGTGGGTTTTACAGGAGGAGTGTTGCCTGACAGTGAGAGATGTCCCAGAGATATTTCCAGTACCAAACCTGGCCATTTCTCATGGAGGAGATGGAACTTGCTTTGCTTGAGCTTGAGAAGGAAAAAGGAAAGAACTGGAATGACCCATTTGTTTTGTAAATCCATCTACCAGTTCTAATTAACTTCAGTCCATTGATCTCTTGAACTCCAGTCAGTTTAAGATGAAAGATTGCATCCTTCCAGCCTTTTGCTATGAAATATGAAGTAAAAGGAAACAACATGATAAAATACCTCTTCGCAATGAAATCAATTTGTTTTGGTTGATTCAAGTTTCTTTTAATTTGCTGGTTAGGCACTGAACAAGAGAACTATAACAGGAACTCACTTGTCCTCGTGGAAGGTGGTAGAGAGGTATCTGCATTGCTTGGCATGCACAGTAAGAGTTCTGGAAGACGTGCTCTTTGGTATGTGTCTCTGCCTTTGGAGACAAAAGTGAACAAAATCTAAATTGTTCCTGATATGAAAGAAAATCCCCTTGCTTGCCCTACATGTGACACTAAAAGTGGGTCAGTTGATGGTTGTGAAGGGCTGGTGTATTTGGGTTGTGGGTGAGCAGGAGACAGCCCACAAGGAAAACTCGGTGGTGGGGGCTGAGGCAGGACCCACAGCAGCGAGCAGCCCTTCGAGGCAAGTGTTCTGCCTGTCAGCTCCTGTCTGTCAGGGTATGACTGCCGGTGTTTTTCAGATACTTTAGTGTGAGTTTCTCAAGCTGCTAATTTTAGGGGACTTTGATTCCCATTCTAATGTGGGATTTGAACAGAGATGAATTGTTTATCACTGTTAAATAATCAACGTATAATTAAGTTATTGCAGCACATGTGCACATACTGACATGATCTTATCAGACAGGGTGAGAAATGCTGCTGTTCAGCATACGCAGTTATGTCCTTTAGCTATTCTAATACAGATGTCTTCTGGATCCTATTTTGGAATGAGGCTACGAAAGTTTGGATCTCTCTGCCCCCACTGTTTTCTCCAGCAGACAGATGCCTGCACCCAATTAAGGTGGTGGCAGTGTTACTGTTTCCCAGGTTGCCTGTGTGTTCTGATACAGGGTAACTTCTGTTTAGCTCTTCACAAAACTCTCATCTCTGGGGATACAATTAGTAACAGTAAAATGTGTTGCTCCTTTAGGTCACAGGTGAGGGATTCCTTCACTAAAGCAGGCCAGAATCTTGCGTGGCTCAGGTGTGTGCCTTTGTTCCATATTTGTGCACTTGTGTCATTGAAAGACACAAGGTCATGGAAATTAATGTTTGAAGCCCAGGTCATGTATCTGTTAATTTCTAAATGTAAAGGGCATTTTAAAATATCACTCTTTGCAAGACTGAAGCACCAGAAGCAGAGTTCCCAGGTCAGAGGAAGGTAGAAAGAAGTGTCAATGAATTCTGCTTTGACTTCCTCCATTCTCGGTGGCTTCTTGTGTAAATGAATGTGTACAGCCTTGTTAGCAATCATGAATCCTAGAACTGATAAAGGTGACTTGAGATAGATGCCTGCCTGTTCTTATCTCAAATATCTCTTTGAAAAGTTCCTTTGGCAAGAAGCCCAAGTGCAAAGGAACAATTGTGGTGTCTTAGACCAAACTTCTAAAGAATCTGAAAAGTTAACAGGCTCAGCTGACTTATTTCTATTCCCTCCTCTGCTGTCTGCTTTCTAGCGTATTTTTTTTTAATCTGAATGTCTGACTGCTGTTCGTTTTGCTGATGCAAAACCTTTCAATATCCAGCGAGAGACAGATTCTCATTGCTCTCAGTCTTTGGATCATGCCATCAGCTTTGCTCAAGCTTTGGGCCTAGCTCTGCACAGGTCAAAGGATTTATAATCTCTGCTCCGAGTCTTTGTCCAATTTTTCTGAGTTCGCTTAACTCTGTAGATATGAAAGGTCTCAGCTCTTCACCTGAGTATCAGCTGTATCTACTACTAACCAGTAACACAGACTTCTAATGTAGGAAGGAAGGAAAAAAGAACATTGTATTATAATGTTTAACTTGTGAAACAAGAGGAAATCTTTTCAACCTGTGATCCATTTGGGTTGCATAAGCTATGAATGAGGTATTGTTAGAAGAATATTAAATATACATGTATATATTAAATATTTAACTTGATCTTTGTTCCGTTTGCCTTTCTTGTAATTCCTTTTCAGTGTTCATAGAAAACAAACTTGATTTTTATACTGCTGCCAGTAGTGACCTCAAATTTTCTGTTTGTGTTAATAATATCAATTACCTGCACACATGAGTCACGTTGAACTTTGTTACTGTATTGGAGGAGTACTTCTTGGAATAGGTCCGCAACACTTTTTGCCATGAAAACACTCCCTATTGCTTAAAATCATCTGTGGGTGGATTTACTGTTTCATGCATATATAGCTCTGGAAATTCTTCATTCTTATTTTTTTTTTCAGTATAAAGCTTAAACATGCAACTTCCAGTAACTTAGGCAGAGATGACAAAAGGACTTCAGAGAAATGTTATTATCCAATGCAGGAACAAATGCAACTGAAATGTCTTTTCACAACAGTCACTGGAAGTTTGCTGCAGACCACAAGTATATTTTAAACCTTAGATTAGTGTATATCCACAGTATGTCCCCTACAGCTGTGAACTGCTAGTCTTTGTTTAGGACTGGGCAAACCTCCAGTGCCTATGTTCTTACAAGGAATGCATTTTCCAGTGTTTTGATTTAATGACTATTATTCAAGCTGAAGTCAGTTCCTTTCTCACACTATTTTAGGCTGTGTGTGGTAAACCTTTGTGCCACCGTTCTCCTTAAAACAAAATAATCTGGTATTTCTGTGCTTAACCCAATACAAATTATACCAAGCTCTGTATCTTATGAAATAAACGTTGGTTATCTTCATAATGAATAAACCCTGAATTTAAATGAAGCTTGCAGTTTAGTATTTCTGCTGGCCTACTGACCCTCCTTTTTATGGCTGCTGTTCAGTGCAGTTGTGTCAGGAAGTTCCTGTTATGTGTTTGGTGATGTACAAATAGAGAACAAAAGGTCTCTGCCCCAAAGGCTGAAAGTTTAGGTATTTCTGTTGATTGAATAAATATCGGACATTTGTCTTGCCAGAAGGTGATACATTAAGGCAACTGTTACCTGGGCACACAAACAGCAAATTCTGAGGATGGAAAGGAATTGAGTACAGAGACTTGCTGTAATGGAAGGGTAACATGGGGAGACAAACATGTGACTGTGTAATGTTCTTCCTCCTTTGTTTTTTTCAGCATGCTGCTTTATTAATCAGAGTTTGAACAGAACTATAACATATGTTTTCCAGCATTTACTTCATACTTGTGTGTGTCTCAGAATTTCACATCCTTGCTGTCAGGGCAAGGAGCAGATACTGGGAGGCTGCAGCCTTTGTGCTACAGGACTCTCAGACCATCCTGTCTTTCTCACTTGGATTCAGGATCTTAGAGCCTGTTCCACATAGTGAGAAACCTTCAGGAAAGCATTTGCCTTAGTTAATGGTCCAAATCTACCCCTGCATTACTCAAACCCTACATGCTAATATTTCAGGTGGTTTAGTCCTTATTTATCATTTAGAGCGGGTTGAAATTTCCATTTAATTTAAAATTAATGAAATGTGGAACACTTTGGTTTTTGAAACTGTATAGGGAAAAGGTGGGGGGTTTACTTCCATTTTAAAATGAAAATATATCTTTTTTATTTTTAGATCTTTCTTTCCACATGCTTTTCTCTGGGAAGTTGTTACACAGTAGGATAACTTTATTTTGAAAATTTAAAACTTCTTTAAAGAAGGAGTATAGTTAAGAAAACATATCTGGGGAATATAAGAAGTTAGTTTCATCTGAAGGAAGGACCAAACTAGTTATGAAATCGTTGCAATAAAAAAAAAAATTTGATCAGTTTTACTCTCCTTTCAGTTGACAGCAGCTCTGATAAAATGTATCTAATTAACACTCAGCAGATAACAATTATCTTGTATAATTATGATGAGCTTGTTTGTTCTTTAATTGACAGCTTAAGCAATGTTTTATGATGTTTATTTGACCTTGATGCTAATCTGTACCCTGCTACTGTGAGCTGCCAAATGCATGGCTGTTTGGATTTCCATCTCCACTACTAGCACTCACCACTTGTTATCATCGTTGTCATTCTGCAGTGTGATGTGTCCTACACCATCTCTCCGTGACTGCTACTGTGTCACCCTGATCCCTCACAATTGCTGTGAGGTTGCACCCAATTGTTGCCCCTCTGCTGCCTGTCTGTCTGTGTCTGTAAGCAATGTTAAATAGCTGACTTGTAGGATCCACAAAACAAAACACATCATATTACTCAGAACCAGATAACGTGTTCACTGTTGGAAACTAAATCATTGAATGCACCTGGTAGCTTTGTATGTAGTTGATACAAATTTTACAATAGACCCACAATCTGCTTTCTATTAAAAAGTACTGATAGTTTAATAACCAAACGTCTGTGCTGACAGAACAGATGCATTTGCTTTTGATGCATCCTGAATGCTTTGAGAGGATTTTAATTTTCCCATGAAGGCAGAGTAAAATTTCTTTGCTGTAAATAAAGAGGTCTTGTGTGTCGGTACTGGCTGCCATAATAATTTTTACAGTAATAATGTACGATGCTCTGCCTACTGCCTGCCCTTTTTATTAAATAATGTCTAGGATAAAATTTCAAATTAGTTTTCAAAATAAATTCCTCTCTTTGCTAGAGAGGGGCTGACCTAATTAGATGGGCATTGTGGGGAAGAAGTTATAGTGGGAAGACAATCACCTGCCTCAGATATTCAGGGATGACTAAGGAGGTTATTGGTTTCAAGCCTAGTCTGACTAGTTCACTTAATCTGTGACTTGATTATTTTTTTTTTTCATTGACAAAGTGGACTTAAGTATGACTGTTTTTTACCCCCTTTCTCTACAGGTTTTACTGGGGTTAGAACACTACCTTCTTTCTCTGTATATTTTACTGCACTGCATCTTTAAGTTTTAGGATATTAGTGCCTTCTAATTAAAGTACACTTCTGCAATTCTGTTTCTACTACAAATGAAGTCCTTGTAAAGACTGAACCTGTGTGGATATTTGAATTGGATTTACAGTAGTGGTGTATTTTTCTAATGTTTGCAAACAGAGAATCTTTAAATGCTGACAAGCAGCTCATTCTACCCAGCACAGTGGCTCTTGAAAAAACTGTCCCAATTCCTTTATTTGAAATGTAGCTGTGTTACTTAGAGCAGTTGTTTTCCATCTGGAAAGGAGGAAGGAGCATCTCCTTCCTGAATTTTTAAGTCTTCATCCAGAAGGCTCTGTTTGTTTGGGGATTTTTTTGGTTTGGTTTTTGTTTGGCTGGGTTCTACTCGCCAACAGCCCCCACACAAACACACACACACACACCCCCCAAGGAGTAGTAGCCACCAGCTTGGAAAACAAGTTCAGTCTACAAATTCTCAGTTCTAATTTTCCATCCTCATTTTTCATTTTGAGTGTTCTGACTGTTAAGAAGCTTCTGTAATGTTGGTTATACTGTAACATACAATAATTATGTACCATCTTAGCAAAATCAACCCGTGTGTGCTCAAATAATGTAAGGGTTATAATGTAATCAGGAAATAGCTAATGAACAAAGCTGTAGTTCCCCCAAGTTGTCCCACTATCCTTTTTCTTGAAGATTTGGAATGAAGGGGTATCGGAAATGTGAAAATCAATGCAATCCTACTTTGCACATGGTATACTGTGTGAAGCAGATTTATGTTGGGGCTTATTTATCTGAAACCAATTTTAAATTAATTTAGTAAGGAACAAATAGGAAACATCCCCAAAACAAGGTTTTGTCTGGTATTTCTGTGTTTCAGGGATTCCATTAGAGAGGGCAACAGCCTGGGAATGGCTTTTCTTATCACATCATCTTGTCCTTTTCACTTCAAGGCAGTATTAGAAAGTGCAATGGTGCATAAGACTTAGTAATAACTATTATTATTTGTTATGCATTGTCTTACACAGCACTAAGAACATTGGGTTTCTGTCCTACATGGATCATTAATCTGGATATGCAAGATTTTTCAAACAGTAAGTGTCCTTGATGATTAGAGAGAGATTATCACAAAGTGCTGCATTTTTATTTGTGGGATATTTTTATTTAATTATTTTATTTTTTTTTTACTAAATGAAGGAACTGAGCTTCAAATTGAATCTAGTTAACTGTAGTAGGCTTTGGGTTTGAGGATGAGATAAACTATGTCAAACCACTTAACTAGGTTCCCTCTCAACAGAAATGGATTGTTTGGAACATGTAGAAAAATATTCTGTGTGGGCTATCATGATTTTATGTCCACAAGGACTGTATACAACCTTTCAGTTTAAGATGGCAGTATTACTGAACCAAATTCAGGTGCTTGGGTTCTCAGGATGTTGTGATAGATGCTCTCCCTCTAGGATGATCCCTATTTGCGTTCAGAAGCCAAGGTAATGGACAGCTGGACTCTCAGCTTCATTAAGATATATCTTTTAAAACCTACTGATAAGGTTTTGCGTTGTCAGGAGGTGAAGTTTTCGTGCCTTATTATCTTCTCCTTTGTGAGAAGGGTTCTGTAGGCACAAATCTCCATTCAAGTTCAATCAAGGCAGATTTGTGTATCTATTACTGGTGCATAGAATAATAAAGGGAGTAAATCCTGGACATGTATCCAATAGATTCAGAGTAGGAAATATCCTGGAAGAGACCTTATAGTATTATCTGACCTTTAAAGTAAACCATGGTTTACCCAAATGCCATAGGAACAGATTATATGCTTTTTGCCTGAGAATTCATAGGGTAACTATTGATAGAATTAATAAAGAATAAATTTTCAGAAAAGTGAACATATGGCTTGTTATTACTGATTTCAAGCCACAATCAGAACACTATCTAAATAACTCCAGAACACCAGCAGTATGTTCTCAAGCATCTAGTACATTAGAGCATGACTCCTCAAATACTTTGAGACTATATATGTTCCATTGTCAATCTCTAAACACTGTTCTCTATGTTCTGACTTCTAATCCCATTTAAATCCTTTATTTTGAGGATTTTATAAAGGTGCTGTAAAATTCCTAAGTGGGCTTGAGGTGGCACTACAAATTTTTAGCTTGGGAACATTTTTCAGACACTGAAAAATTAATTAGTATCAGTCCAAATACCCACAGGTCTTTCTTTTTTTTGTTGTTGTTTTTTCTTGTGGCGTTGGCTCTCCTGTCGCTTAATAGGTCTGATTCTTTTTCACTGTATTTTTCCAGTCTTTTACTCATGTTCCTTCAAATCTTCACGAATCAAGTAAATAGATGCAGATGGATAAGCTGAGAAACCATAAAACTTGCAAAAATTTTCCCAGTCACAGGGACAAATATTGCAGCTTTTCTACCTAAGTTTTCTGCTGATTCTAGTGACCAGGTGACTCCCAGCCAGCTCTGGCTAAAGACATTTTAAAGTATTTTCAGAGACAGGTGGAATAGTGTATACTGGGCTGCTTCTCCCACCAGGTTGCCCTGTACCTCTGCAGAAGGAGAGGAGTTGGAATCAAATGCACTGGGCAGGAGACTTGGAGTGCTGGGAATTTAAATGTCTTGCTCAGCTAGTTTGGCTGTCAGCCATTTTATTCCTCTCCCTTTGATGGATGTATCTATTTAAATGCTTTAAGAACTGGGACTTCTTCTCAGCAGGGGTTTGTACAGTGCATTGCATGAGGGATCCTGACCTTGTTTGGGGTCTGCTGTGTTTGTTTCTAAGAATGAAGTAATAATGTAATAGACTCATATGTTGAAACAACATTTTTTGAAAGCTCATATCTAACAAATGCAGTGATTATAAAGAGCTGCTATTGCTCCAAGTTAGCATACGCAAAAATGTGGTTAACTTCAGCTCCCCTTTCTTGGGCTGTGTGCTCAGAGGAAAAAGGAGAAACTGGCTATTTGGGAGCAGGAAAGAAAAAACTGCCTTTATTAAAAGAAAAGAAGAAAATAAAAGTCCCCTCTTCCCAAAAACTAAAAAACCAAAACCAAAAAAACCCTTGGCTCCACACTGTGGATCATAGCATCATAGTTCTGCTGAGCCCTAGTCTGCAGAGATTTCTGGCTCCTTGTGGCATTTGGAAGCTCTCTTGTTGTCTTGCTATTAAGATTATGCTTAGGAGACTTGTGTCTTTACTTGGATGCCTTCGCTTTTTTTCCTATTTTTTTTTTCTTGATGAGTCATTCTACCAGCTTATACCCTATCATCAGATAGACCAGACAATGAAGTCACTGGGGTTGCCTGAGAGAAAAATTGGCCCCGTTATCCACAACCACTGCGTCTGCATCGTCACTGATAATACATCACTTGGGGACTGGCCTTCTAAACGTGATGGAAAATCACCAGAGACAAGAAACCTCCCTACCCAAATGAAAATATTTCTTGAAGTTTTTTGGTGTATGTGTTTTAAACTTGGTGAAATGCTTCCAGCTGAAAACAGGAAATCACGCACAAGTAAAACTGGTGTTATATTTTGTCAATGTAAGAGGGAGACTAAATGAGCTGATAGTGTCCCTTTACTTGTGTGCAACAGCTTCAGCCTTCTGAAATTAGCAATGGCAGGAAACTTATTAGTTTTCTAGAATAAACTAGAAGACTTCATATCAGAATGTATGAGAGAAAAGAAGGATGCTTGACAAAAAATCTTTGTGGATTAACTCAGTACAGAAGCAAAGCTGAACTATCGTTTCTAGAGGAACATTGGTGGAGAAATACTTGCCTCGGAGAACTTTATTCTGGAAACAAGACACACCAATTATAAGAGGGAAAACAAAGCAAGGACGAGGGAAGTGACTTTTTCAAAATTCTATGGTAGGTCAATAGCTGCCTAGGAATAGTAATAAAGTTTTCTGATTCCAGAAAATTGTTCTTTCTGCTGAACCACAGTACCCTTCAAAGCAAGCATAAAGAGACTCATGACTCTGATAGTGCTAATGGGTTGTGCTCTGCTCAGTTGAAAATACAGACTGGAATAACAAAGTGCAGCTGGTCTTTTGGGATCTATAGTAATCTGATGAGGAATTCCATAATACCTGCTAATATTAAACCTTTTACAAATCTAACTGTTTGCATCAGTAAAGGACAGAAGAAAAGCAGACCAGAAAAGAAAGCGTCTTGCAAAACCGTAGTCTCTACAGAGTTCTCTTTTTCTCCCTTTCAGTATTTTTAACAAGAGGGAAACCTTTTTATTGCTTAGCTAGCCCATTCCAAGAGATGTGCCTATCGGTGCGCTTTGGAGAGACTAAAGTGGCTGAGTTTCATCATCTGCCAAGACCAATCATTCTTTTGATTCAAAACTGGTGCACTGACATTAATTATTTTTTTGTATCACCCAGTATACCAAACACAGCTGAGCCCCATGCTTCTGTGTACTGTATAAGCTTAGTATGAAAGGATGCTTTTTTGTTCCCACTTTATCTCCAGTCCAGGAAACCTTAGTGCATCTCTAAAGGTGACTAAAATATGCTAGGAGAAAGGAGAATCAGCTCCAATGTGCAGCTTGCTTAGGCTGCTTTTTACATCATGTCTGCAGGGACCACAGAGACAGTCTCACTAATGCTGAGCCAGTGTCAGTTCAATTTTCCCTCAGAAGGCAGAATGTTATGTTTTCAAACTCACCCCATGATTACAGTCCAGAAGGTGACTAGTTTCAGCTGTACGTTAAAATAGTCTTGCACTATTTTTCCAGCCTGATTGTATCTTACCAACTGTCTGGCTGTGCCTGTCTTGCCTTGACTGTTTTACCATGAGTCTTGCTTACACTGTTTGTCACACTGATGGAAGATTAGCTCTGTGCTTTTTCCTTTTTTTTTTTCTTTTTCTCTCTCTATTTTTTTCCTCCTCTCATTTTCCCAGTGTGGCATTTAGGATGGAGGCTGAAAATATTGAACAAACTGCTGATGTCCCCAAGATTCAAATGTGTGAAAGAGACTCGTAAATAAGTCTAGCACACTCAGAAACATTCTTAACATCTGTTCGAGCGGGAGTACCAATTCCCTTTCTCAGAAAGCACAATTTGTCCTCTCTATTATTTGAAACTTCAGATTTCTTTGGATTTTAATAATGTCAAAGTGGAGCTAAGGAATATAAACTCTAATTATGGATATAGCATTTACAATGGGAGGTGTGGTGTGGATAATAATGAATTATGGAGTTTTAACTGCCAAGTGTCCTCGGCTTCTCCTCTATTGTAAGCTTTCTCCTTATTCAGCAGTATGGAAAGGGCCATGTAGTTGCTACCCATGGTTTCAAACCCTGTCAGTTATGTCCCCTGGACTTCTAGACGTGGGTTTAGTGACTGCTCTTAGAGAGCAGGAAAATAGCAAGTGTTTTACTCTGAAAATTTACTACTTAGTAGAACGAAGCAAAGGTGCCTTAGAACTTGATAAAGATAACTTTAGGCTTTATTTATTTTTATGTATTCTTATGATGAGGCAAAAATCTCTCCAACTTGCTTTAGTTTTGTCTGGCAGTAAACACTTCAGGATTCTGTCCCCAAAATGTAGTTGCAAAACTCTCAACACTTCTGCTATTTAGCGAGAGAAAGGCTATAAATAGCCAGCCAGACAGACAGAGGCACAGCAGGGAGAACCCAGGGGTCCGAGCTTCCAGTCTCTTTCTTTAACCACAGTAAAGAACTGCAGACATAAAAATGACAACTGAAAAGAAAAACACCAAAACAAAACCAAAAAAACAACAAAATGGTAACTCTGAAAATGAAGAAAATAAGTAAAATAAATGCTACATTTAATAAAGTTGCTGAATCACCTCAGCAGTTTAATGGGCTTTAAAGACTGCTGCAGTAACCTTCACTTGCTCCAGCGAGGCTCTGGATGAAGTCATTGCTCAGGGCAGCCGCACTAAGCCTGCAGCCCTTCCACATAGGCTTTGCGCGTTGCAAGGGGCTCCGTGCATGCAGCCAGACGGGGGGGGGGAAGATTCTGCTGAGGAATCACAGTGTCTTGGAGAACAGATCAGAGCTGTTTTCCTGATGTCTGTGGCTAAATCCCACTGTTGGTTGGGACTGAAGCATGCCGAGAGCTGTGAAAAGGTTTTTTGAGGACAGTTTTAATGCAGGTGGATGAGAAATCTGTGCAACAGCATGAGCGTTCCAGGGAATGGAACAACTTTATTTAATCACAATTAATCAATTAGCACTCTCCATTCAAGTGATGTTTATTGCTACAAATGTCTTGTGATGGTAACAATGGTGGCTGTATTGCAATTGTTCCATCTTTTAAAATCCATACTGCTGCTTTTAGTTCTTTTTTGATAGAGAAATTATGCAAGTCACAAGTCTTATTGGTGATGTAGTACTGAAAGAGGAATACTTTTCCTCTGGAAGGTTAATGTGCTGCAAGTCTCCCCATGATTAGGGACAAAAATATACCAGCAGGTGGGATACAACCAGAACAGAGAGAGTTCTGTGAAATTCAAGCTTGAAACAGGCAATAAAACTAGCAATGGCATTTCAGCTTAGAGGCCTCCTGCAGGAGCGATCTATATTACCAAGAAAAAGGCCCCTGGAATATGCCTGTTGTTTCAAGCATGATGAGATTCAACAACTTTGATAGCAGTTTTCCAACTGCACATCAGTTCTAAAGGCCTGACTAGTGCTCTTTCCTAAGGAAGAGGCATTTTTAAAGTAACTTCTAACTCCGGCACAAGGCCAGCAGTTAAACCTGATGGTATTTGGTGGTGTTTAACCCTTCAAGGAAGCTTGGAAGTTAACAGATTCCCAGTAGAAGCCCAGAAAGTTTTGGTTTGGGTATGTGAACTAGGCCTTCATGTCTCTGTCTCTTGTATTTCTTTTGGATTGATTAGGATTTAATTCTGCTCAGAAACAGTTTTGTAATTGGCCAGGGTTACCGTGAGCTGAACCTCCAGGTGCAAGCATCTGGTGCCTTGTTTTTATTCCTGTGATTTACCTCTCGTCCCTTTTCTTTCAAGCAACAAATACCTCATGCTCCATCAAGCTGTTCTGGTTGTGGGTGCACCTTGTGACAAACTTAATATTAGATTACCTAAAATCTGCTGAATTGTTGAAATTTGGCACCCTGATTTCTACATTTCCTTGCCATGATTTTTCATTTAACTGTCCAGTGTTTCCTGCCCTGCAAGCATGAACATTCAGTGGCCAGTTCACTAGCCTTCTGTGGTGTAGCTGTCTTATCATTCACAGTCAAGTATGTGGCTATATATATTTTACTAAGTATGTGGGAAACCCTCAAAGTGGTCCCAGGTCAGAGTCCAGGCAAGTGCTTAGGCACTTGTATAAATGTCTGTGCATGAGCAATCTCACTTGACATTAGCAGCATTTTTGCACTTTTCCAGTTGATGTTCTTTGCTGGACAAGGTCCTGTGAGGTAGCCTCTTGCAGATACAAACCGATGAGTGTTAACAAACTGTTGCCACATCCACTTGCCGCTGAGGTCATGCTTGCACTCCAGCCACCGGCTGGCTCCCTGTTGCTAACACCCACCAGCCTGCTATTGGCGTATTTCCATCCTGAGACCTGTACCTGTTCACACTTTGCCTGAACTTGGCCTCACATAGCCCTGAATTTCTCTCTGGGACTCAACTCTGAATGGCAGTGTTTTTCTGCCACAGAAAAACAATAGGTTCTGGAAATAAAAGCATCTTACCAGAGATCTCTTAAAGAACAATTTCTTCTGTGATCCTGAAAGGGAAGGCCTGTATAGAAAAAAATCAGAAAAGTAGTAACATCTGCTCACCTTTCAGTCCAAGGTTCCATAAATCCTGGGAGTGTCTATGTGAGGGAGGGAGGAGGGCAAGAATGAGTTACAATTGATAAATAATGAATGACCAAATCTACTTGAACAGGCTCCTGCTGAACCTGTTAAGTGCTCATCTAATATTTTTGTGGTGGCAGTTTTGTAGTGGGATGGAAGAGAAGCTGTTCCATGTAGAAGTCTGACAAGTCTTATGGGGGGTGGCTAAGGGCACTGGGGGTTTCCAGCCTGGAGAGGAGGAGGCTCGGGGGGACCTTCTTGCTCTCTGCAACTGGCTGAAAGGAGGTTATAGGCGGGGGAAGGGGAGTCAGTCTCTCCCCCCAAATAACAAGCAACAGGGCAAGAAAAAATGGTCTCCAGTTGCGCCAGGGAGGTTGGATATTAGGGAAAATTTCTTCACAGAAAGGCTGGTCAGGCATTGGAACAGGCTGCCCAGGGAGGTGGTGGAGTGAAAATGTTTTAAAAAAGCATGGAAGCGGTGCTTAGCAACATGGCTTAGTGGTGGACTTAGCAGTCCTGGGTTAACAGTTGGACTTGATGACCTCAAAGGTCTTTTCCAACCTAAATGATTCTATGAAGTGCATATTGGGTGGTATAGGATGTCACTTGTGCTGTCTGAAATAATGAACTTTGTATCAATAGAAATTACAATACTGCTTAGTCAACTCTTGATTGCAGCTCTGTGGGCTACTTAGGAGGAGAAAACTTAGCATTTTTTGTTTGATAACTACAGCAAAAGCACCTTCTAACTTTATCATCCATAAACCTATTGGTTTCTTATACCAACCACCAGTGCATAAGTACATGTCTTTATTTCCCAAGCAACCTCTGCTCCATGTTAAACATCTTTTTTGGGGGAATAGACTCTTTCCTTCAAATTTCTTTATATTGAACCAGTATTCTTTATATTGAACCAGTAAAAGCATGAAGAAAGTCCACTTTATGGCTTGGTGTGATAGGAGTCTGGAGCAATGAAAAATTGGTACTAGAAATCCTGAGTTAGAACCTGACTGTTTACCTATCACTTTGTCTGTAACTTGTGTGAGCTGGACCTGCAGAAATTTTGTACGTGCCTATCTTTTTTTGGAAGCTTTAACCCAGTAAAAAAAAGATTATTTATTTCTATCTACTTTTGACAGCAAGGCCCATTCAATACATCTCCTTGTGCACTCTGTTCCATGCATTGCAAGCACATGCCATCAGGCCTCTTTTTTTTTTTTTTTTTTTTTTTTTTTTTTTTTTTTTTTTTTTTTTTAAAAAAAAGCTTCTTTTATGCAGAACTGATTGTGGTGATGCTAAATTCCTTTACAGTGCAATGTCACAAGCAATTGAGAAGAAGAGATAGAAAATAAACTTAGCATGCATCCTACTCTAAATTTTTTCTTTAGAAAAAATGTTGTATAATGAGAGCTTTGCTTTTTCATATGTTTAGTCCAGTACATTTTTTTGTTTATGTTTTAATTCCTATCTCCTACTTGCAAGTTTGTCATGGTAAGGTGCAAGTGGGAAAATTCAAGCCTCTTGGTGTAAGACAGGTTTGAAAATAACCTGAGTATTTCACAGTAAGGGGAAATCAATAAGGTCAGCAGGAAAGAGAAGAATGGGTATATTAATAAACTAAGACTCCGAGTACAGTGGGGTCAGGAGCTAAATGTAGCTGTACCTGCAGCCTGAAAGATCATTCCAGGCACTGGAGCCAGTACATAGTGGGAAACTTAGAAGCATGGCCTACTTGCAGCTAGACACAAAAAATGTGGGTTGCTGGGTTCTTTTTTTGGGCTGGGGAGGGATGTTTCCCAATTAGGATACAAAAATAACTCGAGAAAATAAATGTGACTCACAGACAAACTTCCAGCTCAGGATACTAAATTACATTTTACTAGGTAACTAGATTCTGTGAAAGAGCAAAAGTAATTTAAACTGGTCAGAGTATCTCTGATATTGAATATGCCTTGATCTGGGAGGATAAAGGATTTTCCGGACTTTCAATACCTGAAATGAGGGTGGATGTTATCATGTTGGGTCCATAAATAGCTGTAAAAGAAAGTGTCAGTTGTCTGTGCATGGATGCTCTCAGAAGTTCCCCAGGATCCTATGATTTACTCTTAAATTATACCATGCTTTTGCATTTTCTTTTGTGTATGGATGTCCAAATTCTGTTTTCTGCAGTCCTCTTTGCCAAAGTATCTAAGGCTAAGAATAAAATGTATTATAAACCCAGGAGTAAATTCGAAGAAATGAGGTGGGAAATATCAATATAAATATCAGCAAATCTAGTGCACTTGAAAAGGTGTAAGCTTTTTATAGAAGGTAGCTGGGTGGGTGTTTTCCCTTCATACAAATGGCTGTATCATCATTTGAGCTATATCAGAAAGTGAACTAAATTTATACTAGATTAATGATGCCTAAGTGAGTTATTGAAAAATACTGGAGTGGGTATTAAATAAACTAGGCTTGATGACACATATATAAAATATCTGATCAATATACTATCATGTTGTGTTCTATTATATCTGATTTCTTGTTGGGTTGTGTCTCCTCCTAATATCTTAATCTGGTTGGAACAGAACGTCCCTTATTTGTTTATACTGCCTTGAATATTAATGCTGCCTGCTACACTGCAGTGCTTGAGATGCTGTAAGGAAACTTCTTAAAGGAAGATTACCCAGTGTTGAAATTACAGGGAGAGGGAAAGGAATAATCTGGATTGCACAGAAGAGGGACTATTAAGAGTGGGGGTTTTTGGTGTGTATCGGAAGGGAGGGAGTGGGGAAAAGGGTCACTGTACAGATCTGTTGTTTTCTACATTATTAGAGGCTCAGGCAGGTGACTCACTTGACCACAATACTTCTGTGCTTTAGTATATAGCTTCTGTATGTTTTTGTAATTTCCTTGGTTCTTCTGTAATAGGACAACCTAATTAGACATTGTTACTTTTCAGATTGCATTAACCTTGATCATATGTATAGAAAACACTGAATCCAATTAGAGGCCACAGCACTCACTTGAGAAATGTGCAGATAGGAGAGTTGTATGCTAAAATACAAATGCTTGCTGGTTTTAGAATTTTGATTTCCTCTGCTGTTAAATGCAACATGAGAATATGAGGGAGGAAAAACATTGTTTTTGAAGCTTTCATGTTGCTAATTGCTCCTGTCTGAAGAGGAAGTTTGGACAGGGCTTTCACTGAAATCAGTAAGATCTGTATATACATATGTTAGAGTCTGGCTCTATGTAATTAACTGGAATATATATTTTTTTCTATTATTTATTGTAGATGCAGAGGGAAAGGAGCTACATTTAATCATGTTATCTTGTTAAGCAAACACTTGATAGAGAAAGACTTTAATAATTCAATGGGCCCAAATGGGTGTGCAAGGCCAGACTGCAGAAAACCTTGAGCAATGTTGTCTGACCCCAAAATGGACCCTGCGTTGTGTGACTGGTTGGACTATGTGACTTACTAAGGTGCCCTCCAACATGAATTATCCTGTTCTGTTTGATTTCTTCTGCTTAGAAAACCTAAACCCAGTATATGTATAGAGGGATGGTGGGATCATTTCATTTAACTAAATGATGCACTTGATGATCTTTTATTATGGAAAAGCTTTAGAAGTTAAACAATCTCATATTAAAAAAAAAATGATAAGGGAAATAAAAGCACAAAGAAAAAAATCAGAGAAAGATGAATCCCTATCACCTTTTACTTTGCCAAGTTTTTGTATCAATGACAAGTGGGGAAAAAATAACAAATAAGAAAAGGAATGGTTGGTTTTACACAAAATCGGTTCTTGTCTCAGCTCGACACCACTTACCCCACAGTTAACTTCACATTTGTAACTAGTCTAGTTATGCTAGTTTAGCAAGAGGTTTGAAATACTATATATAACCTTATAATTCAGGACTAAACTGAGTTTGATGAGACTCCTCTAAGATGATTCTACATATAAGAAAGCACTTGCAGGATTAAAGCCTACAGGCTTTGATCAGTAATATTTTGCCATAATACTCTTTTCCAGAAATATTCTTAGCTACTGCCTAATTCCCTAGCCTTATAGTTCCTATTAGTTACTATTGCTTACCAGATTTCTTTGACATATTTCTGCCTCTTTTTGGTTGCTGTTCTTGTACTGTCTTGTTACAACAGGTGATGGTGTATTATCATACCAACTAAATATAATTTCTAGAATGCAATTAAGCTACAGAGAAATTGTTAGGCAATTCCTGCCCATGACCTGAATTTCATTCCTTGCAGTGCCACTGACTTACAATGTGACCTTGGATGAACTTCCTCATTAGGAAAAAGGGGCTGATTATTTACCCCCAAGGCATAGTACTACAGTGTAACAAATGACAAAAGCCAGGGAAGTACAAATTTCTTTGGAATTCTCCCAAATTCTGTCCATTGACCATATGCTAAAAGACATTATGGCAGAGAGTCTTACCTACACACTCCATGGGGACAACGGAGTATTTCATGTGCTAGTAGAAGAATGCTTAATGGGCCAGATTTGTAACTTGGTGGTGTGATGCATTAGAGGAAATCTACAGCAGAGTAGGTTTGTAATACCGTGATGTCAATATAGTTCATGCAGCAAGGTAAAGGATGGTGCCTAAGATATAAATACACACTCTGCTCTGTACATTACTTAAGCTAGTCCATCATTTAAACTCTGCCTGATAATGAAACACCAGAAAATATATTTGTATGTTTGCTGTTAGTTGCTGTAAATATGGGTAAGACTGAGCTGTTGCAGTTAGCAAAGAGCAGCAAATTTTAGCTCCTTGATCTGCTGTTGGAAGGGCTTGTGCACATCAGAGCTCATCTGGGTTTGTTTGCTTGTTTTTAATTGCATTATCTGCTCTGATAAAAACAGATTGTCTTAGAGACCTCACTTCTTCTCTTTGTCATCTACAGTACTGAATAAGAGGCAGAGACAAAGTGGTGATGTGCTCAAAATATTCCACCACAGGGTTAATTTGTTTGAGAAAAGGAAGATTTTGATGCTCATCGTATCTTTCTTGCGCACCTAACTGTATGTTAAATATGGAAATTAATTCAATACCACCCTAGGTTTCTGCTTTGGGAATGTCAACAGAGAGGTGAAAAACTAATGTGGACATAGCCCAAAATAGGGCAGGTAAAAAAATTTCCCATCTCAGGCAATTTTTGCAGTAAGTCCTATTTTATAATACCTGGAGTTATGGAGTTAATGGAGTATAGTAGCTGATCAAACTAAATGAAACATTTTCTCTAAAAAATTGAAATATTTAAATTCAGGAATGCCTGCGGTACTTGACAGGGAATTATAAGCTCTCAGTTTATGCTTCTAGAATCCTCTACGGGCCGTTGTCCGGCTGGATTGCCACATGCCTGGAAAACCACACACCTCCACCACAGGCTGCCCTCCCTTTTTGTGCAAGAAAGGCCTGACTGTGAGAGTTACAATACAGACAGGGAACTCAGCCTAGAGAGGAGGATAAAATTATGGAACTTTCAAACACTGGCCTTTCAGGATCCAAGTATTTCTTCCTCCTTCCTCCCTCCCCTACACATGAAAATACTATTGAAAACTGTAATAACTGTTTTGTATTCCCTCAGCTCCTGACTAGGTCAAACTCGAGGTAGTTTTAGAGGAGTAAGAAAGTTTTAATAAAAATAAAAGAGAGAGAAAATGATGGAATTGTACTCTTTGGAAACTTATTTTTTACTGTGTCCAAACCAGGCAGTTTTGGCATTTTGAATTTCCCTTTCTGTGAGGTTCATGCTAGAAAGAATGTGCTTCAGCAAATATTTCCTAGTAACTTGTTCACCAACTGGTTTCCATTGTCTAATGCTGGTTCCATTCCAGCACCGGTATTCTCTTGGCTGTTATCTAGTCCAAGTTTTACGCAAATTAAATACAAATTCCTTTTAGCTCAGCTATCAGAGCACTTTCCTGAGCAAACACAAATCAAGTATCTTATCTGAACTAAGTCTGTGTTATTGACTTCCATGCAAACTTGAGATGTAAGAGGATGTTTGCTGTTACTGAAGGCATCTGACAACCCCTATCCTCCTCAAAGTATTCTCTTTAATTATAATAGTTTCTAATCTTTAGTGTCATCTAATGAAATGTGTTTGTGGTTCATGTCAGGGTTCTTTTTTTTTTCTCCTTCCAAAACCAAACTCTTATTTTTTTCTGCTGAGCCATCAGAGCACGTTTTTTAAACAAAAGCTCGTCTGCCTTCATGACTTTGATTTGCAAGATGCATGTAAAACTTGAAGCAAATATTTGCTCTGCATTACACAAAACAGGAATTTAATTACTTGTTTTATATCTTCTTGATATCTTTCCTTAATATCTCCAAAAATAAAAATATGATGGCAGCAATGAAACATACCTTCCAAAATGTCTGCATTCATTACTGGCACCAATAATCAAAGTCCTGATTCAGCAAAGTTCTCAAGTGTCTGCCCTAATTTTAAGCACAAATAGTCATATAAAGTCAATTCATCATTTTTCGTATCTGTTTTACAGCATTTTATTATTGCCACTGCTGCTGATCCAGCCAGGCTGTCCCTCACTACAGTGTGGCTTTCTTGGTGAGCATGTCTCTATGTGTTTTAAGTCAGGAGTTACTAAATTATGCAATATTTAACCAATTTTTCTTCATGAGACAAATGCTTCTCCCATGGAAGTCTGCAGCAACATTTACTGCTTTCAGTTATAATAGAAATAGGCTCCAGTGGAACAAATTATGGGAATATTATTGATTTCAATAGGGATATTGACTAGTTAGACACATGAGGGTAAAATACTTTTTCTTTCAACAATAAGCTAAGCACTTCTCTGGAAAAATGTACAGTTGTTATGCTTTAAATGTTACCACTGTGCATCATGTCCCACTGGTTTAAATCCATAACCCCTTCAAATCAGTCTGAAAATACAGGCTGTTGAACCAGAAGAGACACTGAATGGCAGCAGGGGTGGGGGAAGACAGGGAAGGATGTCTCTGGTTTAGCCACTTTTAGAATGCAATGCAGCGATAATGTCAGAACAAGATGTAATTTTTAGGAGCAATCATTCATTCACTACTGTCAAGATTGCTATAACCTATAGCAAATGCATCTATTCAATGTTCTTGTATGACCCCAGTGCGGAGAAGGGAACTTCAAACCAAACTGTCAGGTTTGTGCTTTGCGAGTTCGACAGCAAACCCACTCACTGAGTTTGATGTGAGTGTAAATATATACTGGGAAATAGAGCCATCACTGACAGACTTACCAAACCCAGACTCTCATTTTGGAGCAGACCTTCTCCAGAATAAATGGTGTGTGATACAGCCAGCTGAATTAATTTGCACCATGATCATCTTAAAATGCAAGGTTTAACTGTCAGCAAGCCCATGTGTCTGGATTGCTTGCTTGCTGCATTTGTTTTACTTGGTATGATGAAAGGAAATGACCCAGATGTAGGTGAATTTTTTTCACACACACGAGCAATATATACACATCCTTCCCCTCTAAATTTCAAGAAGGCTTTTATTGTAGTTAGTGTCAATGGGTGGCATTTTGTTCTGAACAGCAGAGTGACAACAAAACCACTCTGTCACTGTTCCTCCAGCTGCAGAAAGAGAGGTAGGTCCGCGGTCGCTAGCTGCATCAGCAGCTTCGGATGAAAGCAGGGCGAACTGGCGGACACTTTCCCTTACACATGTGATTCTTGAAATGGTGCCAGGGAGTCCCTGGAGAAGATCTTCTCTACACACACTGGGAACTTCTTACTGCCTCCACAACTACCTCAGAAAGGGAAGAGGGTCACCCAGCAAGTCTATTGATCCTGTCCACACTTAATTGGCAGGATCAAAGCGGGTGACTAACAATTTAATGTCTTTAAATAAGCAAATCTCTGGCAGAACACATACAAGACTATTTCTATGTGAGACAACACTGTCAGAAGAAATGGTGTCATTGTAAAGCACCAGATTTTTGTTCCTAGCTACACATTAAGGCAAACAGCTCTCCAGCATCCTATGTTCATGTGCAAGGGAATGAGAGTAAACAATTGTGTATAACAGTTCAGTGACTGAATAAAAAAAAAAACAACAAAAAACAACCAAACAAAAAAAAAAACCCCAAAAAACAAAAATCAAACCCATAAAAACACAAGAAGGAGTAAGCAAATGAGAGAAGCAGCAATGATCTTTCAGGCAAAACAGACCTGAAGAATTCTCTTAAGGATACCTTCAAATGGTTTCTTCAGTCTAGACTAAGGTGGGTGTGGGCTGACGGTGACCATTACAGAAGCTGCAGCTGTAGGTGCAGTGGTGTCGAATGTGTTCCCTGTTGGCAGTAGCTGTCAAAAAGCAGTTGAGAGCAGCAGAGTACAGCTAGGCCTTCCTCCGGTGCGTATTACTTTGTTTAAGTATATTTAACAAAATGCTTAGCTGAGATGCAATTTGCTGCTGTGTTTTGGGATGGGCACAAGTGACTCGGATATCATTTCTTGGTTATATAAAGAACAAAAGTTACACTCATGGTTTCTGGAGCTGTGATACATATGTTGTAAGGGAAGCTTGAATTAATCCCTGCCAAACAGGCTTGTGCTTCCCATCAGGACTTAGGTGCCGTTCTGCTAGCTAGATAGCTAACTAGACAAGATAGGATAGAGACTGCAAATGCTCTACCTGGACATCTCCCAGTGTGGTGCATGTGCTGGGTGCTAAGCATGGTTTGTTGTGTTTCGCTAACGCACTACCTTGCTGATAGCTCCATGACAGTATCAGTGTCATCAGTATCATTGTGTGTGGTAAACTGCTGGAAGAGCAGCAGCTCCTGACTGATGTTCCTCCATTCATCTTAAGAGCCAATGCAGTGGAGGAAGCACTTGTACATCCTTACAGTATTCCGTACTTGGACATCATTGCCTTCTAGATTTAATTTTCAACAATAAAATACAATTTGTATAATGTGTGGAAAGGTCTGATACCACTGTGCTGGAAGGAAACTACAGCTAGAAGCATGATCATGTTCCATTTCAGGCTAATTGAGTAAGAAAAATGCAACAAGATAAAAAGAGAGGGGAAGGAGAAGTTTTCGATTTACGCAGGGAACCTAATAAAATGGAAAGGATGGTGTTCACATTGCTAACCTGAGCAGTGTCTCTTCAGACAAACTCGTGTTTGTGTGGATGCAGCTAAGCCTGGCTTTTCCAACAACAGAGCCTCTCCTGTTCCCTCCTTCCCCTCCCCACTCCTGAGGGCTAAGACAAAAGAGCAAATGCCATTGTCTAGAGCAGTCCCTGATTTCCTTCCAAGTCAGGCTTGGAGCATGTGGAACTTTTATGAGCTCTCTCGCCCTGGCCTGCCGCTGACCTAACCCTGCCCGGCACAGGTCACCGCCATTCAGCACAGAACAATGCCATTGACATGCCAGCTTCGTCAAAGGCCTCTTCAGCGCCCAGAACGCTAGTCACACCCGATTTTGCTGAATAATGCTGGATAGTTTTGTGAAATGTGCCTGTGTTTTGCTATGCCATCCGCTGAACAGCCACGAGCTGAGTTTGCATAGCAACTGTGAGAACAGGGAGGCCAAAATCTCCATCGTTTGGGGCACCCAGCCCGATCCTTAGGAGGGTTAAATAATCCATGACTGAAGGCAAACTGAAGGGCTGATAAATATGCAAATGGTTGGCTTTTAAACGCCTCTTGGGCTGCAGCGAGAGAGGTGGGTGTGCAACAAATACAGTCCTGAGCTCCTAAGTGAAGAAATAAAGTGAGATTGATACCGTTTTAAATCCAGGGGCTAAAATAGCCAACTTGAAAATGTCAATACCTCTTTAAATGTGGGTGGCATGTAAATTGCAACCACATATGCAAAGAGCGACAAAGATTTAGAGAGTGCTGGGGCGAAATGAGTTTACAGGCTTGCGTAAGGGACTGAGCAACACCAAGGAAAGAATTATTTTAACCACCAGGATGGTAACAGTCCTTAGATCCTGACTCCAGGGTGCAATTTTTTTTTTTTAAGCCCATCTATTTTTAAAAAAATAATTTTAAAATAAGTTTGACATTTTCTGTGAGGAGCTGTTGAGAAATTCCTTATATAACATTCCCTTCAGTGCAATATTAAAAGCTTAGCTGGTCTGAATTGGAGTGCAACTGTTTGTTCCACTTACTGGAGTCCCTCCTCTGCCCCTCCCCCTGCTCCTTTTTTCCATATTGAAAAATAAAATACAGATATGGCAAACTGTTACAAATCTAAATTTTGCAGTCATAAATATTGTAGCAAATAATCTTTTACACCCTCTCTTCCCTTCTCCCTCTCTGAAATGTATTTGAAACACAATTACTGTGTTTAACGATTCAATTTGTGAAGACTTTGTCACTAGGACAATGAAAGCGGCTCAAGTGTGATAAAGCAAACATACCAATAAACCTTGTTTTTATTGATTTGTAGGAAGCTCAATTGTCTGGGAGAAACAGAGAGAGCTGACATCACCCCCTGGTCCCACTGGAATGCAGTGATAAGTGTCAGCCTATTTTTCTTACAGGCAATTTCTCTGGCTATGTGATGTCTGGCTGCAATTTTAAAGTAAATGACATTCCACAATCTGGTAGGGATGGGAGGTGAAGTCTGCATTATTTGTTTTAGCATTTAAAATAATTTTGTGTCTGAAAATTTCTCCAGTGTCTAGACAAGATATATTACTTGCCTGCTGAAAATATTAAAATTTTTTACTGTACAGTTGACACAGGTACTTTCATAGTAAATATACAGATTCAATTTAAGATTTTTAGACTCCTTTTTACAGCATATTATATTATTATTATCACTGGGGGAGTCAGATTAAATCTAATTCAGGTAGTCAAACACTGTGTCTCTCTGTGCAGGCCAAGTTGTCACAGCATTTTCTTGAAAAGCCTCTTAAGTATGTTCATTTAAATCGTTTGCATTTTGTTGCCTTTCAGCACAAATGCAGCAGCACATATGATCAGGAAACTTCTGGGGCAGCTGTGCATACAAAACACAGTATGATCTCAAGAGCAATATGAGCAGTGTCTTCTATTTCCAGCCGCTTTACTCACTATGTTCCTTTACTTTTCATATTTTCATATAGACTTATTTGAAAATGCTAGGCAGGCAATCTTAGGAATCCAAGTACCTGCCACTGCATAGAAAGATTATGGGTAAAGAAGTCTTGGGTTCAGTTTCTAATTGTTCAGGTACCTGTTCTGGCCCAAGACATTGCCTCAGTAGTAGTTTGCATTGTGTTTTTCATTCCTGGGTTTGAATGTGCATGAGTGTTGTCTGTGCCTTAGTCTGACACAGGCAAGCAAGCCAGGCTTCCAGTGTTCCTGGCTGAAAGTCAAGGTCTGCATCACCTCATTTCTTAGGCTGTTTTTGCGATTGTGCATGGAAATCCCATAGAGGTTGAGTGCTTCATTCTAGGACATGTGCAATGAAGTGCTTTTTGGTTTCTGATTTCACCAAGACAGTCTGTAAAAGAGCCAAGACTAGAAACTGACAGGACCCCATGCTGCTCCCCACTGAATCTGGGAAAAAGCATTCTTTGACCTGGGTAAGACTAGGACCTGGCCACATGTCTTCTATGCTGTGTTGATGCCAGCACTGCAGTGACGAAATCAATTACTTATGGAATCAGGGTAAACTTCCTATATTTACCAATTTCTAACCCGAGCCATTCCATTTACCTGTCTTTGTTCAACTATATATGCTCAATGTTATAATTGAAGGCTTATGTGTGGCCCTCATATGCCCATGCTCTGCTAACTCTGTCAAGACAGTTGCACTGAAATCACAGCAAACGTGGCAAGCTGAGGATCCTCAGCAAATCCATTAGTGTGCCTTTACCATGGCTGCCTTCAAGTCCATTGCCTTTCTTCTCTAACTTCTCTGGAACAACTTTCTTTCATACTCATTTGTCATCATAAATCCTGAATGCCTCTGGAATCACTAGGACCTTGATTCCAAACTTGCATTTGGAGTTCTCCCTCAACTACTCTAAGCAGAACAGAACCTAGAGGAACTATTCATAAACTAGATGATTACATAAATAATCTCTCGCCCATATACTAGCTGCATTCCTGTGAGCAAAGCTGTTTCTTAAATAATATTGTTTAAATCTTTGAGCTAATGAAGGCCAACGGGTAAAGCAATCATTAGAAATATTCTTGATTTCCTATATGAAAAGTATCAAGAAGATTCTGTTCTAGTGTCTCTTACAACAATTTGTAATACTTCTTTTTCAAGAACGCTTGGTCTATGATCTCTTTCCCTACATAATCATGAATGAGGAACATATGCATTTTCAGGAAAGCTGAATTTCCTACCTACAATAATGTATATTCTACCTACAATACTATAATTCTTTCATGAAAATTAATAATTCTCTTTGATTACGCTGCCTTTGTTCAAATGCAAGATTATCTATTATCAAAAATTGCCTGGGATGTTTTAAGGGAAAATATTTACAACTACTGGTTTTCTCATTTAATCTAGTCAGCATATGGTACCTAAAGTGTACAGTTTGCATTGAGATAAGAGCATGCATGGACAAGACAGAATAAAGAAATATTTTTGTTTAGTGGGAGAATTTAAGATATATTGTGCATTTTCAGTTTCTAAAGAATGGAAAACGTGTATTACTGAATTTCAGTAAATATAATCATTCTGGTTTATGTGTAGCATTTTGTCTAGCAATCTCAAAGTATATATAATATGTATTATAACATATCCACCAACATGGACAGACAACATTATTCTTTTTCTTGGGGTCTAAATATGATACAGTTTTGGTATGTGAGTATTAACTTGAAAATAAACTATTTATTTGGACATCTTTAAGTACATCAAGAGAAGCTTGATGATATGTTTTTGTTATTTAAGCTCATTAAAAAAGAAAACCTTCTGTAAGAATAGCTTATCTTCAGGGTGGGTTTAAAAATAAATTAATTCTATAATTATTTCTTTATCATAAATATATAGTCTTCCTAAAGTCAGGAAAAATGCTTTCTAATAGCCATGTATACCACAAAGAGCAAAATAAACCAGGCCATGAACACTGAATACAAAATCTGTATTTGTCCTCCAACTGAATTTGTATGACCTGTTTGTTTGTTAACAGGTATCAAGCTCTCTATAACCCCAAAAGGCCGTTCACTTTCTCCAGTAAACAAAATTACTTTGCCATGTTCAAACCATCAAGCTGATAGTGCAATTAAAGGTAATACACTGTAACAAAAAGATGCATGGTTAACTCACCAGGGACTGTGTAGCTCACTTGTTGAGTGAGAAAGTAATATAATTTTGCTAGCCTTTAATAAGCCTCCCTCTTCAATTCTTTAATGCTTACATTTTTACCATAGTGAGCAAATCTTACGCCTGTCTTCATGCTTCTTAGTAACTCCCCCTGTTTTTATTAAGTGTTTTATGTTTCCAGCATTTCCAAATGCCAGTTCTCAAAAATCATGAGCCAGGCCTTGGGGAAAAAGAAATCATGAGATTGGCTTAAATCAATATACTTTGATTTCCTTTTATTTGCCTCCTCTCTTTGGAGCTGTAAGGGTACTGGCACTTCATCTTTTCAGGCTTCTTTCCACAACTATAAGAACTAGAAATATAACTTTTAAAAATGAAAGATGAGATTGCTTTGCAATGCATGAATCTAGTAGCTGGGGCTGTAAAAAAGCAAACCCATGGAATATCATGAGAATTGCAGTTGAATGTGGAGTGTTGTCAAGTTAGAGAGTGCTCAAAGTCTGAAGAAACTCATGATATTAAAAGAGATTGCACTGATTTAAAAGAGCTAAGAATTAAGAGCAATAACACTAGGAAAACATCTTTCTATCTGTGTCCAAGTTTCAGCCTTCGTTAGAGTGTACCTTGATGGATGGATGCCAGTAGCACAGCCCAGCACATGTAAACACAGGCAGGCAAAAATTGCTACATTTCCTTGCCTTGCCTATTGCAATTCATGCGCTGCAGGATGCTCTCAGTGAGGCACACGGCCAACCTGCTGCAGGACGCAAAGTTCAGGCAGCAGAACAACCTCATTAGGCCTTCAGATTTGTGAAGCTGAGTGCAGGTTTTGAGTAGCTTCAGACAGTAACAGTTTTGAATATGTCAGACCCTGACTTTCTGGTGAGATGGTGATTAGGAAATATTTTGTACATCAGGATATCATCTTTTGTAGCGGCTGTCCCAAGACAGTCCACACTATTCCAACAGTACCTGTCTGACCCTTTCTCATGACTTGAATGCTACAACCTCCCCATCTTACTAGCAGAAAGTTTTCCCTCATACCTAACCTGTTAAATTAAGAGTCCAGTCTTTCCTGTCCTTCCCATCATAGGAGAGATTATTCCTTTTCCAGTTGCAGCAGCTATTTGCATATCTGGAGGAATATTGTATCATCTGTTAGTCTTCTGATCTTTGAACTAAGCATTCAGATCAAAGGTATTGTATTGTACTGCAGTTTTAAAACAGCTTACGCAGAAGCCTGTATTTCCTACTGGAGTTTTTATTTCCACTGCTTGCAGGGCATGTCCATCGCCTTTGTTAGAATTAAGCCCCTGCTAACTTGGATCCCTCATAGAATGAAGAAAGATGCCCTCCCTGCCAATACTCCATCTCTGGCAGTGCTGTTCCTGTCGTACTGCTTTCTGCATTCTTATTTTCAAACTGCATGTAGGTTTTGGTTTTCAGTTTACATTTGGTGTATTTGAACAGACAGAATACTTTTGAAAAGGAAATACTGACAAAATTATAGGGGCTCACATAAGCTAGGTAAACACTGGAAGAAATGCTTGTATCACCAAATAAATAACAGAAGGTAAGCTTTGAACCTAGGAGTTTCCTATGCTGAGATACATCAGTGACTAAACAAGAGGCTGATGCTTTATAAGGAGGTGAAGACAATTGAGAGTGTGTGTGAAAACAGTCCTGAATTCAGGCATGTTTCCCTACAAAGGTGAGCATCTTTACCAAAAGTATGCAGAAAGGTTAGTAGCATGTGCTTTCTAGCTACTAGAAACTGGGACTCCTCTGGGTCAGTATTGTATCATTGCAGAAAAGGAACAGAATCAATGTTAATCATTCCTTTTTGGAGGAATTAGGAGCTAATCCTCCTTTCTCCACACAGTTGTGGGAACAAAATACCTGACAGCACAACTAGTGACTAATTATAAGATATAACCATCATGGGACTTAAGCCATTTGAAATGTGACAAGTAGGAAACAGCTTAGCAGTATTCTGATAGCTTTTCATGTAGAGTACTGTAGACAGCCCTGGGATGGACTGAGGTTAACGAGGTTGTTGCTCTTGACAGCTGTCATTTCAGTAAAAGTTTTGTTGATAGCACCTTTGGAAAGACACTCAAACTACCCTTTGTCATGTATCAAGGCCTTCAATTACAGAGTGTTCAAAAGCTCATCCAACCTTTGCAGCTTGAGTCCTCTCTAAATTAATTTTTATTGTAAACTCATGGTCAACATTTAATGAGAAAATTAATTATCAAAGAGATGATAGAGAACGCCGCTCAGGGAGTAATCTTTTACATTTTTGCTGCAAACTAACATATGATACATCCAGAGAAAAAGCACTGTGGTTCTGCAATTCCTCTAACAGAGCTGCATGCAGAGGGAGAAAATTCAAATAATTTAAAAATCAGACCTCACTGCAGGATGCTTTGAGGACTTTGTATTTGTGCAAAACTAGAAGAATACATTCATAGGATGCTGCTAAATGCTTTGCAGCAGTATTTCAGCTTTGCAGTTTTTCCCTTCCTCTCCTAGAGTCTGGCTGGGATTGATTTCACCTACTCAGAAATGTCCATAATGTAGGCATGCCTGTGTGAAACAGTGTTTTCAACTTCTTTTGTACTCAATGAAGAGAAATAGACATTTCAAAGGTGATATTCACCTCGACTTGCAGCTGACTACTAAGAGAGGTTGGAGGTATCTCACTCTGCAAATGTGATTGTCCATTAGCTATAAAGGAAGTCCAGCAAACAGGTTCAGGTGGAGATACCTGAAACTGGATACTATTTAACCCTCCTTAGGTGCCTCTGCTTGCAAGACCTTTCTCCTTCAGCATTCATTATTAAAGTGGCTGATATGCATAGGTGCGATGGCCCAGATGCCATATTGTGACAGTCGGGTTTGATACCTTCAAAGCAGCCTGGTGCAAAAGTCAGGATTATTTTCCCTTTTAGGATTTTGGAATGCTGAGAGTACCCCCAGAAGGACGAAGAGCAGTGTTGTCCTGCAGAGCCTGGCAGGGCATGCTGCCTTGGCTGACTCCTCTTTTATGTGCTGGTGCTGCAAGTCCATTATGTCCAAACCTCCTCCTGGCTCCTACAGATCACCTTTGGTGTCTTGCAGGAGCTAGAACTTTGTCCCCACCACCATCTTGGTGCTTCTCTGAGGAAGCAAAGTTTCTAGCTTATAGTAATTCTTATAACACTGAAGCCCAGTTACGATCTGCAACCAGCTTCTATAAACTTGGTATTAAGAGTACTACTTTTTGTAATATAATTGGAATATTTTGAAATTATCCTCTTTATATTTACTGTAGATCTTAAAATTGGTGATTTATAATATTTTTTTCCTAATGTTTGAACCTACAGAGGCTCTCATTTACAACTAATTTGCGTGTTAGGAAGAATCTGGAATCTCAGAGCTGCTCCTTCCCATCTTCCCATTTGTTAGCTGCAAGGCAGACTGACAAAGGCAGCCTTCTTGCCAAAGTTCTGCTGAGAATCTGCACCTCCCATTCCCAGTAAACCTGGAGCAGCCTTTGGCTTCCATGCTGGAACACACCCTGTGAGTCAAGTCAATGACTGGAGAAAAGCCTCTCAGATTCCTTCTTTCCCAGCGTGCAAGTGTTGTATCAAGTCAGAAAGGCCGGGAAGGGGAAAGGGAAGGGTTAACAGACCTAAGAGCACTAGTGGAGGAGCCATCAAAAGGAGCCCCTTCCAGCAGGGTGGCACTAGCAGCCAGCTGGGGAGGCAGCATCAATAGCCTCTGCCTGCTGCCCTGTGACTCTGTGTGTGGGGAGCTGTCAGGTCCTCTGGTTGTGTCTGCACCATGACAGAGCCCCTGGCAAAGGGTTGGGAATGAGGGAGGTGTACTGGCAGCTACCAGCTGCATTCACAGCCAGCTGTGTGTTTCCCTCTCCACTGAACATGTCCAGGGTCGTGGTCTTTATGTGAGGTAGCTGGGTTTATTGCTTCAGCCACTGTATGTTCTTGCTCTCATTTTTAAGTGACTGCAGGTTCCTGAGAGGGTGCTCTTTTTCAGCCGCTAGATTTTCTGAGCAGGATGTTATAGGTTGCTTACAAACTGCAGCAATTTTGCTTCTAGCTCCTTATATCTATGATAGATTATCAGATTAAGGCCAAACTGAATAATTTCAGGTCTTACTTGTTCCTCAGTAAATGCTGTAGGTAATTAGTACAGGAAACACAGAGTCTGAATTTCACTGACATGCTTTTTGGGTTCCTGGAACATCAGCCGTGAACCTAAATCACAGGTGTCCCTTGACCTTTCTATAAAAAGAGAAATAGAAATGCACATGCAGTCCATACCTAGAGAACAACGTATTTATAAAGCTGCAATGTAGATGGATGTGTCTAGTTAAAACATCCGTCTTCCTATAGGACTAATTGGCTTGATGCCAGTTCTTGAAGAATGAAGCTGTTCCAACATGTAATCAAGTAACTCCTGAGGGCCCCCAACTGCTGCCTTAATATAGCCATACCTGCCACAGCAACGAGATGGCTTTCATTCTCAGCCAAGCAGAACAATCTCCCTTTGGAGAACAGCAGCTTTGGAGTATAAATGTATTTGGAGCTTTCTCTAGCCTTGGGGGAAGGGAATCCTCACACTATAAACAAATGGAGATTCTTATATCAATTGTTTGTACCTTAATTATCGCAAAGAATAATTAACTAATCCCACAGGGACTTGGAATGGGTTGTAAAGCATGCAACACTTCATCTTTCACTGTGCTAGCAAGCTCAAGATTTTTGATGAAAAGGCATTGTTCTCCGATCTCTTAGGGGATTTAACCTAGATTTCATTAAGCCCATGATAACTGGGTGACACAGAGCACACCAGCTACTTCTGGAGCCTGTGCACGTCTCTATTGCGTTGCAGATGTCTGTCATATGCCTAGATCAAAATTAAAAGACAGTGGTGCATAATCAAGATTAGTTGACCCCAACCTCTACCAGCCCTGGGCAGGAATGCTGTACAAGTAATGCACAGAGATCATCAACTGTACCTTGGTCCTTGGCCTTAGCTGCAACCTTCTGTTACTATTAATTATTATTATTATTATTAACTATTAACATTACAAAGACTATGGGAGGGTTTTTTTCAGAGTTCCTAGCTGCCCTATTCAAAAAGCAATCTGTTAACTTCCAGGGAAGTTGGCTATTAGGACCGAAGATTTCTACCCACATGCACAAACAGCAAAAGAACAGGGTCTTAAGGGCTTACCCAGTCCAACTCTCCGCCCTATGCCGAAATCAGCTTTACGTACATCACTTGAGATAGACCTTTGTCCAACCTTTCTTAATTATTTCCCAAACCAAAACTCAACAACCACTCCAGATAATTTATACAGTTTTTCTCTGCTCTTACAGTTAGAAAGTTTCTCCTTGTTGCTCTTTAAGCCCAGGATTTCTTGTTCTCTTGACAGTGTGTTTTTTCCCCCGTTTTCTGCAGCCTTTTGTATATTTTAATTCTTGTCTTTTTGTCTTAAATGGAATCCCTCCAGTTCTTTCAAGCTTCCATTTGAGACCTAGGGACCCTGACCTCAAGGATACTAATTGTGATTGATGCCTTCCAGCATCTTCCAGACAGCTCCAAGTTTTAAGTTATTCTAAAGCATGGAAAGAGTACTTCAGCGGAAGCCTTCCTTGCTTCCTTTGTATGCCATGGTGGCTTCACTTCTTACGTGTCCACTCTGATAACAGTTGCCTTTTCTGCCACGCCAGATTGTTGGTACTGTAATCGTTGCAGCTATGTCCCACTATTTCTGGTTCTGGTTATTGCTATTAAAGTTGTAGTGATACCTTGCTCTTTACTGAAAAGCATTCTGTTTTTTTTAATTTGTTATGTACAGGTCCCTGCTATCCTTGTGTCTTCTGCAAATTTTCCTGTTTCACACTCGAAGATGTTAACAGAAATACTGAATGCAACTAGACCTAGAACAGGCCTTCAGGGATCCACTCAATAGCTTATTCCAATCTGACAATGATTTCTTGTTAAATCCTCTGTTGGATAGTTTTTCAGCCTCTTACATCCACTGTCGAGCTGCTCCAAGACCAAATTTCTTAGCTCGCCTATAAGAATGTCTTGTGAGTCAGAGTCAAAAGACTTGCTTAAAACAAGCCATGACAACTGTTGTTTCTCCTCTATCCCTGAGCCTGTTATCCTGTCATGGAAAGAACTGAGCTTGGTTTGACATCATCTGTTCCCAGTAACTGCATGTTTGTGCTTACTCATTTTCTTGTTATCTTCTGTGGGTTTACAAATGGTTTCATTCTTCTGTTTCAGTATCCTTCCAGAAGCTGAAATATATTTGCCAGACAGTAATTTCCCAGTTCTTCATCTCCTGCTTTCCAGTGGGTGCTGTGCTGGTCTTCTGCCAGAGCTCTGGCCCTTCACTGTCTCTTAGGAGTTCTCAAAATCAACTGCTAACAACTCTGAGATTGCTCTACCTTGTTTCCAAAGTACCTGAGGGTAGATAGTATCAAAGCCAGCTGAGTGGAAAAGCCTATTAAAAAAAAATAAAAATGCACTTCCTAGCCAAAACTTGTGCTCTGTTGTCACTTGTGATAGCTGTGTTGGCTCCTGGGCTAGCTGCCTAACTGCTGGGAGCAAAGCAGGCTGAGGTGGATATTGCTGTCCTGGCTGTTTGCCTATGTGTGCCTGCAACACAGTTTTATTATTATTTCCCTTAAGATTATGCCTACAAACACCAGGATGCCCTTATTTTAGAGATTATGAAAAGAAAATTATTTTTATTATGTTAAGAGACAATAGCTGCTCTAAAGAGTCTATGTCTATAAAGAGAAGAAGAGGAAAAAGAATATAACATACATGCAGGAGTTGGAAAGTGCATGGAGAGGGAGAAATGGACAAGTTGGATATAGTCCTTGGTTTATCTGATTTTATTTTAATTTTGATAAAAGGGGAATTCTTGCTACCTATAGTTGCTCAGAGAAGTTGAATTCCTGACTGTTACTTTTGACAGAAAGTATAGTTTGTCAGCTAAGACAAAGCTCCTACATATGTGTCTGTGACAAAGATTCCCAATGTGCTTCTTAAGATGTATTTCAGAGCCTCACATGGGTATCATCCATGAAGCCATCCAGCATGCCTTTCTGTAAGTTTGTGATTTCACTAATAGAAACAAAATCTGATCAGAATGAATTAGTGTGTGCACAGTTTTGCTACTTTTTGGGGGTATGTGTGTCGGTAAAATAAACCTGTTCTAGCTTAGAAATATCTATTTTTACCAACATAGCTGCTTCTAAGAACAATTTTACAGTACCGATTCATCCAAGTCTTCCTAAATCCAGAGGGTAGTCTCTCACTAACTCCACTGGGTGCTGAGATAAGCCCCTAAAGGCTCAGGTTGCAATCTGAAGTGAGGTAAAAGCCCTGGTCTGTGAGTTTGCACACATTTGCCCATTCCTCTGAGTGCAGCTGCAGCAGTATACTTAATGCTGCATGTCAGAATGTACTTCCAAACTGCCTTGAAGTTTAATAAAAATCCATTAAGCACTAAGTTTTTTCCTTTCTTAACAGTGAAACCAGTTTAGCGTAGTTACGTACTGAAAAGTGAATGCTCTCTTAACGTGTGCATGGGCACCCATACTCGGTGTGTGAGAAGTAGCTCCAACTTTCTGTTGCTCTGGCTCGTAAGGCTATGCAGAACTGTAAGGGAAGGTATGTGCTCTGAACCTGGGCCAAAGCCGACTTAAAAACTTTAAACCCCTGTGTTTCTCTGAAATAAAACAGTAGACAATTAGGACATTAGTCATAAGTCAAAGGGCTGCTCATTTCAGTGTATCACAAGATGGACAGAGCCAAACTATGCACATGACAGAAACATGTCCACAATTTCTGTCTGGTTTTTAGAGGATTAGGGCTTTTGAAAAAGAAAAGAATGGCAAACAGGGCTGAGATTTGGGAAAAAAAATCCTTGTGGTGTAGGAGGCAACACGATGCCTAACTGGTTTGCCAAGCCATTCCCTTGTTTTCAGTACCTGTGTTTCCCACAGAAGTACCATCCACCCTCTAGAGCCTTCCTCAGGCAGCTAGGTTCATGAAAGAAGCAGTATGGCCAGAAAAATCCTTATGGTGGGGCTGTTCAGTGAGTTTGCAGAGCTGTGTGGGTAAGGCCAAAACCTCACCTAGGTTTCCAAGATGCAAAGGAAAGCCAGACAACAAAACCACTGAAAAAGTAGTTTTGGACATCTTTTTACCTTCCCTATGCAATCATGTGTTTCAGATGCTCATGGGCCAGTCTGACTCATCCAGCTTGTCTTTCAATCATTAAGACCTCTTTGGGTTGTGAGCCTCCAAACAGCTCTTCAAAGCCCTGAGTAGCATGAGCCCAATACTGAAGGCATCAAGTGACTAGTGATCTTTGCTGTTACGGCTGTTTTGAGTGTGGCACAAATGTGGAATCACACACATAAAAGAGACTGAATCAGAATTTAATAAACATTGTTACTCTGTTCTCCAACTTGTGCTCATTGTTTCTTATCTGTGAGCATGCTGAACCCTGGAGTGATTGAGGGGGCTTGCTGTCATTGCAACTCAGTCTGCTCTTCATGCTGAGCACTATATGTTTCTCTGCCTGGAAAATTTCAAATAAAATGTCAGTCTGTGCATCTCATTAGTCTGCAAACAACTAAGTTAAAGGTCTAGGTGCTTTAAAAATATAACACAGATTTTAAGTTCAAGGATACAGCTGAGGTTAGAATCCTTTCCTCCTGTCCATCCATCCATCCATCCCATCTGCCAGCCATCTCGCTATAGTACAGTTTGGAAACAAGTAAGCCTAATGGAGAAAGGCAATGAGGTTATGTTGGTTAGCTCCAAAGGACAAAGGTTGGTAGTTGAAGCAAAATCAATACTTTTGAAAGAAAAAAGAATTATAAAGCCTTTTTCCTTGAAGACATCTGTCCACGTGTCACCAGAAACCACTACCACCTTTGATATTCATTGGCAGCATTGCCAACAATTGCGTCTCAGTCTTCAGCCTGTGTAAGCCTAAGAGACTGAACTCCATCTTCTCCTCAAGGAGAGGGGTCATTGGATCAAATGAGTGAGAAGTTGGTGGGGCTTTGAAAAGCCATACTCAGCCTGTGTTGTGAATGGGCACCTGGTCTCTTGGGAAGCTGTATTAGCTTGGACAGATGCCTTCTCCGTGCATTGTGTCATTTCAGTTCCTTAAGCGCTCAAAAGACCCATGTGTTTTCTTTCTTATAAACCCATGTTTATAGATTCATGTGTGTGTGTTTGTGTATGCTCCATATTATTATTTACAGCTAACTCTGTATCCCTTGCTATTTCCTTCTCCCTCTTTTGTTACATTATATACCATATTTTCATGCCATATGCCACTTAAGCTGCACCTTTATGTGTACAAAATGTGTACCTAATTTGCATGCACAGTTACTACCATTGTAGACACAGGCACAGAGTGAGTAGGCATATTTGCATGCAATTATCTGATTTGCTTGCCCAATTGTGGTGATTTGCATATGCAGATTGTGTGCACAGTTGTACATTTACATTTTTTAAAAACTGGCCTCAATGGTTTATTAAAATAGCTTTAAGCTTCCTCTTATAAAATATTGAAGATCCTAGAACCCCTCTGGCTTTTCAGTACTATATCCCCTCAGTAAATGATCTCCACGTTTTTATATTCTCTCTCTCCCCCTTTCTTGTCCAGTACTCAAGAGAGATTTAGTCTGCAGATTTATACATCCATTATTTCAAGGTATATTTGATCTTCTCCATATGCCTCTGTTAATCCACCTTAGCTGTAAGTAGAGAAAAAAAATACCCTTGCTTAACTTTCAGAGGATATTCCACCTATCTAAGCCTTTGTTTTCCATTTAAAGTCAGATTTTTTTTCAATAAATTAATACTGATGGAACTGAAAAGATTCCTTCCCTAATAGAGAATTTATCAGTTGCTATGGGAAAATCCAAGCCTCTAATGTGTGCTCTGGCACTACTTTAGCACAAAGGGACCAAATGTATCTTTGAAAGCATCTAGAAGTTTTTCTGAGCACAAGACCAAGTAAGGGCAAAATTGCCAGTTTGGTTTCTGTGCCTTAAGTTCTTTCAGATGTGAAATTTTCTTTACCATGATTTCTCAATCATAATTCAAACACCCTGGGATTTAACTCCTTCCACCCTTATGACTAGCAAAATACTTCATAACTTCACTAACTGGATCATATCTCTAGCCTGGAATAGAACACAACCTTAGTGCTTGGGGCTGCACATACCTCTAATATCTGTGAACCATGTACTGATAAAGAATCCAGCTGAGCAATCTGTAGGTTTATCAGGCCATAATGAAACGTCAAATATTGCTTGTGCTCTAGACAATTCTTCTGTAATAAACATGAGAGACACCAAGGAAAAGTTGCCATCTCAAAATATACCAAGAAACCAGGATGGGATTTCTTTCATAAGGTTTACAGGGGGAGGGAATGGAATAAAAATTCAACTGCAGGGGTACTTTATAATTGATTATAATCACCCACCTAAAATGGAGTCAGCAAAAGCCTGTGATTTTACAATTATGGTTCAACCCTAATTTATACGAAAACATAAAGCAATCATCTAAGTTACCTGGAGTTCCCAGAAAGAAGCTTGTATTTTTCTCAAAATTGCAAAGCTGGTCTCTGCTTCCTAAAAATCATCTGAGGAAAAAATTCTCCGGTGTATGGCCACAGTGAAAGAGACAAAAAGTATTCATAGCCTCTCTAAATATTCACAGTTCTGCTGCGGCCCAATCTGTCTTCTGGAAAAAGGTTTTCTGCAAAGGTTGCCCAGCAGGGAAGGGAACAGAAGACACAGCATTGTAGCTGACTGGAGGGAACAAGTAAAGTCTTTGAGGTTATGTATCCCATGGGAGCAACAGAAATTCACATTAAACTATGATTTTTTCTCTGCTTCCATTCTCCTCCCTGTCACATCTGTTTGGAAGCTGCAGATGCTTAGGCAGAACTATGAGCCTGCCACTGCCACCTGATCTTGTCCCCATTCTGACTCAGTCAGTCTCTGGTGTCCTTTCTTCTGGCCACTGGGCCCTGTTGCTTCAGGCTCTGAGCTTAGGTTTGATACTGCAAAAGTACTTCACCACTTCCAAATTGAATTAAACTTGCAAAGAATTTATGAGAATGAAAATTGAAAATCAAAGGCAGAGCAATATTTTATTCCTACCATAACTAGCTGTCCCCTTTCTCTCTTTTTCCCCAAGGTGTCTGACACATGGTGAATCATCAGTGCTAACACTGAGACCTGAAAGCTCAGTAGAGGCAGAGGAGAGAGAAAAAAAAGCTTAGAAATCACAACAGCCTCCCTGCAGCTGGGATGAGGCAGTTGCAAGCAGGCTCCATGGAAAGCATGGCCTGCGGAGTGTAACCTCACCTGTCCATGGGTGGCCTGGGTGGGATGCTCTAGGTTCTCACTTAGATTGTCCAGCCTTGTGCATTTAGTCCTATTCTGCTCTATTTTAAGCCATGTGGAGTCCCTCCTCAGGCACTGTTTTGAGTCTTGCACAGTTCACAAAACACTGTCAGAAAATTCAGAAATGCACTGCTGCATTTGTATAAAATTCTCTCAGGATTTAGACAATGCACCTACAGAGTTTTACATCTCTGTGCTTACAAGCTAATAAGTCTAGGTTGGTTTAAAGCCTCATACAAAAATGTAAATACCGCTTACAAAGGACTAAAATAGCCTTCAAGAGAGAGCGTGAACCATCTCTAATTTTGTGCACTTGGGTCATTCTGCAAATGTTCAGGAAATGGTTGAACAACGTTATGTCCTTGCTCAGTCATCTAGTGAAAGGCTTCTATGGCTTAAACTGAACCTTCCAGCATATCTTGAAGAGACAACTAATGCTAGCAATTGTAACACTATGGTGAGAGAATAAAGTTTCATTGCAGAAAATTGTCCAGCCTTTCAAAGGTCCTAGGGATGAGCAGCTTCCCCTCAACAGTTAAAGTTGATTGAGCGTCCAAAGGAAAGAGCAAGACCTTCTGATGCTGCAGAGAAATTATAATTCCTTTAAGAAATCTCTCTGAGCAGCATGCCAATGCTTGGGGACAAGCCCAACTGAGTCCAGGAGCCCCAGACATGCAAACTTCCAAGTAACTTTCAGTGCATTGCACTGCCTTGGGAGCAACTTTCGACCAACGCCCCACTGGCTAGCTACTAAGCAGAAGCAGTCTGGTGTGATTAACCTGGTGCCAGTATGTGCTTTTCTCTGCTTAGGGCAGCTCACAAAAAGCTTGATGGGCCTTTGAGATGAGGTTTCACATTAGGAAAGTGGCTTTCTTTGGTGCAGATTTGCCTTGTCCTTATCTCACCATGCAGAGGCAGCCCCTCGGGTCTCGTGGTGCGCACCCTGAACACAGCTACTCCAGCAGAGGCTTCGAGAAAAGTTTCTCGGTTTCAGTTCCTTCCTCCTTTTTGATTTGCTATAAAAGCACATTCCTGCCCCAACCTAAAATGCTAACATGGACACAGCCAGCATTATTCCTTGCTATTGTTTCCCCTCTGCAGGCTTTTAACAGGTTCTTCCTTAGCAGGCAGTTTGCCGTCTGCGGTGCAGGCAGCTGTGCGGAGAGCAGCGGCTGGGTCTGCAGAAGTAGCATTTTCATTGTTGCACAGTATCATGACGCAGATACTCTGTAGATGCTACTTCTCAGAGGGCTGAGGAGAAGCCTCCTTGCAGACTGTGTGAGCTGGAGCTGCATTTTTTTTCCTGAAGTGACAAACTCACTTTCCCTGCTTCCAGGTTCAGGTTGGAAGCAGCAACATTGCTCTGCAGCCATGCATTCTCCTCTACTCCACCTGACAGACTGCACCGAGTGTGACTTACTTTGCCTTTATTGCATCACATCATTTTAAAGTTCATTAAAATAAAATTTGAGGGGTTTTTAATGCCCAAATACAGTTTTTAAACGCCAGTCAGAAATTACCTGGAAATATCCCTCTTTGTGCAGGAAATTGTATATAATTATAGCATATTACTGCCAGTCTGTGCCTGCCACTGTGTATTACTCGGTTCCAGTTGATTTTTGGGTTAGAAGACAGGTGGCTTTTTTTGCAACTCTGATTCTGAAGCATGCAGGACCCCCAAATTTCTGCAGGCTAAAAGCACAGAAGAATTTTAATTGTATTTTACTTTTAGGCCTCCTTCCCAGTGCTCCGCACTTTGAACAATCATCTTTAAGCAAGTGTCTGCAATTCCCATGGATTTATCCTTAGGAAATGTACCAAGAATCCCCTGGCATCAGAGTTAATCATACTGAATAAAGAAAAATACATTTAAAACCAGCTCCAGCAGGGAACCCACTTTGGCATAAACCGAGAATTCTGGTTTACCCAGCATCCTGCCTTGCAATCCCTGCTCCACCCCTAAAAATGAAACAGGCTATAAAAACAACAGCGATTTTTATTGTCCAAGGTGAGAGAAAAGAAAGAAAAAAAAGAGCCAAAACAGCATACGTGGAAAGCTTCAATCAGAAAAAAAAAACATTTTATAATCAAAGGAGGCATTAGGACAGTGTCATATGTAAAGAAATGTGTAAATTCACAGTATTGTGCATAAACTTGAGATTGAAAACTTCCAACTACATCATGAGATTGCACTTATGATCCAAGCATGATCTGCTATTGAGATAATAATGCACACAGAAAACAGTTTTGCAGTTTCAGAAACTAATGAGCACAAGGCCTTAAATGTGGCCTTTACTACCTTGAAAAGAGAAAGTGATTCTTTACTCAGTACAGCAACAGCAACATTATCTCAGGCATGAGATGTTAAAGAAAAAAAATTTAAAGGAAAACCTGAGCAAATTGATCTTTTATCTAAATGGAAGGAAGGAGTGAGGATACAGTGACCTAAATAATGGAAGAGTTTGGAACCATGAGGGAATGGATAAAAAACAATTCAGGTAAAATCCTTACATGTACAAGGACTGAGAGTGCAAAACCTGTAATTAGAAGAATGTATATAAAACACCTGGAATGAGTGACTAGGAGGGACTATTTGAATTCTGAAAGTGCCATGTACTGACAGCAGGAGGCCTTGAATTCATATTCCCCAAGAAAAACAATAATTATTTCTAGGACACAGGCATAAACTGGTACAAACAGGTATATATTTGTCATGAATAAGGCTTGAAATCAGGACGAAGTGACTAAAAGTGTCTGGCCATAAGACTGTAAGAAGTGCTTGTCGGTAGGAGAAGTGAGGGTTAAAACTAACTTGATGAGCTGGCAAAAGGGATTTTCTGGTATAGTTGTTCATTGTGGGTCTGTGCTGTTTAATATCTTCATCAACAACCTGGACAATGGGGCTGGCATGCACCCTCAGGAGGTGTTCATCATGAGAGTGGTGCAGCACCAAAACAGGCTTCCCAGAGGGGCAGTGGAATCTCCATCCTTCGGGATTGTCAAAACTCAGCTGAACAAGGCCCTGAGCTAGCCTTGAATCTTACTGGAGCAAAAGACCTCCAGAGATCCCCTTCAACCTATCTTATTCTGTGATTTTATGACTCTTATTCATTCAAACATTATAAAGGGAAGCACTAGGATAGCTGGTTTGAAAGTTTCTTTCTCAGGGTATTCTCCAAAATACCATCTGAGTGCTCTAAATATGGCAGTTCCGAGAAGCAGGGGTGCCATGTGGGGAACGTGAAAGCAAGGCTATATGGGTGGGATATTTGGGAGCTATTATTAACAAATGGGACTGGTGATATATGTACTGACTGAGAGGAATTTTGAGGAAACTGCTATTTCAGAAGACTTAAAGAATGGTCACACAGGAGCTCAGGGGGTAAGAGTGGTTACTTGGCAAAGGAACAAAAATCAGGATAAGTGGCAAAACACACAATATTTAAGTGGTTTGTTGTTTCAAGAAAAATGGTTGAATCTGAAGCAGAAATATCCCTGACTTAACAGCATAGACTCAGAATCACATAATGATTTAGGTTGGAAAAGATTTTAAGATCATTGGGTCCAACTGTTAACCCTGTACTGCCAGGTCCACCACTAAACCATGTCCCTAAGTGCCACATCTACACGTCTTTTAAATAACTCCAGGGATGGTGACTCAACCACTCCCCTGAGCAGCCTCTTCCAATCCTTGATAAACCTTTTGATGAAGAAATTTTTCCCAATGTCCAATCTAAACCTCCCCTGGTGCAACTTGAGCCATTTCCTCTTTTCCTGTTGCTTGTTACCTGGGAGAAGAGACCGACCCCCACCTGCCTACAGCCCCTGTTGGGCAGCTGTAGAGAGCTGTGGAGAGCACCTTTCATGTGTTACTGCATTTTGTTGTTCTTTTCCAAATGAGCTTTCATTTCCATGGCCAGATATACCAGAATGAGCTAGCCTGTTATTTCAAATGCAACAGGGGCTGTCACAGATTTGGTAACCATGATTTGCATGCAAACAGTGTCGTTATCAAGTTGATAGTTGACTATTTGACCACACGTGGACATTACATACATAATGGCACTTCTAAACTATCTTAAAATCTTGCCTCAAAATCTCTTTTAAAATGATGTTAGCTGGGTGGTGAGAGCTTTGCTGAGGTTAAACACGTGTATGTAAATTCTGAGGGCAAAGCTACATTAGAAATTTAATAAGCCACTACGGACTAAGTAAGGAAAAGGAAAAAAAAAAAAAAGCAAGATTTTGTGGTTCTGCCTTTGGTTAGATGTGCTGTTTGTCTGAGTCTTCATCCACATGTCCATGTCCTGCTCATGTCACCTTCTAGGCGAGGGTGACTCAGTGGCTTCTGGCTATTCTAGGTATTGCTGGGGAAGATGTGCTAAATCAGAAACCCAGTACATCACTGTCTCTTTGAAAAAGAGACTTCCTATTCCAGACCAACATTTTGAAAAGCTTTTCTTTTCCCTTTCCTTTTGAAAACCCTTTTGCTCTCATCCACAGCTTGGGGGTCAAATCTATCCTTGCTGTAACTCCAAGGCTGATTTGGCCCTTGTTTTTCCCTCTCTCTCAGCAAAAGACGCAATTAAAAGAGCTCCTGACAAATCACAGAACAGAGGGAGTTATTTCCTTGCTAAATGCTCTCCCTGGGCTAAATCCTTTATGTGAAATGCAGTCTTTTGCCAGCCCATGGGAAACTGGTGGCAAACATCTGACATGTCTGCTCAGTCAGAAGACCTTCTTATTTCAGCAGGAAGTATCTGCACCTACTTCTCCTTGCTACTGCGCCTAAATATCCCCTTGTGGGTATCTCAGCAGCCATTTCATGGAGCCAGTCCTGAAAGCTGACGTTTTTTTCCTTTTTTATGATGGGAGAGTTCATTTATGCTGAGAATACAGTTTTTACCAGACTGCCTGCAGGACAATACAATAAAAGATTTATGCTTAATAGCATTTCACTGAAGTTTCACCACAGGAGACAGGGTTTTTTGTTGTGCCTTTTTTTTTAATTTTCCCCTTCAGTTGCTATGAAAGTCTCTGCTCTTAGCTTTTTTTTTACAAAGCATAATCCCTAGATGTCCTCTGTCACCTTCTCTCAACTGAATTTTTCTCTTTTCTTCTATCCTTTCTCATCTCTGACAAACTTCTCTCCTTTTTGTTTTGCTTTTCTTCTCCTATTATGCAGTGAAAGGAAATTAGAAAAGTAACTGGTTATGAGAACAGTAGCTCTGAAACTGGACAATTTGTAGCAAAATCAGCATGAAATATGAACTAGACTTTGCTCACCTGCAATTTTTTTTTTTTTTGGGCTTTTCTCTCTAACTCTTTGTTTGACACAATCTGCTGATTTACAAGCTGTGACTTACATCTCCATGACTGTTGTCCATTCTCCTCTCCAGGTTGCTGCTGAGCCCAGAATGCACACCCATCTTCCTGCCTTTTTGAAGCTCTCCTTGCTCCAGGATCTATCTCATCTTTGGTCCAGGTGAGGTGCAGACACTTAGCTGAACTTCCAGACCTTGTCCCAAGAGATGCAGCACCCCGCAGAGGACAGATACATGCCTCTGAGTGGAATGGGATTCTCTTGCAAAGTGCCTGTCTCTTCCCATTCAGCTTAGCAAGGTACTAAGTACCTTATGAGGTACTAAGTGCCAAGTGGCTAAATAAAAGAACACAATCCTGTATGAGTTATATCACTGACAAGTTGCCTGAATAAGGGTCTACTAGCAGACTCCAATTCTGCAAAATCCTTCCTGGATCCTCTGGAGGTACAGTGATGTCTAGTGTGTGCCTACTGGGTTGGCTGAAGGAAGACTTGAGATATCCTACCTCACACCAGTCCTCCCTTGTCCGCTTCTTGGTTCTCTGCCACTAAATAAGCAGAATGGTACCAATCTTCTTCCTAAAATGCTGCAGAACTCAGGGTTGCAAAGAGCTGCTTGAGCAGCATTTTTCATAATTAAGTGTTATCCTAAGTTTCCTCAGCTGCCTGACTACTTGAATATCTAAGAATTTGTGGGCATTTGGTTACATCTGAAAAAGAAAAGTCTTTTAAATATGCTTATGATAAGTATTTGCACTATTTTAGAAAGCTATTTTCATTCCAGACACTTGTTAAATAACTTTTTAGAACTTGAACATTTACTGCTCATTTTATATGTGAAATAAATCAATCAGATTTAACAAAGGAAAGAACCTGATTTGCCCACAGCCCTGTCTGAGCACAGAGGTGCCATTTTGCAATCTAATGAAGCTTTCAGTTAAAAGAGATGACAGGTGGGGGGGAGACTTTGATGCCTAATAAAAATGATTCAGCATCCTCATAACTTTGACAAGTAGTGTGACTTATAAACCTTCCAGTGGAGCATTGTAACAATAGAGTAAGAACTTACAAGTCTAGACCACAGAAGATACCTACCAACAATGAGGCATCCTCCCCAAATCCAAGAGATTTGGGAAAGGGCCACAAGCAAAGTGATTAATAAAACTCGAATATAATGCCATGAAGAAAATCCATGTTGTGGGTTTGAATGCACGGCAAGAAAGAATATCTGCATGCACTCAGCTTTCAGTAGCCGTGTTTGTCCAGGTTATTAAGAAGATGCTGAGATTGCAGACATTTTAGGAAAGGGACTACCTTTCTGTGTTTGTATGTGCCTTGCACAAAAATGGGATGCTACACCATGAAATGGGGCTTCTTTGCTGTTAATAACACATTCAGCAATGAATAACACATTTTGAAAGGGATGCACTTGCTTCAGGCTCTGCCTAGCTCAAGGGGCACCAGGGAATACAGTCCCATCTCCTTTGGTGGCAAACAGAGCCCCTGTTGAGTAATGAACAGCAGCTCTTCAACTCCATAAAATCAAAGTGCAAGATCTGCATAGGTGGACTTTACCAAAGGAATAGGATATCTAGGCTTCCTAACGTAGCCTGTCACTGCCTGTCTTGGCACTTGTGATGCCTGCTGCATTTAAATTCAAGAGAATGACTGACAGTTAAGTTTAGTTACCATTTGGGGCTGCTACGCTTTGGCCTTCACATATGCTTAATGGACAGCAGATCTTCAGGGTTACCCAGCACTACGTCTGGCTCTAATATGCCCAGAACCTCTTCTTACACATCACTAAATTCTCTACTAGTTTCTAAAACAATGCATTATTTTTGCTTTTATTTTCCTGGTGCTTCATAGTTAATCAGTACAGAGTTTAAACAGGGATTTTTATATATAGAAAAAGAAGAGCTCCTTAACACCTTTATAAATCATCCATACTTCACAGTCTGAGGTTATTACCAGATGGGTATCTGTCGAGGCCTGTCTGAAGAGACTATCTGTGACTTTGATGTATTTTTCCTATGCTGCTAACAAATGGGTCACAGCCCAGTTATGTGATTATACAACATGTTTACAACTTCTGCCATACTGAAGATGCACAGAATATTGCTTGGCAGGAGCCAAGACATGCATCTTGCATGATATAAGTTCTGCCTCTCTCCCTTCCTTCCCTCTACCTACACAAGGAATCTCACACAGACAAAACTTCCTTGCCATCATATTTGAGAACGGTGGGGCTGAGTCTCACAGGCAGAAAAGTCTCTCAATCTTTAATATGCTTTCAATCTCAGCAACAAAAAAGGATTAAAATTGTACTGTGTGAAGGCTTCTGTGTTATGAAGTGTCATCATCCAAACACTTTAAGTAGTATTCTGTAACATAGTCTACCATAAGTTCAGTTTTTACTCAATCACTTGAAATGCACTTAGGAAAATTGCTCTTTTGCTGTTTTCACAACAGCTCTGGAAGTCAGCCTCTGGTTTAATGATAACTGCTGTAATCACAGTTTGGCTTGTTTCATTTTGACAGCATTGATGTAACAAATTATTTATTTTCTGTATGTTAAATATACTATCATTGCAGCTACCAGAATTTTGTTACTGGTGCACTAAATGCAAACGACAAGGTTTGCATCTCATTAAGGTAATTTGTGTGCGCATAATTTTCAGTAAACACAGTGAATGAAATCACATATCTTCTCTACCAAAAGTGTCATCTGAAACTATTTGTGCCTGTTTTAGTAACGGAAGTTATTTTTCAAGTCCCACTATATATAGCAAAACATGTGTTTTCTTAAACAGGAGAGCCAGACTGTAAAGCCAACACAGCATCCTCAAGCAGAAATTGCCTTAAAAAATATTGTTACACCATTAGGCTGAACAACCCCCCTCTCATTTGCCATGAATCGCTGCATTCTGCTCCGAGTTCAGATTCTGCAGGGTGTGCAAGGAGGAAAGGATGTTTTTTCCTACACCGTGAGCAAGGGGATGGGGGAATTCTGTCACTAATTTGTTCTGATCCTGCTGCCTCATTAGGGCAGTCTGTAAAAGATGGGAAATGTGTACTGTGTCAGTGAATGTGAACTTTCTGCATGGAGCTGTTAACACAGTAAATAGCTCAGGAGGAGGGAGGGAGACAGCTGGAGTACATTGTGTTTCATAAAGACTATACCACGGCCTTGAATCTTCATTTAACCCATCACTGAGGTGACAAATATCCACCGCTTTGCTGCTGTGTGATGCCGCTGCTGCTTGCCTGTTAATTTATCTGTTTTCAGGCTGTCTAGACATTGTTTGGGTCAAAAAGTGCTGTCTCTCCCCTGCCGTGGGATTTGCCTGCTCAGCTCTTGCTGCAGGCTTCTGTGCCAAACGGGCTTTACAGAAGAATGCTCCCTCTGTCTGGATGGCTTATTAAACAGGACTCCAAATATATGGAGAGGTTCTCAATCAGGCTAAGGCTTCCTACAGATAAAGTTTATTTTAACCTCTGCTCTCTAAAAATACACTGTCAGGGATAAATAATTCAAATACTTTGGGTTTTTTCCCCTTCTGATTAAAAATCTGCCTAAAAGTGACCTTGAAATGTTCACTTAGGAGGCTCAAGCAGGTTTTGGATGGTCCAACCCCAGACTAAACTAAATGCCAACCTGGGTTCCATGCTGTGCCCTCACTGGAGTGGTACTGTGCCCAGCACAATGGAGACACTGGTGCTTATCAGAACCCCTTGCTGTTGCTGCCAAATAAAGTTAGAAAATACTTTTAAAATGGTACTTCAAGTTAAGTAAAGCTACTAATGAATACCTTGGCCACATACTTCTTAGGGACACTCGTAAACGTGTTGCCCTTTGGGGCACTCAAATTCAGGGTTGTTTTTATGTGAAAAAAGCCTTCCAGCTGCATTACCCAAATTGTTGCTATGAGTTTCTCAGTTCGATTCAGTAGGAGATAACCAGAAATTCCATAAAAGCAAAATTCCCACTTACTATAACATAATGTTCTATTGCATTGCATCTTCAATAGCAGCATTGATTTCCTAATGTGCCTGCTGTGATCTTCAGCTGCAGGAATAATGTCCTATCTGGGACCTAATGTAAAATCTCTCTTTTTTTTTTTTTTTTTGACAGTAAAATGGGTTTGGGATTAGCTGAAATATTTTGCAAGGACTATGGAAAACATTTGCTGATCTTCCAAGAAGTCTCCCAAACCAAGGCATGCTACATGCACTGCATGGTGGGAGTCATAGTTCCTATTATTTCATGTTCTCATTTCATTGTATCAATCAGCCCAACTTCATCTTCCAGGATTTATAGTATAGCTTCTTCATGCCATATGTAACTCACCACTCCTTACTGCTCCAGTACAGAGCATAGGAAAGGTAGCCAGCTAAGGGAGCTACAGTGAAAGATGGCATAGGCATCCACATTAAGACCCACAGCATGATTCTTATGTGCACAGGTGTTCAGCAGAAATACTTAGAATTTTTCTTTTTCTGCCATAAACTCAAATTTATGCATAAATACTTCTGATACATGAAAAATCTGAGGAAAAGAAATCCCCCCTCACTGGAAAAAAAGTCCTCCCATACCTCTCTCCTGGTTTACAGGTCAGCACACGGGCTATGCCTGCTTTCCACAGAAGGCCTGGAGATCCCTTCTGAGCTGGCAAAATTCTGTCTTAAGTCCCACAAAGGGAAAAAGATGTTTTTACTGAAGGTGAACCTTTCCACATTTTCAGCTGATTTTTTTGAGGACCAGTCTCAATTTTCTCACATCTGTTAACTATACCTGGTTATTTGCCGAATAGCACAGTGAGCAATTCCTTGCTGGCCATTCTCTTACTGGAAAAGAGCTCATGACCCTGAAATAGGCACCCAGACAAGGTGGAACTTGTACAGACTCTATTGACTTCAGCAAGGTTCTGCTTGAACCCTGGCTCTTGGCCACCTGGAGTGCACCCAAGAACCAGGCCCTCAGATGACCAGAGTTCAGGCAAGTGTGCCCAGACTACAGAATTAACTCTTTGAACCCAGCTCAGAGAAATTTTTGCTCTAGGCTTTTGTGCTCTACTGGGTCGGCGGTGATTAGTTCCTTTTAAGCCATTTGCTAGCAAGGCTACTGAAGAGAGCAAGGAAGCAGCATATGTTCAGATGAACAGAAATTCCTGACAGCATTCACCCAGGCTGCCTTTAAGTTACTCTCTCTGTAAGATTCTCAGGCTTTACATCTTTTCTCACAAAGCAAGGACTACAGAGAATCTTTGTTCAAAATTTTCTCCCTCCTCCCCACTGGAATTTAAAACAAAATATCATGGAAATATAAGTTTCGTTAAAGCTTACTATTACAAAGCCTAAATTTTAGGCCAAGTTAGACGTGAAAGAGATTCTTTATTTTTTTTTCCATGACTAATTCTGTATTTTTTCGTAGAAATTGCATGTTTTCTGAAATAGCTACAATCAATGCAGTGATTTTACTAAGAGACCTTTCCAAAATACAAACTGAGAAGTACTTTCTTTGATTTACTTGTAGATCTACAGCTACAAGATTTTTCCACTATCCTTTTTATTCTGAATGAGCAGGTTCAAAAAAGAAAGCTACCTGTATCTTCAAGATGATGGTATAAGGCTATCATTCACAGTGCTTCAAAACTTCTCATGTAACTCCTGAGTAGTGGACAGCAACTGAGTGGTATCTCAAACTGAGGCAAGGAATGAAGTGAGGTTTAAGGAGAGGAAACTGCAGGGAGTGGGAGGGATGCTCAGAAAAACTAAAGGTCCTGGTATATCTTCAACCCACCTAAATTGCTAACCTTCCCCTATATCCCTTATGCGTGTCCTGCTAGAGACATCTCCCAGAATCCTATTCCTAACTGTATTACAAATCTCATCCTTCTCTTCTGCTTCACTACCGAGGCTGAAATGTGCCTCTGGCATCCACTGAAACTGCAGAGGACTCCTCAGCTCAGCACTAATGTGAGAACCACCTGGGTAGGCCAGTGTTGCCTTACTTTCATGTCAGGTATCTCTTGCCTGATCTACTGCAGTCATGATTTTAATGACCTTTCTTTCTCTAAATCAGACGTGAAGGGCAAAGGAGTATATTTCAGTTCTCCAGTTTGTAATTAGCAAGCAGCAAACCCAAGTCAGGCAGTGTTTCCCCATTGCCTTGGCAGAGATTGGGAGGTTCAGACCTGTTTGCCTATGGGAACACTGGCCCCCTAAGCTCACCCCCAGTTCTGCCAGGGATCTGGAGGGTGGGTTTGGGACAGTCTCCCTCTGCATGAGGAAGCAGGCCAGAAGCCAGACAGCAGAGGAGGAGGTAGAAGAAGTGGGTTCAGTTCCTTGGTCTGCCCGAGGACTTCCCACATGACTGTCAACCAGATACTTTATCCTCCTGTGTTTCAATTCTCTGTCTCTAAACCAGAGCAAACAACACTCTGATACCGCACTGTGGTGCCAAGAGGGGACATTAGGAACCATAACATCCCTGAACACCATGGGAGAGATAAATGATTGGTTTATACACAGACCTAACGGGTCTAAGAGCAGGTGCTCCCTTTAGTGCATGCCTACACCAGAGATGTGAGGTAGGTAACACATTTGTAACAGTGGGCTCTAGAAATGGGATGTATTTGGAGCCTGAAACCGTTATGGGTTACATGCAATAAAGTGTAAGGTTGTGCTTATAAAGCATAAGAGCAAGTGCCTCCTGTTACTCTTCTGTGATGCCGTGGGCAATCCTGGAGTGTGGGCAGGTGACATTCCCTAATCAAGGTGGCAATCATTTGGATGCCAATGTCAAAATTGGACAAGATTAGATGTGGACTTGTCACTGCTTGCTTTAGGTGCATATAAACATGCACACGATATCTCTAGTAGGTCTGTGGGGCAGTTTTTAGTTTGATAGCTACATTACATTGCATTTTTAAAAATTAAATCTCTATTGATGGCACCCAAGAGGTCATTCTTCCCTTATTTGGACACTCAGAGGCTGTAGGTTTTAAAGCTGTAGAGACTGCTGATCCCAGCTCAGCAGGTGATTTTTTTCTGATTCATTTTGTTCTGTTTTGTCTGCTCAGGTTCCCTATAGCTTGCTGTCTAGCAAGTGCACATAGTCAGCTTACTCACTGTATTTAGGGTAGGTAGACTTGATGCCAAACAGCTGTCATGGAGAAAGCATCTTTCATCTCTGTTGGGCTTATTTTGAATTGGTAACTCTCTTGTGAAGAAAGCTGGCCTCCTTGCCCTCTTGGTCCTTGGCATCTCAAAACAGTAACAGTGCTGTGGTGGCCTTTACACCTGAGAGGACGTAGTGAGTTAACAATTCTGTCAGAACTTGGTGAAAAGTTTGTGGAAGTAGAAATACACAGTAAGAAAAGTTTGATTCTCTATCTGCCATTTGAAACTGATGGAACAAAAAAAACCTGTGCAGACATGCAAAATTTCAGGGCACTGGTAAAAGCCATTCAAAGTCTTCCATATTCCTGTTTGATATTCTACTGGTCTTTCATTGATTGCAGCACACCTCCCTTTAATAATTTTCATTTTTTGAGAGGAGGTTTCTTCATTATGCCCAGACACAATGAAATGAAATACAAATGCAAGTAGTTTTTACCCTCAGCGTACTTTCCCAGATGTACTTTTATTGCAGTCCATGTTCTCAGTCTCATGTAAACACTCATTTGGCTTGTAACCCTGTGATGGCCCAACAACAAACAGGAGCTCAAAGTTGCTGCTGCTCTTAGCTGCTGATAATTTTCTTCCTTTGTTTGTTTCCATCTGAAAGCCCACTTCTGTTTCTGTTGGAGTTTTTGCTCCATAAACTGTATGGCTCCCTGGCTGAAAAGTCAACAGTCACTGCACTCTTGTTTCCTCCTGTGAGGGTGAATCATAACCAAGCAAGGGCTGTAAGGCCAAAAACAAAAGGAGAGAGAAGTAACGCAGCGGATCTGCTTCACCAGACTGCGTGACCCCACAGGGTGCCCTTTACAAATGCAGCCCATGAACTGAACCTGAAATAGTTCCCTTCACAGTGGCTGAAGTGATCCTTGTTGGTGATTCCAGCCAGCCCAACTCGAGCTTTGTAAGGAGAACAGCCTCACTGCACTGCCTTCCCTGCTGCTCGAACGTACCCTTTTGTACTCATCTATAACAGCAGCAGATGGGCTTGATGACTTAGGAAGACCTTCCAAGCCTACCTCCATGGCCTCTGAACATTCAGAGGGCTGTTCAAACGTGCAGCAAGACATGAGCCCTCGGCTGGGACGGTGAGCTTGTGTGCAGTGTGCGTTTTTTTAATCTCTCCATGCTGAATCAGCTTCTACACTGAATGAGTGTATATGGCCTTATTAGCAGCTTTCCTAAGAAGTATCTTTGGAGGGCAAAACTGCCAAAGCAGTGGGGTTTGTGTGACTTTATAATTGCCTTTTAACATAATTTGTCGCTGTTTACTGCTTATTTTGATAAACTACTTCCCCATGCCAGCAGGGTAGGGCTGTTGTGGAATATCATGCCATATTTGGCTTATAGAGAAGAGGGGAAGACAGAACACGTGTTCAAATCAATAAACATATATGTGTGCATGTGTCTGAAGACTAATATTTGAATGGAAAATACAATTATAAACAATTATTTCCATTTCCATTGACACTTTCTTGAGAAAAATGAGTCTTTTCTGATCAGCTTCAGAGTTAGAAATAACCTGAAATTTATTTTACTGAGAAAATTGTTTTGCTTTCTTTTTCCCAGTGCAATTAAAACAAACAAAACAAAACAGAGCAAAACTAAAAGGCAAAGTTGGAGACCTGGCATGATTTTCGAAACAAATGGGTGGTCATATGGTCATCTGGGACTATGGCATTTCAGAAAAAGGTAGCCCATGAAAGTATTAAATCATCAAATTGCATGGTGGTGGTGAGGATTGCTCAACTGGACACGCTGATGAAAATGCCAAACAAAATGCTCTATCCAAGGCCAGCAGGCATCACTTGTGTGTTTTCACTTATTCCAATGCAAAAAGGAAGCAGTGTAACTACTGCAAGTCAGTTTGAGGTGAGTGTCAGTCCAGAAATAATTTATACTCAGGGACTCTGCAGTCTCACATTTTGGACCTTCAGGAGACGCCACCTTACTTGAACTCACAGTTTCTCTGAGTTTTCTACTGTAAGTTAGTCATGGCGCATGCACTCACTGAATGGAAGTATCAAAAATTTGACAGATGTTTGGGAAAAGGTGTTCTGCAGTTTGTTGAGTTTACTCATATTTGAACCCTTTCTTGCCCTCTGTGGCTTGGTCCAATGCCCATCAGTGTTCATGGAAAACTCCAGTTGAACTGGATGAGTTTTGCAGGTCCGGTTCTGTAATATGACAATTTTCTTCCATTCACGCTAGAAAGAATGGAAAGTGCTGAACAGACAGCAGGAGGTGGGTGACCCTCATCTGCGCCAGGTCCCCAGGTTCTACCTTTGGATACTGAAAGATCAGATGGAAGAGAAAAGCCAGTTTCCCTGCAATGGCTGATTCTGACCTGAACCAGCTCTTAGGCTCATGGAGGCTTTTGAAAAACTGACATTTTACACTATGAATCACATGTAAAATTTGCATCTTTTGTCACACACACACTCCATAGTGAAAAGAATATGACTGAGTTATATACTTTTTATGAATTGAACTCTTAAGACATGATGTTTTGCATTGTTTTGTTGAGAAGTCTCTGTTCTCCTCCCTTGTATCTCCTCCAACACCCACCTACTGAGAGGCACACATACTTACTACCCTTTAACCGTACCACACACTCCCACCACTACTTTGCTTTGACCGTTCTACTGGAAGTTGTTTACTGCTACCTGTTCCCTTCAGTGACAAGTCACTGTGGTTATTACGTATAGTTATTATTATTTTGGTGCCAGCCACTCATCTGGACAGGAAAGTTTTAAGAACCTTAATTACTTTGTGGCCAGACAGGGAGCGATATTTCTAAAAGTAGCTTTTCTTTTTTGGATCAAGTTCATTTCCTACAGTGTCTGGTTTTATGAGTTTACTAAAAGCTTTCAGGTTTTCAGGAACCCCCGTACTTTCTTCTCAAACACATACAAATAAATATATATAAAGAATTGAAAATCTGGAACGATTAACTTGTTTTCAACTCCTGTCAATCACCTAGATGGAGTCATTTGCAGTTTCACATACATACTCTGCTTTCACTTCTGGGCTAAATACCTCTCCAAAATGATCTTTGTGATTATTATATGCTATAGTTCAGGACCCTTCCAGCTGAAATGTTCTATAGAAAATATCACTGTTATTCTTGAAATGTGATTTCTGGCACTCATCACCAACTATGTTAATTTTTGTATTTTTTAAGAGAAGTGCAGCAGAACTGGCAGAGAGATAGTGAGTAATTCCCTTGAAGCTATGTCCCCACTGATTTGATTTTTCTTTGACAGCTTATCCATCATGCTATATGCTTATTTAGACAAATAAATAAGAGGGCTGTTATCTGCCAGCCTGGCCTGAGGGCTTTTAGCAACACCAGAAAGTCTGCCGGCTTTCCTTTCAACATTCAACAAGACGATTAGGGAATCACATTATGGTAAACGTGGAAACTACATGCTTGAGTGGGAAAAGAAGAGCTGGTCTGACACTTATGAATCCATGAGAAGTCCAGTGTTGATTGCACAGTAACATACCTCTGACCTGCAAAGAAAAAGAAAGACCCTCTGAGCAGGGATCAGGGAGGTGGCTTAAGAAAAACCTGGGCCTAATTCTGTGTGGTGAACAGAACACTTCTGGGATTTACTGCTAGCGCCAGAAGATATATTTTGATAAAACATCATGCTCTGAAGAAAACAGATTTGGGTCAACTGAAACATTTTGTGGATTCGTGTTCAACTTAACAAGTTGTTTCATTCTTAAAATTAAAGCAAGTCAGAATGTTCCCTTTCAACTTTTTTACATGAAACAGTACACCTTTCAGAAATGTATCCGCTTTTATTTCTTAAATGCTTACAAGTGAAATGATACCTTTTACTTCAAACTAAGTGACATATTTTACTCATCCTAAATGATTCATTTCATTGGTTAAAACGGGGGGGAGGGGAAGACATTTCCTTTTGAATCTACCCTAAAATGGTTTTTTCCACAATTTTTCAGTACAGTTTTGAAAATAACTCCTTCCCCTTGAGAAGCCCTTTAGTGCATCCATAGAAACAGACGTTCCTCCACCAAGGGAAATTTTCTCTGTCTTTCAGTGAGAATAAACCCGCTTGTCACCACTCCTGGCTGCTGGTAACTTGAGGGCAGACTGAGGGCTGAAATGAACCTGCTCAGTCTTTATGCTGCTCACTTAACCGACTGACTGTTTGAACAGAGACAGGCTTGGAGCTTCTCACAGTCAGAGAAGCTACAGGTGAATTTACAAGCAGAAATTTGCTCTAAAACCATGGGATGGATTTTTAGAAGTTAGGGAAATAAATTCATGCAGCACTGTAGGTTTGCAAAGTAAAATTCCAGAGAGAATTTGACATGAATTTATAATTAAATCAAAGTCTTTATCATTTATAATTAAATCAAAGTTTGAGTCTTTTGGTCAGTATTATATGCAAGAAACTTCCATGCATGTGCAAAGAAGACCCATACATACTGTCCTGATTTTCTGCAAAATCTAGATTTTACTGCACAGTCTATCCTGGAGGTTTTCTTAATGTGGGATAGTGGAATAACTGTGAATTAGGCAGATCAACTCTGAGGCACAGCCCTAATATCTATGTGAAACTGTGCATCTTCACCCAGGCAACCATAAAAAATTCCAAGTTGAAATAAAGCATGGAGCTGTGTCTATATTTGTATGGGTGTCTGGAAAAGACCTGATCTCATCTGACCTGATGAAACATTGCTACCAACCTCATAAGGCTCCGATAAATTGTAACTTTCCAAGGATGATTTAATTTCTCTCTAAGCTTAGTTGGAAAGCTGGAAAAAACTGCCTTATAAAAGAGAATGGTCTCATCAAAACAAAGCTCTCCCCAAGTTCAAAGACCTGAAGGAGTAATGAATTATATCTTCCCTTCACTTTTTTAATAAATTCATTTCGTTAGAGAAAGTTTAAAGTGACAGCTTTTAAAAATCACTTTACATTCTTTGCCTGTTCTCTCTTTCAACAACACAATCACACCCCAATTAACTAACTGTACTGCTTACAATAAAGACTAATGATCTTCCACTGTCCCCCACCTCCATTAGCAGCTTCAAAATCCCACCAGAATCCCAATTAACACATTGATTTCCTTAAAAGGGAAATAGTGATCTTTGGCTGTCCATTCTACCAGCTGTGTGTTCCATCACCCAGTCTCCAGCAAGTCCATTGATTTCCTTAAAATAAAACCAGCAAATGTCCATTATTTCCCCTCCCCTAACTGCAGGGTCCCACTCATTCTTCTTTTTGCCAGAGTTCACTGGGATGTTTTATCTAAGAAGCTTAAAGACTAATATGCCGTGTTTCTCTTCTGCTGGCCCATTGGTTCATCAAACTGATTTCAACTGACTGCTAGCGTGGGACTGAAGGAAAATGCTCAGTGAGGATGTTAGCTGCGTGCTGCCAGTTCCAACTTGGTGAGGCATCCAGATAAACGGGGTAAAGAAAAGGGTCATGAAAGCCTGTATGTTAAGGTTGTGTCCTCTACAATCACACTCTGATAATTAGACTTGGTAATGAGGGAAGCCCTCATTATCGGAAGCTATACAAGGACTCCACAAATGTTATTCTTGAGGCTGGCTGGAGGTCAGGAGGGAGCACATCCATGACGCTGACTTGCCCTAAGGCCCAGCAGAAGAGCGGCGGTCCTTGTGTGCCCAAAGGGGTCTCTGCTTAGGGATTTCTTGTGAGAGAAAACAGCAGAAGTTTGATGTCCAAGAAGTTTCCCATTTGGAAGTACTCATCATGCTGTGCAATGCACTGCAGATAGAGGTTATAAATAATTAGGAATGAGTGACCCAATTCAGATAATAGAGCCAACCTGCCTGTAAGCTCTTTCAAGCAATTGCCTTCTGCCTGGGCTGCAGTGTTAGGAACTTCTTCAGGACGTGCATGAAAAAATAATGCAGATGGCTTTTTGAATAAATGACACCGGGTATCTTTTGATGTTTCATCACAACATACAGACTTCACAGATGGAAAATACCAACTTCTGCTGGCCACCGAGGTACCTGTTTTTCACCGGCAGGCTGCAGCGACAGAAGCTTGCTCAGATTGCTAACGCCAATACCCACAAGGCTCCTGTAGTAAAAAGTGCAGTAAAACCCACTGTGAAATAATAACCAAGTGATAAAATTACAAGTAGGAACACATAAAAAAAATCATATGCACTGCAGGAACAATGATAAAAGCCTGCCTCTCAACCTGTCTAATCTCACCAGCAAACCACACCCTTGGGTATTGCCAGCCAGCTGAAAGCAAGAGTAGGAGCAGAGTAAGTGAAACCACATGAATGTGTGATCTGCAGCAACCATTCTGAATCCATATTATAGTGTTTCTCTTTTACTGCTTATACAAGATTTCTTGGAAAGGTTTCCTCCCAGGCTGGATTTGAGAACCAAAAGTCAATGGGACATACACAGCCATCTCAGGGTATTCCACAAAATAGGGTCAGCATACTATAGAGTTATCAGTGATGGCTGCACTGTGCCAGATTACTCATGCAAGAGACTGTGATAGTTCCTAAGAGAAGGGTTAGGCTGTACTTTTTAATGTATCCTTCAGGAGACAGCTTCTGTGGAAGGGAGAAAACAGAAAGCATAGGAAGGGCCTACAGACACAAGGAATAAATAAAACAGTGATGGACACAACGTACATCTTATGGATTTTGTCGTAAAACACATTTCCCTCTTGCTTTTCTTACTGACTGCAGAGTCAGAAATAAAGATCTGTATTAATTTTCAATCAGAGAATCAGAGTTGAGTCAGACTTGGCATCTTGCTTTACATCTCCTGTGTCAGTATAACAGGTTAAGGCACAAACCATCCAGCAGTGCTATCTTATTCTTAATGAAGTCAACAAAAGGTTTGCTGATGTCTTAGAAGAAGTCAAGATTTCACTAGCCTTATACTCCAGTCTTCCTGAATGCAAATTTCTTTCCCTACAAGGAAATTTGAATAATGTTAACCTTCACTTTTTATGGAGAGAGTGCACTGGGGCAGGCCAAATCATATGTGGTTATTGAATTTGAAACCAATACTTGCATTAATTTTAGTTTGGTTTTGTGGTGGAGTTTCTTCCTTTCTGAGCACTTACTGGACTTCAAATGCAAACATAGAAAAAGCACATGTAAAACCTGGCTGCATTCAGCCTTTCCATTAGAGAGATCATTCTACATACTGAACGAGATTAACATGCTGCAACTTGAAAATCTATGTAGCTTTTAGGTTCACTACTGGATGCCAGCGTACTACTAGAGATTTGGAGATAACGACAGGGCATTAGACAGTCTCTAAATCACAGCAATTATTTTTGATGAGAATAAAAAGAAGATAAAGCTGAAAATAGCACTGCACTTTGAAAAGAGTGATTACAGGGCCTAAAACCTGGGCAGCAAGGTATAAGTGTGCTAGCAATATGCAAACTGAATGCTAAGCAAAGCCTTGTGCTTGTCACCGTTGCAGCCAAGCCCGAAGCCAAGCACCCATGGCATGCACATTTTGAAACTCACCGTTTTAAGGGATTAATGGGGTGGGTGTCATCCCAGCCACATCGAACCAAATGCAGCATCTTCTTGCTTGGTGGATGAAAGTGCAGCTTCTGCTTTCTGCATTCTTCTGTACACCCTCATCTAAAGCCTACTTACTCAGCAGAGTGCCAACTCCAATTACGAAGGCCCAGCCTACCTCAGAGTTTGCCAGTATACCTGGATCTGTGTCTGTTTCCTTCTCACTCCCCGCCCCCCTTTAACACTAGGAAATTACTGCCAAGTGATTAGCATTTGCAGTAAGAAAATGGTCGAGTTAAACAATTCAAGTTTTAATTCTGTTCCAAAACATGCGATCATTTGCAGAGCTTAAAGAGAATTACAAACACTAATTGTGTCTGACAGCACGTGTGTGATGGCAGATAAAGAATATTAAAGCCATTTCACTGATAGGTAAACAAAAGTAGGTAAAAGTATTATAATTTCCCCAAGCTCACGCAGAAAATCTGTTATGAGGGTGAGATGAAAACTCAATGTTTCTGGTTGCCTAATACCATGTCCCGTGTAAGAGAAAAGCTCTCCATGAAATTGCAATCTCTAGTTATTAATTTCTGTACTGTGAGGACTTGGGATCTTGTTTTCAAAATAACATCTGCTAAAATACACAGGCTAATAGATACATCTGCATTCACAAGGAATAATGTAGCTCCACATTCGGATTTCCACATGCAAATCTTGAATTAGTCTTCTAACAAGTTCATTATGTGAACGATGTCTAATTTGCACATGCTGTTTTGGCAACTGTCTGTGCAATTTTCAACACGCAGAACTGCATGCCTGCCCTTTGGAAACTGAAGCTCTTTAGCAACCCTTCATGTAAAATTCCCTATTTTTCTTTCATTGAATTAAGCTGATCTGAGAACTGTGAGCCCTTTTTTTTTTATTTATTATTATTATTATTTAAAGGGAACCAACAGAGAATATTACAAACGTCATCCTTAAAAATGAGTTAAGAGTATGATTGACTTTGAAATCACTTTAGTCATCTAGTGTTTAAAGAGGTTTATTCTGATTAACTGACCTGAATGTTAACAGAACTGGAATTTTAATTTGTATTCAGACTGTAAGAATATCATCCACTCAGATGAGACAGTGTTGTTTAATTAGGTCTAGTAGTTAACTCAGAAGAAAGTAAATGTACTGCTAGAGGTTTGGAAGACTGCTACAGGCTCCTGGGATTTGCAGGAGTTTGGAGAAGCTTAAAAAATAAGAAGTCAGTAGTTTTAGGAATTAGAAATGAGTGCTTAGAAGGTATTGGGAAGGTTCTGCAAAGTCTGTAGTCAGCATCTTTTAACCTTGCTCTTCCCATTAGTGTAATGACCTTGGAAAGATTTAAAATTGTGCAATCCAATAAATAAAGTAAATCATAGATATGTAAGGTCCAGTTTCTGTGATTCCAAAGAAAGCACTCAGATATTATGATAAATGTGATATCTAGCCTATCTTCCACAGGATTCTTCGTGTTTCATTTATGATGTGAATGATCTGTGAAAATTAGAAGTAACATATACGCCACAGACAGCAGCCATTAATAGCAACAGGATATTCTTTACAATTATATTTTGGATCAGTGCAGTTTTTTCTATAGTTGATATAATAAATTATACATATTCTTTGAACTTACCATGCCCACTAGTTTAATACATTGTTGAGACTTTGCTTCTGATTTGGGGGGTTTTGGAGGTGGTTGTTGTTATTTTGGAGCATTTTGTTTTTAATTGAAAGAAACACTGCAAATTTGACATATTTTTGACGAAAATAACAAGGCAAGCACAAAGCCAACTGAACTGACAAAATGAGACAGAAAAAGGGAACTATTCTTTAAAGTTATAAATGTGAAAATTGATTCAAGAACACTAGCTGTTTTCAGTTTTTTATTACAACATAGTTTAAGGACACCCATGTTCTTACAAACTAGAGTTTATGTTCTGATATGAAAATATAATTAACACTTAAATTGACACTTTATGTCCTGTGGAGTGGAATTTTTCTGCTCTCAAATGCAAGAAATTTGTAAAGAAACATGGTGGCAGTAAAACATCTAAACATCTTAAGTAGGGGTGCCCTCCTAGAGGAGCCCTGGGAAGGGTGACTAATTTGATTTTGCTCAGTAGCTCACTTTGGGCTTGCCTACACCTGGAGGAGCAGGAAGGGTTTATCAGATGGGGCTGCCTAGGAGGCTGAATGCCCGGGCTCCAGCGGCTGCCACGGAAAGGGTTGTGTGTCACCCTGCCAAGTCATCTGCAGACACTTGTTAAGCACCTACCTAAGGTACTCTGGGGACAAGGCTGCCGAGTGGTTGGTTGTGAGCAGGCTGACATTTCTGCACCGTTAGTTCGCGTGGCTTTTCAAATACACTGAGAAGAACAAGTACTTGGCAGTGCATTTTGAGTTGTCCACTGGACTTCCCTGTCACCTCAGAAGAGTCACATTTTCAAATTCACTGCTTTCCCTATGTTCACTTTTAGTCCCAGTGGTTTGCTGGCTGGGTTATATGAAAGCCTGTGATGCAGAAGATACTTGCTAGACCAAAAGCTCTTTCTCTAACTGCTTGAAGTAAATGGAAAGACTCTATGTAGCAAAGCAGCACAAAAAAACCCTCCAAACAAACACAGCTGTCGTTGTTATTACAGTAATGTTGAGAAGCTCAGCTAGCTGAAGTCACAAGTGAGATGCATTTCTATAAACATCACAGCAAACACCCTGCACAGCCGCTCCTGAATTCTCTGTATAGAGTGTGTGCAGGGAGGGCACAGGCTTCAGCACAGCTCATCATTTGCTGCAACGGTAATTTTCCAAAGCCAACACAAAATGTCTCTTTAAGAACTAGAAAGGTTTGGAAGAGAAAAGGTATTCTTGGAAAGGTACCTGTAGAATCACAGAATATGGATTTTATTGCCATTACGTTCTAACATTCCAAGCTTCATTGTCAAAATCTATAAACACAGTGTTCAAACAAATTACACAGTGGGGCTCTTCTGGGGCTTTTTAGATTCAATCTTGTTTGATTGTACAGTAGCTTCATCTTAATACTTCTGCTTAGGTAGTAGTGAAATCATGCACTATTTCCATCAAGGTAGAAAACAAAACCTCATTTTGCTCAATGGAGCAAAGAAAGAAATCAACAGCCATTGTTTTCAGGTGGCAACAAATTTCTACCAGCTTGATACAGATGACAAACACAGGTTTCAGCTGAGAAGGATGACCATGATGAACAAGGACAAACTGCATCCCATGCATTCAGAAGAATGATACTAACTAGTAACACTCCACACGTTCACAGTATGCACTGCACCGAAATAAGTGCTCAACTGTGGTCTTCATTTCCCAGATGTTTCAGTGGATTGCTGCTAAATCCCTCCCTTCTTTACCATGTAATGACAATAATCCGATTAACATTTAAGAGATATTCTGCCCTCACCATACTGGAAAGTCAGTGCAAATGAACGGGTAGCCAGTAGCACACGGAAAGCACAGCTGAGTGCTGAGCGGTGGAAACACAGGGCAAAGCTAACAGAAATACTTCCGTCAGGGTACACTGTGCATCGTTACTCCTCTGAGAAGCTGGGGAGGTATAACGTCTGTTTTTTCTTTGCATAAAGGCTCTCAAACATGGATACTTTCTCAACAAAATGTCACAAAGCAGGAGACTTACATAGATGGCAGTCCCCTCCCTAGCTTTTATCAGCCCACATTTGCAGAAGAAATCGCGGCTCTCCTTGCCTGTGTTAATGAGCAGTGTGAGAAGATGCAGCAATACACTGGTCAGTGGTGCAACAAAACCAGGTCTAGTTCTGGAAACTTTCAAAAAATGGAGACAAAATCCCAGGGAAGGGACAACAGGAGCTATCTGATATTTCAATACCATAACTGAGAAGAAAAGATTGAAAGAACCTGATTGGTTTTGTCTAGGGAAAGAAGATCAAGGAAGGGCATGATAATAGCCTGGTACTATGGAGAAGGTTGATTTACAGGGGGTGATGGTTAGTTATTTCCCTTCTCCACTGGAGGTAGGACATCAGCTTAAGAAGAAATGAGCTTAATTTGCAGAAAAAAAAATACTTAGATTGGATATTATGGAAAGCTTTCTGCTTATTAGGAGAGTTAGGTAATGGAACAGACTCTCTAGGTTAGTTTTAGATCTCATTCTGTGAAAGGCTTTTAAGACCGTGTTACACAGGCAAAGATGACAGTAGTACACCAAGGATAACGCATGTGTAGATGTAACTTAGACTGTACAGCACAAGGAGAGGACATGCAAAATTTCCTTCAGTCCCTCTTTGTGCTCTCCTGATCAGGAGGGGACATAGTTCAGCCTAGGGAAGGTATGTACAGCTGCTCAAACACGCCACTAACCTGACACAATGTCACTGAAATTTTGGTTTTATTTCATAGAAAAATGGGAAGTGATCGGAAAAGTTCCATTTCTGGAATGAATTATTTCACTTTTAATTTTCTTTTTAGTAAATCATATATTCTTCTATGTATTTTCAAAAGTCTGCATCAAAACATACATTTTGGGTTTATTGAAATAAAATTTACAAACTGAGCAAAAATTGCAGTTACTCATAGTTTTCAGGGAATTTCAGAAATTTAGGTTCTTGTTTGGAGAAGAAGCAAACCTCAGATGTGCTAAGTCATTTGTATCTTGGACCAGCTCTGCTTTCCACAGCATTTGCGTGACCTTGGGCCCTTGGCAGCTGGCAGGGCTCCGCAGGGTGCCCAGGGGAAGTACGGGGAACCTGCACTGCTCAGAGCTTCCAGAGAGTTTCCAGAGAGTTGTGGGCTGGATTGGGCTTCCCGTCTTGCTGCCTTGTCCTCAGCACTGCCACCGCCCGCCTCTCCAGGGGACCCGTGGAGGACAGCCTGTGCACATCTGCGGCTCGTCCCCTCTTCCCCAGTTCAACAAAGGCTTTAATCATCCCTGTAGGTTTTGCGAGACTGTATTTCATTTAGGGGGAATGAGAGAAAGGGATGAGAATCTCAGAGGATTCTGTATCTGAATCATGGCTAAAGTTCAAACAAACTACTTCGTGCACTGGAGTGGCCAGGCAGCTGCAGGCACTGCAAGTCGCAGAATGAGACCTCGGTGGGCAAAAGGCGATGTGTTCCTGAGCTGACTGACATTATGGTGGTTTAAGCAGATTCCTCCAGAGCAAGCCCAGACTGGAGAGGTCCGTTTAAGACATCAGCCATCTCTTCATGAAGTAATCCGCTAAAGAAATAGCACTGGGCAGATGAAAACCTGGGAAGGTAATAGAAGCTGGGGGAATGGAAGCTGGTGCCTGAAACAATTAAGAGTTCAGAGGTGAGTCAGAGAAAAAACAACTGCTTTTTATTAAAAATTCATTTCAATTTCATGGGCAGGCTGGAGAAGTAATTCCAGCACAGTCTGACTTCAGAGAAATGCCTCCCAGATAGCAGCATACAGAATAGCTAAACAGTACCAAGAAGACGTAAGACAGAAGTATTATCATTAGAGCAAACTTGTACCAGCTAGACATGCCCCGGCCAAAGAACGCTACAGAATTGAAGTGAAATGTCCTTGGCGCAGGGAAATTGACAGGCTCTCTGCACAAACTCCTCTCACCAAACTCTCCAAAATCATATCAAGTCTAATATCTCGGATCCAATGATGCCCCAGGTTTGGAGCATTACATCACCCGCACCCAGCTCCATTGGCTAGTCCTACCCTGCGGACAAGACATTCCTTCTTGCACCTTTTCAAAGCTGCTGCTTCTCAGGATTTAACTCTTTGAAGGCTGTCACCTAGGCACAATCTAAAGTTTTGACTGATACATATATACATGTATTTAATAGAAGAGGTTTTGTTAGTCACAGCTTGAAACTCCAAAGGAACAGCCATGTCTCTTCAGATTATTCCTCAGCCTTCACTGCAGAAAAATTAACTATGTATTTTTTGTCCTTTGGGAAGAAAAAATCAAGTTGTCAGTGATCATACAGAAAGCAGAATATGCCGGATCAAGAATACTATGCAGCCTTGGTAAACAAGGAATTTATAAGGGGAAGAGAAGGGCTGCGTCTGCTGCAGTGTAACAAAAAATTCCTCTAACTGGTTAATTAGATTAATCAGTGGTGCTGCAAAGAAAAGATGCTGCAGATGCAGGTTAGCTCTGCCTTGCTTGAATTTGTATTGCTCTATTTCAGTTTGCATCCAAAAATAGCTGATAGATCTAGACAGTGTTGCAGGAAAAAGAGTGGGGTACATCTGTGTGTATATATTTGGTGCGTGTGTGTTCTTTCCCCTTTCCAAATTTCCAGTTTGCCTAGTAAGTGTGAGAAATCAGTTTCATAAGATTACTGCCCAAAATCAGTAGATGAAACCCATTGCATTCTAAGTAATTTGGTTATATAACTTTAAAAAAAGAAAACCCACAGGGAAAAAAAAAAACCCCACACATAGAAAGATGCAAGGAAGTTTCTGGAAGATCATATCTTGCCTAACTTTCCTTTTTTTTTTTTTTTTTTTTTTTTTTTTTTTTTTTTTTTTTTTTTTTTTTTTTTTTCCTGAAGAAATGTTGTTCCAGGGAGTGTCTGACTAGTTCTGCAGCTTGGCAAAAAAGCCAGACGTTACCTCATAGCTGCGGCCAGACAGCCCATTTCTATGCCAGGCAACCACTGCAGAAGCACACAGCACAGGGCCCTGCTTGATTAGCACTTCTGCTGTTTCAAGAGTCCTGGAGTGTTTTGTTCAAGGTGGGCTGCTGAGTGGGGACTCGGTGTGCTTTTGTGCAAATGAGCTTGCAGGCAGGGGGAGGCATGTGGGGCGAGGGGAGCTGGGGGGAAGGGAGGCAAAGGGACACAATAGGGGAAGACTGCATTAATATTCCACATTCGTGTTATCTTTGGGAAACAGGATCTATTTGATCTGACCTGGTCAAAAAAAAAAAAAATAAAAACAACCCACAAAGTACCACATCCTAAAGGTCAGAGTAGAAGAAAGAGATGGGGAAACAAAGAGCTGTAATGACAGAACAGGTCAAACTGAATTAAATGTTTAATTGTCTCCCTTGTGCCTCATCAAATAGCAGTCTTTAAAGCAAGAGGGATCTTTTCTTCCAGCAAAAAAATTACCAATTCATCAGTGAGTTAGAAGGTGACGAGTGTTTGTAAACATTATAGTCAATATAATTTTCTCATCCTCTCCCTCGTTGATTTACCGTGTTAAACTGTGCCATTTACCTAGTAAAGCTGTGTCTGCATGCTGTATACCATAAATTCTGGGGTCCCCACACAAAATTACAGCTGTCCAGCATTACTCTGATGTGCTTTTTAGCAAACTGTACCATCTGCACAAGAGAAGGGCAAATAGCAGGGCACCGAGCAGGCAGAGATGCTCAGCCCTGGGCTACCGCACCTCCTCCTGGCAGTGTCCTAGGGCGACTTCTTCCAGCAGCTGAGATGTGGTTCAGTGCTCGGGAATGGAGACAGTCTGTGCAACGAGCTGGGACCGTGTAATAGCCCAAGTTCACATACTGGTGTCGCACCTAGCTGTGGGGATGCTGTAGGGCACTGGAGCTTCATGACCTGTCCTGTTAGATGGCCTCTGTTCTTGTAAACGATAGTAGAAATTTCTGTTTGGAAGACAAACCCCACATTTTAATAATTTAACTTTATTTCACGATAACTACTAATAAAGTTACCCTTCAGTCTGAGAGTACTGCATGATTGTTAGCAAATTTGATATTAGCCAATTTTCCCAATGAGAAAAGTTATAGATAAAGAGGTAAAATTAATTTATTTTGGTCACATATAAGGTCATCAGCAGGATCAAGCCCTTAACAACTCTTGCCTCTGAGTCTTGTGTTTGACCCCTAATGTAGGATGTTCACCCATGGGAGATGTGAATCAGTTCTTATTCAAGACTTCTCCTGAAACTTCTTCTAAGCCTTTTTTTATTATTTTTTGGGGGAACTTACAAAGAAAAGCAGTTTCCCAAATATTTAAGAACGTCAAATGGAAGTTGGAAGAGGAGTGAGAGAGACTCAAATGTTATGCTGATTGACCTAGGATAAAAGTGGGATCCATCTGACCCAGTTAAGACGAAGTCCAACTGCTATATTATAAGGCCCAACAAAATGTATCAACACCAGGGACAGAGAAACCACAGTAGGAGCTTTTCCAAGATTTCAAAGAAGAGATGTGCTCTGGACTTTCCTAGCTTCACACAAGTGGGCTAAGAGGCTGGTAATTCCAGTCCTCTCTCCAGTTACTGCACTGGAGTACCGTTGTTCCAGCCAAGTCCTTCTGCTCAGGATATCACACACAGAGGGCTGTGCTCTGGAGGTATTACCTAGGCTGTGTGCTTGCTAGAAACATCACAAGCTCATTGGGGCCAGAAGAGAAGGCAATGGAGATTCCACCACTACCAGCAATTCTGTCATCACACAGCCAGATGTGCAGCTACTGGGCTTTGAGTCTGTTGGTGCATTCGTAGGCAACCTGACAGCTTCAGCTGTGGCCCCATTTGCAAAACCAGCACCAGTTACAGCTGGGAAACTGGACTAGCCCATGAGACTGAGGTGAACAGTGGACACTTGCTGCATTTGGTCTTTTTGGGGATTTCCCAGAGCTGTGTGTTACTGGCTCTCAGATCACTGGCTCAAAACCATTTGGCTGCTTGGCTGCATGTAGGTAACATAGTAGTGGTGTTTGTGGGTGCAGGTGTCTGTACCAGTAGTAACCGTAGTATTACCAGAGCTTTCCTATGCTGCAGAATACAGCTGATTCCCTGGACTCCAGGGAGTCCCATGGGGCTTTGTGGAGACTCCAGTCACAGGACTGCAAAAGAGGAAAAGAAGGAAATTGAAGAAGGAAGAAGAGAACTTCCTTTTTGGCAAATACGAAGTTGGAGCAGTGAGGATTGCTGGGTGCTGTGAACTGTGCTGGCTATGTCACTCTGCATCCCTCCGAAGCTCTTCTCCAGATCACTAGAACAAGTACATTTAAATCCCATTTTACAGTCACCATAGGACCAGATCATTTTGGGTCCAAATTCCTTTTTTAGCAAAGTTAAGTTTCGTGTAGAGTAAATTTCCTCAAACTTTGGCCTGGTGCTTAAAAACACACCCTTGGCACATGGGAGCAAATGCTAAGCCACTCTGCTCTGCTCTGGCTTTTCCCCCAGTGTGAGGGGATTTGCGTTTTGTTACAGTTTCTCATATCAATGATGACAAAAGAACATGGGCATCTCTGCTTCCAGGGAAGTTCTGGACTTCGGGTTGTTCGTAAACTCTTCGTTTGGCTACTTTAGATTATAATCTTGCTGCGGACACCTCATGTGGAACTCCTGCCGGGTGAAACCCAGGAGGCGATTTTGCTCACACTGGGTCTGTGCTGCAGCATCCTTGCACAGGTTTGGTAGAGAAGGTGAGGAGGCGATTGGTCACACCTCCCCATAGGGCACATGCAAGTGCCCTGCGAAGTGATTGCGTATGGCAAGGGAGAGCCCATGGCTTTGCTCAAAGCCCTGTCTGCCCCCATATGACTACAAGTACCAGAAACAGCTGCAGAGACCTGGCTGGGCAGAAGAACCTCATGAGCTACTAGTCATGCTCCCATGCAGCAGAAGCATGTGCTCAGAAAATGCAGCTGGGGGAATTTAAGGTGTTGGAGGTCAAGGTACACAGTGAAAACCTCAAGGACAGTTTCAAACCAAGCACTAAGTTCATCTTACCAGCCTACACCACAACATAGATGGAAGGATGGATGGTTTGTACAATGGGAGTGGGAAAAACTAGTTAAATATATTTATGGGATACAGTGGAAGAAACGCATTAAAAAGGAGAAATCCTTGACTTTAACCAGATCCTCCCCTCCAGACAAATTGGAAGCAGTTGGTGGAGACTTGTAGGGTGATGGACAGAAACAAGAACCAGCCCTGCTTACCCTGATCCGGAATGGCAAAGCTGACAGTCCCAGATGTGGTCAGGAAGAGGTTCTATTTGTACAGGGAACGGGAGGAGGAGGACGCTTATTGTTGTGTCTCGGTGCGGATGCTGGGAATTTAGCTGTACATGTAGGCATTGCCCATTGGGAAATAGGTATGGATGGAGCTGCAGTTTTCTCAGAAGATAACAGAGGTATTAACATTAAAGAGTAGAGATTGTTTGGGGAGGAACAGAAGGGAATGAGAGAAGAGAGAGCTATTTGAGAACGAAAAGGATTTATTAGCCTTTGAAAGTGGCGATCTGAGAGAGGCTGGAATGGGGCTGCTGTGTCATTATGGGTTGCAGTTGGAGATGTTTCAGAGAGTAAACTAGTAATAGAAATATTTTATAGGCCACCTGACCAGAAAGAACAACTGGACTGTGAAATGACTGTGCAAATAAAACAGGCATGTAAAAAGGAGAGAGTGGTAGGAATTGAAGATTTTAACTACCCAGGCATAGACTGGAATACATTAAGGGAAGGAAAATAAGGCTGGAGGTATGTTTGCAGATCAGACACAGGCCTGCTTTCTAATTCAGCCTGAGCATCAATTGCACAGCTTGGGTATTACAAAGGGACTGCATGAGGACATGCACAATGGGGGAGAGCCCTGGGGAGGCAGCTTTGACAGGCTCCAAGGAAAAAAAGATTTTAAAGGTGGATTGTGAAGCAAAGGATAAAGAAAGAAAAAAAAAAAAAAAAGAGAGAGAAAAGAAAGGAATAGTGGCTTTGGTCTGAGAGGTCTTATAGCTTGAATTTCAAATATTCAGTTTTTATTGGGCTCACAGTTCCACAGAAGCAATCAGTGCTGTGTCTGCAAGTGTCAAATCATGACCCACTAATGAATTAAATCCTGCAGCAACTCAGCTTTACCCCAGGTGAAGCTCTGTCTGCCATTAGTTAGGCCTGGGGAAATGGGGCCTATAATGAAACTCTGGCCCTAGTGACACCAATGGTAAAAGTCAGACTGGATTTAACGAGGCCAAGACTTCGTGCCTGATGCTCGTAATCTCGTTAGGCAGGAGGATGATGAGGGGGAGTGGGAGTATAAAGTTGGTTTGAGGAGCCAGGGAGGCTCCCTAGTGGGAAGCAATGTCTAGGGTTTCATTGCCTGCCATGTGCACCTCTGAAAGATTCATCAAAGCGTGGGAGACCTACCATTAAAGGTAATGATTTCAGACCACTAAGAGGAAAGCTTGAGACCATTAGCATCTGCATCTCTGAGTGCACAACCAAAAGGATTTGGCAAAGATTCATTCACCAAGTATGGCTCGGGTGGCCTTGTGCCAGGTCCTGGGCCACGCGCTCCTGGAGGCACAACCATCTCTCCATGCTGAGATGAACACCTGAGCCTGGGGTCAGCTGGCGCCAGGGGCTGGTACCTGCAGGCTGCACTGCTGAAGGGTCTGGCTGCGCACTAGGGAGCCCTGCAGGGACAGCAGGGACAGCAGAGCCGCAGTACTGCAGCCCAGGGACCTGCTCGTGCTTAGAACTTAGAACTGTCAAGCTGCTCTGAACGTGTATTGGGTTTTTGTTTGGGCTTTTTATTTGGTTGGGGTTTGGGGTGGTTTTTTTCTATCACTTTGGAGACTCCTGCCTTGCTAGTTCATTTTGTTGGCTGATTCAGCGGTACTGTTACCAGCTATATATGAACATGAATGATTTTTGAACTTTTTTTTTAAATTGGGGAAAAATTAATATCTTCTAGGCAGAGTACTGTGTATGCACATGTATCAAATGGACAAGGAATAGCTCATTTTTGAGCATTGTGGCTGTCATGACTCATGCACACTTTTCTTCAGAGCGTACGCATGACTTTACCTCATATTTCCTATCTGGGAAAAAACCAAAGATCAATAGCATAGTAGGTAAATCTGAGAGGTTTTAGGACTTGCAGATAGGTCTGAAATAGCTGCAGGTATGACACATAGTAAGATACGAATTTTACTGCAATTGTGGAGCTATTGCCAAAAAATAGCCTTCCTGTTTTATTCCTTTGTATTAAAAAAAACTAAAAAAAACAAACAAAAAAAATCCCAGTGTGTGTTTAGGGGAGGTGGAAGGAAGAGGTTGTAAAGAATGAGAAGAAACCTCAAACCCCGGATACCAAAAGGTGCCAATGAATCACAGCTCTCTTAGTCACCATTACTGACTGCATGAATCAATAGAAGACTGACTATTAAATAACGATTCAATCTTTATATAAAATATTACCTGATAACCAACCAGTCTATTGTCAGTGAATGCCTCATGAAAGAGTCAGACTGAGATCTCCAAAGAGAGGCAGCTCTGTGTGCAATCATTTAGCAGGAAAACCAAAAGCTGAGTATTAAGAGCATTTAAAAAAAAAAATCTATTACTATAAATATATTTAAGTTTTTAATTGAATGAGAATGAGCACTCCTGTAAAATTATTTGGTGCACAAAGGCTACCAGAGAGAAAGGCAATTATATTTGTGTTGCAAATGTTTGTGCTGTGATGGGGGCCCAATCTGCTGGGGAAGCTGTGGGTCGTGAGTGATTCAGGCTGTGGCACAGAGGGTGGAAGCGGACCCTGTGCTGGGCACTTGGTGTCTGCGTGTGGCCAGAAACCCTGTCTTGTGCAGCCAGGCATTGCCCAAGCACCCGGCCCTTGTGCAGCTCTAAACGGCAGCAATCATCAATCCAAACCCAGTAATTTGCAAACTATGTGGGTTCCTATTTGTGCACGGCAGTGGGTGCTGCTAGTGTCCAGAACCAAGGACACATCCACTGTGACTACTGCTTGCAAAAATGTTGAATCAAATGAAAATGCCCCTTTCCTCCTTTTGTTCCTCTCCCAAACTTTTCAATTTGGCAGACAAAAGTCACCATGTCCTGGCCTTCTGTGTCCCCCCAGTACCACTGAAAATGGTGACTATTCAAACAGATTTTTTTTTTTCAGTTGGTAATATATTTTGGAGGTGAGATTATGTGCATTTTTTCATTAAAACTGAGATTTTGAAGAACAAGCATGATCTGTGACAATTGTCTCAGAATTTCTAATCCATTTTCCATCTCCTTTACTCTTTGGTGAAGAGTTTTCATCTGCTCTCAATAAAGAGTACTTATTAAATGAATCTTCTAGAACTGGTAGGGTGCAATAAAGAGATTTTTAATCCCTTTTTACCTCAAACAACATGGGGCAAGCAGGTATTTTCAGTTTGATTCACTTGGAGTTGTTGTGGGGGCTTTTAAGAATTTGGTTGTGCTTCTCAAATCTACTCAGGATTTTAAGCGGCATCTGATCTCCTAATTTCTAAAATGTAATTTGTGACAATGCTTTCGAGATGCTTAAACTTCCTAAAAGGCTCCTGACTGCTAACTCATAGTCAGAGAGCAAGGCATCCTTGATGTGGCTGGCATGGCGGGGTGTGCTGTTGTGTGTGGTGGGACACAGGGGTGAGTGCTGTGCCAGCTGCTGCTTGCTGAGACCTAAATCCTCTTTGGCCTCTGCTGTCTGCAAAGCTGCACCTCCTCCTCCTGCAGCAGGAGCCGCCGGGATGCTGCAGTCTGTGAGAGGGCTGGAATTTGTTCTGCAAGAGCCAAATGTTGATCTGTGCTGCTGATGCTTATGATAATTAAAGAATAGAAGCAAAATGATTAATCAGGTTCTTTTCTAAGGCATGGAGAAAGATAAAGGCCTGGAGTGGGGCCACTGAATTTGACTAAAACTTAGCAGTATAGGAAGATTTTCATCAATTACTGGCTCATTTTTTTTCCTCAGGCTTTCTAACCCATCGCTTTAACTTACTGGCTTAAGACACTCCTTACACCCACATCACATTTTGCCTTCGGCCATTCTGCTGCTCTTGACAGCTGTCTGGGGCAAAAGGAAATCACCCAACCACAAATGTTGTCTCCTAACTTCATAACAAGGGGATCTGAAGAAGTCAAACCCTTGATGGTTCAAACCTTACTTTAAAAAGTGAGCTAAAATTAGGACCTGAAAACCAGGCATTGCCTTCTGCCACCCCAGCTGTATATCTAGTTGGGCTGCTGTGTACACAAATTAATAGCAATTAGCAGCAATTTGAAAATGGTTACCTGAATTGCTGAAGTTAAGGTGATAATTAGAAGCCAAATCACAGCCACTCGGTGCTGCTGTTTTGTACCTGTTTGGCAATGCAGATCAGTGGGTAAGCGCTGGGCTGTGGCTGACCTCTGCAGGGGCTGGGTGCCAGCTGCTGGTGGGTGGCAGTGTCTGGGGACAGGTCAAGAGTGGCAGGGCATATGGGCAGAGCGGTTTGCCCCCGGCAGTGCCAGGTGGGCAGGACAGTCTCGACAGGATGATCAGTGTTCAAGCTAAAGCTATATCGTGTCTGGCACTGATGTGGCTGCTGACCATCCCAGGGTAGGGAAAAGGGAGAGGTGCCTTTGAGCCCACCCAGACCTTGTGAACTATGCCAGAAGATGCAGAGCCCCGGGCACACAGCTCACCGTGGAAGCAGGTCTTCCTTGTGCAAGCTGCTTGGTTGTCTTTGTTGTGCACGAGCCGTGAATGTGCCTCCTGTGCCTCGATCACAGAATCGTTTAGGTTGGAAAAGACCTTTGAGACCATCAGGTCCAACCGCTGTGTGCTTGTGTTAGCCCTGCCCGCAAGCACAGCTAGTCACATGGGTGACAGCTACTCTGGTGGCACATTTTTGGATGCCTAGTGAAGATTTAAGTTCTTGAGGGTTTTGGTACAGTGTCACCTCTGTACTGTAGGTGTTCAGTTTGGTATGCTGTACATCTGAAACATGCTGAGGAAAGGGTGTCTGGGAGGGAGTGGCATTAAAGGGACTGGGAATAGGCTCATGCCCTGACACTGCTTACGGCCATTACAGATCAATGGTGTTCAACTTGTGCTGAGTTGTCTGCCGATGGTCCCTACAACAGGTGGATCAAGTAATGACTGAAAAATAATAAAAACCTGCTCTGTCTTCCTACACAGACAAGCTAGCAAACAAACCGCAGGAAAAGAAATGCAAATTAATGAGCTGGAGGTGTTTAGGGTCTTCTGTTTTCTCTGCAAATGGGTACAAGGGAATCTTGGGGTTGCTTTGGGAAGGTCAAGGGTCCTTTAAATATCAAAAGCTTGAGGGATCCAGCTGGATCTCACTCAGATAGCTCTGTCCGAAGACAAGGCTGACAATGAACTGCCTTTTAATTGCTTCATGTTTTATTTAGACCTCTTCTTCCTTTGAATCTGTTTAGAAAAATGTACACTCAGTCATTCTTCCACACCCCTGTCCACTTCCACCGAGAGGAGGAATGGGGAGGTGGTTGTGGTTTTAGTGTCAGTGTGACTCTGCCTGTCTGAACTAGTAAGAGATTAAGCAACTTGCCCAAGGTCACAAATAATTCACTGGCTTTCCTGGTGATTTTCAATGCAACACGTGCTCCAGCACAAGTCCTCTTTGGAGAGTTTCTATTTCATTTTTACTATGGCTACCTGTATATGATGACTTTCCATTTTTCGTACAATTACCAGTGCACAGCCTGAAAGCCTGGGTTGAAGGAAAGTTGGTACATTATTCCTGTTTGAAAATGGTTGAGGATATGAGCCTTTCAGTCTTCACTGTTCTTTCTCCAAATGTGTGTTGGAAAACCTTGAAGGGTTGTTCTTGTGGCCCTGAAATGTACTGCCCAGTTCTGATTTCAGTTTTCAGCTATGACATGTGGCTGTAAGCTCAGCTGCCCACATCCCTGACCCCATTGCTAGCTGTGTGGTCAAACGCTCTAATCTTGAGAAGAACAGTTGGAGGTTCATGGTGTTGCTCCATGGTGCATTCAACAGGGACAGAAACAAAACTGCAAAGCAGCAACTACTGGCTATTAAAAAGCATAATTAAAAATTTAATTACGTCAGAAAATAGTAGTGTCACTGGCTTGAATTGCAAATCCCGTGGCAGGCCAAGTAAGAAATTCAGGTTTCCAGAAGGACTCTTGTTGGATGTACTTACGAGAGTGGAGTGAGAGGATGGAATCTGGGTAAGATGGGCAATGGGTGCCATACCTGTCCCAGTTAACCACCCTCCCCAAACTACCTTCCTTCCCTAGCAGTCTGCCTGACTCCCATTGCTATACTGATCTGATGGTCTAAGTCACCTACTCTTATTTACATTGCCCCCAGGGCTTGTTGGATTGGAGCACATTTCCTCTCTTGTTACAGTTGATGAATGCAGCCCTATTAAAATATCATCTCATCCTCGCACTAGATTGCAGTCTAAGATAATATGTGTTTTTTCTATATCGTTTATACAAGAAAGATTATGTGAAATGCCAGACCCAGTAAATATTTCAAGATCCACTGCATTGCTGAGAACAGTTTCTCTCCGGGCATATGTTTCGGAGCCAAAGAAAACTCTTTAAAAATTTCCTTCCTGTTTAATTTTTTTAAAGGGCATTTTCCCTATATCTCTTACTGAAATGACAAGTTGTCATGTTCTGTGATCTTATTACAGTTGCAGATGTAACTCAGCAGGGAATCTGCCCAAGTTTACGTTTAAAATCAGAAGACCCTGATTCTGATCTTTTTTAATCAGTTTAAATCTTTCTATGGTGTAGGACTTCCAGCTTTACCTCATTGTAATCAAGATCAGAATTGCTCCTACTCCTAATTATAACACTTAACTCCTGTGTAGTGCTTTACACTTTCCAGCCTCTCTATATTCATCAATTAATTAATCCCCATAGCATTATTACATTCCCACAAAAAAATGGGAAACCAAAGCACGAGGGTGAGAAGAACTTGCCAAAAGGCGGAGGTGGCGGGGCTGGAGCTGACACCAGGGACGCAGTAGCCTGGGTCCTTCCCTGCCTCCCCCCAGCTGCCCTCTCCTGACTGCTGTCATCACACGAAACATCACCCAGAGGATCCTGGAAAGATCCCACAGTGGGATCTGGGTTCCTCTGGATTTTAGGTACTAGGTGACAGTTTAGAAAAACAAAAGGTTGTAAATCACATCTTTCTGGAAGAGCTTGCCAGGTGCCTCAGTGCCACCTGCCAGTCCATGCACATTGCTGAGCTTTTATCAGGATGGGGCCAGGGGGATGTCCAGGCCTAGAGAGAAAACCTCAGGCCACCGAAACCTTCCCTTAGAGAGAGATACATATCTCTGGAAAAGCACGTTTAGAAGTGGCCATATGCCTGAAAACCTTACAGATCTGTACACCTAATGCAAGCAAAGGTGGTGGTCTTTAACCTCAGCGAAACCAGATTTGTCCCCTATTTCAAGCGTTTGCTCCATGCTCTGATGACCTCACTGTCCTGGGCTGAAGTTAGGCAAGGTTAATGGTAGTGAGGAGCAGAACAGCTCAGGGAGAAAGAGAACAGCCCCAGTTCTAATCCCAGTGTCTTTTTGCAGTTCATTCTTCCTCAAGCCTGTACTGGGCGGATTGTCCTTCCGAGCGTGCCTGCGCAGGGAGATTCCCTTGCACGGTTGTGTCACAGCAAATGCCCTGTGCAAGCTGCACCAGCATAAATCCCTGCGTGGATTCTGGAATAAAAGTCACGGCTGCACAGAGACATGCTTCCAGAATAAGATAAATTTTATTCCAAAATAATATGCAGGCAGGATATATTAGTGGCCTATCTATAGTGGATTAATTATTCTAGTACAGCTGTTCTGGGAAGGTATTTCCCTGTAGACAAGCCCACAGAGGGTAAAGGGGAAATGTGAGCTTGTTGAGGGATTAGGCAGAAGGGTGGGACGTTGAAAGGTTCAGCTAAACTTCAAATAAATGAATTCAAACCCTTGGAGGTTTCCCCATCACTTCTCATGGAGATCAGATCGCTTCTATCAAAGAGAGAATAAAAAGGACTGAGATGCAAATTTTTTCTTGCTAAGTTGGTTAGTTGGAGAGGGAAAAAGAGAGAAGTGACTTCAAGAAGAAAAGCAGGTTACATGGACTTCAGATTATGTGATTTTTGGAAAGTGTGAGTCATTAGGAAAGAAGAGGGGAGAAAAAATAATTTTCTCTGGTCGCTATGCAGTAATGCAGAACAGTTGTTCCTGTGTTTATTTCTCTGTTTTCCAGCATGGAAATTGTTGGCATGCACCGTTGTGAGATAGGGATTGTGCAAACTCAAATAGAAAAACAAATATTCGCTAATACAATAGCAGCTGATGCCAACTGTAACACCTGATGCAAATATGTTAAACTTATCAGAGGAGGGATCATTAAATGAAACAAGTATTCTTTTAACTTTCATTTCCTGAAGGGACTTTGATTTGTTTGGGGTTTTTTAAGAGTAACTGGAACAACTGCACTGGACTGGAGGTGCACACCAAGGAAGGGCAGAGAGATTAAATCTTTGATTTCTCCTTTTCTCTTAGAGTCTGAAAGTAGAGAAAAGTTCTTCATTAAAAATAGGGGCAGCAGGAGATTGAATGGTTTCTTCTTCATACAGTGTATTAATGCTTTGAATCAATATTTCATTAATATAATTCATTCTTATGTGCCTTTCTGCTTTTTCTTAAGAAAAATTGAAAATCAAACGCAAGCAAAAACAGCTGTACTTTGTGTCCCCCTGAAGGTCCTCTCTCCTCTGCATGTGGGTGTTTGTCCCTTTCCCCCATATTACTTTCTTTTTAAGTCTTGAGGCTGATAAAAGTCGGATTATTTACCAAATTGTTTATCTTGTTGCCTACAATAAAATCAGCCCTTTCCAAGGAAATTAACTTAAAAGTAGTCAAGTCTCCTGACATGGTATTGTCTGTTGAAAATGCCTCCGGTCATGGCTGCTTTTCTTAGATTGGTTACAGGTACATGAATCATTGCAGCATTTTTCTCTCGCTTTCTCTAACCTGGCTTTTTGTTTGTTGATTGTTTGTCTTTTGGGTGTTTTGAGCAGATCCGTGAGCAGAGTCATGCAGGACATGTTGCAGCATTAACCTGGGCTGCCAAGCAGCTCTTCATTACACACCTTGTACACAGTGTTCAGTGCGTGGCTGCTCCAGGCCCTGGCAGAGTTTGTATCCCTGTGGTTGTTGTTACTGCCTGTAGAGAGCTCAGTGGCCTCTGCCCTATGTGCCATGTGAGGCTGCAAGTTCTCCGAAGCTGGAGCCACCTCAGCACTGGCTGATGGCTTAGCCTGAGCATCCTAACAGTGCCATGGCAAATCCCTGCCCGGGTGATCGTGTCCTTGGTCTTTCTCTGTTTACTTCTGTGTATGAGGGCACCCTCTGTGCAGAGGCGATCTAAAGCTCACCAGACTGAGAGATGGTTTGCTCAAGGACCTGAATGCAGAGGTTCTCCTGCCACCTGGCCCACCTCTCCCCTGTGGCTTGTCTTCCCATTGCTTCCCTCCCTGAGGGAAGCAGCTGCTATGCAGACTCGGGGTTTGTCCTCAGGAGAGAGCTGAGAGCACAACTGAGAGCTCTCAAACGCTTCTGGGTTCACCAGTGCCGACACAGTACATAGCAGGGGAACATCTGCCTACAGGGAGTACTGTGGAAGGCTTGTAATGCTTGAATTGGTTTTGACTGCTCCTCTGGTGCAAAACGGACAGATCCCAGCACATAGCAAAGTCAGATGCTGGACTCTCTACTGGCTGAATGAATTACCCCTGACTACAGCTCCTTCCCATCCTGGAGGAAGGCTTTGCTCTGCGGGCGGCGGGGCAGCAGCACGGCGCTCAGGCAGACTGCGCTGCGAAGGGTCTCTGCGTGGAGGTGTGTGCCTTGGCGGGGGTCCCACATTTGGAGGCTTCCGACCCAGTGTGTTGGGCTGTCCCAAGTCTCGTGAGAGGGACAGGAGTGGGGCTCACATCCAAGTGCAGATCTTAGTCTCCTGTATAAAAAGAAAAACCAGTGTTTGGGGAAATATCTTTTCTTGCGTATCTAGTCCCAGCCTTGGACTTTCTCTCTCCATCCCACAATTACCCCTCCCCTAGCACGGACGTATTTGCTTTTCGCTAGTCCTTCAATACCTGCATTTCTTCTCTCTCAAAGTTTAACTCTTTTGCAGCAGAGGCTGAGACATGTTTTCTGTATGTTCATGGTTAGGCTAGCAGAGCCATTCAGGCAGGCTAAGAAAAGCCAGCCAGGCAGGTCAGAGAAAAGAAAGCCTTCGTATGCTTTGTGGATTGCTCTCATGGTTGGTGAAACTGGCAGGGCAGGAAAAAAAAAAATAAAGCCTGTCTGTGTGTGTGTATGTGGAAATCTTTGCAGCTCCAGTCTAGACCTTCCCTGCTGTTAAGGGAATGAGGGAAACTGCAGCCGGAGCAGCGAGGCTGGGTGAAATCATAATAGTCCCATTGACATCAGCCTGTGCTCAGCGGATGTGCAGACCCAACACCCCGTCGGGGAAAATGTCTCACACTTGCACTGACACTGTTGTGGCTGAGGGACCCTGGCTAACACCAGTTGTGCTGCTTTCTCATGCAACAGCCAAAATACCAATCAGGACACTTCCTCTGAGCTTTAAGTAGGTCCAGGAGAGCTGTAGATCAGATGTTGCGTAAGTAAACAGCACTTTAGCACCCTATTTATACAGGAACATGTATGAGGTATGGTGAGAGTAGCTTTTCCTTCCATCGTGCCATCAATGCTCTTCACTTCTGATGTGAGAAAATCACATACGCTACCCTGGAGACTGAAACACGTTGAGGTTGGCCAAAGATGGTGTGTTGAGCCATATGTTGACCCAAATCATCAGGAGATTCTGTGGGTTTCGTGTCCCAGCTTTGTTACGTTCAGGCCCTCCCTTGTGTTTGTCAGACTTCCAGGGACTGATGTCTGGCGTTCCCACCCTGTCTGTCACCCAGTCCCAGCAAGCTTTTTGCTGGAACAGGAGCCTTTGATTTTTCATTTTTAAATAACTTCGGGGCTTGCAGTTTCTTTCCTGAGTGGTTTTAAAGATTTCAGATGAAAAGAATAAAAAGGCTGTATCCAAAACAAAATCTTTCATGTTGGGGGCAAATGAAATGTTTCCCCTTTTTTCCTCCACCCCCCTTTCCTTTTTCCTAATTTGATAATGGTTTAAAACACAAACCGGAATCAACCAGAAATGATGTGACAGTGCTATTATCCTCTTTTTCCTTCCTGTCCTTGGCACCAATGCATTGCCCTGCCTGCATGCTGACTTCCCCAGAAGACACTTCCTGGGAGCTTCTTTTTCCTTGGAACTCCAACCACAGCTCCCCAGGTTGTTCCTGTATGTACCAGATTAATGACATCAACTCCACCGCTCTGTATGTGCTGCTGCAAAAATCGCGAGGTGGTGACTCAAAATGAAAAGTGCTTTCCAAGTGGTTATGTTGTATTTAGTATATTAACCACCACCCCTCAGAGGAGGCGGATGAGCGTGGAGGAGGAAGAGGTAGTTTTGGAGATTTTGTGCAAAACTTCTTTTGACTGACAGCGTTCTGTGACAGTTCCCAAAAGCAGTGCTTTTTACTGGCTCCGGAATTCACTTATCTTTTGGCAAATCTCCTCCCCAGCCTGCTGCCTCTCCTCCTTGGGATACTGAGACATTGTGAAGAAACAACAAAACAAACACCTGGCACGCTACCCCCGTGGCACTGGCAGGGGGATGCAGGATGAATGCCGCTCGAGTCAGTTCTCAGCAGATGGGCTTGCAGCAGAGCGATGGCTCCTGCAGCCTTCAGAGTCAGTTTGGCCCTGGTGACCAGAATTTTGATCATGTGTCCCTGATTTTCTGAGCTGCTGCTGACTTTTAAGACCTACTGCATGGCTAACTGATGGAAAATGAAACCTTTATAAGCGCTACTGGCAGCAAGGGTGGGGGAGGATCTTATTATGAAAGCTGTATATGGCACACTGGCCTGTGCTGTAACTGTGTATTTCAATTGTGCTCTGCAAACTTTGCCCCTGCAGACTGATGGAAAATGGCTAGATGGAGCATGGATTCATTTTCTAAAGGAAATGAGGATATAAATTCATTTAAGAAATGACATGCCAATTTTTCTTGCTCCGTTTTCCTCTCATAATAAACGGTACAGCTGCCAGGAATTTTTGTGAAAATAACACTTGCTTTCTTCTTTCCTTTTTTTTTTTTTTTTAAATCCTGCTCAAATGTATAAAAGACCCAGAACCAGATATATCATATGTAAGATCTCAGCAGAGGTAAACCTCAACAAACGAGTGAAGACTGGTCCCTGTCCCCATTGACTACTGACAATGATAGTGACATAGGCTTCAACATTACTTCCTCAAAACTTGGAGAAAATATATAACCCATTTACTTAATGGACTGAGCTATAATGTCATCAGTTAAGTGACTCCCGTGAATAAAGAACAAGATGGAGTAATTGCTTCCAAAACATTTCTGGAATGAAGTAAAGCTTCACAGTGACTGGTCTCCTGGGGTCCCATTGATAACCTCCTTTGAGCAAAGTTTGTTCTTCTGTCGTGCAGAGATCCTTTTCCAGGTGTCAGTAAGGGCTTAATTCACTAGCCAGCATTGAAGGGGGCAGCTTGATCTAGCCCCGCTGTGACTGGGTTTGTGGATTGCCATCTTGGTTTGCTTTAAAACATAGCAGCTGGAATAAGAGCCCCCTCTAACCACACTGATTAAAATTGTTACGAAGGCGTAGTGCCAAGTGCTGTTAAGCTTGTAAGGGGGTATAATAAAGTCTTAATGCCTCCAAAATACGCTGCTCTAATGATCTGAGCACAACTCCAGAAGTCAGGCTATTTGACCTGTGTCCCATGAGTGCTGTGCAGAGCTGGGAGGTCGTTACTGGTATGCATACCCCATGCTGGCTGGTGCAGGCTGAGATGCATGTACCCTCATGAGGTTGGCACTTGCAGCAGTGTAGATCAACACTGGAAGAACCAGGGACCACCGCCACAGAAATGTGGCTGCTGTAGCACTAGAATCCAAGCCCATGTGGGCACAGGGCTGCTGGCTTCAGCCCATAACCCAGAGCTGTGTTGTGCACTATGGCTGCAGGTTTGAACACCGGCCCCGTGCCTCTTGCTCTTTGCTTTGCTTCCAACTCCCTGCGTGGCCAAATTCTGAGGGAAAACAATCTGAAGAGTGCAAACTGGCTTGCATAGACTGTATATCTGGAGGTGGTGAACACCTGGAAGTCCTATGTACTGCAGTTACAAACACAGCCAAGAAATGATACAACTAAGACAGTTTCAAAACAAATGAAGAAACTCTACTGGTCTAATGTTGCAATCATCACTCCTTGACTGCTGTGGGAGACCAGCAGAAGCAAGGTCTGCAGTGTTTGCAGCTGATCTTTTGTTTGGCTTTGGCTTTTTCCTTAAGAGGCAAACAAACTGGAGAGGAAAGCCTAGTGTGCCATCCCACAGCAAAAGCAGAGAACTAAAGGCTTCCCTGTCACCAAGGTAGCTGGCAATCTGTCTGTAGAGACCCTCTCTTTGCTCCAGGATTTCACAGGTGTTGAGCCCCTGAGATCTATGTTTAGATCTTTTTCTGATAATGAAAAGAAACAACTGTTGGAAATGCCGTTTTTGTAGTCCACAGGACAGAAGAGTTGTTTTCCTGAATCTTTGCAGCTTTTACAGGTGACCTGTGGCAAACTTAGAAGACTAGGTTGGAAGGGACATCGGGGGGTCAGCTAGTCCAACTGCCTGCTCAGGGAAGGGCTATTTTCAAAATCAGATCAGGTCATAATCAGATTAGCCCTTGATTATGATTTTTAGAGGTTTCTGCCTCTGTAGCCACACAAAGAGCTAATCTGGCATTTGGCACAATGAATTAGGCAAATATTTCCAGTTCCAGAGCTAAAGCAAGACAGAGGCAAGAAACTCCTGAGGTAGGTCAGCCATGGGCAGGATAGCTCCTTTCTTTGTCTGTGGCAGATCCATTTGGCAATGTTCCCACTCCTGATTCCCATCTTCCCTCCTGTCCCCACTGCCTGGCTGGCAAAGGTCATGGGACCCTCACGGTTGTGCAGAGCGTGAAACGAAGTGTTTGTGTGGCTGTGCACCGGGGGTCAAAAACCTTGGGGAGCGGGGGCAGGAATGGCAATGATAATTGTTCACCAACTGTGCTTACAAAACAAAATTAGCAGCAGCCCTCCCTTGTTCCTGACTCTCCTTCCTTATCCTTTGCACAATGCCCCTATCTGCCCTTCTCATGTAATTTTTTTTTTATTTCTCTCAGCAATTTTGTTTGCACAATGGTTTTTTTCCCCACATGCTTATTTTTCTGGTTGCTTCATATTGGCTGAAATGTTTAGTTCTTTCCATCTGACTTAGAGGTTTCTGGTCTTACAATTACTCTGGGAAAATTTAAGTGCTTAATTAACATGCAGCTACTGGAAGGGAAGAGAAAAAGGAAATACACAATCACATTCTTTTTGTTTGCCAGACAGGAGACCCCTGTGGTACAAAATGCACAAGCCTGGGTTTTATCAAGAGATCTGGATTCACTTCCCATCTCAGTGCCCTGTGTGATTTCCAGCCACTGCCTGATCTCTCCAAGCCTCCTTGCCTACCTCCTGCTATTGTATCTCCTTTTCTTTCCCGTTCACTTATTTTTGATCTGTTGAGGTGTTGAGCAGCCTAGGGCATCATCCAACTAGCACCATCCAACCTAAAAAATGCCTGTGTCAGCTAGCAAAGCACCTGCCCTGTGATCCCTTTGCACTCAGTGGGGAAGAAAGACACCTCAGAATGATTCAGATCTTAAGTGGGATAAATCACAGCTCTTAAAAAGCCTTTCTCTCTCCATTAGCTGCAGTGGGACCTACTATGTTGCTAATCTAGATGAAAAAAAAGCTGGTGGGAACCTACACAGGTTGGAGCCTATGCAGTGTTTATCACAAGCAGCTCAGCTGTAAACTTTAACACCTAGCTATAACAAATCATAATGCTAGGAAAAGCTACTTTTCCTGGGTTTCTTTCGCACAAAGAATCTCGTTGCTGAATATCACTATCAAAGTAAGCAGAGCAGAAATTACTTGAGCTCTTTTTTGTAAAAGCAGTGAAGGACTGGTAAGCAAAGTCAAGCAAAATCAAGCACTGTTCTTCTGGGAATAAATAAAAGAGCAGGGATCTGTGTTAGAGCAACCCTCACAGAAACTTAGAGGAAACTTAAGGCCTGATACTGTTAGCAAGGTGAAGAAGGACAAGGAAGGTGCAGTGATAGGAGGGGGGAGTTTGCCCTGTCAGTCATTCTTTAGTGGAATGAGCACTCTGCGTAGCTCTGGGCAATGAGCAGACTGCCTCGTTACAGCCCATCTGGGTGGGAGAGTTACTTTGGAGGGGAAAAGAGCTGCATGGTGGTTAGCTACCAGGCTTCTAAATGAAAAAAACTGGTGGGATTAAGATAGCAAAATGTTGAACACCAACAAGAAGTCTCACTTAAAAAAATAAAGGACCCCCAAGCCTCTCAATAGGCCAAATGGTCTTTTGAAATGTGGTATTTTATCTGAGAGCTGCAATAACAATGGAGCATGGAATTCCATGAGGGGGTTCTGAGAGCAGTTGTGGCTGCTGGGTGTAGGGATGGAAGAACAAGTCTCCCTCAGCTGATCTGGTGGAGTCACCTCTTTTTGTCCACCTCATCATTTTCCATATATCCTTGCTGCCCTCTCCTCCCTGCCCTATTCCCTTTTTGCTCCCATTACAACTCTTTCCAGTTGGATTTTTTTTCTGATAGATACGCTTTTTCCTCAAAAAAGCACATGCTCATGAAGATAGTATGTCATTTGCCACTATGACTGTGTGTTTTGGTTTCCTTTCTACTCTGTGTTAGGGTCATCTTTAGCTTTAGCTCTGGAAGACGGGAGGGATTTTTTCTTTTCCTTCTACCCTGTGCTTGTGCAGCACCTGGCACTAGGGCACTGTTCTGCTGCCATAAACCCTATGAAAAACACTCCTGCATGTGCTGAGTTGTAGGACTCATCAGCCAGCAAGTGGTTGACAGTCTCTACAGTAGCAAACAATGCCACTGGTTAGGTAGAATCACAATAAAATTCTAGTAATTAATTTGCTAAAGCCTTTTCTCCTGGACAGATTTGCTGGTACAAACTATGGTTCAGGCACCACCATTTTCAGTGGTCCATTCTTCAAAGGATGAATGTTTTTCACCCAACAGGATATTGAATCCATTCCCTAGGACGTGTTAGGTATCTGTACAAACACCACGTCGAGGTGGTGTTGTTATGGTAACTCTTCTGTATTAGTCTTGATTCCGCATATAGTGCAATTATGAATGCTGTTGTTTTAAAATAATCCAAGCTGTCTCCTGTCCAGGGAGCCAGCATTGCTCAGTAAGACCTGCACATCCACACTGAGGCAGAGATGCTTTACCATATGTTGTTAAAATAAAAAGTTGATGAGGGAAAATAACACATCAGAAATACTTGTGTAGAAAACCAATGGAGAAGGCCATATTTCCCTTGAACTTTTCTCCACAGCTATAAGACAGACACCTACTTTATTTTTTCCTTTTAAATTAATTCAGCCTTGGTTCTCAGGTGATCACATGAGTCCAAAAAAGCAAGACTGCACTGTACTAAATGATTATGTAAGCTGTGATGCTTACACAGAGATGCTTTAAAAAAGCCCACTTTCACCCAAGTCTGTCAAGGTCCAGAAATTGTACACCTGTACCAGACCTTCCTGGGGATATCCCCCAAAAGCTTGGGGGGACGGCTGGGAAGCAGAGGGGCATCTGCAAGGAGATGGTGTTCCCGTGAGGTTACTCCCAGGGTCCTGGGGCAAGGAGGCAGGGCCAGCTGGAGGCCCCGGTAAATCCCACTGACCTTGAGCACTGCGCACGGAGCGGGGAGGGATGTGCCTCTTGCCTTCTCCAGCAGTGCCTGGCTCTGCCTGAGGCGTGATGAAGATCTCCCAGCCGGCTCACCTCGGGAACAGCCCCCTCAGACCTGGTTACCTTTACCTCTGTACTAGAGATGGTCCAAGTGGGCATCCTGACCCACAGAGCCCAGCGTGCTCGAGCTGCGAGTAGTTTCTTCAGATCAAAATCTGAATTTCACAGCTCTGAACTTCCTGGACAGCTTCCAGCCCAAAGCCTCTTGGTCCTGGCCAGTGGCTACCTCTGCCCCCTTGGCCATACATGGCCCCTCCTGCCAGGATCATGCTGACACTGCCGCAGCGGCCCCCGGTGCCAGGGCCACCTCCTTCCCCCTCCCTTTCCAGGTTTAATGTGCTCTTCACTTTTTTGGATGTGAAGCAGCTCAGATCTCCATGCAATATTAAGGACACACAAAACCACCGAGGACTGTGGCTCCAGTGTCCACAATTTGCATCAAGGCTCCAAAACATTCCCTAGATGTTGCCCAGGGGACTATAAATCCAATTCTATCTATCCAGACTTTGAAGGACAGACATTTTCTCTTAAATAGACCTTCTCTGTTTTCATTCCCTTATTTATCTGGAGCTGACACTTCAAGACAGTAGAAGCAGCCAGGCACTAAAAACAAAGAGAAACTCGAGTCCTTGAGAGACTTCTTCTGAGTCTTCTGAGACTTGCAGCCTGTGTTTAAGAAGAAAAAAAAAAATCTAACAAACAAAGAAACCGCTTTTACAGATTTGTCTCTTTGGCTTCTCTAAAATATCAGATAGGCAGAGCAAAGATTAGCGGTTTCTTCTACTTCATGAGATGCTAAAGAAAAAAAAAAGAATAAAAATATTCACAGAATAAAAAAAGAAACCAAGAAACAAAAGATTCAGTACACAAGGTGTTCCTTCAGTTTCCTGGGAAAACGTGCAGTGAGGCTTGAGATTGTCTGCATTGCAAACCTTCGCATTGAGCTTTTAGACGAATGTTTCATTTAACTAGATACTTGACCCTCTGTGTGGATAATGTGTCTCCAAAATGAAGGGAGGAAAGGAGGAGGCAAGGAAGAAGAAAGGAACTGTCTTTGCTCCTATTATCTTTGATGACTGCAACATTTCTGCAGGGTTTCTAGATAAACTGTGAGGGAGAGCTCTCCCTTCCTTCCCCCTGCCCCAGGAGATGTTGTCCTCCACCCCAGCTGATGGAGGGCTGATTTCAGTTTCTAACCATTTGCTGCAGCATGTTTTACCAGGCCTCAGCTGAAATTAAACCAGATTACCCAGTTGAGCTGGCCTCAGCAGAGACTATTACCACTTCCAAAGACTGAAATCACGGTTTCACGTTCAAGTACTGAAGAAGGCAGAAACCAGTCATAGGGGAGAATGGCGAGATGGCCAGACATCCAAAAGTGTTCCAAGCTGCATGGGATAAACGGTGTCTCTTACTACAGCATTTTCCCCTTCTTTGGAACCTTCGGGTGGAAGTGCCCGGTGTGCTTTCGCTGCTAGCACCACGATGACTGCTGTGGGTGTGAGCACTGCAAGTCCTGAGGGGATGCCAAGAGCAATTGTGCTGCTCTCAGGGTGGGCAGCAGGATCAGAAATGAGGAGAGCAGTGACCAGAGAGGGAGGCAGCTGCAAGGACACAATTCAGCCCCAAAGTACTTTGAAGAAGTCTGAAAGCAGCTTGGGCATTGGTTTGGCAAATGGTGAGCTCATCATCCGAACAGGCTTTGCCATTCCTTTCCTACATGAGTGAGGGCTTCACAGTCACTGTAAACCCCAGCCATTTATTGAATCACTCAGATAAGGACTTGGGGGAGTTTATGTTACAAGCAGCCAGGTTTGAAGCTCTTGGCCCTGGCCTTGAAGAGGAAAACAAAGCTAGTCCTGAACACGGAGGGTGGTTCTCACGTGGGTTTTTCTGTCGCCACCATGTGAGACTAGCACAGGCATGCAACAGGCACTGAGCCACAGCCACCAAACACATCCAGACTGCCAGCTGGACTTCAACCAGACATCCAAAGGTGAAATTTTATCTCCATGCCTGAGAGAAAACAGGAGGAGATGCAGATGGTCCCAATAAACCATTGCAGGAAACAAAGTACACTTGATAAGGAGCAAGGGAAAAGGAGGACGAGAATTCCTAATGTCAGTGATTCTGTTAAAGACTTTGACCATGCCTTATGGGAAACTGCAAAGTTAAAATATAAATAAACTGACTTTAAAACCTCAATATTGCAACAGTAGCGGCTGAGTTGAATTTAAATTACCTTCTGTAATTCTTGGAATGTCTAATGCTCTAAGAAAGTGTGATGTTTTTCTTACCTCTTACATAACTTTTTTTTGGTCAGATTTCTGAAGCAGTGTCTTGATTTTATTTTTTTAAGGCAGAGATTATCAAGCCTGTTATCAGCTGCTTGTAAATACGATGCAAGGGCTAGGCATGTTAGGGAACTCACAATTCAAAGAGTAGGGGATTCTTCACAAGGTCTTGTCCAAGGATCCTAACCCTTTTCTCAAAAGTCCCTGAGTATCGAAGAAAGATATGGATGGGAACATCATATTAGTGACTGTCATTTTGTTTTATTCATCTGCTGAGTGCAGTGTAGAGAGGGAATAATTTCCCATTTCTAAATTACTGTAGGTCCTGTCCACAAATATGACCTAAGTGCTGCAGGCTACATTGTGCATTTGTTCTTTGCATCCTGAAAGACCCGTTGGCTTGAGAAAAAGGCAGTGGTGTATCTGCTCATAAACAGTGAAAACCAGACAGCTGCACACATAAGATCTAATTTAAAGGTGTAGGTTTTTTCTTCACCATCTGAATAGGAATGAGTATTACATCAGCAAGAGCATAGTCTAGCCTCCTCAGTGGCTCAGCATTTTGGGATAAGTCCGTGCAGATCTGCAGTATTCTGTCTTACTGATTAGAATTAATGGAATAGTATGATTATGCCTCTACTGAACACAAAATGATTCTATAAACCCTGGTGGGTGTTTTTTTCCCCTTCTAAAATGGTGCATGAGACAACTAAATCTACGGGACACTCTTAGACTGACTGCTGATGCATTTCTGATTCATAAAAATAAACAGATAGCAAGACATATGTCTGAGCCAAGCAGCATTTACTCTGTGGGAACATGTAAATGTAATAACACTCTTTAATGGGGTTAAATAATATTAGCCCTCTGATTTGTCATTATTAGTGTCACTAATTCTAGTTTCATGAACATCATTGAAAATATATGGCACACAAAAAACAACTACCATAATGTGAGCACATGCATCTGTCTTTCCAGAAGAAAAACAGGCTTGGCAGGGATTGCAGTTCTGCAAGGATTTGAAACAACTTTTTATTCATTAAAATGTGGTTATGGTCTGAAAATGGACTTGGGGGAGAGGAGGATTGAGGGAAAAAATGATCTCTCATTACAAACAGCACTTAGCCATTCCAGTTTGTCTTCCATTGGCAATCTGCACTGACAGATACAATGGCTTATTACTGCCCCCAGTGAAGCCAACAGAAAAATTCCCTGTTGAATTCAGTGGGAGAAAGACCAGACCCCAAATCTGGACTGCTGTCAGCAGCGGGGAGCCAATGTCAGTCTGAACAGAGCAAATCTGGTTTCTTTTCTGCCCCATGCATCTTCAACAAATTGCCAGCTAAGTGTTGAATCCAGACTCTTTATAGCTCTTGAGGAGAGCGGCTGGTCAGGCTTTGCCAAGCTTGTGGAGTTTGAGGCTTTGTGAACCTTGTGAAATATTTACTAGCCTTGCAGAACATGATTGACTTGTGCAAGCCAGTTCTTCTCTGATTTCAGGTCGGGGCTCACCTCTTTACCGGGACACTACAGTTTTGCCTGGGTGTCCATGCGCACGTGCACATGAAGGCAGCGGTCAAACAGTGGCATCTGCACAGGGACGTGCTTCCCCAAAGCCACAGCCTGGACCAAGTCTCTTCTCCAGCTTGTCCCTGCCCTGCTCCCCCTCCGCTCACCTGCTGCGCAGATTGTTTGTGCTGTGCCCGTGAGCCTCACTTTGTACAAAGCCTGACGCAGCGGGGCTTCCCTTCGAGCTGCGAGGGGCTAATACCAATAAATAACAGTACCCCGAGCGGAAGAAATGCCTCTGCTGCAAATGAAGGGCCAAGCTGTGATGGAGCACTGAGCTGGAAAGACAGACTGAGCCGTCTTCTGCCCCTGCACGTGCCAAATAGGCCAGCAGTAACTGCAGCTGGCGTGGGAGCTTGGGGGTACAGGGGTACCGTCTGAGGCTGCAGTTACCCCCAGACGGTAACTGTACCCTGATGGTCGGTGTTTCCCAGTGGGGAGCTTCAGCTTTTTCCCCAACCCTACCAGCAAGAGGACAGGGGCTGCTCAGGACAGGAGGGGGATGATGGGCACCCCCCGCCCCCAGTGGATGTCACTGATGTCTGGATGCAGTAGCTGAGCAAGCAGCAATAGGAGACGGGGCCAGAAGAGGGTTTTAGAGGTGCGTGGCTTCTGCCTCATTAACCTGCTCTGAAAGCCACCAGTGCAGAGGAGGCACCGGACCTGCCTTACACAGGCTGGTTGAGGATTTCCCCACTCCTGTATGCAGGTGGAAAGATGTTTTCCTAATGCCTGACATCACCTTTGCTGTAAATGAGGTGATTTCTTAAGGAACAAGAAGAGCAGTTGATCGTTGTCCTCTTTATAACAAACTTCTGCATATTGGAAGACTTTTATCATCTCTTTCCTCATTCTTTTCTTTTCTAGACTAGACAAACCCACTTCCTACAAACTTTCCTTACAGGTCATGTTTTCCTAATCTCTTATCATTCCCGTTTGTTCTCTGGCCTCTCGCCAATCAATCTACATCTTCCTCAAATTATGCTGCCCAAAGCTGGACATCCTGCTCATATTTTGTTGCTTTGGATATAGGAAGACAGTAAGGCAAATAGAATTAGCATGAGATGAGGAGCTGGTTTTTAATCCCCTCCATTATCCCTGAGCTGGATAGCACTGCTGCAGGGTTTTAGGAGAAAAAAGAGCCAAATGGGAGCTCACTGAAGCACTGAACATCAAATTACGTCAATCCTAGTTATGACCAACTCTTAAATGATGCCAAATCCTAACTAACCCTGGGGTTATTACTTTGCTCAGATAAATATTCACCTGTACATTCACCTCGGGTGGGGTCTTGGGAACAGCATTTAAAGTTTGCCTTGCTTCAGCTCAACTCCTGCCAGCACTTCTGCCTCTCCCCTGCGTTCCTGCAGTCCCACTGCTGAGTGGATCAGGACAGATATTGCTGCGCTGGCTGCCGGAACAGGGGGAGGACACTGTTGTCATGTCCATGTTCTATCTGTCATCTACTGGTCGCTATTTATACTGCGCTTATCACTGTGGTGGGGATAAGCATGGGGTAATGGTAACACATTAGAGAGCCTTTGAAGCAGAGAGCTGAAAAAAGAAAGATACTGTTGGTTTTTTAATGTGCTAGACTGAGTCTGGGAGGGAATAGCTACCTGTCACAGCACGGGGACTGCTCCGCAGGCAGGGTGTCTGCACAGACCCACGGCCTTCCAGTGGCACACAGAATCCCTGAAAAATCAGTCTACGCCAGAAAAATGCAAATCCCTTCAGGACCAAGCTCCAGGGCTTTAACAGCAGCATGTTTTATTCAGTCAGCTTCCCCTGTGCTGTATGTTGTCCTTTATGTGTTTTCAATATTTAAAGCCTGTTTTTCATGACAGTTTTTCTTCTAGAATTTCCACCCAGAATTTCTCTTTTGCCGTGCCTCTGCATTCCAGAAAACGTGGTTTTGTGCACTGTCCTCCTACAGTTGTGAAATCTCTGGGTGTCCATTAAGATGAAGAGAGTGACAGAAAATTAAATTGGTTTTATTATCGATGGTAGCAGTGCTAGTGAAGAGGTGGGAGCTCTATCTGTTTGGGCTGTGACGCACAGGTAGAGCCAGAGAGCAGGACATGGCAGCACCTGGATTATTAATTTTGATTTTTTTCTTAATTCTATTTTTCCTCTCAATTGATTTGTAGGGAACCATCATTGCCTTTTATTGTTATAAACTAAGCTGTGCAGGAAGTTTCAAATGAAACCATTTAATTTTTTAATCCTCCACTTCCTTCACAAAAAAAAAAAATATTCCCCAAACTATGCATTCAGTGCTACTGGTGATGGGAAATCAAGGACCATTTTTAAATAGATTCATTTCTCCAGATAGTCCTGCTGTCGACAAATCCAGTTAATAACACTACACAATTTTAGAGAACATGGAGAAATGTTATATCTACTCATTCACCTGCGGAATAACTTAACACTGCATGTCAGTATTTAAAGTGGATTGTCTGTAATTAGGCTGCTATAAAACATAAGTATAGTGGTCACAGACAATAAAACCCAAGGAAGTATCTTTGCAGTATGTCTGAGCACAGGCAGTTACACATGACCGTAACGGACTTTCACAGGAGACTCGTACAGAAAAAGAATAACATGTGTGTATATATAAAAATGTATATACACGCAAGCGTATACACACTACAGAGCGTAGGTCTATCAGTTGTATTAGTTATGTATCACCTACAGGGGAAAAAAGAACCTGGGTTGGGGGGAATATAAAAGAATTATTTTTAACTGATGATTATTACATCTCCATCTGTGATCATGCAGGACACTGGGGTTTCTCTGTCTTCCTCTGTGTTTTCCCTGGAGACTACGTAGGAGAATGAAGAGAGCAGAAATGCAGAGATTGGGGCTGCTCTGGAGACAGAGGCAGCCTCTTGCATGGTGTGGGAGGGGAGAGCCAACACTCTTCTTTCCATGGGGAGTCCAAAGCCCCTTCATAAAGACAGATATGCTATTGCTCTGCCAGCGCAGAGGACATCCTTGAGGGCTCTGGAGTCACCCTGGACACCACTGGGCAAGTGCGCCCGAAGTGCTTAACCTTGCTCAGACAAATCTAGCTGCAGCTTATCTACAGTGCTCGCGTCTGTCAGCTGCCTGTTTAATGGCACTGCTCTCTGGAAAGATGAAATATATGGTTGGGAAATAAAAGAAAAGCTGGAAAGAAAGATTTATAATTTTCCCCTTAAGCCTGTCATTCATGTCATTAATATAGATGTGATTTAGGAGGGCAACAACTTTTTCTTCTTTTTTTTTCTTCCTTTTTTGCTAAAAGCTTTGTGTATGTACCCACAGTCTGACAACCAAATGGGTCTGCCTTTTTTTTTCCCCCTCCAATATGTGGATTGCTTCTAATTCTGTCAGTCAAATGGAGCAGCATTTTCGGGAAGGAAGTGATTAAGGCTCCCTCAGAATAAAGGACTGCATGCTGCGCCTCTGCTATTCATCAGAGCTGGAGATGGAAGAGCGATTCCAGGCTCCTGAATAACGAGACTTTTTCAAACACACAAAACACACCTTAGAAATACTGTACAAACAAAGCTCAAAATCTCCAAGTGCCATGCTTATTTTCTGTTTATTTCTTCATGCTTTATTTTCACTTTTCATCGTGTGCTCCAGGACCTCCCTGTGCCCAGGTGCTCGCTCAGTGTTTGATGGCAGGCTTGCTCAGCAAAGCATTTGGCAGTTCCTTAATTTAAGTTTGGGCTTAACTCACTAAAATAAAATGGAT
>JAVJGJ010000002.1:10757944-10785344 GCA_035590215.1 Microhierax caerulescens | reverse complement strand
GCAAAAAATGCAGAGTAGGTGATACTGCAGAGTTTCCCAAACCAGTGTCAGTTTACCAAAATATTTGTATAAGGAAAAAGAAATATATAAAAAAAGGTGAAATGTTTCTGGAAGGTGTTTCTAAGCAAAGCATTTCTGTTTTTTGCAAACTCTCATTTTGCGATTTCTTCCAGCATTATTTAGAAATGTTTAAAAACCACTTGTAATGTGGGGGAAAAAAGCACCTTTATTTATATTCCAACAATATCTGTAGTTGACTTCAGATATTTTCTCTTTCCGACTCCTAAAGATTTTTGACAGACATTCATTTCAAGTTCCTCTGAAACAGAAATACTGAGTCGTTTTTAAACTAATATTATCAGCATTTATTATTAATAATATTTATTCTTGACTACCAGGCAAGGCTTTTTTTCTTTAGTTAAGCTGTTGCCGTAAAAAACAAGCTAAAAGCTTGACTGGTGGTCACCCTGAAGCAGGAGCCGTGTCTGTGCATCCCCCGCCGGCCTCGCAGGGTGGCCAGCCCAGGTGTGCTGCGTTCCAACCGCTGGCAACTGCTGGAGGAGCTGCAAGACAGCTGGTTGCGTGCAGTGTTTGAACCCCAAGCTGCATCTCTCCCCAAAGCCAAGGAGATGTTTCAGTCTTTGTTTCAGGCTGGGAACCCTGCCGCTTCTCAGCTCCACCTCCAGCAAGCCTCCAAAAGCATTTTCCAAAGAAAAGGCAGAAGAGAGGAGCTAATTCTTGAAGGCACAAAAACAAGCACACCAAAAAAATTAAGAATTGTCTCTATACATTAGGATTAAAGTGGGAACATGGACTGATTTTTTTTTTTTTTGTTTGCAATTCAGTTAAAAGATAAGCCCCATCTCTGTGTCATCAGATACGCTATTGTCCTTCAGGGGAACAAGGAGGTACCTGTCCTGGCAGCCCAGCTGGGAACGGGCTCAGGGCAGAGGAGCAGAGGCTTTAGTGACTTGTTCCGCAGATGGGAAACCAAATGGCTGTGACTTATCAGGAGAGTCAGGGAGTCTATTGCAGAGCTGGTAACTGATCCACTGTCCCCCAGATATCAGTCCAGCACCACTGTCATAATACTAACTTTTCCATGCAGTTAAGATAAAAAATATAGATGACTAGAAATTGTACTCCTACATACCGAGTGTATCAAATGGATGGTGGAGGTCCTCAGAGACCGAGCATTTGTTGAAATGCAAGATATTCCTTCCTGATTCCCCACTATGTTTTATGGTGTGGCAAATTTATTATGGAGATAATATTCAATGCCCACACTTAACTGAGTTTAAATCCAGGAGAATGTATCCAGGTCAGGTTTTTTTCTCATCACTTTTAATGGCTGCAAACATCCTGTACATATGAGTGACTGTAACAGCATGTCGGCTGTGTTTGCTAAGGTACAATGGAGTGAACACTTCGGTACAACGTGGTAAATGTTTCATGAAAAGAGTATCAAATGGACTGTCTAAAACCCTCAAAGACTGTCTGCTCTGCACTCAAACACAGGACATTATTTCATGATTCCCTGTGATCCCTTGGCATTGTAATTCTAAACTGTGCAAAGAGAGGTGGATGAAGGCGGATTACAAATTCTAGTCCATATAAAGAACCTGTAATTATTTGTTAAACTGTTGTGTTTAGTCTCCTGTTCTGCTCTCTCCAGACTGGGCTATGCAGTATTTTCCAGTTTAACTCCCTGGCTGTATTACTAGTTTATAAGAACTATGTATACCTCCTCCTATTTTCTCACAGGCCTGCAGATAAGATTTCTCCTTCAGATCCCAGGCAGCAGATAGCCTGACCGCGTCTGAAGGCAGAGGATGACTGCCTGTGGGATACAAGCTCCGGTCCCACGCTGTGCTGGCAGGACACTTTTTGACCTGACAGCAGACATTTCTGTATGAGCATTTTACATGTCTCCAGACATCTTCTCGTACATTTTTTCTTTAGCTCTTGTTTCCCCTTAGACATGATGGGATTTGTTTTGCTTCAAGATAGAATTTCCCCTAAACTGCGAGAAATTATCTGCTTCTGTGTCCATCCTTCCTTTCTCAGAAGGTGTTCCCGGCTTCATCTGGAAATGTGTGTATGTGTGTGTGTCTATACTTATATATACATATACATGTATCTACCTATACGTATATTCTTTCTTACCCTGTTCCACTGTGATTTAAAATAGCAACACTTTGCCAGTCTCTTCTCTCCCACCAGAGACAGGTAGGGTTATTTTGGAAGGTGCGAGGGTTGTTTGTTTTAATTTTTCTTTAAGTCACCAGAACGGTGTTAAATATAATTTTCATGAAATGCTCCAAACCCACTGCATTTGCCTGGGTGTATTGTTTTTCAGGCTCTCTCCCACCTCTAATCAGCTATGATTCGGCACAGTTGGCAGTCGCTGCTCGGTAAGCAGACTGTCTGAATCACAACTCAGCCCTAGAAAGGACGGTCTTTCTAGGTCAGGGCTAAATATACTGAGTATGGGGGTGAGGATGGAAAAGTTCCCATTCCAGCTGCTATTCTGCACTGAGTCTGCGGGGATAAAACCCCCCACCTTGCCGGCACATTGGGAAGCTTCATTCACTGGGATCTGCAGTAGGAAGACGGAAAGCCCTACGGTGTTCCTGCCCCAGCAGCAGAGAGGTCCCCTGGGGACATGGTGTTCAGAGGGGGTCAGAGCAGCCTTGACGTGGCTCTGAGCTGGGTGGAGAGAAGGGGAATCGAAGTAGCCACTGGTCACCTCAGCATGACAGCATGAACCAGGCTCATGTCTAAACTTAATACCCCTCTTTCCTAGAACTCCCAGCTGTGGTGGTAGGATGAAGAGGCCTGGGTTCTCCTCCGCTCTGTGCCTAGCCATCAGGGTGCCCTGTGAACGCGCTAGCTTGCAGGATCCTGCTTCTTCTCCAGTAGCCACCCATCCTCAGGCAGTGAGGGATAGCTACCAGATCTTTTCATGGTCCTGGGGATACTTCCAGGCTGGCTGGTTGGCAAGGAAAGCAAGCTCAGGCAACCTGGCTGGGATATGGCTGTGATGCAAAGGGCAGGGTGTGGATGACATTCAGCTGTGTTTGGATGAGGATGCCCCAGCTACCTCGTGAAGCACCAACGCTGGCGGTACAGGGAGAGCCAAGTGCTTTCTTCTGGGCTGACGCTGCATGATGCTTTCTGAAGCACATCAGCTATGGAAAGAGCACTCACAGGATCTCCCTCCAGCCTGGTCCAGCTAGTCCTCCAGCCCATGGCTGAGACTTGGCAACCTGGCTGGAAAAATTAAAGCACAAATCCATGTGCTGTTTGAAGTCAGTAATGAAACAAACTCCCTTTTCCAGGAGCGGGACTACATTTCCATTGGCCCCTTCCTGTTAATTCTGTAATACCATCTTTCATTTTTATATAACACACTACCCTCCTGCAAGAGTTTTCTTTCCTTTTAGAAGATGAAGCTTCAAGATTGCTACAGTTGCTAGAGGCAACTATTCTGCAAAATCTTTTTATAAAATGTATTTATCTAATTAAAAATCTTTTAGCAGCACCATGCCTGCAGGATCAAATATCTCATTTATACTGTGCAGGGCTGGGGCAAGTGTTTGCTGCTTCTGTAGAACCACAGATAAACAGGGACTGGAGGGGCATAAAATGGCTGCTCCGACTCAGCTAATCCTAATGCACCTTTTCCAATAAAAAAGTGGGATCTAAGATCTCTCTGGTTTATTATTGGAAGAAAAGTAATGGAGAGGGGGCAGGAGTAAGCTTATAATGGAGGCAATTCAATGTAGTTGGCAACAAGAGTAGAACAGCCTTACATCAGTGACATTTTCCAGTGAAACAAACCTGTTGTACAGAGAACAATTTTTAATTAACTCTGTATCTCATGTGTTGAGGAACGTGAGCAAACTTCTTCATGACTTTACTTTTGGCTGCAAAGTATATCCCAGCTTTTATTCTCCAAGAATAGATTCATGAGGTGAGTGGCAGGGAAGAGAGGGTTTCTAAATATGCACGTGAAACTTGGTACAAAGTAACTCTGCACGCACTTTATTGATTTTTTTTTTTATCTGTTTCTTTTACGTGATATAGAGCACGGTGTATTAAACATTAAATGGCATTCAAAGAGTCTTTCAGAAGACGAGGCTTGGTTGCAGTGGGTATGGAGTTTGGAGAAACCAAACAGTTGATACTCAGCCTTGAGGAGAGAGCCCAGGCTTCTCCAGACGGTGGCCCGGTGGCCCCGTCAGCGTGGCAGTGCCACTGACCGGCCTCAGCGTCTCTCGTGGCTCAGGAGAGCAGCCCAGGAGCTGCCGGTGGCCCTGGGTGGGCACCCCTCTGCTCTCCTGTCCCCACTGTGGGGGCAGGGCCGCCGGCAGCCTGCTGCAGAGCCTGCTCCTGTCTCCGACATGATGAAAGGCGAAAGCCATTTTTTTCTGGTGGTGTTACCCTGTCCTGTGTGTTCGGCTCCTCTCCAACGGGGCACAAATGCTGCCTGGTAAAACGTGGGGGACAAAGCTCAGAGGGGGTACCCGGGGAGGTGGCTGATTTCAGGTTTGGGGTTGGTGTGAGTGACTTCCAGAGGTGAAATCGGGAAGAGACTGGACATGACTGTGCCATGGCAAGGCTTCTGCTGCAACGTAGGAGCCACACCGAAGCACAATGTAATGCCTGGAGATGTTCCTCCAGAAACTGAAGCTACCAAATCACAAAATTAAACACTTTCTCTGTGTTTTCTTTAGCCTACCCTAGCAAAATAACTTCTGCTCTTAATTAACTTACCCAATCAACACCAGAAACCGATTGTTGCCAGCTATTGGCACATCTGGTTTGGCTGCATCTCTCCATGTTGCTGAAGGTGTGCGCAGAGCCTTACAGGCAAGAGCAAGGCAGAAAATTGCAGTGGCTACGATCTGAGCTAGTGTGCAGGGAAAAAACCATAGAGAATGAGTTTCAAAAAGTACATAAGCATCTCTTTGGGTTTGCACATCTTTTGACATTCCAGGAACGTTGTTCAAAATACAGCTTGCACTCAACAGCCGCAAAAGGAGGTTGATGATTTCCAGTCAAGCTGAAAAAATGAGTATTTTGTGGGGAGTTGAAAAGGAATTAAAAAGAACTATCTATAAACCAATTGGTTTCACTTATGGTTCTGAGGCTCACCAGAGCTCAGGTATTTGTCTCAGTGGGGTTCCCTGCTTGGCCCGTACCCCCCCCTGCTACTCCCACTAATGTCTATAGATTAGAGCTGCGTTGCAGACATAGTAATGGCATGTTGAACAGCATAGATCATAGGGGAGCTGAATTTGTATGCTTTAGCACAAATTAGATTGCATTTCTAAAATCCTAATAAGCATAAAGATGGATCCAGAGGGATTGTTACAAACCAAACCAGAATAATAAGCTCATCCAGAATTTACCTAATGGACAAAAGGAGAGACAGTTCTCAAATAATGGGCACATCAAATGAACGGAAGAGCATCTCAGCAAGAACAAAAATGATCCTGTTCTGGGACGCTGGGGCCTGAGTGGGACATGGAGGAACTTTGCAGCTTGTAGCTGTGTCGGAGAGAGATACCGATCAGTGGGTAGCAGTCTCTCCCTCCTAAATACAAAAGTCAAGGAAGTACTTTATGTATGGATGAATAATTGCTTTTATGAGGCCAAGTCCTTCATTGAAGCTAATGGAAAATTTGTCATTGACTTCAATGGGATCAGCACTAGACCCATAACAAGGAAATAATAATGGTCTTGTCTGTGATATAAAGCCAAAAGAAAAAAACAAAACCCCAACCAAAACAAAAAAGAGCCAGCATTCAGAGCAGCCAAGAGCCTTCCGCATGGATCTAGGAATACTGTACTTGGTGAATCATTTCTTTGTTGGATAGAGCATTTGTTTGGTTCCTGATTTATCTCCAAGCAGATTTAGACTACTCAAGATCAATTTGCCTTTTATAATTTTTCAATGCCTATGGGCCAACTCTTGGCTTCTGCTCTTTCCTATTGTTATTCCCACTGAGTGGTTGGTTGCCTGGCTCATGTGGGTCTGCTCTTCCTGCCGGCCTGTGTGATGCAGCATTGTAAATAGAGGGCTAGCAGAAACCACAGCTACCCCTGTTCCACAGAGGTGGGCTGGCATGGCTCTGAAGTGCTTTGTTACACCACCTGTTACACGGTTAGCCCCAAAATTCAGAGATTCTTTTTTAGGGTCACTTCAAAGCACCTGCTCTTCAAATAAACTGGGTGTACATGCCAACAGGTGATGAAGAAAAGCAAAGTACATAAGGCAGCAGCTAGGAAGACCTTAAAATGGTTTCCCTGGGAGAGCCACTGAATCAGGAACTTTCAAATCTCCATTAATAAAAATTACTTTGCTGACACAGGTTTTTCAGAATAATTTGATTGGGTTGCATTGGTATTTAGGAGGAAGAGACCTAAAGAACATTACTGGAAATGATCTTGGGGAGCCTGCTGAGTCTTAAGGCAACACCAGCCCAGTGTCACTCCATTTTATGGACACTGCTCCAGCTCCTCTAGCTATTTTCTGGGTGGGATTCAAGCCTGGAGGGGATTTTACAGACCTCTGGCCTTTTCTGTTGAAGCTGCTGCTTACCCAGGATCCTGTCCAGATTTTATTTAGATATTCCTATTTGGCCTCCCTGTTTACAAATCTAATTACATTTGTTTATTCTGCGTCTTGCGCAATCCAGTTTTGTGCTTCACTGTGTGCTTTTCAACACTCACAATTCATTATCTACAGGGGCCCTGAACGATCGCCTTTACCATCTTCAGTTCCTCCAAATTCTGGGGGTTTCCAGCCCTGCCTATCCCAGAAGACCTTTCACAGATGTCCCACTGCAGAAGCAGATCCACTGTTATCGACCAGTGTCAGAAGCTCTGTTGAGCTGCACTGCCTGCAAGGCTAGCTCAGGCTTAGCTTTGCACTGTTACGTACAAGTAAGATGCGGTTTCTAACTCACACAAGTAACATACAACTCTGTCTTACATCAGAGGAAGCAGCCCACCTGACGCTGGGTTTAGTGGTGAGCCAGCATGCCTTTATTGGGATCCTTTGTTCCTGCAGTACCTTATACCAAAGAAATTTTTTGGAAATGCTAAGAATTTGCATGATATTAAAATGCATGTTCCGTTGGGCTTTCCAGTTAATTCTTTCCGCCCTTTTTTTTTTTTTTTTAATAAATAGGGCTTAGTTTTATCATTGTTCAATTTTTTTCTTTCATTTCAGTGAATTTTTCAGCCATTCAGTGCCTCTGTTGAGATTTTTTCTTTCATTACTTTATGGCAGATGAAAGTTAAGAGGTCCAATTACTAACATTTTATGATAGCACAGAATATTATTAAAGCACTTAAGAGGTTATTAACACCTTTTATGTACCTCATTATTTAAAAGCCTGCCATATTTAATCATTTTAGCACCATTAAATTGGCATTAACAACAACCCTATGACTTACACTCAGAAATGTCACCATTTGACAACACTAATGCAATAAAACATCTCACAGAAACTTGGGGGCACCAGGTGAACTATAATGCTTCACAAAACCCGGGCTTTTTCAGGGCTTTCAACCACAGAGAGCTGCAAGGCGTGCTACGGGGGTCCCCACCTCACCCTGCTGCTGGGGCAGCCGCTGCAGTGCGTGTGGCAGGAGGGCTGGCTTTGGTATGGGACCATCTGCAGGGGGTGAGCAGTACAAGGCACCGACTGAGGTCTTCACTTGCGGAGAAGCAGGAGCTAATCCTGATTCAGTCCCGGCTGGTGTCTGAGCGGAAGGTCACAGGTTTGCCTGTGCGGTGTGGGCCCTGGGAACCCTTCTGTCTCCCAGCAGGTGCTGCAGCACCTTTGCTGTCCCCAGTGTCTGTGCCAAGTCACGGGCTCAGGCTTTGAGGGGTCTTTATTCAATGGCTGTTCACTCCCACCTCTGCCTGATGACGGATGAATAACTGACAGATAAGCAAGGGAACAGCAGAAAAGCCCTTCATTCCCTGTCTTGCCAGGTCCCCTTGTTTACAGGAGCTGTTGCACATGTGCTACTCCCTCTTGTAAAGTTGTAAAATTATTTCTCCCGTGACCCCCTTCTTGGATCCCTTTCTTTTTTCCCTCACTCCCTTTGCTGCAGAGGGCTGAGGCTGACACACAGTCCGGAGGTTAGCAATTACACACTCCGCATCAGCCTCTACCCATTGATTGTCAAGGACAAGTGGCTAAGTGGAACATCACGTCAATCAAATCAGAAATATTATTTTTATGGGCTCCTGATTATTTCTAACAACTTGCTAAAAGCCAGTGGGACTGGGTGGGTCAGAAGAGCTCTGGCAACATTGGGAGCATTCCAGCCCCTGCTTTTCAGCTTGCAAGCTGAAACTCCAGGAGCAAGATTCAATTCATATAGGACTTTTTCCCAGCAAAATATGGGATGACTTGTATTTTCTCGGTAAGGCTTACAAACAAATACCTTTCCCCATAATCATTATATTCATAGATGAGCATTACTAATATATTTTGGCATGTTAAAGCACATCCTTGAATTTACTTTGGCAACTGCTATATGGCTGAACACAGAATCAGGGAAATCTATTCCATGACTTATCTGCCCAGACTTCAGTAGCATTCCCTTTCTTTGTGGTTGTCTAACAGGAAAAAAAAAAAATGGAAAAGATCCCAAAAGCCTCAAGTTTGGAGCTATAAAATCCTCCTGAGATGTTTCTCAGATACTGGCACTCAGACAAGTGACTGTGTCAAAAACCCCAACAGGTCTATGTACAAAACATATCAGTCCCATCTGCTGGAAGGATGCCACCACGGCTATCAGTATATTAGTTCAGCTATTTGGGGAGAGTAAATGTCAGTGTTTGTAACTCAGAAGGGTCAGGGCTGTTAATGAGGCTGCCTGTCCACAGCCAAATCCCCCCCTGTGTACATGATCTGCGGGCGCTTCCCTATTTCTATTTCCCTTGGAGATGGATTAATATTCCAGCCCAGCCACACTTGGGTTTGGTTTGCTGTTTGTATTGCATCTATATCTGCAGTAGTTAAATGCTGGTAGGTCTTCAGGTCTGTTAAACAAATTATGAGAGCCTTTAAACATCATGTACTGGGCTTGATCCCCCCAGCCAGCATGCAGATCGCTCAGGTGTGAGCAGAGAGAAGTGAATAAGGCTTCCTGCCAACCCCCCTCTCCAGCACAGCCAACTCCCTCGTTATCTGGAAAGGCGGGGGGTTAATTAGTATGTATTAGTGCAGGGTTTAACAGCAGCGCCCTGGCCCTGAGGATAGAGCTGTGTCTGTTTTCTCATCCAGGTCTGGTTCCTATTTCCCCAGGTGCCTCCAATCTCTCTGGAGTTCCCTGCCCCTCCTTCCTGCAGCTCCCCCACCTTTTTTGAAGGCTTTTTTTGGTATTTTCAGTAGAAAGCTCCTGATAATAGATGGACTGAAGCAAGGGAGAGGTATAAGGCACTTTATTTTTCAAAAGAGCTTAGAGGTGAGTGCAAGTTTACCGGGATTTGAGCTCTTAATTAATGTGGCCCTTTTAAGAAACATCCCCTTGCAGCCCTTTGCGCTGTCCAGGGGTTTATTGAGCCTCCCAAGGTGCTGGCTTTGTTGTAACCTTCTCCCTCTGCCTGCTCTGCTATGGTGATGGATCCAGAATGCATCCTTGGGACCTGGGCTGTGGGGTGCGTGCCTGCTGTGCTTGTTGCAGGACCCTGGTGAGGATGGCTGTGGCTACCCTCTCCCCGTGCTCATGCCAGCTGGGGGGGGGGGGGGGGGAATGTGTTTGGGGGGCCAGTGGCAGCTCTTGCTGGCATGGGCAGCGTGGTCATAATGCTTGTGCAGTGGCTCTAGAGGCAAAGTGGGTAAGGACCAGGCACCAAGGTGGGGGAGACTAGAGGTGAAGAGCTGCTATATATTTAGATACATATTATGCTGCATAATACTATTCTTATCATGGCAAAGCCCAGGTGCTGCATGTGTGAGCAAATTTTATCTGCTGTATCAATACAGTTGCAGCAATGTGTAACTGTATTGTATTCAATGCTGTAGAATAGCTCCCATGTGCCTTTTCCTTCTAAGTCTTCATTGCCAAAAGAAGTGTGAGTTTTATTTTTTTTCTTTATGGGCAGAGAGCTAATATGTGCTAACTATTTTCCCGTAAAATCCAGTGGTGACAAGACTTAAAGGCAGTGTTGCTAGGCGAGACTAGCTATGGGCCACAGCATTGCACAAGTGAAACGGTTTAGTCCCTGTGGTTATTTCAGACTCGCTATTGCTTTTTACCTGCTGAGTTAACTTAAAAACCTGTCTTAGCACCTGTTCTGCTTGTGCAAATGCACTTCACTGGGACATTCATCCCAGCCTCTGTAGCCAAGCCAGCATAAGTTTCTAGTTTAGCCTGTCCTTCATCAGGCAAGGGGACCATCTCCTCACCAAGTGGAGCTAGGCAATTTGGCTGGATTTTGCAGAGTATCAGCCCAGGCTGGTGCAAACCCAGGATCATTTATCATCTGGATGTATGATGGATGAGGTGATATGAATTGGCGGCTTTGGTCCATTACTGTTGGAACCAACTGATCTCCTTACTGGCGGCCTCAGCGGGAAGTCTGGGAAAGACTCTTTGTGCCTTGTGGCACCTTTCCCTCCTTGGAGAAAGCTGCTACCCTATACTGGGGACTGTGAGCTATCAGCATGGTGACCCTTGAGATTCTGGTGCCTCTACATCCTGGAGCTCTCTCCCGCTCTGCCAGAGCTCAGTGGATGCTCCAGATTGCTTGCTGCGAGGCCCAGAAGCTGGCTCCCTGCTGACTGATCGTCCAGGACCCCCAGGCAGGTGGTGCAGATCCCACAGCTACTTTCCAGCCTGAGATTTGCATGTCTGCTTAGTGGCTGGTTTGCAGCACTGAGGTATTTGCATTTGTGAGAGTGTCTTTTTTTTCTGCCCCAGATCCCACAGTGAGCTCTGCTCAGAACTGCTGAGTCTCGCACGCAGCGCAGGCGAGGCTGGCTTGCTTGTGCAGCTCACTTGGTGCTTGGCCACAGCTTTGGCATTTCAAGTTAAAGTTAGAGCCCTGGCTTTTAAGGTCTATTCCAACCCATTTAACTCCTGAACTTTCTGTGGAAAAACAAGATGGGAAATATAAAAGCTTACATCAGCTCCTTTAACTCCAAGTAAATGGGAAAGCTACAATAAATTTACAGTCAAAGAAGGAGTTGTGCCTTGTATGAATTCTCACTTTGTTCAAAGACAGTTTATTATCAAAGGATGATTTTTAGGTGACAGTTGTTGCTGTGGTGTTTTGTGCTGTTTTTATAATTATTGCTACCTTTTTTTTTATACAGCACGATTCTTGAGCAGATACTCAAACAAGCAAGATTGGCTCATCATTTCTCTTTAATTCCACATCATGTCACTTTGGAAGGGAAATGGCTTGGTAAAAGCCAGAGAGTTCAGATGCGATGCTGGCAGATCGTTATGAAATATTCACAAGACATTTAGTTTAACTTGGTGCTAATTGAACACTGACAGCACAAGTTACTCCTGCCTGCAGCAATAGTCTATCACGTTTAGGCAAGTGGCATTCCTTCCCCTTTGATGCTCTCCGAGATAGGAGGCTGCAGGGAGTGCAGTGAACAGCCATAAACACCTGGGCAGCAGCAGCAGAGACAGATCCTGTGCTGGGGTGCAGGGAGAATCCTCCGACGCTGGTGAGAGTTTATTTGCACAGGGGCTGTGATAAGAAGACTTCAACTCTCTCTGAAAATACTCAGTATTACATGAGAGGTGAATTGAAATTGATATTAGTATTTTTTTTTAATATCTTCCTTGGTGAAGGCACTTGAAAGCCAGCTGATGTGCAGATTGGCTCATGTCACTTTTCTGAAGCCACGGCCCCAAAGCCCTCCCTGCCCTGGGGTGAGGAGGTTTCCAAGGCAGTTGTAGCTATGCTGGTGTAACTCTATTTTTTTTTCTATGAAGACATGGCTTTACTTCTCATTTTTATTTCTATAGCTCAACATTTTGTTTGCTGATAGTTGTGAATTTGTTTCTTATTTGTCAGTTCAGCTTCCCCGTAGACATTTAATAACAGGAATTTTCCTACCATTTTAATTGTCTCTTATTCCAGAGCCAAGCAGAGTTTGAAACAGTACTGATGCCATCATTTTAGTCATCAGACATGATGTGTGGTCTAAATAGCTTGGATCAAAACTCAGTACCCAGCTTTGCCTGAAACCCTCTGCCCATCTGTGGTTTAGATGCAGTCATCTGCCTTGGGTGCCTCAGTCTCCCGGCTATAGAGAAAGGCCAAGTTGTTAATCAAGGACTTTTCTCATCCCCCCATTTGGGGGGAGTTTGCTCCAGGCTGCTCCTATGTGTTAGCACAGGGGGCACACAGCGGGAGCGTGCAGGGATGGCTGCCTCGGTAGGGACCATCCTCCCCTCTTGGCACCGCAGTCCATGCCAGCCACATTTTGTCACTCTCAGTGTAGCTGCAGGACTAAGTGATTTCTACTTATAGCAACATGTTAGAGAAGTGACCCAGAACGTTTTTAATCCACTGGGGGAAACATCCCCATCTGCCAAATTCACCTATCCCGGGGAGTTAAAAGTGGAGATGGAGTCACATATGAGAAGGCGTTAATGAAGCTGTAACTGAATATTGAGGTGACAGGGCCCTAGATTACATGAGTTCACCTAGCGAGTGGCATGGTGACGCGGAGCTCTGGCATGAGCACTTGCTGGCTGCAAAAAGGCAGGCAGCAGTGCAACCACCATGACTGACCAAAGCAGTAGTACAACGAGTAGTGACCATCCAAGAGCTGCAGCAGCTCGAAGGAGTGAAGACCTGTTGTTCAGTGCTTGTACAAATGCATCCCCTTCCCTTGCTCCTGAGGGGAGGCTACAGGTGGGCGTAAACAGCCAAGGAGGACAAGTTAAAATGTGAGTAATATTGCAGGGGCAGTAATCGCAGCACACGGTGGTGCTGAGGCTTTGTTTTGCCCTTTTACACAGAAATCATTGGAAAAGAGGAGTGATAAGATTTAAAGGAGGCAACTGTGACTTCTTTGAAAGTCACAGGGTGGAGGGTGAAGGATGGTCTCTAAGCTGGGCAGACTGGAAGCAGCAGCTGATGACACCATTGGGGTGATCCCCGTTTCACTTACCTCCAGCACCAGGACTGGCTCCAGAGGACAGTAAAATAGGGATTACCCCAAAGGAGGTTCTGTCTGAGGTGGGGGACACCCAGCTGGGATTGCAGAGACAGGTGACCAGGTAAATATAAGCAACTGAGGAAAAGATCTTTTCAACAGCAGGAGATCTTTTCAGCCTAAGCAGCATCTGGATATAAGGTCACAGTGGAGCTGAAAGCCACAGAAACTGAGCTTTTCTGCCCTAGTGTTATGCGAGTTGGCTAGCTGCTGTAGATAGCAATCTGCTGTAAAAGCCCACCTTGCTTTCAACAAAGATATGGTCTTAAAAATATTTTCGAAAGCCAAAGCTGCGATGCAGGACTAAAAGAGCTCCTTGAGTTCCTTTCTGTGAGTGCCTCCCCACTGCTGGGTTGCTGAGCATCACTCTCCTGGTAGCGCTGTCCTTGGGAGGGTTGAATAAACTTCCAGTCCCTCTATGTCTGTATAAAACATCCTTAACAGAAGCAGTGGAGGAAGGGACATGAAATGTCCTATCCTCCAGAGTCCAGCTCTGACTGGCTTCCATAAGCATTGCTCTTCAGGAGGGAAAATAAATGAGGCTTTCAAACAAAACTGTTTTACTTGATTCGTTTCTTTCTGGGGCAGAGCAAGGCAAATAGACAGTGGGAGGACTTCACTGATAAAGTTTTTTTGGTTTTTTTTCAAAAGCTGAGAATACCAGAAGATAACACAACAGCAAATTACTGCATATTTTAAACCCTTGTAGCTAAACATTCCCTTTTGGGGCTGTGCCAGGTATCTTGTGGTGCCAGTGAAAATGGGATACAGATGTTCACTTGTTTGGATGGAGACACTGCAATAATTCATGCCTCCGACAAATGATAGGACGCCTCATGCTCACAAAAGAATACCCTGATCTTTTTGTCAGTAATGAGAAAATATATTCTCTGTACCTATATTAAGGAAAATAAGGCCAGTAAAAACTGTGAAGCACTTTTTTTTTTTTTTCAGCTTCTAAGATGTAACATCTGTGTAGCGATGCAGTCTGTGCTGGTAAAAGTGCTACTGCCACCATACTAACCCGAGGGTGTCATCGCTCAGAAGGGAGTGAATCTGTCTGGGATGGGTATACAGAGTGCTAAATACCTGCTGCTAAATGTGTATGAACAGAGGACCTGAGCTGGCAGAACAGTGGGGGTTTGGGATGTTGTGTCTGAGACTTCACACACTCACACCCCAACTGCAGCTTTGAATACTTGCTTACTTTTCTAAGATCAATTTAGGTGTTTTCAAAATGTTACCTCCGAGTTTGAGCTCACTTGTGGTGAAAATAGTCTCAGTAAAGACCATGGTAACAGTGTTCAGGAATGTGATCTGACTGTTTTAATGGACACAATGGAAATGGGAGCCCTATACCCCCAAAATACATAGGGATGGGGTAGGGAGAAAGGCGAGCTGAGCCCATCGCTGCAACATAACAGCAGGGCTGACGCTCACCTTCTGCTTTTTCATGTGCAGCACATAACTGCAAAAGTGGCATATGCCAAAAGAATTTGTTAGCATACCTGAATACTTGCACCGCTGGTTTCCCCCTGTTGTGCTGCTGTCAGGAGAGGTACAAACAAACAGGTTCACACCTGCTGTATAGCTTCAGGTTGAAGGGATGCATGTGCAAATTTGGCAGGTAGAAATTGCACTCTTTAAATCGGGCTCTGCTTCTTGAAATCGGAGCTCGCTGCTTTCCCTGCCTGCTGTTCTATTTTTTCACTTTCTTCTTGCAATGCCCGTATTAAAATGAATATTTTTATATATATTTTTTTAAAACAACTTAGTTCATTTTCATGGTGGAGCTGTAACCACATCCAAAATCACACTTCTGGGAATCCAGCACTGATGTTGTATGAAGGTTTTAAAGGTGTGCACGTTTTTTTCTCTCGCTCCCCCAAATGTTAGTTTCCTAGTAATTTTTATGAAGTGGGTTTGGGCTTGACATAACTGGTATGGTTTGGGATGTAATGACTTATTCTTCTGGTTTATTTGGGAGGCATTTAACCATTTGCTCACATTTTTCAAGTTGTAGATTGACTTTTAACTGAAAAAAAATCTCATTTTGAAACAAAAACCCCTGAAAAATCTTTTGATTCAGTAGCACTTAAATGCAGTGCTTTATTTCTCTAATTATTTTTTTCATTATTTTTCTTGGCTTAAACCATTCACCAGCTTTTTTTTTTTTTTCCTCAATTTAATGAAAAGTTTGACATTCTGCAATGGCATCTTTTGCAGGACTATTAACAGATTGGTTTTTGCTGTTATTGTTTACTACACTGGATTTTTCACATCAGTGCAGACCACGGGCAGCCCTAGCTAGCCCTATACATTAGGGTAGTGGTTTTGTAGTCCTCATCAATATGCAGACCATTCAAAACTTTCCAGGGAAAATGTGGGTCCCTGGATAGCAGATTTCAGGCCCCTAACAGCTGAATACCTTTTCTCATATCTCTGTGGACCCCTTGGAGTCCTCAGCTCCCAAGAAGTTCACAGAGCGCAGTTAAAAACTACTTCAGGTTCGCTCCCACTTGCTCACATAATGTAGTAGCTTAGCAAATACGCACTGCCCCACTGGTATTGCTTCAGTGGAGCTAGTCTCAGCCAGAAATAAAGGCAGGGTCTATTTTTTTCTTCTGTAAGTATGTTCAAAACATGAATTTCCATGAGTTTCCAACATAAGACCTATATCTGCATGGTAAGTAGAGTCACTTTCACTTGCAAATGAGGTTGGATCTGCTAAAAAATCTGCTAATTTGCAATAAAAATAGCATCCATCTTTGCTCTGCAAATATAGCCTCTTTGAAAACTGTCCCATTTTCAGAACTGTAGCAGCTTGTAGGATGGGAGAAAGGGGAAGGAGGAAATACCTTGCATTTGAAGTCACTTCGTATTTCTCCAGGACTATTTCACACACCTTTAGTCATTATGTTGCGTTTTGTGTTGTCACATTAATTTTCACAGCAACAGACTGATATAAACAGTGTGACTGCACTGCAGAAGCAGGGGAAGCTGGATTGATTGGGAGGGAGAAGGATTTGTTCAGACATAAATATCTCCTGCCATATTGAGGGGAGTTTAAAAAAAAAAAAAAATGGCCAGCCAAGAAATTGCTTTTTTGTAGGAACGTTCTGTTTCTCTCTCTTCCCGCCCCCCCCCCCCTTTTCTTTTTAATGTGTGCTTCAGTGTGAGAGACCAAGAACAAGGAGGAACCAAGTGGCTATTTAATGAATCTGGGATGCTGGATGCAGCTGCTCTTCTGGGGGGTGAAACTGCATAGAATAGAAGACAAGGAAGGTGAACATGTATGCAGAAGCTGGTATTAAATAAGGAGCCCTGGTCATGTAAGGTCTTGTTGGGGAAACTGCTGACTTTCTTGCACGTTAAATGCTTGAAGGAATTGCAGAGTCAGGCTCCAAGAAAATGAGGACATACACCAAAAAACCAGCACCTCAGCACACAAACAGGTGAAAATGCCAGGTGCAGGGAGGAAAGCCTGTGCAACGTCTTCTATCCCAATCCCCTTCACCCAATGAAGGACGCAGAGATTGCATAGAGAAGAGCAGGTATTGTACCTATAAAGCAATGCCTACCTGGCCATCCCTTTTGTCACCTAAGTATTGGGTTGCTATATGCATGTCTGGAGGGCTCCAGACTTTCAGAAACCTCCTGTGAGGACAGGATGAGATGGATTTCTTGCTAGGTAGTTTTCCTGTTGGTGATGGTTCTTATGAGAAACTTAGAGCTCTGGGAAGCATGTGGCACTAATCTAGGATTTCAGAGTAGCACAGACAGTGTCAGTTGTATCTTCTAAGATACAACTCTGTACCTTGGAACTCTGTCTGTAGGACCGAGACCCTCCCTGTTCTAGTACTCACATCTGCCTGGCTTGGCAATGCTGCTTTTGGCCTGCCATGGCCAGTGTGGTGATGTTCCATGCAGGCTGGAAATGTTCCCTGTGCTCCCATGGCTTTTCCTTTCCTCCTCTTTGGAGCTGATGATTTGAGTTCTGTTGCACTCATCACTGCTGGAGTATTTTGGGCTAGAGCTTGTGGAACCGGTGTAAGAAAATAAATCCACCTGTATGGAGGAAGTATGAGGAAAAGTCCCAGTACCTGATCAGAGGGTTTGGCAATAAGGATGAGATAGTTGGCAGCTCTGTGAACGCCTTATTGCTCACACTTCTGTGCTAAAGCCAGCTGTGATGGGTCACACCATGCTTTGCGCAGTGTCTGAGCCTTGAACTGAGGTTTCCACTTGGTATGTCCAAGTTTCTGACACCAGAAGCCTTGGGTGGAAACTTGCTTATGTCTGGATGGCTTGCAGCAGGCAAAACTCTTAAAAGAACAGCTAATTGCATATTCATAATGGCACACACAGTACTTGAGAGAAGCCCTTGATTTCTACTGTGGTGGGTCTGGAAATTCACCTCTGGCCATGCTCAGCAACATCTATCCCCAGTCTCTGAAGAGCATGGATCAAGAGGAGCTTTTTGGCCCTTTTCCTCTGAGAAAGAACTACTAATTTCTTCAGTTTGAGCACATTATTATTTTTTTAACCAAAGAGCATGATACAGCTCTATACACCAGTTGGAAGCAATGTGATTTGTGTCATGAATACTAATGTGTTTGACAGTATCCTATAAATTCAACATGTTTTGAAGAGCATTTACAAGAGTTGTAGGAACTATACTTAAATTTTTCTCCTTTTTTTTTTTTTTTTTTTTTTGCTTTAGAGTTTTGCATAGCTACCTAGTTAATACTTCTACTGCTGCTACACTGGAAAGCTTTTCTCTAACAGTGAGATGAACTCAGCATAGATATAATTCTGAACTTTGGCTGACGTACCTCAATAAATCAAAACCTTTACCTACCAGTCGTACACTTAGGTTCATTATGTGCATAAGAGTAAAGCTAGCAATAATAGCATTAACATGGCAAAACAAATGTAATGCCAACCTGTTGGAAATTCCCCTCAAATATAGCTCAATAGATACCGATGCCATGAAACCAGCTTATTTCAGGACTGAATTTGACCTCACTGGATCCAGGTATGCACACTCGGGTGGCAGGACATCATACTGCACCTCGTTTACCAGCTGTGCTGAGGAGGGGGAGTTCCCCGTTGTTGACACGTCTGGCAAATCATGGCTTGTTTCTCCGGGTTAGGAGCAGACAGGACCATTCTGGGTGGAAATGTTCCCCACCAGGTTCCTCAGTCTGGAGTAAAGAGCTGGAAGCTATGGAGACCCCATAGTAAAGGCAAAGGGTCAGTGTAAATTGCCGCTTACTTCCCTGGGACCAGTAGGCAGCCACTTCGCAGGAAACATTTGGAAGAAGGTGGGGCAAAATAAACCAGGGATTTTGAATCTATAATCTCAGACAAATTAATTGGAAGATGGGCAAAGTCAAAGATCACAAAGTCTGTCCCAAAAGAGCCCTTATCTCTGTGACAAGAAACACGTTCCTATAGCCTCACGGCTATCACATCCAGCATCTATTGCAGATCCTTAGATTTGTCATGGGATATAGAACATATCTGCAGTTTGAAAAAGAAAACAAAAAAGCCCTTTCTTACTTAAAGATAGCTTATTCAGATGACGTGCAGTTTAACTGGGACTCTGTCTCTTGCCTTTATTAAATTGGAGTTTACAGGGAATTGTACTGAGCTAAACCTTCCAAGTTCTCTTGCTCATTGCTTGCTCCTTTGGCTTAATTCTTGATTTGTCAAATACGGTATTATTTAGGGACCAGGAGTCTTACTTTGTTCAATATACAGAAGATCTAACAGCATTAGTTCCGCCCCGGTTTTGTAGCCATCAGTGTTTTCTCATGGCACCAAGGAAATGTTTTCCAACTTAACATCAGGTGGTTGAATTTGGCAGTATCTGTTAAATCAGCCTTCAAGCTTCATGCTGTTCTTTTTAAATTAAAACTTTTACGTAGTTATTCCTGGCTTTACTGTACTGTGACTGGCTGTTAAATTACCAGTAAAATATTTCTTTAGTAATAATTAAAAGAAACTCTTTCTAAAGTCAGCTTCACATGCATTTTTCTCTTAGATTAAATTATGTTCTTTGATATTAGAGAGGTACCTGAGATTTGGCTATCATTAATAAATAGCATCTGCCCATCAGCATTGCCATAGGAATGTTATGTCCCATTAAGATACTAACTTTTTAAAAGGATGATGGAAAATTGGAGCAGGTTCAGAAGAAAGCTTCAGTAATGACTGGAGGCTTGGAGAGCACTCTTTAATGTGACAGCCCAAAGGAACTTAGTTCCTTTAAAAGCTAAAGAAGCAACTTGACTGAGGTCTATAACCTTCTGCTTAACAAGGTATTAGCTGAGGCAAGAAGATTCTTTAAAAAAAAATAGGGAAGAAAAAGCTACATATAACTTGATTCAACGGCAGAATTCAAAGTCAGCAGTTTTCAAACTGGAAACTTTTGAGGAGGGAGAGCAATTAACCAGTGGAAAAGACTGCCAAAGGATGCAATCAATTTTATATACGTTAAATCAAACCTGCATGTTTTTCTGAAGGTACACTGCAGTTTTGCCACAAGCTGTGGCTTGAGGCAGAAATTGTTGGGAGAACTGTAGCATGTGTTATGCAGGAAGGCAGAGTACATGATCGTAACTGTCTTGGCTGAGAATCTGTGATTCATGTTCAAGTACAAGCATGAGGCATTCTTTCAGCAGTGTCTCTAAATTTATATTCAGTCCTGTCCAGGTCATTACTATCCTTTAAAAAGAATAACAAGTTTCTGGTTATTCAAAGACTGCCCCTTTTTCAGCATATAGAATACAGAATGACTTTACCACTACTTTTTCTTGGTAGGAGGGGTGCACTTTAAGTGTAACTCATGGAGGAGCTGTGTGTGTGTGTAAAAATAAAGCCAGCGTATCATCAGCTTTCTGAGTGGCTTCCAGCAGCTGCAGGAACATCTCTTTCTTGGTGCATTTGGGGCAGCTCCAGTAGAGAAAAGGCAACTGAGTATGGAAGTCTGCAGTAAGAAAGTACCACCCTTTTCCCCAGCTCTAGCTTTAAGCTAGTTTAAATGCTTAAAAAAATTTAGATGCAGTTTAAGCCCTCCAGGGTGTGTGACCTAGCTATGTGTGGGATTGCTGGAACTTCAGGTTTTCATCTTGTATGAGGGATTTGTGCTGACCCCTAACCCATACACCGCAAGTAAGTTTTTAATTTTCTAGAGATAGAGTGAATTCTGAAAGCGGAAATCAGAGCTACTGCCAGACCAAGCAAAGCAGCTGACTAAGCAAACAGTACTTAGATCTACATGTGGAGGGTATGACTGTGCTCAAGACTGCATTTTGGAGGTCTGGTTTGATTACCAGTGGCATGTACCCAAGCCAGCTCTGTTATCCCCTGCCTCATGTTACAGTCTTCAGTGTAGACATACCTTGAGAAATGAGTGGTAGAACTGATAAAGCAACTTTTGGGCAAACTATTTGATCCTTTGCAATAGACTTCAACGCTTTTAGCCTGTTATAAACTTTTTTTATTTTTTTTTTTTTTAATCTTGGATGTACTACATGAGGTCAGTCTCAAGCTAAAAGAACAAAAATACTTTGCTCACATTGACAACACCAACTACTTTTCCTGTGAACAGGTTTCTCTGCTGCTATCTCATGTTACATTCCTTTGGTGTGTTAACTTCACCTACTTGTCAATGGGTAGCTCAGAGCACTTCCGAGCACCTAAAGGGTTTGCATCAGAGCTGTTGTGACTGCCTGGGGCTTTGCAGGCTCTACTGAGCTGCAGTACATTTTGTGGTAAAGAACTGTTGAGATGATACCCAGAAAGTATTTGATTCATTTGCACCAGCCGCCAGTAGTAACTGTCACCTCGTAGGCGCATCACTAGTTCAATAACAACAAATTATTCTTTGGTATTCTGGACTGCAAGTTAGCACCAGTATGGCTGGTGATTTAATGTGGTTTGAAGAAGCTGAGCTGGGATTTAGTCAGTTTATATCCTTCTACAACCAGGACAAGTACTGAAAACTTGTACATGTTCCAGGCATCAATCCTGTCAGCTTGTTTCCAGTGCTGCCTGTCGTTTTGCTCTGTCTTGAACTGGAAGCAGAATCTTCTTAATTTTCTTTTTCACTGAAGGATTTTTGCATTCCCATTTGCAAATGAACCAGCTTGCACAAATGGGAATTCTCCAAGACAGCATTTTATCCCGATAGTTATGATCCTCTTCTGGAGGCTGTGGAAACTTTATCTTTCCCTGCCTTCATACCTGCAGCTTTGGAATATCTGCTCCAAAATTGTGTGCTTGTGTTGGCTCTGTTCACCTTATTCCTGGTTTCTCCTTCCGTCTCTGATCTTAGTCTGTGCATAATCCTGATAGAGTCATCCTTTGTCTCTGGTTTGTTTCCTACCCATTCCCTATTTTGTGTGTACATTTGTACACGCACCTGGCACAACCAGATTCAAACACAAATTATAGTATGTTTTTAGAGAGAGAATAAGAGCTTAATTTCTCATCAGTGCCATGCCATAAGTCTCTGGGATCTCAGAGGGATTAGAACAGCTAGGTTTCATCTGTTACCAGGATCCTGCAATCAGTCAATCAACCATAAAGAGGTCTTAATGAAATCGTATGTACATTTTGCCTTCTGTGAGGAATTTTGCCTTAATAGTGAAATTTAGGAGGAATTTCTGGAAGTCTCAGGCCGTGCTGATCCTGTCTGGGAGATAAAGGTTCAGAATAGGACAAGTGAACTATGGGGACTGTGGGATGTTCAGAGTGTTACTGCTGCAGTTGCTGCTCTATCTCCCACAGCAGCCGACACCAATTCACTTTAGCTGGTGCTGTTGCAGGTAGGTTGCTACCAGTACTTTGCACTGGTACCAGTACAGTCTGGGAAGGTGTAAAATGTATTTTTTTTTCTCTTTAAGATTAAATAGATTTTGTAGAAAAGAAATCACAGAAAAAAAGTTACGAAAGCAAATTATGATGCCTAAGTAGAGGAGAGCTGTAGTTTACTTGTTCCTGTAATTGTAGTCCATACCTAAAATTAATTAGTAATAACAAATGTCTCAGCCACGTGATCCAGATTTGTTCTGTCATTGACATTAGTGACAACAAATGAAACTAGCTTTTAAATGAAGGTAGTGGAAAAGGACTTGTTTGTAGGTCTCTGTTACCACAGATTGCCCAGTAAAGCACTGAACCCATATTTGTTTTCATTTTTGTTCCCTTCTACATTCCCCTGGATTAGTAACCTTCAGGCACCCAGACTGAACGGATCTACCAATTCTTTCTTCTGCGGTGTCCTTGAGGCAGGCAGACTAACGCCAAGAAGAGGCAAACCTCTACTTTTAGAGAAGAAAAGCACCCAAAGGTGTTTATAGAAACCACTGAAGTTGAGAAACAAAGCGTTTCTCCATCTTTGCCAATCCTTTGGCTTCTAAGTATTGCAGAAAGGCTAAAGAAGTGTGTAATGTTGTCAAATATCTGATGCATAATGAGCTAACTTAAGGCCATATTGTCAGGCTTTTATTTGGATTCTTGTCTTTTGTTGTCTTGTTTCCCAACCAGAAGGTTATTTAAAGCTCTCAATATGTTAATTAATGTGTTGTTAATTATTTTATTTTTTAAAAAACTGTGTCTTGGTGTATTTCTATCTAAGGATCATGCAAACCTTTACATATTTCCATATTTTCAGCATATTTTATGCAAATAGTTGTTAAAAATGAAAATTCTAATTTCAAATGAAGAAAATTCATGACATGCATCTTGTGTTGCAGTTTAATCACTGTATACCCGGGAAAGTATTGACAGTTGTCCTGTGGAAGCTATTAAAGTTCCTGTCCAAGGTTAAATGAAATTGCAGTTTATCAGAGCAGCATTGAGAAAATAAGGGAATCTGTTCATGGCTCTTGATTAATGCCAAGCATGATCAACACAAGGGGGTTCATTAAGCTATACATCATGTGGGTAATTTAACATGTCATTGTGCCTGCTGTCTGCTTTAACTCTCTGCATAACCCAGTGTTCTGAACTGGTATCAGCCCTGCACCTGAAGTGTTGTCTCCCAGACTTTGTCATGCTTGGGCTGGCTTGACATTTGCATTTACACCAATCACTTTTTAATGACCATTCTGCTTTTTTAACACCTACAATTTCCACAGCTGCCCAGTTTTCTGTTATCTAAATATACTTGTAATCTGCTAATGTTTATGCGACAGATGCAAGGAGTATGTCCTTCATTGCTGAGATTTTCCCTGATTTTTTAGGTGTTTCTACCTTTTGCACAATTGGTGTTGAACAAGGCAGTCAGAGTGAAAGGAATTAGGTCCTGATCATGGGAGAGAACAGCCACCTCAGTTCCCAGTGAAGGACTGCATATCCGTACAAGATCAAGCCTGACAGCTTTCCACACAACTGTTAACTGTGAAGGATGGAGTACACAAGGCTTTCTACAAACAGCTAGCAGAAATCTCCTGATTACGGGCCCTCATCCTCCTGGGGGATTTCAACCACAAAGACATCTGCTGGGAAGGCAGCACAGCACTGTGCAAGCAATCCAGGAAGCTTTTGGACCGTTGAGAGGAATTTCCTAGCACAAATGCCAACCAGATCGTGCTTGATCAGCCTGATTACTTGATATGATGGAATGGCTGGCTGTGTGAACTGGGGGGGAGTGGTGGGTGCAAAGTTGTTTGACTTTAGTAAGGTTCTCGTGCCATCTCCCACAGCTTTCTCATATAAGGGACTGCAAAATGCATTGAGACTGATCTGGGCTGCTGGACGCAGGGGTTCATGTTCAATTAGCAGCTGACAATAAGCAGACTACCATGAGGTTGATACTGAGGTGGACACATTTTGATGTGTTCATCAACGGAAGTGGTGAAACAGAACATGCTCTTAGCAACTCGAAGGAGCAGTTAACATGCTAAGCAATAGAAATTCAGTCCAGAGGGGCCCTGAGAAACTAAGGATTTAGACAATATGAAATCTGTGAAGTTCAGCAAAAAGGGCAGAGCCCTGCACTTGTGGCAGAGTAACCTCATGCAACAGTACCGGTGGGGAGAACCAGACTGGTGGCAGAGGTCCTGAGGATCACAGTGGACACCAGGCTGAGTAGAAGCCAACAGTCACTCTCACTGCAAATGAGACAAATCCTCTACAGAGCCGTGCTGCAGGGACCGAGGCCAGTAGATCAAGGGAAGTTCTTACCCTGTTGTGCTGGGTACTGATGAGGCTGTTACTGGGAATATTTGTATCCTTGGGATCTCCAGTTCTGAAGAGGTGTGTGGAAACAAGAGGGGCCTGTAGAGTGTTATGAAAGTCAGGGATCTAGACCACTTGCCTTTCAAGGAGAGGCTGAGGAAGGCGGCCTTTAATCTGGAGAAGAGGAGGCAAAGGAGCAATATAATAGCATCCTAAAAATATTTGGAGGAGATCTGTTAGAAACGATGGAATCAAGCTTGGTTCTGGCAGCTGGTAAAAAAAAGATGTGATGGCCTACTAATACCACACTGTACTGTAACTGAAATTGTAAGAATGTCCAGCTGTGTTTCTGGATGCATGCCCAGGCTATGTCCAAGACCATATTGGGATGGAAGTGCCATAGAACACACTGCTCCTCCCCCCCCCTGTTTCTTCCCTATACTCATCCTTAGGCCCATCTTCCGTGGTCTCTGTGGGAGAGCAATCAATGTATAGAGGGAAAGGCAACTACAGCATCTGGGGGATCAGTGGCCAGGATTATGTGTCAAGTGACAGCATTCTGAAGTCTTTAAGGACTCTTTCTAGTATTCTTTGTTCTACCCTGAAGCTTCCAGCAGTGGTGGAACTGGTAAGGTACACTGGTGGTGAGATTGTGCATGCAGTACCTCTCCAATAAAGACATGCAACGTATCTTCACTGGTGCTACTGCTGCTACCAGTAAAGCACAGCATGGACTAGCTATGAGCATTTCTGATTTTTTTTTTGATCCTGTTGATTTAAGAAAAGTTCTGCTACACAGTTTTGTTAGCTGATAATTTTCAGTGCCTATTTATCTGCTCTGCCGTTGCTGGCTTTAGCTCTGGGAATCTACTCAAGGCAAAGGATACGGCATTTATTTTTCCAAGTGTAACAATGCTGTCAAATAGAGGAATCATATGAACAAGTGATTTACAGGAGGAGCATCTACAAATTCAAGTAGCACAATTCAGGTTATATGAATGTTATATCCGAGCAATTGGAATGATTTTCCATTCTCCTATTCACCTGCCACGTAGTTCTGTGATTAGCTGAGGTTGTTGTATCTAGGAAGGACTGACTATGCCAGAACTTTCCAAGCATTCTCATTTAATAAGAATTTTATCTTAGCTATGTATTTCTTTTGCATAAATTAGATTTGTTGCCTACCTCTGAAAAAATTAACTAATTTATTTTAATATAGGGACTGAGAATTAAATTTAATTAAGATAGATGTTACAGTCTAAAGGCAGATTACAAAGGTGTACATTGGTTATAGTAAGTAACACAGACTGGTAGTTAGTGTAACACTACTTCTAACAAGTAGGTCTTTAGCTACAACTATCTTGTCTCCTGCTGCAGTTTAAATACCTTTTACCTTGACATCTAAAATAGTTTTCAGGTATTCATAGCTGCATACTGGAAAACTTTAAAAAAGATACTGTATTGTCTTCTGCTACCATTAATTACCAAAGGTTTATTTACGAGACAATAATTAATTATACTTCTGGGATGCTCAAGAGTCAAACATAAATCAAAGCACACTTGATAAGAAGCGATGAAAGTCTCACATAATTAAGCAGGGCACTAGAGACCAATTGTTTATAGAATGATTTTGCTGGGGCTAATCGACACTAATTATTTAATCTGATTTTCTTCTTCCTGGTAATGCTTCTACCAATTCACTGTTCTTGGCTGATGGCACAAGCATATTTCACTTCATCAAGGTGTTCTTGCTGTGACAGTACAAAGGTTTTCCAGCTGTTACCTTTACTAGACTCTTTTTGTAGCCATGCGAGAGAGAGGATGGAAAATGGTGATCATTAGGTTTTGGTGATGATTTCCCAGCTACACTGAGTATTGAAGTGTTGTAAACACTAAGCAAGGTAATGACTTAGTTGATGATAAAAGTTAGTTCTACAGTGGAAACAGCCTTAGGAGAACAAACATAAAACATATTTGCAGGCCAACTGATAGTTCAGCTCACTTGGTACAGCTCTCCAGCTACTACAAAATTTTTAATAACAAATGTATCTCTAGGTAAGATCAGTAACATTTCCCTGATGCTTAATCATCTCATGTTTGGTAAGTATCAATATGTGGTACAAGAAACTGTTAGTGGAGTTCTTTACTTTCTTGCAAGTGACTGAATTCAAGTCCCAGAGAAGTTACTGAATCTCTTGTGCTATTTTACTGGACCACCACTGATGCTGCAGCAGAGCATCAGCACATCATACAGTTCTGCCATGTCCTGTGCCCATATAGAAATAGCAGCAAACACAGACAGCTAAGTTAAATAGGCTAATCCTAATACACTATCACATTATTTGCAGACAATCCATTTTTTTTGTAGACATAGTGTTGGTCAGTAACATACTTGGAAAGATGTTTACATGTATTTTTAGCCTGCTTTCTTAAGGTAATGAGGCTAATATGATACATCTGCTAGGATGCCCAGAGACTTCCTTCACCAAAGTTTTAACTCATTGATCAATTTGAAATGGATATAACAAAGGATGAGATGGCTTAATTCTATGAATTCCCAGTGAAATTAATGAAAATAGGTGTTTGTGTGGTGGAAAAAGATGTGTATTAGACTCCCCACAGAGAAAATGGCTTCAGTATAAATTCATAATATTAAACAACAGATAATCCCTGTGGGATACAGTCTAAGACTAGTTACTAAGTTTTCTTATGCAACTAAAGTTTCTTACCTTCAAAGATAAGGTTTCTTATGCAGTATTGAAGTAATTAAGAATTATTCTTATATAAGAATTATATAAGAATAATTACGAGTATATGGCAAGAATTTTCAGCATGTAACAGTGTAATGCTCTAAGCCAGAGGGCTGCCAAGGTACATACATAGCTCTTTCAACTGCAGTGCATCCAATTCACATGTATATTTAAAGCTGCTTGTCTTTTGTCTCTGGAAACACACACACACACAATCCTGTTGTTGTCCCCCCCCAG
>JAVJGJ010000002.1:10726532-10750867 GCA_035590215.1 Microhierax caerulescens | reverse complement strand
TATATATAATATATCCCCCCCCATCCCCCAAATCCAGCCCTGAGACCCCCCCCCGGGGGCGATGCTGGGGACCCCGGCCCCGGGGGTCTGCACAAGCCCCGCTGTAAATCCCCTCTCTCGTTACTTGGTGGCGGGGGACGGGGTCGGGGACTGCTGTTCGGACACCCCCACTCACATTTGGGGACCTGTTCCCCTGCCCCCCAGCCCCCGGGGGCTTTTCGTTGCGAAGGGCTACTCACCTTTTTTTAAATTTGTTTTATTAATATTTCCCAACCCTCGCAGAGTAGCAGTGAGTGCAGCGCCTGACCTAAATACCCACTACTTTCCTCTTTGCTCTTTCCCTCTTGGAAATGGAGCGCACGGAGGTGAGAGAGAAAGAATGTTACTGCTGAGGAGAGAGAAGGGAGTTGATTTTTCGGGCTGTGGAAAGCCAAGGGTGTTTTCTGTAAAGGGAAGGATTTTTGAAGGCGTCTCAGGCTGGGTGGGTTGTCAGGGTTGTACCGCGCTTAACACCTTCTTCTGTGCCGGGAAATCTAACCCCTGCACAGCCTAATGCAAAATGGCCCAAAATGCAAACTTGGGAAAGAGCCTGGATTTTGCATCTATTCCTGGCACGGCGATGGGGCAGCTCGCGCTGGTGCGTGTAGGGGAGAGGCAGCTGAGCTGCGCCTGTTCCTGCTAGTGCAGGATTTGCCCCGTTACCACCTCCAGCGGGGTTGCAGAGCAGTATTTTAGAGCCAGCATCTGTCCCTTGGTATTTCGGATGGCTTTTGTCCAGTGTCATCTGCCTTCGCCTTCTCCAGTTTCATCGTTGTTTAATTCAGGTGTCTTGAGTCCTGGAGAAGGTCTGTAGGCATTTGTATACTGGGTACTAAAATGCATTCATTCTGAATTTTAGCATAAAACATACCCTTTGTACTGTATGCACATTTAATCTTGATTTAATCTCATTCGTGTTCAGACAAAACTAAGCTGGATTTGCCTGATTTTATTAACACTACCGGTACTGAATAGACCATTATTCTTCCCTGACTTTAACAGGCCGGGCTAGATGTGCATACCAATAGCAGTGTATAAATAATGAAGATACAGTAGTTCTTTTTTGTGTCAGCTGGTTGGTGAACATAAACTGTGTCCCACAGAATTGCAAGGATGAGAGACTTTACTTTGTGTCTGATCAAGGCTCATGATTATGATAAAAGTTGTGAATTAAAATGTATAATGCCTTTTGAAGAAAAAGCTTCTCTTCCTGTCCAACTCTTGGCTTAAGCTTTTGTTGGAACGATTCAGACTTTTGATTTCATTCCTTGACTTTTCAGAAATAGCGTATTTTAGATTTTTTTTCCCCCCCGTTTTTTCAGCATATGAAAGGCTTGGTAGGAGGCAGGTGCTGGTTGCGGATGGGGGTGTGAGAGGCTGGGGACAGTGAAGTATGCTGGAGGACACCTTGCCTGAACACGGATGGGGGTGGCGGGAGCCTCGTGCCTGATGCCACACAGCTCCCGAGGTCCTTTCCTGGCTTTTATCCCCTGCCAGCACTGCGCCTGTCCCCCTCTGCCAGCCACTCGGCTCTGGGGTCCTGCCACTCAGACACTGAGTTCCCATTAGCTCCCGAGAGCCTTGGATCGAGGTCGCTTCATGCTTCCCTTCCTTATTTTATTTTCAGAGAGGTTGCTTTATCGCCGGTGTTATTTATTTATTTCCTGCTGATGGCGGGCAGCGGTTGCTCACCTCCGTGCTACAGGAGGGCTTTGGTTGCACTGCAGGGGCTGTTACCTGATCGCTTCCTCCACCGGGGTTCAGTGGAAAGGACAGACTTGAGCCTCCCTGACATAAATTCATTATACAGCTTGCCCCCCGCTCCAGTCGCTTGATTTTATGTATCTTTTTCTAATACGACTTTTGAGGGAACCTCAGAGCAGCCACCACCAGATGCTGTTTAATTTTCTAGCCAAAAGTTACCACGCAGGAATGCTTCAGGAAAGTGCCATAACTGTAAACTCTTTTAATTTAACCCTCTAATTAGGTTAACTGTACAACTGATCCCCAAAAATATTTCTTTGCAGGCTTTATTCCGTATGGCAGGCTGTGGCGCTGCGGTGGAGGAAGCAGCTGGTTTCTGTGTGTGGTGCTCCCAGATTAGGATTATAAAAGGGCTTTTTGGGGGCGGGGGCGCGGAGTCTCCAATATGCCAGGCGGGTTAAGCAGCCAGACGTCTGCGGCAGTGGTCTCTAATCGCTTCGGCTGGGTGAAAGAGGTCAGGGGTGATTGTAGTGGCGGAAGAGGCTGCAAATAACTAATTATTTGGCGCAGGGAGCAGAGCAAGGCAGCCTGCTTGCCTCCCACCGGCTTCCCCGGGCAGCTCGGTCCTGCCACCGGCTGGGTGGGAGCGAAGCGCCCGTGCCTGCCCGCAGCGGGCAGCACTGTGGCCATGGTGGTGGGGAACCTCGACCCCACCCCAGGGTGCCTTTGCATCCCTCGGGGGCTCCTCCTGGTGGGTCTGACGCCAAGGCTGGAGGTCCTGCCTCCTCAGGCACGCGGGCATCCCTGCGGGAGGGTGGCTTAAGGTGCAGGTCTTGGCTCTGGGCTGGGTGGCCCTTGGCAGAGGCTTTGCTCGTGTGGTAACATTAGTCGAGGCATTCGGGGGTTCGAGGGGTGTCACTGCATCTCCCCGCAGAGATGAGGCCGTTCCCGGTGCTGGCAGCAGCGCCCTGATGCCGGTGTCACCACAGCGTGCCTGGTCAGTGGCGGGCTGGGGTGAGCGGACCGTGAGAGCGGGTTTCTGTCCAAGCGGGGACTTCTAGGTTTTCACATTCTTTGGTTTAATAACAAACCAAACGCAGATGGCTCAACCAGGGATCACATCTCCTTTCCACTTCAGCCTGTCTTTTTGGCAAATGGATTTCTTTCCTGACACTGTGTCAGCGGCAGTTACGGCTACTTCCAGGGCAGAGTGGATAATAACTGTGTACTTCTTTATTCCCCCCCCAAGTTTTCCTCCAGGAGGTAGGGACGTGGAGGGAAGCCAGAGCTGCTACCAGCGTTTCAGCAAGCTAGAGAGTGTTTGCACAGAGGATGTTCAGTTTGTGGCATCTCAGTTTGACATCAGCCAAACCGGGGAGTTCCCTGTGTCTAGCTCTGGCTCTGTGTCCATGACAGGCACTGCTTTTTGCCGAGATCAGCATCCCAAGGTACGACTGAGGAGGAGCAGGGCAGGGATGGCTTGTACTTAGGGTGGCCTGAGAACTGCCTGTGTGTGCCCTTGGCTGTCCCCAGGGACCCCGGCTGTCTGTGGTCCCGGCTCTGCTCCCGTACCCAAGGCAGCAGGGACAGTCCTAATTCCCTGAGGCTGGAGAGCACAGGGGTCATACAATTACAGTTTATTTTGTGCTTTCAGGCAGTGATTTTAATCTTAGCATTTTATAATCGGTGTTGAATCGGAGAAGGAAAAGACACAGAGGAGGAAACGGAGGGAAAATAGTCACACTTTGTTTTTTTTTCTGTGGGCGAACACCTGGGTGGTGTGATGCTGCACAGCAGGACCAGCATACATGGCAGCAGAGGTGATCCTATATAGTCAGAGGTGACCATATATAATGTGAAGTGGAGATGAGATGTGGCAAATTCTTCCATTTCAGTCAGTATCAGGGTATATTCAGAGTGACACAGCTGGTCCTGCCACGTTCTGCCAGGAAGCCCCCTGAATAAGCTGTCGGTTTGCCTTTGTTTTATTTATTAGTATGTTTTCAGATCCTGGTTGTGAGAGGACTGGCACTGAAGGGCATGTGGGAAACAGCAACCATATTCCTTTCCTTAAAGCCAGGAATTCCCAAGGTAGGGCCTGGGATCACCTCTGAATTTTCAGGATATTGAATTAGCTGAACTATCTCTGCTTCCTTTGCAGATGGAGAGAAGAGTACCTACAAATGTATGTTCTTACTTCATTTGCTGTTGCTCACCAAATATACTTGTGGTTTTAGATTTCCCAGGCTGAGAGTTGGTGGCTGGATAAAGTTTTAGAATGGATTTGTAAACCTACATTATAAATGGATAGATGTGAGGAGACCTTTCCAAGGGAAGTACCAAAATACATGGTGTCACTAATAGACAGTAATTACAATCCAGCTTCTTTCCTGAATAACTCATTGTACAGTCATGTCTGTTGGTCTTGTTTCAGGTAATAGCAACCGTCAGAATTTGGTAACCCTAATTAGCTAAAAAAGGTCATTTATTTGCAATGGCATTTCATGTAAAAACTGACTACCAGTCTGCTAACTGGAAGGAGATCCCGTGCGTGGTGTGTGGTTTGTCTTATCAGATCCCTCGAGTTCTCCGATAACACGGTGCATCTGTTGTTGGTGTGTTTCATCAAAGTAATAAAGCCTGGCTGGAAAGCTTGCGAGGAGAGAGGTACAAGGGCCACTTTGCTGCAATTAAGTGGAAACTTGGTTCACACCATGAGCACACTCCCAGACGTCCATAAAGCAAAGGATTCATTAGTGTCGACGGGGATGTTTTATGCAGCGTTCTTCCTGTCTGTGTGGCTAAATTGCCAGGTGATTATTTTATAATTATTTTGGGTGGCAGAAGGTAGGTCATTTGGGCAGATCCCAGGTGAGGAAACACATCAGAGACCTGCTCTGGCTGCAAGCAGAACAGCCAAGTCCGGCCCGGCACAGGAACAGGGAGAATTTTGGCACAAGGCTCTGCTCCGTGAGAGCAGGATCTGACCCATCATCTCCATCGCACAGAGCTGATTACGTGGGCTGTTGCATTGCTGCTTCCTTGCTGCACGAAACGTAATTGTGCTCTTGGAGCTCCTTGAGGAGCGATGCACGGGTGCAGGGTGTAGTGGAGCGGTGGAGCAGCAATGCCGGCATGGAGCACCGTGCTGCTGTGGCAGGAACCAGCACCTGAGCTGTTGGTGCTCGCAGGGTGGGCCCATATACATACACCCCCCCGAGAGCTGACAAGTTTTCAGTGCTTGAAAAAGTATCGGGGTACTGTCTGCGTGTGTATACAGGCAGAGACACATTTGCAAAAGTGAATTGATTTAATAATACAAGTGAGTAGCTCAGAACGAACTGGTCAGTGAAGTAGTTGGTAACCAGAGAAAGGAGTTGTGGGCTTCAGGCTTTTTTTTTGTTTTGTTTTTTTTAAGCAGATAAATTTCAGTTGTAGGAGTTTATCATCCAAATCAGAGGATTTGGGGAGCTATTGAGAGTAAAGAGAGCTTTGATGATTTGGCAAGGAATACAGCTTCTAAGGCAGCACTTTGATCTGCATTTTAAATGCTTCTTTGTAATGACAGTTTCACAATTTCTTTTCTCATTTCAAGTCAGTTTTGCAGAGGTATGTTTTGAGAGAAAATAGTAACAGCACACATTATTCTTGTTGGCTTCGGAGCCAGCTAGAACTTGTAGTTCATCCCAGATCTTTTGGCTACTACAGTAAATCTATGATTACACCAAAAAGGAAATTAGTAGAGATGTTAAATATTATCAAAGCTTTGCAAATCTTTTGAAATACCTCCAGTGTGAAACCTAAACTTGCATTAGCATTTTTGCTGTGGTATGTTGTACAGTATTTATGTAAGCATCCACCTCATCTTGCAGGTTCCTGATTTAGCTTTTTTTTCCTTCTAAAGGACATGTTACTGTTTAGCACGTGCATCCTTTAAGTCTCATGTTGCACCTGAAGACCTTGATTCTAGTGACTCAAGCTTTATAAAGGTGCTGCTGTAATGGTGCTATTGAGAACCTTTTTCTTCCTCTCCTACCTACAGCACATCCTTAGATAAACTCTCACTGGAGGGAGAAGGTTGTTGTTGTTGCCTACGTATTTTTATAAAAAGAGAGCTTGTTTCATTAATTTATGTAGTACGGGTAGAGTAGGAGAGAGGGTAAGAATTGGGAATGTTTATTAAGGTTTTAATTTAAAACTTGCATAGCATCTTTACTTCTTGTAGCCAGTTTGGCGTGGGGTTTATACCTCTCCTGGGAAATCAGCAGCCTTAAGGGGGAGAACAAGATTTCCCAAATTGATTTGGAGATGTGTGGTAGCATTTCTGGTGCTGGTTTTGGACTCTCCTGAGCTGTGACACTAAGCTGTACCAGGCTGGCAGCTCCCTGCTAGCGGAACCAAGGTCAGCTGGTTTGTTGAAGAGGGCACACATTTAATTTGCAAGCTAAATTAGCCCGTGAAGTTGGGTCTTCAGTAACATGTAAAGGGTAGCATCACTGGAAGGCCTTAGACAAATAGCATCCTGTATATATTTCTTACATCCTTTTCCAAACTGTCAGTGACTTGATTCAGTTGGGTGTTAGCCTTGTTATTCTGCATATCTCTCTAGTACAGGATGCTGGTTTGGAGTGTGTAAGACTGCATGGCCCTGAGACTTGTACATTCAGCCGTCACACTCAGAGGCGTGTATTGCAGGCTCAGGTTGGCACCACGTCCACCATCACCTCTGGATTTTTTTTAATTAACGCTACTTTTTCACTGCATACAGCAAGGCTGATGTTGTAATTGTACAGTAACCCCTTTTTTCTCCAAGTAGTCAGACTTCCATTTTCTCTCTGATGCAAGGCTAGGCTTATGCTCTGTCTAGAAGAGGGTGTGTTTTTCTCTGTGTGGTGTGTGTTATTGTTGTCACAGGCTGTGGGGTAATGTAAAGATACCTTGCACGTCTTTTGAAACTGGCCTCACAGGTTGTCACAACCCCACAGGTTGGTGGATGTCCACAGTGCTGCTTTCAAATGGTTCACACATTAGTGATCGATGTGTTCAGTCTCACACGTATCTTTAATAAAATGCCTCAGACTGGCAAATTTTCACTTGCAGTATGTATTTGAAAATGTGCATTTAGAAAGACAGGTGCTTTTACACGTGGTAGTTCTCTCGTCCATTCATGAGACCCTGGTTGTGGCCGCAGTGCTGAGGAATTGTGCCGGTGATGGTTTGCTGGCGTGAGGTTTGTGCTCTCCAGCAGGTGCAACAGGATTTCCCACATTTGCAAACTTGGCCCAAGCAACCCAGCAAAGCAGAATTTAGCCTTGGAGGATGAAAGCTGATTAACCCCGGGGCTTGGAGCATACTGAGAATGAAAAGACATACTTGCACAAAAATCAATACTACTATTCAAGAATATATGCAGGACGTGGTTTGGGGATTTTTTTCCATCTCTTCGTTCTGTCCAATATGTTAAGTAGCTGGTTTGTTACTCTAACCCCCTACAAATGATTGTCAGTAATAATTCTGTAAAACTATGAATCAACTCTGCATGACTTTGTGCAAATAGACTGAGTAATTTCTTTGTTCTTTTCTTCTTACTTTGTAATTGGAGTCTGTAAAAGCCCAAAGGTTTGGTCTTGTGGAAAGCATGATTCATTTATTGGTGTCTGTGCCGACTAGTTATCTTTCAGTAATTCCAGAGTGCTGCTACAAGCCAAGAGTGATTCATACATGGCTAAGTGCACAAACAAATGGGGTCATGGCCATCTGCAGAAACTTTTCTAACCTATTTATGGTATCAGAGAAAGAAGTGGGTGTATTAAGGATGATGGAATAGGTGTCAATTACATTAGTGAATATAACCGGTTAAGTAACGCTAACCATTAGTCAAAACCACATCTGCTCATTGCTAAAGATCATGACAGTAGGCTCTATTTAAATGTTAACATAGGTCTGATATGAGAGATGGATTGAGCGCCCAGCTTGTCTCCTGAGGAACTCGCCATCATAACTGCTATGGTAGTTTCTTCTATCTTCCTTGAGATTTAGACGTTAACTTGCACTATGAGTGTTTGTAGTAGCAAAGTCTGGCTCTGCTGTTACAGACCTCAGTCACTGTATGCTTTACATGCATAATTGGCGCTAATACTAATTAAGGGGCTGTTGATGATCAGGGGTAGGGTTTCTTATTTGCACACCAGGCAAAATGGCAGTACAACATCTTAGTAGAGACAGCGGTGGTCAGGCGAGTTGGTTTTCCTTCCAAATGCATTTTCAGTGCTTTAAAGTCTCAGAGGGAAGACAACCTGCATCTTACGAGGTAGATTTCCTCTACTTTCGTCCCATTTCACTAATTGAGAGAATTAGTTTTCCTCTTTGTCACTCTGATAACAAAACGGCACTGGCTGCAGCCACGTCGGAATTGCTTTGTTTAGAGTTTAGTCTTTTGCTTTGGGGGAGGCAGTTTGCTCCTGCCGTGCTCGCAAGTGGCGGAGCTGGTCCCTGGGGCTGGCACTTGGGTGCCTGAGTTGGTCACGAGGAGGAGTGGGTTTGAGGCTAGCGACAGAAAATAGCAGGGGCAAGAAGCACTCCTGGGGCGTACAGACGAGGGCAGCGGGTGGGCTTGCTCCCGGCCGCTTACTGCCAGTGCCTGCCCGCTCCTCAGTCTTGCGCACTGCAGCCGGTTTTGCACCTGAGGCAGGTGTATCCAACAAGATCTCATGCTTTCAGAGCGCATGGTGGTCTCACGGTGCTTTAGAAACATCCTGTGTCTGCAGGACGGATGAGGGTTGCTGCGGAGGCAAGCTGGAGGCACGGGTGGGCCGGTGCCACGAGGGTCAGGGGCGGCCGTGGCCCCGTCTCCCCGAGCCCCGCGAGACCCCTGCGGTCACTGCTCGGTTCTGTTTGATTTCTGAGGGCTTGACTGGAGCAGTCAAGATGGACTTTCATTTCTGTAAATTGAATTTAAGCATCGGCGCTGGATAAAAATATGGAAGAATTTGGCAACGTGTCGTTGTTGTCCTTGTACCGGTGTTTTGAACGCTGTGACCGTTTGTGCTGCGCCCGCACTGCCCGTGCTCTCATGGAGGCGGACAGGGCCCTGGCCGACACACTGAGCGTGCTGTGGAGGGGGAAGTGACCCAGACTTTTGCCCAAAGGACTGATGAGCCTTTCCTGATGTCTGAACAGCTTTCTTCTTCTACCCTTGCTTTATTTAAGTCAACAGATTGTGTAAGCCACATGCTGGATTTACCTGCAGGGCAAGTGGGAAGGAAGCAGTGCCATTTGGATGAATTCCCAAAAGACGTCTAACCGCTGAGCGTTAAGACTAACATTTCCAAGCCCGAGTCCCTACAGCCGTCCTCCTGGATCTGCTTGCCGCTTCCTCCATCCGTGTGCAATGCACCTGTGGCCTCGGCGGCCAAGGATGAGTCCGGGGGAAGCTGCCCGCTGCAGCCTTTCGCCGGTGGGTCTGCTGTGGGTTGGGCTCCGTGCTGAGCGAGCTGGGAAATTTTCCCCCTTAGTGTTTTTTGGTTTAATACTATGATTGATGTTACTTCTTATAAAACAAAAAATCGCCCCCTGCCAAGCTAAGCTGTGACCTGAGCGTCCCTCACCTCCCCATGCCGTGTTTTCCACGGTGCTGAGGATACTGGCTGGCTGTTCGCGCCGCGGGGATGAAACCCACAGCTCAGCAGCTTGAATGACCCAGGCTTGGGCTTGTTCTGGGTGCACGCTCCAGACCCGAAACCAGGGTGGTTTCCTTGTGCCCTCCACACGTATCGGTGCAATGAGACCCAGTTTGAGAGTCGGAGAGCATCAGTGCTCCCTGCACTGGCTGGGCTGCATGGGCTCGGCTTCGCTGAAGCTCTGCTGTTTTCCTGGAGGAGCAGGTCCTGCTCTTTTTGTGGTTTTTTTTTTTCATTCTTTTCACCATTATCCCACCTTACCAAGGGTGGTCTCTTGGCTTCAGTAACTTAGAAGTATTCTGTTTAGCACTGAGCTCTGAAAGTCCCTTGGCCTGCAAGGTGCTGCCTTTAGGACACTCAAGGAATAACACTATTTACAGACACTCGCGTCACACAACTCTGAGTTAAATTATCTTAAATTGCAGTGATTTCCCATATATTAAACAGGAATCTCACTTCTATTGTTACACTTATATTACCGTAATGGGACTTTGCTTGAATTGGAAAATGCATTTTTGAGTGCTGTGTCTCCCTCTCCAGCGTGCTGACACACGCACGAGGTGTGTAACACTTAATGATGCTGATTACTGGTGTGTGATGCAGTGAATGTTTTATATTTCTCTAGTGCGACTTATTCATAGCAGCGTATACAAATTGCACCTTTTTCAGTTTTTGCTGTGGATGCAGGTGATGGCTGTCCAGTCAACTGATGTGCCAGAGATGGGCTCAAGAGTAAGGAGAGGGGCAGAGGTTTCTGGTGGGGGTCCTGCGTGCTCAGAGTGAGGCACAGAGCAAACTACAGGGTTACAAACGTGTTCTGTCTTGCCAATAGCTTTTAATCCTCATCATTCTCATGGGTTTTCTTGATAAATACTTCTCAACAACTGCTGACTTGCCATCCAGGCCTGAATTGTAAGGAACAATAAACGTAATGGACAGCCTCAATTTAATAGATTCACTATGAGCTTTTTATTAGTGGAGCTTTTTTTTTTTTTTTAAATGACTGCATTTATTTAATTTAAGTTCAGAAAGTAGCTCTTTCAAATCTGAGGGAAGCATGCCTGAGTGGGCTCAGTTCAGCTAATTTGGTTATGCAGCAAGGGAAGGATCTGTCCTGCTGTGCAGCCTGCACAGTGTTGGTTGGTCTCGAGTGGGTTAACAGCTGTGTGCAGATGTTCAGGAATTTCTCTTTTGACTTGACCATGGGGTTTTGCTGCTCTTCAGACCACAAGTGCACTCCAGTCACAGCAGGTTCATGGGTTAGGAGATGCTTTTCATCCTCTCCTGTTCTGTTTGCTCAGGAAGGGATCACGCTGTTATCTTGCAGACATGCGTTATCCTTGGTTACGCTTCTAGAGATTTGGAGACCCACATTAAGCATCTATTAAATTAAGCAAAATGGCCATTAGAAAGCTACATTTCAAGTGGAAGAAATGCTTTATGTAACATAAGGATAAGTGAGGGGACCTAAATACAGGCTTAAATTGGCTGTTACGAAAATAGGTATAATTGGTTTTTTGCACAGTGATTTTACGGCTTCTGAGTTTAATGTCATGATGAAATCCTGCATCCAGTCCATGAGCAGCCGAGGAGATGGGAGTTGAGGAGCCTGAGTAATGGGACTTGCTCTAGGGACAGCCCTGCCCTCCCTTGCAAAATTGGACATACCTGTCATATGCTGAGCTCTGCTTCGTTGGAAAGGTTTCTAGAGCTGTGGTTTCCTCTCGCCTGTGTTTGCCCTTGGGTCCCCCTACAGCACTCAGCCACCCACTGTCAGGGCTGGGCAGGTGAAGGGGTGTCTCTGGCTGTGGCTGTAACTACCTGCAGCTGAAAAATGCAAAACTCTTGCAGCTGTACCCTCCTAACTGTGCACATGCCAAGAGCTGCAGCTTTGTTTTCCAGCCTGATCAAGGTAGCCGGGGGCAGTTCTGTAGGCTTGGTGTGAGAGCAGCTGCTTTGCTCCCTGCCTTGGGCAAGGCTGGAGAGGGTTTCCCTCCAAACCCGAGGCTCCCCCAGTCACGGCTGGGACCAGGTGATGCTGTGGGGCTGTCAGCTGGCTGTTCTGGGACCGGGAGCCTGAGGAAGTGGAGGATACCACATTTTGACCTTGCATCCTCATATTAATCCAGATAGTCTTTCCTGTTTCTATATTTAAAGCCTTTCCATTCTTCTGTCTAGAGAGACAGAGTGTCGGCTCTCTTGGGTAAAGATTGACCCATTCCCTTTTGGAAAGCTGGTCCCCAAGTAGCTTTTCTCCATAGAAGACAAGGCTTGTCTGAATGTTGTTGGCAGGAATTGGAAGAATAATTTTTTCGTTTTATATACCTTCAGCCAGTTAGCATTAGAGCTGTTCTTCTTTCTAGCTAAAGGTCTTGCAAGGGTGAAGAAACTCCATTGCTTTCCTGAGAGTGTCTTAGCCAACACATGGGAGAAAAGCCTGGCACTGTGAGACAGGGTAGAAAAAGCTGAGATAGGATTTGCTGCTTCTTTGAAACTACCCCTTTTTAATTGTCCAAACAGCATTTCAAAGAAAATCTCTGCTCTTCTCTATCTCCTTCCAGCATTATAATTCTATATAATCACTTTTCTTTCTCAAAAAGAATAGGACATGATTTATTTTTTTGCAGAAGGAGGAAGGGATACATTCCAGATGTTGCTGGAATACACTTTTTGCCTCTGTTTAATGTTTAGTGGCTTTCAGTAAATAGGCTGTGAGAGGTGGGGCTGATGTTTTTATTCGAGGACGAATCATCTACAATAAATCCCATCTGCTGACGGGGGAACATGTCTTGGGTGTGAGGAACCGATCCTGTCTTTTCTGCCTTGCAGAAATGCAGCAAAAGCTGAGGCTGGCCCGAGTGCTCCTTTAGGGTCTTTGCCCTTGGTCCTTTGGGGTGTTCATCCCTGTCCCGTCGTCGTCCCCCCCCCCCGCTGCTGAGCTCTGGCTCCGTGGGTGAGAAACACTGTTGTGGGTCCAGTCCCTGCCCGTGCAGGAATGGGCGCTTCTGCTCTACAGTGACTCCGTGCTTTTCCGGGAGCAGCTCCGACCTGCAGGCAGCCCTGGGCAGGCAAGGGCTGCCATGTCCTGCGTGCTGTCCTGCGTGGGATGCCCAGTTCAGCAGGACTCTTCTGTCTGTGCTGCCAGCAAGCTGGGCTTTCTGTTGCTGGTATTGCAGCCCAGCAGGAGCATCCACGTGCCCTGCACCACTGTGTGAGGCTGGGCCCAGGAGCTGGCCTCTGGTTACAGGCCTCTTCCCTCCTCCCACGGCAAAGACTTGTTGTTTCAGTGCATGCAATGCTTCTACCTGCTTTTGGAGCCTTCTTTCACACTAAGCCAAAAATAATCTTCCAGCATGTGTTGCACGCAGGCATCGTGGGACAGCACGGCAGCTCCCTTCCCTGTTTCATGTTTTCACCTGTTTAGACTAAGTACATCTTTGTTTTGTTGGCAGCCTGTTGGGTTGCACAAACAGTGTAAGACAAAACCACTAGCAGGTGTTGGTCCAGCCAGTATAATTACTGGTTCCTTGCTGCTGCTGCTGCTGGTAGGCAGACAGCGTGAGCCGCCCTTCGCGTGGAGTCTTCTGGCAGGGCTGTGGCTGCAGGAGTGCTCCGGGCGCTGATCCACAGGGAGTATGTGCCGACTGCTCAGCCACTCCTGTATCTCTTCCTGGCTGCCGATTGCATTAAAAAAATAAAAATTTATACATCTATGGAGGAAGGAGGGAGAGCTGAGGGTGGCTCTGGTCAAGTTAAAGCACTGACTTTTAAGTGAAAATTCTCATTTACATTTAAAAAGTTGGCAAAATGCATGGCTGAACCAAAAGGCCAAACGTGAGCAATTGAGAGCCAGGCAAGCTCAAAGAGAGGTGAAAAGCAGTGTCCTAAAATCCTGCAGGACTTAAGAGGGTTCAGGCTGGCCTCTCCCGCACATCCCGGGCTGTTGGCAAAGCCGGGTGAGCTGCCACGTGCCCAGCGTGCGGGGGCACGGCTGTGCTGCGGGGCTGCCAGTGTGGCATGGCAGCTCCTTTCCGTCCTTTTGGAAATTTAACCGGAGAACAGCTGATCCTGATCTGGCCAGCTGCAGGCACGGAGGCTCTTTTTCTAGACATCTGACTTCCCTTCGGACTCCCGTACCTTTTGGGCCTCCCAAGCCTTTTTGGCCTCTCCATTTTTTGCAGCCTCTAATTTCCCTTTGGCCCTGCACTCATTTTTAGCCTCCACCTTTTCTCAGCCTTTAGTTTTCCGTTTTTGGCCTCCCACCTGTTTTTCACCTCCATATTCCTCGCCCTCTAATTTTCCCTTGGCCTCCCACCCTTTTTTTGGCCTCCACTTTTTCTCAGCCTCTACCTTTCCCTTGGCCTGTCACCCCTTTTGGGGCTCCCACCCCTTTTGGACCTCCACTTTTCCTTAGCTCCTACTTTCCCTTTGGCCTCCTGTGCCTATTCAGCCTCTCACCCCTTTAGGGCCTTGCACACCATTCTGTCCCCCCACCTGTTTTCAGCCTCCACTTTTCCTCAGCTTCTATTTTAACTTTGCCCCGCCCCCGCCGCCCCCCCCCCCCCCATTTTGGCCCCTTACCCTTTTTCTGCCACCAGTATTTGGCAGCCTCTACTTTTCCCGTGGCCCCCCAGCTCTTTTTTGCCTCCCACTCCTTTTTGCCCCCCAACCCATTTTGAACCTCCCACCCCCTTTCAGCCCCTGCTTTTTCTCAGCCTCTCCTTTTCCCTTGGCCTCCCACCCCTCTCTCCGCCTCCACTCATCTTTTGGGCCTTCCATTCCTTTTGCCACCCCTCTCTGGGCTCTGTGCAGGAGCTGACCGAGGAAGAGGAGGAGGAGGAGGTGGAGAGGGGGGTCACCACGCGTTGCTGCTCATCGGTGTTTGGCTGCGCCGTTCGTGTTTGGCTGCCGTTCCTTTTCCATGGGACCGGTGCCGGTGCCACCAGCGGCAGGGACGTGCGGGATGCTCTGGGTTGCAGGTGACGCCACGTTCTCACGGTCACTCTGAATGCCTCCCGCACGCACGGCATTGATTTGCGATACATCTGAACTCCTTCCTCTAAACCAGCCTGACTAAGAATCAGTGAGCTGTCGCCGCGCCTGCGGATCCCGGGGTATTCAGCTGCCGCAGTAATTTACAGCGACTCGCTGACCCCTTCGTCTTTTCCTGGGGTGACAAAGTAGCTTATCACTGTTCTCTCGGGTGCATGGGAGATAATTTCTTAAAGCTTTATCGGGGAGTGAGGAGCCCCCCAGCCCTGCTCACCTGCGGCAGGAGCCCGGGGTGCAGCAGCCTGGGCTTGCTGTGCCTGCAGCTGGGAGCCTCCCTTGGTCTCCAGTTAAAGGCCACTTTTATAGGCCAGTAGGAGGCCTTTGGCATCAGGCTGTGGCAGGTACTAATTAGTACCAATTAACCATTATCAGTGACAGACAGCTCTTAAGGGCTTCATAAAAATGTCCGGTATGCGGGTTGTCCCTGGCAGAATCCCCGGCGGGGCTGTGGTGTGCTCACCCCTCCAGCAGTGTCTGGCGGCATGTCAGGCGCCCAGCTTGGGACAGGGGGGTCAGGGGTCCCTGTCCCAGCTTGGGCCGGGGGGTCGGGGGTCCCTGTCCCATCAGTTCTGCAGAGAGTAACACACAGCTCGCTGACGGGTGAGAGGGAAGGCATGAGCTGTCTTTTATTCCAGACTCTTTGCTGCTTTGTTCCTCACTTGAAAATCCACCTGCTGGGCATTGCATCTGGGGTTTTGTGTGAGGTGTTGCTGTGGGTCCTTCCTCTTCAGCACCCTGCAGCCCCTGCTCCCTGCTGGGGTGGGGTGTCAGGACTCCCGTAGCTTTCGCCATGGCTCAGCAGCCTGTGGGGCTCAGCTGCGTGTGTTTCCAGGGGGGGCAGCCCATGGCAAATAGCCCTTGAAACGCACTGCACTGCCTTGGGCCACAGGCGGGTGGTCTGGCAGCGCTGGACATGGTGGGAAGGCCTCTGGGGTGGGCTGAGTGATCCCAAAAACTTTGCAAACCTTTGTAAGGTTTCAGCATGTCATCAGGCAAGTTGGCTGTGAGTGCTGGAGGAGAGCAGTCCCGAGGGAGCCTGCGCAGTGGTGTGGCTGGAGAGGAATGGGACCTCACGCTGCAGCTTCTCGTGTGGGAGAAGCATGGGTTGTTACCGGGGGTCGTGACACCCGGTTTGTAGTGCTTTTGGTACTCCTGGCTACCGTGGAGGTGGTGGGCTTGGGCACAAGTGTCAACCACAGTTGGCTATGGGGGAGCTCTTCAAAGAACGGGACCCCAGGAGGGGAGCTGGGGTGTGTGTTGCAGCCGGTCGGAGGTGGCTGCCATCACTGACGGATGCTTTCTGTTTTCTTTCAAATGTCTCCAGGCACTGAATGTTTAGGTCGCACCTTTCCAGGTAAACTGGGTAAGTGAAGTATTTCAAGAGTTGCCAAGATCTAATTATGAAGGCTGATTGCATGATTGCAGCTGCTGTACTATAAACACCCTGGTTACTCACCTGACGGAACAGGTGGTACCTTGCCTTGCCCTGAGAGCAGCAGGTACCTGCTGTTCGGGGTGCGGGTGGGGATGCAGCAGTGTCTTCAGAGGCTGATTGTGCAAACCTGATATTTTCTGTCTATCAATAGCTGGCTGCACTGTGGTAATCCTGGATGGATTTTTTTTTTCTTCTACAGTTCAATGTAGAAACATCTTCAAAAGCCAATGTCTTTTTAAGCGTGAGCACTCTTCCATTTGCTGTTACTCTGGGAAGCTAATGAGCAGCATTACATCAAGGAAAAAACTTTCACTATATTTTGTGAAAGTAATTTGACAACCTGAATCTTTTTAAGACATGGCATGTTGGACTTCTGTCGAATGTGGGGCTGCCGTGTTCAGAACAGACAAAACCAGATGTCGGGAGCCCCATTGAACCAGGCTGCTGGATTTGAGCTGAACCTGTTTGCAAAAGAGCCTTTGCTGGTTTAAAAAGACACTGTTGTAATATTTATGGGTCTCTCAGTTTAGAATTGAGTTTATGAGAATACCTCAAAAGTAAGGAACCTTTGCTCAAATGTGGTGTCCCAAGCCTGCTGGGGGAGAACGGACTAAATAAAGTGTTAACAAGTGGTGAATAAACGATTTTAATAAATGGCTAATCAATTGTTACAGAGCCTGGGAAGTCAATAGAGTTTATGACCTTGGCTTATAACCATGCTCAGATCTTTAATGTGCTTGTAATGCCTACAAATCATTCATTAGGCTTTTATCAAGCATCTATTAGTAAAAGTCATAATCTAAAACAAGACAAAAAAAGAATTATTTTGGTTGTTTTATTTCAAGCCTGATGGCAGAATTTAGTTGCACAGTACCATAGTCCCTGCTTATGCAAAAAAGCCGTGAGACACCACCAGTCCCACCAGCAGTGTTCTGTGGTGCAGACACCGGGCAGGGGAACAGCAGGAGCCCCAGGCTGAGAGCAGCCCGTGAATGCAGGGCAGATTCAGCCCCGGTGCTGGGACACTCGCACCAGTCTGTAGGGAAACTGTCCTGCAGCAGTCTGATTTTTTTTTTTATTTATTTTATATTAATGCCTTAAACAACAGATTTCAGCAGATTAGCTGGGCTGACAGAGAGAGGCCCAGCATCACGCTGCTCTGAGCAGCGTAGCTCGGGGTGTTTTCACTCTAGCAAAAGGTTTTGCTGTTGCTTGACTGTTGTAAAACTTGCACCCATTTTCTTGTCCTGTGATTTAGGAAAGCGTGTGAGCGGGGTTGTGTTCTCGTTGTGCTGCTCTTCCTGCTTTCCCTGGTCTTCACTGTCTCATTTTGTGTGTATATTTGTGCCTCAGGGAGGGAGGCAAAGATGCCTGTGAGAACATGCAGTTTTCTTAGAATATAAATAACATAAAATTAAATATATTGGGGGGTTGTTGTAGAGTTGTTCCCTGTAGTCTCCAGTTGCTTGCTCCTTTGCTGAACTCTCTTTACTCTTTGAGGTTTTTTAATCTTACTAGATGGATACTATTTGGGGTATGGTGTAGCACATTTTAGTGACCTTGCTCCTAGCTTATTTGTCCGCCCAGTGAGGGGCTGTCTCTGCAGACATCAGTGCGTGCCCAGAAAGTCTCCCCTGGCTTTTGGAAACCACAGCCTGCCAGAGGGGGCTGCCTCTGTCAGATGGCTTTTTGCCTTGCTTTTGTTGTCTAGATCCTTGCGTGCAGCCTCAGCCTGGGCCAGTATTGCCAGACATCACCACCTCCACCACCTGCATCCTCCCCGATTGCCCTGGTGCTGCCTGCAGAGTCGGGACCCTTGGGGAGAGATGTCCCTGCCCATCCCCGTGCCACCTGGGCTGAAGCCCTGCACACAGGGAGCAAAACACAAACCCTGGGCAGGGAGCACCACCAGAGATCACTGCAAGGCAGGTTTACCTTTCACTGTGGGGGTTTTTTTCCCTTGGGTTTTTAAACTGTTCCAGCATCTTCCAGGTAACTCCTAGATGTCTCCGGTGTGGATGCCGGACTCTTGAATATCTGTAAATGACTTGTGGATCTCTCTTGCCTGCTGAGAGGGGATCGGTTTGGCTGAGCCACAGCCTCTGCCCAGAGCTGTGCACCAGGGCATGGTTAGGCACTGCTGTCCCCACAGGGAGCAAAAAGGGAGGCTGCGATTTCTGCCGGGTTTTGCGGTGGCTTTTCGCAGGGGGTGGCTGGGAATGGGTATGGAGGGTGAAGGGGACATGCCCTCAGCAAGGAGCCACTCATCTGATGTAGGAGGAGTCCTTGAACTCTTTAAAATCAAAGGGCAGGGTGTAGAGGGTTTGCAAAAAACAAAACTCATAAGGCAAAATACATAACTAGATGAAAATGCATGGTCTGCTGATTTCTTAGAGGTTTGAGGGAATTCTGTCGGAGTGGACACACAGACATCCCCCATTTCCCAGAAGCTGGGTCAGGCTCTGTGTTCACTGCAATGCTCCCCTGGGAAAATGCCCATGTGCATCGTTCCTTTATTTTTATGTTGTGGGCATTTTGTTATATTAGTCTAAATGGGTTTGTTTCCATAGCTGCATGCTGCTGATAAAATCCCAGCGTAGGATCTCTCAGTCTCCCAGTGCCTGTGTACCAAAAATAAATCACATGCAGTTGTCAGAAGATGAGCTGCTGCCATGGCGGGTGCCAAGCTGCGAGGAAGTTCGGGCTCGACCTCGCTGAGACTGCAGGTGCACAGCATCTCGCCCTGGTGCCACCACGCAGCATCCTGCTGCAGCTCCCTGCTCTGCAGGCAGCATTGGTGCCTGGGTGGCCCTGGGGAAGGAGTTGCTGCAGGAGGGGTGATGTTTTGGAAATGGGTGAAGAAGTGATGGAGGCAGGGGAGAAGCAGCTCCCTGTCCCTCACCTGCTTTACTGGTAGAAAGGTGTGGATGAGGCAGGGTGTGTTGGTGAAGGATTGGCATCAAGTGGCTACCAGGATAACAGAACTCCTGGCTTGCCCCAAGTGCTGTGTTTTTGCCACCAGCTGCTAATACTTCTCTCATCAGAAGAGGGTGGGCTTTTAAGGGTGATATAAACTATCTCAGCTGCTGGGACTGGTTTTGCTTGGCTTCAGGCTATAACTCCATAGGTCCAGCCTGAGCGGTGGCACAAAGAAGGAGGATCCCCTGCAGCTGGCTGAGGTGGCTGCTGGTTGTGCATCCCATGTGGAGTGATGCTGATGGCTGGGGTGGCACCATAGCAGTGCCACCAGCTTTGCACATGTGGGTCCCTCTGGTTTTCTGTCTCTACAGCTGGGCTGGAGCACATCTGGCAGAAAACCTGGCTTCTAAGAGGTAGTTGTCTTTCCTTTGGGAAGAGTGAAGCTGATTATTTTTGTTTTGCCAGAAGTTCTGACCTGGGGGTTGGTGTATTTTGGTGGGGACCAGCCCTGCTGCCTGCAGGCACTGCTCCTGCTGTCCAGAGCGGCACAGGAGGGCATGGCCAAGGGCACGGCTGGGGCGTGGGAGCACCCCCGGGGAAACCTTGTCCTGAGGGTGCACGGGGTGCATGGCGGGTGGCTGGCCGGGAGCGCTTCCCCTTGCTGCTCTGCCAGCGGTGTCCTTAAACCCCTGCCTGATCTCTCTCCTTTAATGCATCTTTTTAAGTACTGGGCAATAGTGTTTTCCTTCTGGCAGGAACGAAGGAGAGCTTTTAATAGGTCCTTTGTTTTCTCTTCGTGCAGTTCCCTGGCAGTAACCTGCCATTAGCTCTAGCATTTATTTAGGGTATTTGCATTTTCATCTGTGGGGACCTACAAGGCTGAGAAACCAAGGGGCTCGTCCAGGGTCACACAAGGAATATGTGGCGGAGCTGGGTCTCAGCTTCAACTTTTCTGAATGTTGAGCTGATCTATAGGCTTAGCGGAGAGGGAACATCTTGGTTTGTCCCCTTTTAAGCAAGACAGACAGGGAAAGCAGAAAATAAAGGCTCCATGGAAGGAAGCAGGGGTTTTTTTGCTCTCTCCTGTTAGCGAACTGCGTGGAGCTGGAATTGCGGGATGGCTGCATTTGGGAGTATGAGGATACATGGAAGCAAAGGGAAAGCCAGGGCCAGTCAGGCTGGAAATCCGATGAGCTCCTTCGTCTCCACTGGGTGCAGCTGCACTGGGAACTGGGAGCTGCCCCAAGAGCTGTGCTAACCCCAGCGCTGGCCAGGGAGGGTGGGCTGCCCGTGGCCTCCCTCCCTCAGCAGCCTGGTGCGTTTGGGGGGTGATGGCTGCAGCTGGGTTTGCATCGCTGCTCCTGTCCCGCAGCGCCTGTGTGCCTGCCTTGTCTGAGGCAGCCCCTCTGTGCCGGCAGCACAATACTCGCCTTCACTCGCCGTCAGACTGAAGGTCTAGACGCTCTCCCTGCCTTTTGTTATCAGGGTCACAGGTTAGGGAGCGTTCCCAGCTCCTTTTCCCTCCACTGGTCAGGAATCCTTCCTGGAATTGGGCGATCCCTTTGGGACTGCAGCAGAGCCTCCTGGAAGGAGTCACCCCGCTCCCCAAACAGATTTAAAATTATTGTGGCAGCTCCCAAAAAGAAATGTGCTTTTGAAATGCAGTCAGGATCACCGCCACTCCAGTTCTTGCAGGCACAGATGCTCAGCTGACACCAGCTAAATAGAAACCTTTTAGCCCTTGCCAGTAAGTCTAGAGCGAACTGCCAAAAAGCATCGAGGACCAAGATACAAAACGAAGTCAGGCCTGAGCAAAGTACTTACAAATGAAGGATGGAACTGATGTGCTCTGTCTCTTGAATATTTTTTTTTTTTAGTATGTTAGATGCTTCAGTCTTGGGGTTTTGTTAAAATGCAATGGTGGAATTTAAAAGATTTTCAGCAGATACAAAGCAAGTAAGTCCCCTAGCAACAAAGGAAACGTTTTTTTCCCTTAATGTAGACTTTTTTTGACATGAAGCATTTGTGAAATCCTCCCCCTACCCCTTAAATCAAACATGAGTTTTGCTGAAGGAGACATTTTTAATGGCTTTTAGACATATTCAGAGATGGGACTTGAACCCTTGATGTGCATCTGCTTGTTCCCCTGCTGCAGCCCACCCTGGCTGGCTGGGGGCTCTGGCAGCCTCACCCTCGTCAGCTCTGCAGGGTGCCTGTGTGCTGTGACCCCTTGCTGGGGGGGGAATGGTGCAGTAAATAAGCTGGTAGCAAGTTTCATGCATGGTTTTTTTGTTTTTTTTTTTTCTTCCAGGCAAGAAGGCTTAACAAAAAATTGGCAGAGTCATACTTTTTATTATTGAATTAAAATCTGTTAAGTAACAACAGTGAGCCAAAACCTGAAATCGTTATTAGGCAGCGAGTGCTCTTGGTGAAGTGAAATGCTTCTGGATCTGGTTTGCTTCTGTATTTTGTGTGTGCATATGTATTCTGTGTGAAGAATGAATGTATGAAGCTTAAATAGAGCTTTTAAATAGAGGTGACAGTGGCATCTCTTTCTCCGTGGCTCCAAGGCCATTGTGTGTCTGGCTCTGGCCAACATGAATTGCAGAGGAAGTTCATGTAAATGCCATGGCTGATTTGACAGCTGCGGAACCGTGGCGGGTTTGAAGCCTGGATGCTGTTGAGCAGAAGCAGTGACGTTTTTCTACGCCTGGTGATTTATCTCTTTGCAGAGGGTAAGGGGGGACCAAGGGAGCCCATTTCCCACCCCAGTCCTGGCACCCATGGCGCTGGAATGGGCACGGGCTGTTGGGCAGTAGTGGCACTGTGGGGCAGCACCAGGGTTTGGTGCTCCGTGTCTCACCGAGCTGCTGTGATTCTGGAGTCGCCAAAAGTCGTGACAACAGAGGCACGCAGGTTGCCCACAGCTGAGTGTTCCTGGGACCTTGTTCTATCCTTACGGCAAAACCCATGAATTATGGTCAGGTCAAGGCTTGAACTTCTTTCCTAGAGCTTTATTGGCTCTTGGATACTTCCACTCCCGGGTGAGCATCACTGACTTGTACTGCCTGGGGGATGCAGGGGGTGTGTGGGCTGTCCCACTGGTGGTGGTGGTGGAGCCAGGTTAGCTGGGCTAACCTCTCCTGGGACAGTGGGGCTGCTGCAGAACTCTGCTCCCTGTATCTGTGGAGGGGCTGTGCTGTGGAGCCTGGTGGGTCGGGGGGTATGGGATCCCCAGGTGTCAGCTCTGCAGCCCCCAGAGGCAAACCTGCACATTTTGCCCTGTGGAAACCCTAGCGTGGCATGGGGAGCAAAGCGCACCGCTACAGACCGTGGCCACGGGAGCAATGTAGGGTTAATTCTGCAAACCTGCAGTGCTCCAAATGATGCTGCTTGTATGGGGCGTGGGATGGAATAATGTTAAATTACACTCTCCATAAGGGAGGAAAAGCATCCAGCCCCATTCTTTACTGCTCATTTTAGTAATTTCTTCCAGATAACCTACACATCTGTGTCAGTGCAATTAAAGCAGAAATTCTGTCTAATGAACAGTTGTAGCCCTTGGGCTATTGCGGAATGAACAGTGAAGTTGGAAACAGTCTTATTAAAATAATAATTAAGAAACAAGGGTGGGGAGACAGAGGGAGGTGCAAACGAGGTGGTGGTGGGATGCTGTAGGGTGAGGAGTGGAGAGGAGCTGCAGTCAACCTCTTTTTGAACTTCCAGGGCTGCCTCCACACTGTACCCCCTGCCCGTGGGAACAACTGGATGGTGCTGGTGGACCCAGGGCTGGGCACACCCTGGTCTCCTTCCCTCACCTGGGCATCTGATGCTGCCCATGTCACAACAAAACAGTCTTTAAGAGCCTGTCTTGCACTTTGTTGAAAGTGGCTGTTTGTAGGGTGGCTGTAGGCCTGAGGGCGCTTGCTCCGTTGTGGGCAGCGCTCGCCCTCCTGTGAAGCCAGATCAGCTATTTTGTGTATGTGGGGGTTTTGGAGATTTTTGTTCTCCAACGATAAAGCTTGGGAAGGGAGGAGAACATTTCTTGTCTTAGACAGGATTATACCCAGTTTTGCTTTTTTCAGAAAGCTCCTTTCTCAGTAAAAAACCCATGCCGTGCACACACACACAGTTTGCTTTAACTTTCCGTCTTGCTCTCCTGAGTACAGTGACTGACCAGGCTGAACTGTGTCAGTGATGGAGACCAGCTAGTTCTCTTGTGAGATAGGTTTTTTTTAAATTATTTTTACTTACTGAAAATTATTATTCTTTTGCTTTTATTAACCCTTGGAGTTACAATAGTGTCTCTCCACAAGTCACCATTTTATATCGATAAATCAATTAATACTTGGAACTAGCTTTTTCAAACTTAATACACTGCTATTTAGAAATGCATGTGCTGCAGAAAGCTAGTGGCATCTCAGATTAACAAAATAAAAAATAAACAAATGCCATTTAAAAAAAAAAAAAGGCCATACAAATCCCACTGGAATGCTACATTGGAATGATTTTAGTGGGATTTATATCTATGAGCTGTGAGGTTTTTGTGGTTTTTGTCTTTTGAAATGGTTGTGAACCAGAGTGATTACTTATCATTTTCATTTTAACTCCATCTGACAAATCGTTTTAGATGGAGAAAGCAATACTGCATCTTTAAATGGCTACTCTGTCAGCGCATCTTGCAGGGCTTTAAATGCCCTTTGTTATCGCAGTCTAGACAGGACGCAGGCGGAATATTTGATATGTTATAAGGCAAAGATGTGACAAGGTTGAATTAATTTACTGTCTTATTTAGAACTGAATTTCAAAACATTTTTCTTTACAAACTTGTCTTTCTCTATCCTATATATATTTTTTTTTCCAAAGTTAGTACAGTATGTTTCAACTGTTTAGACTGGGAGAGGAGACATTAGCTTACTGCAGCCTGCAGTACTTTAATTGCCCCTTTTTATGACTGTCTAGACATCATGCAGATGCATGTTTGTGGTGAGAAGACATTTCCCCCTCTGGTTATACGATAGTCTGAAACCTCCACATTGCCTATCTCCTTACCCCCCTGTTTCGGAATGTGCTTTGCTCCCTCCATCTCCGAAAATCACTTTTTTTCCCCCCGTTTTATTTTTTGAAGGGCACTTCAGCCCCCGTGTTTCTGTTCTCTTCCCCCTGCATGTTGGCAAGCGCTGATGCTGTCGGGGGGCTGGAGGTATGTGGGGCAGGGGGCGGGCGGGGGGCTGCGTGCCCGGGGGTCCCCGGGCCGGGGGAGCGCAGCCTTGCGGGCCGGGTTTAAGAATGAAAATATCAGCAAGGTTTGAATGGGTTCGGAGTTTTAGTTATGCAAATGGCATGCATTAATTAACCCCTTTGCTATAGCTACTGCTTTATTGTTAAATGCAGTGAAAAGGGGACAGGCGGTGTCCGTTGATAATCCGCCCCTCCGTGCCCCCCCCCCCGTCCCCCCGAAGCCGCCCCGCGGCCCGGTGCGGGGGCAGCTGCCGCGCTCCTCCCGC
>JAVJGJ010000002.1:10704594-10722345 GCA_035590215.1 Microhierax caerulescens | reverse complement strand
GTGAGTAATTTGCCATCTGAAGTTCTCTGTTCTTTCATCTTTTCTTCCCTGACCATGGCCTCTCAGAGATTGAACATTGGTCTCTTTAACGAGTAGAGCTCGGCATCTGGTGGATGAAATGGCCTCTGTAAACCAGGAGCAGTGTTCGGTGCTGCACCCTCTCTGGCAGCCTTTGGATTCCAGCTGTTGCCTGGAGCTGTTTTGGTTCTTGCTTGAATTAGAGCAGTGCAAATGTAATGTTTAGCATAATGGGCATGTCCCTTTTCCAAGCAGGGCTGGGAGGGATGTGCCAGGGCAGAGCTGCTTGCACAGGGCTGTGTTGCTGCTGTGCCAGGGTATTTTCCTCCATGCCGTATGTATGGGCAGGGAAGGACGAGGGGCTGTTGTCAGACATGTCCCAAGCGCTGACCCTGCTGCCTCTGCTGTCGGATGCTGCGGAGTCCGAGCCCCCGCAGCTGCTCACTGAGGGGTTGAGTTTATTCCCTGCTATAAAATCATAGCTGGGAAGGGTGAGTAGATTCGGATGGCTCTTCTCAAATTCACATTCTTTATCCTTGAGTAGAAAAAATGAGGTTCACTCTTTGGCTACGTTGCTTAACCCACATCCTTTTGCAGAGGCTTTGATGAGCATCTGGCATACCCATGCTTTGGCTGGACTTGATTCTACGGAGTTTAACCCTTGGGTCCTTCCAGGGAGCCACATGTTGCTCCAGAGTGTGCCCAAATTTTGCTGTAACTTCTATCCCCTACTCTCCAAAGTGCTCGAAGCCAGCAGGCAAAAATGCGTGCTCCTGGGGCAGGCAGGGCTCTAAATGGAGCACAAGGACTGGGCAGACCTGAGGCTAGCTCTATGGACCCTGCTTTGGTCCAAGCCTGCTGCAGACCAGTTCAGTAATGTCAGCTCTGGCTTTTCTGGTTCTCTGCTTGCAAAAGACAGCGTGTCAGTATGTGTAAAGTGAGGCGGTACAGGGTGTCCTCAGCTTTCATTTTCCAAAAGTCATTAGGACTTGTTTTGTGCCCTAATTATTGGGGCATGCAAGGTAGCGGTAGGCTCTCAGCTGTGCATGGCAAGGACTGTCCTTGTGCGTCTCCTTGTTCTCAGTGGTGCCTCTGGGCACTGCTGAAGCTGTGGTGCTCTGAAATGTCAGCAAAGACTGGGGAGGGGAGCGGGCCGGGCTGTCATGTAGCTGACAGAATGGATAAGGGTGTCTCTCCTCCTCCGCCTCCTCTGCAGCACTGCTGGTGCCCAAGCCCCTGCCCTTGCTGCTGCCTTCGGCCGGAGATGTGGGTGCTGAGAACTGCTGAAAGTCAGATCCATCACTTCCAGTTTAAGGCAGTGTCTCTGCCTACCCATTGGCAATAAGTTTCGTGCAAAGACGGCAGCCCAGGTCTGTTGGAGAAAATGCTGGGTCGTATCCTCCTTCTGCCTGTCAAAGCCCCTGGGTGGGTAGGGGAGCAGGCAGGGACCTCTGGACCAGTGGCTGAGAAGGATGCTCGCTATAGGATGCTAATGAAACAGCCCAGGTTTTGGGTGCTGACAGATGTTTACTGATGCTGGAAGAAGGGGACCTTGGTCCAGCCCTATTCCAAGACTAGTTTTCTGTTTGCTCTTTGAGGAGCTGCACAGACTTGTTGAGAAGCCTTTAAGGTTACTAGCCTGAAACTGTTCTTGGCTGAAATCCTTAGGCATCCCTGCTTGGCGTCCCACAAAGCTTCTAAGTGCAGAATTTGGGGAATCACAGACAGGGAGGAAGGATGCATGGATGCTCTTCATCACCAAGCTTCAAATTAGTGCCAGTGCCAGTCTGATTTGGACACTTCTCCCCACCACCTTCCTGATTACTCTTCAGTAAACTCATCTGCACGTGCTCAGTCAAAAAGTAGCGGCACCCATATTTGTCTTTTACACGCTTTTTTATGTAACTAGAGCGCTGCCATCAAGGGCTACAAGGAACCTGTTCAAACAGAAGATACCCAAGGGTGGGGGTGGATGAAAAGATGACAAAATTGGGAGGAGAGGGAACTGCAGTCAGGGCTGTGTACATCTCTGCTGTGTCTTGGCTCTGAGTCATGCAGCCAGGGCAGCTCTGTGGATATCGGAGGTGTTAATGGAAAATCGGGGATGAAAGGGCTCGCTGCAGATTTGTGAACACTTTTCATTAATTCATCTGGTTAATTTTGCTGTGTCTGGAAAGACGTGTGTGTGTGTGTGTAGAGACCTTCTTTTCTGGTGAGTGAAAGGGGTGCATGGAGGACCAAGCATTGCAGTCAGTTGAACTTACCCTAAATCCCCAAGGATTATGGAAGAAGCTGGGACATGCGGTGTGACATTACAGTGCCACCATATTTAGGTAATGGTAGGCAGCAGTTCATTTACAGATTTCATAAGCTTCAGAAGTGGAGATGGCCCAACTGTCTCCAGTCCCCGGGGGCTGTGCCGGAGGCTGGTGCTGCTCACCAGGCACTGCTGTGGGATTGTCCCCACCAAGGTGCCCCACGCCACATCATTGCAGACTTTCAACTGGAATGTGTTGAATCACAGTGCTGAGTCACCTGCGTGAACCAGGCTCCCTAAATAACCACAGGCGCTCCATGAAGTGGCCGTGCGCGCTGAGGGGCAGAAAGTGCTGCCTTGCAGTTGGAGCAAGGGCTTTGGGGGCAGAAAGGAAGATGCTTTTCTCACTTTTTCTTGAGCATCACCTAGCTCTTTGCATGGTGTCAACACGTCTCCTGCTGTCACCCCACAGGAGGCAGGTGTTTGCCCAAGGGCTGCTTGCTGGCAGAGGGGTCACATCCCCTGTGCTGTGTGTTCCCCGTTCATGCCAGTAGGTTTGTGCCCGGTAATGCACCCTGTTGCTGATGAGCTATTAGGCTCCATGCCTGCACCAAGGGCCATGCTCCTTCTGCAGTCCCGGGAGGAACTGGGTTCCTCAGCCGAGGCTGAGTCAGAGCTGGGTCTTGTTCCTGGGCTGAGTGACCCAGGGAAAGACTTTGTCCCTCTGCGGTGGAGGGCCGGGAGCCTGGGCTCGCCACTTGGCAGCTGATCTAGGTGTCTGGGGTCAGGGCGAGCACTCCTTTGCCTTGCCATGGTGCATCTCCTATGCCAAGCTGTGCTCCAGCTGCTTACCTTCTTTGTCTTTCTAGAGACCTTTACAGCGTTCCCCACACCAGCCCCCTATATCTATGCATTGACTTCATCCACAGGCTGTGGCTCTGCTGCCTGAGGCTATAATGGCTCTATTGTTGTGGGCAAAGCTTGGCTTGTAAGACCTCACTGGGGTAATCGGGGTGCTGCAGGGGCAGGATGGGGCCAGGGAGCTCAAGGTACCTGCCATTAGAAGTCATCCTTAGCCTGGGTCTTCTGGAGGCTGCACAAGACCGGGTTTGCCCAGGTTTGTGCGAGACCTCATTACATCTCTTTGTACTTGAAGAGGAAAGTTAGAAAAGTCTCGGTCTGTTTCTGCGTGTTTCATTGAGGCTTGTTAGGCAGCAGGAGGAATCTGTACAAAATGATCCCGTTCAGTCTTGGTGTAAAAGTTGTTATAAGTGTCTTGGGGAAAGTGAAGACCAGAGATGAAGGCACAATGCGCGGCAGGGTTCTTTGGCTCTTGTGTTCGGCGCTTACAGGATGTTTCTCTGGGAATGTAAGTGACATTTAATTAAAAATAGTCTCTATGTATGGTGGAAAATGGCCAATCTGGAAATTTCCATACAGCTGAGTTGCAGAGTAATGTCCCAGCATAGACAAGGACTCTGTTAGTTTGGATTGCAGGTGTTTGTGGAGGGTCTTCAACAAGACGGTCCCTGCGCTGCCGTGGGCTGAAACCCAGGGCCAGGTCAGGCACCCCTCCTGCCCAGCCAGGAGCTGGGCTGCTGGGAGCGAAGGTCCATGTGGGTGGTGGTGGCACAGCAGAGATTCAGGGGGAAATACTATTTCCACAGTTCTCTGAAACTTCTGAAATGGCACGGTCTGCATTGTTCTCAGCCCCTTTTTTGTCTCCCTGACTCTTACTCACTTCCTTTTAGATTTTTCTGCTTTTCAAGTTCACATTAGTTTCTAGACTGGGGGAAACCACTGGAGTTACCTTTCATTTTAAACCAAATATTTTGCCTTTTCTGTGACCTGTGCTGTTTGCAGATGCTGGAGCAACACTGGAAGTTCCCCCATAGCAGTGGGCTATGCCCAACCCTCCCAAAGCCTGGTGAGGGCTTTGCCTGCCTCTTACCAGCTCTCCTCCTGACAAGCACGTGGAGCAACCTCAAAACACAGTTTTAGATGTATTTTCCCAAAGAATGCTAATGAAACGAGTGATAATGGGGCTCTGATGCTGAGGGACTGTCACGGGAGAATCCAGAAGCTGAGGTGCTTATCCCGTCTGTCCTGGGTAAAGGTTAACTGATGGCTCAGGAACTCTCAGCAGCGAGGCTTGCTGGGGAGCTATCTCCTCAGCGGGTGTGAAGCAGGGCATTGGGTTGCCTCGCACCAGGCTGATGTCCACCAAAGGCTGAAAGCAACAGCAGTTTTTCTTCCACACACCAAAAAACATATTTTTGATACTCTGTGTGAGCTTGTGATTGGCCCCATCGTGCTCAAAGTGTCCCAACAATATTTCAAGTCAGAACTAAGGGGGTTTTAATGGTAAAAATACCCAGAGGAAATGAAAGTGAACATAGGAGAAGCAAAGTATTCTGCAGGGGATTCTCTGCTTGCTTTAATTTTGTCTCAGCAAAACAGGCTTAGGTTTTAGCACAGTGTACCACAGCATTTATGATGACTGGCATACTTTTAATTTTTTTTTTTTTCTTGGGAATTGTGGCTAGTGCATTTTTTCAGCTTAGCCGTTATCTCCTGAGTAATTTCACTTCTCCTTCTCATTGCTTCTCACATGATACGCAATTCCAATATATATAGAAATTGTAATTGAAGCTTATAGATAACTGTTTTGACCTGCAGATGTGTCTTATACCCAGCTGAAAGCAAAGGTCATCTTGGCTGAGACCCTGTTTGAAAGTTGTTCTGTCCACTTTAAATGATAGCTGGAGTACCCATAATTGCAGCAAAATGCAGGTGGTTGTGGTTTTTTTTTCACCTCTTTATATGTGCTAGTGCTTTGGAGCATTTGTCTTCAGCAGTGATACTCTATGTGGGAGGAAGAGCATTAATAAAGTTTATCGTAAGCATTTTATGAACTGTAGTATAGCTGTAAAAAGTAAGGGAATACATTTGAAGTGTATCATAGCCTCCCCTCCCCTGGGGCCGCTGTGAGCCGCCTGCGTGTGCGCAGAGGCTCGGTGCTCCCCGTGTCACCGTTGACTCAAATAGCTCTCCCTCCTCGCAGAAACGCTAATGAATTTTAAACCTGTGGGTGCCAAGTATTCTGTTCCTATGCACTGCAGGAGGCTCCGAGGTGGCACCTTGCTGTTGTCAAGCCCTGAGTGTGGTCTTGGGTGGGAGGAGTGGGGCTCTGTGCCCCGGCAGCTGTGCCACTAAGGTGCCACCGAGGTGTCCCGGCACCTCTGCCAGCAGCACCAGCTGCCGTTCGAACAGGTTTCAGACACTTCAGACCCTCACTGTCTTGGTGGCTGGTCATCAGCCTGCTGCCTTCCCCCAAAAAGCCCTCTGAGCAGGAGAGCGGCCACAGCCCGCGCGTTGCAGAGCCCACAGGCTCCGGGAAGTGGCGGAGCCTCCCATCGTTCATTAATGTAACGCTGTAATCTACTGTGAAACCCTTTTTCAAGGCCACATGTGGTTTAAAGTGGCAAGTGAGTAACGAACTTGAAGAATACGACATGACAAGTGATTTTACTTGATCACGAATATCCAGTTTCAGGATTGTGAGAATCTGGGGGAAAAATGCTTAGTTGCAAAACAGTTGCACGCATGCTGACCAACTCCCAGAGCTGCAGTGTCTAGACAGAAAATACAGAAAAGCAGGTTGTGTCACTTCAATGTGATGTCTGAACCTGTTAGTTTGAAATGTGTTCTGGAATAAGAATTATGCAAAATTAAATTAGTGTGACCTTACTTTGCATTTGGAGGCTGAATATGCCCATCTTGTAAAGCCTAGTGCATTTATAACACTTCCCTTGGGGAAAATTACAGAGAGAAATGGAATGAGGTCTCTTCTAATTGAAAAGTGACAATGATTAGGAAGCCAAATACAAAATGTGTTGAGTATTTTTTTCTTGTTTTGTTGTGTGTGTGTGTGTGGGGGGGTGGTTAAGAATACCAGTAGAATTATAAATTATGTGCTTTGCAGTTTGGCTTGTTTTTCATTCCCCAAAGGCTTTTTATTAGCATAGCAGCTGAATTGCACTTGTATAATAACGTATTAACTGAAAGTTTGGGGGTTTAATGATCTTTCTTCATTAGTTTGACTGAGCTGCTTGGATAAAATCTTACCAAGTATATCCAGCATTGGGGTTTGTTTTCCCCCTTCTGCAAATGAAGCCCACGAAGACAAGTTAAAACAGAGGGAGAGTTGGCAGCAGCTTTGGTGCCTCGAGTGGGTACGAGTCTCTTGAAACTTGAAAAGCACAAATGGAGTGTGTGGGACTTTTCTTGGTTTGGTTTGATTCTGGTTTTATTTTTTCCAAAGGCCAGGTTGGGCAACGTGAGCATTCTTGGGTTTAATGCTCAGCTCAGCGTGCCCGATGTGTTTGCCCCTAGGTGCTGCAAGGCTGTGCTGCTCCTTGCAGGCTGGGCTTGGGGGAGAGCAGAACCCTGGGAACCAGCTGCCCTCCGCTCCTCCCTGCGCTCCTCCTGGTGCAGAGCAGAGGTTCCTGGTGGGCTTGGCCGCTTCCTGCATACGTACAGCATTGGGAAGAAGTTCTCATTTCAGCAGCACCACCAAAGAAGATAGGGGCAGATACATTTCTCGCATATGGTACTTAAATGCTCAAGCCCTCATCTGTGTTGCAGAACATGGGTAGATGTGCTCCGCTGTAGCGACTGAGCTGTTTGCTTCCCCGTGCTAACGAAGGAGATCAAAGAAGAGTCAGGCCATTGGTATGAAAAAGCCAAGGCCCAAATGGGGGGAGCTGATCAGGTTTTGTCGTTCAGACGCATTTCACCAAGCGCATTTACAGAACATTAATTTGCAGCTTAATTGTTCTCCCTCCTCCCACAATGCGAGATATGAAAATCGCTCCTCTGCTGACAGCGCCAGCGTGATGGCTGTAATGGTAGACTAGATTCCGCGTTGAATTTTAGAAACAATTTAGAGTTTGAAGAGCAAGGCATGAAGCGTGTCCAAACACTGCCTGCGTCTCCTGGCCTCACCCTGTGGTCCCTGAGGGGTCCAACCTGCCCAGATGACCAGGAGAGATAGGGCAGGAGCAGCATCCTCGTTGGAGAGCAGTGTCCCCTTCGTTCTGGTAATCGTAATGTGCCCCTTGTCAACTGTTCTGTAACATCCAATTACAGGAGTCCCAGAGCCAGGATAAACAGCATTCAGGACTAGATGGGGATGGATGTGATGCCGGTGTTTTGTCCTGGATCCTGACAGAATTCCCATCCTTTCTTCTGCTTCAGGCTCTGCCCATTATATGCCTGTACATGTGTGCAGGAAGCTTGGCTTAGGTCATTTCTAAGTGACACATCTTGTGTGTGCTCCTTCCTAGGAAGGAAATAGGGCAGCAGTTCCTGATGGCCAAAACCTCACCTGTCACAAAGCACTGTGAGCAGTTCAGCAAGGAAGCCAAATACAAAATGTGTTGAGTATTTTTTTCTTGTTTGTTAATTTAAGGGACCTCTTGTCCCAGGAAAGGAACTTTCCTTTACAGCTGCCTTGGTCCTGGCTTTCTTCAGAAATATAACCTCTTTCAACAGAAAAGGAAGTTTTCCATCACTGGCTTAACTTATATTTTTTTCTTGTGTTTTCTTACCGTGGCCAAAGCACATGCTGCATTTTGAGGCTAAATTGACTCATCTTTCTAAAAAATCGTGGTTGTTTTTTGTTTTTTCTGTAATGAATTCTGCAAAAAGCCAGGTGGCTGTTCTCCTGCCTGTGGGCTCTGCTGCCCACATGTAGGTGAGACAGAGGGGCTCTGAGTTGGTGCCCCCCTGGGGTCTGGCTTTGTGGGTGACCTGGAGAGCACCTAGGGGAGCTGTGCCTGGCTGGGGTGCTGGGGCTTCACCCCACTGTTTGGGTGCTGGAGGTTAGTGGGGATGCTCTGGGTGCAGCTGGAACTGGGCGTGCCTTTGGGCTGTGTAGGGACACTCTCCTACGCGGCGGGGGCGACATGGGAAGAGACACTGTGCCTTTTTTAATGGTTTTGCATCATCCTCTTTTCCCAATCTTTTAAGTTTTGGCGTGTTTGTGTATCTGGTCAATCTCATTTGTGTCTGGAAGGAATGAGCTCCTGTTTCAGCCTGTTCCCCCAGCACAGGGCACCCGTGGCAGCTCGTGGGTCTGGTCACCCATTGTTCCCACGGGCAAGCTGTGCCACTCCTTTGGGGCTAGATCGTAAATTGTTGGGAACGTAATTTTTTTCCGGGATCTTCCCCTCACAGTGGCATTTGGGGCACCTTGCTGGGATTGCTGTGAAAGACCCAGAAGCTCCTTTTTTAACAAGATGCCTTTAGCTAAAAGGCATTTTTAAGGCAGAATTCCTTTGCGATGTTTCCCACCCCACATGTAATCTTACAGAGTAGAGGCAGCTGCGTTTTAGGGATGCTGTAAGGGTATGGGCTCCAAGTCATTCATACATCTAACTTTTAAGTGACAGACGAGGTTCCAGCTTTCAAGGCATAATTCTGCTTTTTGAAGGTGGTGGGCAGAGCTGGTTAAGCATTTTGGGAAATGGCAGAAATAGCTGCTGTTTAGCAGAACGAGCTCCAAGGTAACTGGCAGCGCTCACCACCTGGACTGTTCTCCTGACATTTATTTGCTTTTACTGGCACTTAAATGCCACCTGCCAGGAGAAAACTTTCCATTAAAAAAATAAAATTAAATTTGCCTGACTCAGCAGAAGCCACCCCAGCTGGTACGAGTGGTGTGATGCTGCCCTTTGAGGCATGATGTGGCTTCCAGTGTATCTACTGATATATACGTGTGTGTGTCTGTATAGATAAAATACAGATGGCAGCATCTGTGATAGCTGAGGGCACAGCTTTCAAAACTGGATTTTATAGTTGTCCCTACTGAGAAGCAAACAAAGTTTAAATCCCCAGGATGATTGGATTTTGCTGATCTGGGCCCACCTTTATGATGAGCGCTGGAGTTGCTACTGGCCAGTCCTAGGCAAGAGGGGGCTTGAGGGGAGCAACTGAGTGGTTCAGGGTTGGCATCTGCTCTCTGGGTGCCAAGTGCATGGAAATAATGACCCCAGTGCTACATTTGCCTGCAGTACTCAATTTTCCATAGCTTCAGAGAGGTGTGAGGAATTATTTCCTTAGGAAATTTTAAGAGCAGCTTCTTACTGCCTCCTGCCAAATGACTCTGGAGTTAACTGGACAGTCTGTTTGCTTGTTCTTGTTTGTTTGGAGGATTTTTGGCAGTTTTCCTTTATGCCAGTTCAAGCCACTCAAGCTGCCACTGTCAGCTGGCCAAGCCCTGAGCCGAGGGATGTCTGGAGCTCCGGGATGTGGCCCCCATGGGCAGCCACGTCGCACCTGTCTGGCATGTCACCAAAGAGCAGAAGGTCTCCCTGCCTGCGCCCTGTGGCAGATGGGCTGGCGTCAGAGGGAGGGGGGGCTGCCCACGCCGGTGCCTGCTGTGCAGTGCAGTGCTGTGGGCTCCCTGTGCCACTGTCCAACCCTCATGACAGAGGGGACATGTGCCTGTGCAAGGGTGTGCCGAGGAGGACTTCAGTCCGGTCCTCCGTGGAGGAAGGAGTGGTGGTGGTGATGGGAAGAGAATTGCAGAAATCTATGTTGCGTTTAGCTGAATTGTTTCATTAGGATGAGTTACGCCGGTTCCTGGCTCCATGGCCCCGAGCCAGGCACGCTCAGCACTGAGGTGCTGCTGGTTTTGCACCCGGCGGAGGGGGCATCCTGCGGACTGTAGCTGGGAGGGCTTTGGGAAGTCCTGGCTGCACAGTAGCATAGAAACACCCTGCTTTGTAGATTGTTTTTAAAGATCCCTCCTAGAGACTTTTCTGTGGCAACGAAGCAGTGAATTAATGAGTTTTTTATTAAGTAGTTGGGCTCAAAGCGTACAGAGCCCACGTAGGCATATGTGAGAGCTTTATGGGGGAAAGACGCAGGTGTCATTGGTGTCTCAGCGACGTTAATTCTTTTGCTCAATTAATGCTGCTTTTTCTGGTGGCTTAAAGTCTGTCTCTCTCTCTTGCAGCGGAGTTGGAGTTTGTACAGATAATCATAATCGTGGTGGTGATGATGGTGATGGTGGTGGTGATCACGTGTCTGCTGAACCACTACAAACTCTCTGCGCGATCCTTCATCAGCCGGCACAGCCAGGGCAGGCGGAGGGACGAGAACCTCTCATCAGTAAGTCACACCCTTCTCTTCCAACCCGTGTCGTCCTGCGCCATTTGCTCAGTGATGTGACACTGGGGAAGCATCGGAGCCGAAGGCATTCACTGGGGGGGTGTTTGTCCACGTGCCACTTGGCACTGCACAAAGAGGCACCCTCCAGGTTGGGTCTGGCATCATACTCTGTCTCTGTTATTGGGGGTGGTCCTCTCAGGGATGCTTCTGGCGCTTTAGGGTGCAGTATATTGTAATATATGGACAGTCATAGCCTCTGCCTTTGCCCTGAGCTTTGCAGTCTGGACTTCACATCGGTCAAGTAACAACTTGAGGCTGTTCTTGGTGTGTCCTGTTCCTGAAACCGCCATGTACCCTCAGCTGTTTCAGGTGCATATGCCTTGCCCTTAACAGCTCCAAACTATTGAATCCTTTGATGGCTCCAGTTGGAGAGTCTCAAATGACTATAAAAATGTATTGCCTGCCTCGAAGGGACCAGGAAATCCTGAAAGGCTTTCTGCAGTTTTCACCAGCAGTGCTACCATTACTGTGATGCAGGGGTCAGAAAACACTTGTCAACCAGGCAAGCAGAAATCTTTCCGAAGGGATGCTCAAGAGGTTCTCTGTGTAACCCAGACTCCCTGCTTCATAAAAGCCTGAGGAGAAACATGTTAATTGTACCTGTGATGGGGACCTGAGGGGAAGCCTCCCCAGCCTTAAGGCAGATGTTGGCTTTTGCAGTTTCCTCAAATGCAGCAGCTCAGAGATTGACCAGAACCTACAGAGAAAAGGCATCACGTTTTCTTGGAGGGCTGGCATGTACTGTTCACTGCTGCTTACATGGCTCTGTCTTCAGTGCAGGGATATCTCGTACTGACACTTGGGGTTTTAGCACTCATGTTAAAGGCTTTTAAAGCTCTTTAAACAGTAGGGCTTCCTCAAGGTCCCTGCCTCATGCCCTCCCCTCCGCAGGCTTCCACAGCAGGCTGGGCGGTGCCGGTGCTGCCATGTGGTGGTCTGAGTGGGGCCGTGCTCTGTTGTGTCAAATCCATGCTCACTGCAGGAAAAAGCTCAAATACTGGGATTGCTTGCCTTTTTTTTTTTTTTTTAATTTTTTTGGTAGGAGAAAGATACGTGGCATCTTTTATTAAATAAGTCTTCAGCACAGCACTGTTGAAGGGCGCCCAGCCAGCAGCTGGATGCCCAGGGTGCAGCCTGTCCCTCTGTTCTGTAGCTGCTCTTTTTGTCACGTTACACAAGCAGGCGAAGGTCCCTTATCGACCGCTCTGTGCCAAAGTGAGGAAGACTTCTCTTGGGAAGGAGAGCTGTGCAACCCCCAAGCTCAGTTCAACCATGCTTTGTTTTGTGGGTCGTGGAGCGTGTCTCTGGAGGGCACGGCAGAGGGCTCAGCTCACGGTCATCTGTTGATGCTGTGCAACAAGGTCAAGGTGCTGGGGGTGCATGATCCTGTGTTAAACCAGCTGGTGTGAGGGTGGTGATTGCTCCAGCACCTGCCCTCGTCGGGGATCAGAGCTAAACCCCCCGCGCCTATCCCAGCTCCTCCCGGAGTTGCAGAAATCTTCTCTCTTCTTACCACCCCATGCACCCGCTTCCAACAGTAGCAGAATGTTACAGGCACAGGAATTCTTAAAAATAGCAGAAAGATTGTTTTCCGTTTTCAGATTTTTTTCCACTGTCTTATCATGTCCAGAATGTTTTACTTGAACAACACCAAAATGTTTCATTTTACATTTTCAAAGCAAATATCAGATCAAGCCTTTTTTATTTTATTATACCTATTTCTGTTTTCTGAATTGGCCTGTTTTGTATTTTCTTTAAAAAGAGGAGAGAAGGCTAACATGGAAAGAGAAGAGAAAATCATGTGGAGATTGAACAAAAATTTCAAGTCAAATTAAAAACTGTTGACTGTTTAAAAAATAATGCCTTTTTCCCCTTTTCTCTTTTTTTCTTTTTAAAATTTTTTCTTTCTAAAACCTTTTTCTTTTTTTCTTGTTAATTGTTTTTTCTTTGTAAAATTTCACCAGGTCAAAATTTCCATGCCTTTTTTTGCCCAGTCCCCACACCGAAACAGCTCCGTTACTCAACCTTCAGACACATCAGCAATTAAATGGCTTTTCAGCAAAGGTTTCTCTCTGCACCTCTGCTGAACCTCAGTGGGGATGTGGAGTCTTCAAAACCTTCCTCAGAGCTAAGGAGAGAAATGGGAGTATACCGTTCTGGGGCTTTTTTTTCTCTCTCCTCTTTATAATTCTTCCCCTTCTCCCTGCCTCCGTCTGTGCTGCCAGCACAGCATTGATGGAGGGGCAGACGGGCTTCCCTGTGGCCTGAGCACCCTCCTGGTGGGACGGAGAAGCCCCTCGTGTGTTAAGTGGGAGCTCAGTACAGTGGGATCAGTTACAATAAAGATCTTAAAGGTGGTTCCTTTCAAATTCGGCACAGCATGTCTTATTGTAGAAAACAGCTCTGGTCTAAGTAATCACTGAAGGCTGGCAGGCAGAGGCTGTGCCGAGCTGGATACCAGTTTGTATAAGCCATTAAACTTGCACTGAACTGGTGTTGGGCTTTTTAAATCCCAAACTTCATTTTGCTGTTGTGGCCACTGGCGGGCACCGGAGCAGTGTACATGCTTTTCATCTTTTGAAATATTAAAGTAGTTCATTCCATGGTCAGGATGCTGCTAGGTCTGCTGGAGTTTTCCTTCTTTGTTGTTGTAGCTCAAAAATTACAACTGAAGGAGAAACTAATTTCCCTAAAGGTTTTTTTTAATGCGGTTCTTGCTAGCAAGGAGTTCTTGTATTATGTCGTGTTTCTCCATCATCTTATACTCTATCTCCTTATAACAAGTACTTTGTTTTTCCAGAACTAAGAATATTTAAGAAATGCCACTAAAAACTTTTTAGCAGTAAGAATGGCACCGTCCCTGCACCTTTGGAACAGTGATATCCCCACTCCCCCAAGAAAAAGTGGCTTAAATGCAGTTTCCAAACATACCTTTGGCCCCAGAAATGGAAAATGTAAGTCCTCCTGAGGGCTCAGAGGCTTAATCTGCACCATGGAGCTTTACAGAGAAAATTCTCTGACATTACTAAAACAAGTGGTTCTATAAAAGTCGAAGATTGATCTGTAAAAAGAAATTAAAAAGTAATTTTAGGTTCTGCAGTGAGTCCTGGAATACTTGCGGAGGCTTTTACAGCCGTATTGCTCATCAGACAGCAGAATCTCAGCTTTCATTTCAGAAAACCATAGTCTAGAAAACGCAGCCATTGTTGAGATGAATTCAAGTCCTAAATATTCTGGAAGTCAGGGGTGAGCAATGAGAGCCCTGAGGATGAGGATTTACAGGGGTAATGCTCCCTCGTGGGGCAGCGTGGTTTTGCGTGGCTCAGTGGGGCTGTGTAGCCATCCCATGGCCAAAGCGTGAATGCTAAAAGTACGTATGTTTTCTGTCTCTGAGGCTTTGCCCTCCTCTGACTACTGATAACCAGCAATTTTAATCCCACTATCGAGTTTTTAGGAGACATGAGCCGTTACCCAGATGGGCTTCACAGTAGCGTGTGAGGCAGCGGATCCGTGTCGGTGAGCGTACTTGTGGTCAGTCAGCCGTGGGCACGTGAGCCTGTCAGGTCAAACCCCGCGGTCCTGGGAGAAGTGGTTAATAACAGCTGCAGAGATACAGCTCCTGCAGAAAATGGGTCTGCTGCCTGCTCCTTATCTCACCGTGGACCTCATTGTAATGGTGTTTCTAGGGGGTTGCTTCTCTTGCATCCACGTGTCGCCCGGAGCCTCCTGGACCTCATCTGTACAAACAGATGCGCTGGTGTGAGACAGAGCTTTTCTTCTCCGTGCCTGGGTGGGATGTGTGGTGTGGGCTTGGGGCAGTGGGTGCGTGGGGGTAGGAGACCGCCTGTGTGGAGGAGCTGGGGTCAGGATGTGCAGGTGCCGTCGCCAGCTGCAGCGGGCAGCCCCAGGGGAGCGCGGTGATGCTCCGCACACCGGGAAGTGCTGGGCTGCAGCCGCCCTCGTGGGAGCTGGCTGACATCACTCCCGGGAAAGGGGGAAGCAGATGGGATATTGCCATGGCGCTGCCCACTGCCAAGTTAAATATAAAACATCTAGCAGAAGGCAGCGGGGTACTCGCTGCTTAGGAAGTCTGCCACGGGGGCATGGCAAAATAAACACAGTTTTGGGAGTGCTTCCCGCTTCTGCCCACTGCTTTGGCATCCTGGGGGCTGAGGCAAAGGGCTGGCAGGGCAGTGCGCGTGGCAACGCTGGAAACCCTCCGTGTGCCTTTTGGTGTTGGTGCTGTGGCTGTGCAGGGGGTTAGGAGCGAGGACTTGGTCTGTGGCAGATGCAGTTTCTCTTGGGTCTTTTGGCTGCTGGGGGAATTTGACTGTCAACTAACCCTGCAGGCAAGAAGCACACGTAAAGTGGAGCAGACTAAACAGTTGATGCCTGTGTAAACAGTTGCATAGTGAAGTCTCAAGGTCTGTATAAAACCCAGCTGGGGTGCTCAGGAAGGGCTGTGCTGCACACAGCTCAACCTGCACGTTCATTAGCTGCAGCCGGGGATGGTGCGGGTGTTGCACACTTAACCTCTGCTGCTCCAAGGAGATGGTGCCTAAAAAACCCTGGGAAGTGGGAAGAATCTGGGCCATCTCATTTCCATATAAATCACCGTTTTCCTTGCACTGGCAACAGGGCTGCCTTGAGGTTTATGTGCAGAACTGAGCTTCAAAAACAGGAACCTGAGGGGATTCTCTCCATATCTGATACCGTGTGCGATGCCACAAGAGAACATATATTCCAAAGTTGGGGAGAATAAAGAAGGAAAAGGAGGGAGGAGGCGGGGAGGGATATAATGGGCAGATGTTCTGGAGATTGTAACGCAGGCCCAGTGCTGCATTGTGGGATGCCTGGGTGCGCAGGCTCCTGCCACAGGCCTTGGGGTGGCTCTGCCCCCAGGCCCCCCACTCTGCCCACTGGTGGGGGCACTGCTGGGGACAGCGGCCGTGCCGCTCAGCCGCTCACCGAGGTAGCCACAAAGGTGTGTGGCAACAGTTCCCATTGCATACCGCAGCCTGGTACGAGGCCAGATGTGCTTCGCAGCTGGGTGAGGTCCAGGGAGCATCAGGCAGGCAAAATCCCTGCTGAGTTTATCGGTGAAGGTGTCCGTGGGGCTGTGGTACCACTGCAGCTCTTCACAGCCTCTCAGCGCGCCACCGGCACCGTTATTATAGAAATGGGTGGTTTGCTGCTCAGGAGAGCCCTGCTGCTAGGCTGGGCCTGGGCCTGGGAATGGCCTGCAGGAGGGACACTGTACAGGGAAAAAGGGGAAGAGAAATGCCCTTGGCGTTTTTCTACTGCTGGTAGATACTTCTGACTCGCTGGTGCCAGAACTGGAGACTCAGCCTGCAAGGAACTGAGCAGTGCCAGCTATTCCAGGTTGTAATTTGGAGCCTTCTGGCTTGTTTTCATCCAGCCCTGCCTACCGAAGGGATGTTGCTCTGGGTGAATATTAGTGATATTTAAATATTTTAGTTCTTCAGGCAAAAGTGTCTAGGGTGAACCGTGTACACTCAGAGTATCATCAGCAAATGGGAAGAACCTTTGTTTGTTTGGTTTGATCATGAATTGTAAAGTAACCTCATGGTTTGGGGGGGATTGGCTTGTGGCTTTATGGTGCCTGGGGTGGTTGGCACCTGAGTTCAGATCTCAGGATCAGGGTGATGCTGGCAGCAGTGTAAGGAAGCCTCTAGACCACAGTTTCTCAGTCTAAGCCAAGGACCATTTACCCTTTTGGGGAAAAAATACTCTAGAACCATCCTGTTGCTACAGATATTACTATTTTTTTTTTTTTAAGCCAAATCAAATTTAGGCATAACATTTGGTTATTCACTCATTATCTTTATTTTCCTATGATTTCCTTGATTGTGTGCATCAGAATGTGGGTGTGAGGGTTTTGTTTTTTGTTTTTTTTTTTTAATAATCTTGTCATTATTTCATGGAGCATTTTCTGATGTCTTGTGAATCACCCACGGCTCATGGATCACAAATTGAAAAATACTCCTATGGCATGTTTGAACCAGGGAGAGAAACATGCTGGGTGGGCGTGGGCGGGAGGGGGGAAGTCTGCAAATGGGAGAGTGTTGTTTGCTGGTGCCGTTCTCATCATTCATTCTGCAAGTGATCTATTAAATGTAAATGGAGGTGAAAATGGAGGGAAATTTTAGTCGGCAGCGTTGTTTTCCGTGGCAATACACTGGTACCCGTAGCATATAGCCATAGGACGCCCAGCCTGGGCGATAGTAGCTGGTGCCCTGCTGGAGCCGGCTGCGTGCTGTGGTGCTGGTGCTGTGCGTGGCTGCAGCCAGGCCACCAGTGTGTTGGTGCTGGCGGTGGCCGTGCCCTACCTGGGCTCTGGTGCGGGGTGAAACCTGGCACGCGCTGTTTGAAGGAGTTTTAACCGTTGCCCGCAGTCAGACTCACCCCGTGCTCTCTTCTCCTTTCCAATGCAGGAGGGAAGCCTGTGGCCTTCGGAAAGCACCGTCTCGGGAAATGGAATAACAGAGGTGAGGGCGATGCGGATGCAGGTGCGGGTGCTGCCTTCCCGGCTGTCCCAGCCTGCGGTGTCTCATGCTTCTTGCCCTTTCTCTCATTTTTCTTTCCCTTCCAGCAGCAAATCTACACCCCGAGACCCAGCGACCGCCTGGCAGTGCCATCCTTTCTGCAGAGGGACCGCTTTAACAGATTCCAGCCAACCTACCCCTACATGCAGCACGAGATCGACCTGCCACCCACCATCTCGCTGTCGGACGGTGAGGAGCCCCCCCCGTACCAGGGACCCTGCACACTGCAGCTGCGAGACCCCGAGCAGCAAATGGAGCTCAACAGAGAATCGGTCCGGGCCCCCCCCAACAGAACCATCTTCGACAGTGACTTGATAGATAACTCTGTGTACGGGGGGCCGTGCCCCCCCAGCAGTAACTCTGGCATCAGTGCGACCTGCTATGGGAGCAATGGTAGGATGGAGGGACCGCCGCCAACGTACAGCGAGGTGATAGGGCACTACCCTGGGTCGACATTTTACCAGCACCAGCAGAACAACAACGGGATGCCCTCCATCCTGGAGGGCAGCAGACTCCATCATTCACAAATCAATGGCCTTGAGAGCACAACCGCGTGGAACAAAGAGAAAGAGAAACAAAAAGGGCACCCCTTTTAAAAAAAAAAAAAAAAAAAAAAAAAAGAAAGAAAGTAAATGAAACACTCTGCACTGCGGGGGAAAAGAAAAAGGAGAG
>JAVJGJ010000002.1:10675950-10702039 GCA_035590215.1 Microhierax caerulescens | reverse complement strand
CATTCACTTTTCCAGTCCCTTTTTCCCGGAGCAGCTCCCTGTGCCTGGCCACACCTGCTGCTCCCTTGGCCGCTGCTCTGCTCCGACTGTTCTGAGGGAACTTGAACACGTTTTATGCACATTATCCTACCCGGGGAGGTAGGAATCTGTGGTGGATATTGTAAATGAGATACCAACCAAAAGAGAAAGCGAAATATAATATCTACTGCCCTCTTGAGCCAAAATGCGTGAATAGTGGGGTTGGGGTGTTTGTTGTGGGTTTTTTTGGGGGTGGGGGGTGTTGTTCTGTGAGCTGAACTAGTGTGCAACAAAAAAAACAAACTGGTAACTTCATCGGGTTTTGGGTGGAATATGCATCGCGCATTTAAAGCCGAGCAGTGAATACGGAGGTGTCGGTGTGGTGGGGACTGGAGGTTGTTGATAACGGGATTGTCTTTGTCGCGTGGCGTTGCCTGGCCACCAAACCCCGCGGAGAGCTCTGGGAGGTGGGGGGGTCTGGAAAGGTGTGGAGGGATAGTGGGAGAGGATCTAAAAATGTAGTGCAATTAAACCCAGCTCTCGTGTCCTCAAAATTTCAACTGATTCTCTGGGGGTTTTTCCCTATTTTTTTTTTCCTCTCTCCCCAGCCCACTCCTAGAGAGAGCTTTTATCTCTCAAGCATCACCCCAAGCATCTGCAGTTGAGTGGTCAGTTTGTTGAGCTCCTGGGTTCAGTTTCATTTACCTCTTTCTCAAGTTTGGGGAATTTAATGAGTATGAAACGAGGTGGCTCATCGACACCAAATTTCTGTTGCAAGTAATGCCTTTCCATCCCTGCCGTGCACAAACATGCCAGGCTGCCACCTTTCCCACTGCCGGTGCAGGGCCCCGGGGGGGAGCCGGGGTCCCAGGCAGCGGGTGCAGCTTGAGTCCACCTCGACGGAGCCAAGTTGTCACCTTTTGTCTTTCTTCTGTCCATCCCTCTGCTTTGCGGTGCCGAGAACTGTGTATTTCGAGTGCAGATACCAGATCTGGGGCCTCGGTCAACTCCAAGTTCTGAATGGGTGTTTAGAAATAACGGTGTGTTCTTTTTTATTATTATTATTGTTGTTGTTGTTGTTATTATTATATTTAATGTTACTTTTTGGCCTCGGGGTCCATTTCTTCCCAGTCCCACATCCCGTATTGCCAGCAAGGCAGAGGATTTGTGTTGCACACCCTTGCTGATGTCTCTCCTCGTTTCCTTCTGGCCTTCGTGCAGCTCCGGAGAGGGCTGTGCTGGAAGCTGGGCTGTGGTCCTGCTCCATAGGAGTCTCTAGCATCTTGCAGCTGCCAGCAGGGACATTCAGGCCCCTTTAGAATGATTTATTTTTAAACAGATACAGAAGAAACAAGGCATTGCTAATGCTTAGCAACCTCTTGTCCTAGCCTGCCTTTTTGCTCAAAAGTTTAAGTCATGTTAGCTTTAAAAGGGGTTGTTAATCTTAGTTTCTTGGCTTACAGTACGGCAAACAGCATCCTTATAATGCCCCCAAATATTCACGGCCTGCAATGGGAATGTGGCTTTGTGGGTCAGGATGGTGAGGAGGGATGGGTTTCCTTTGGGGCTGACACTGGTAAAACTCTTGTTTCCCTTCGCAACCCTCGATTTCACCGGTTTGAAGATTCAGCTTTACTAATCTAGTGTGTTGTTTCCGCAAGTGTTAGGAAATTCATTCTGTCTGAAGTGGGGGTATAAGGAAATCCCATTGCTTTCTGGAGAATCACCTTTTTCTATGTGTATTGAACTATAAAATTGCACTAAAACTGCTATATTAAAACCCAGAAAAATAAAAGCCCAACATTTTTACTAAGGATCGGGAAAAGACAGAATCCAGATGTGTAGCATTAACAATGCTAGGCGATAACAGAATGAATTTTTAATCTCTTCTGTCTCTGTATTGCTCAGAGATTTTCTATGTACAACACAAAGCTATAAAAAACAAAAAGAAGTTTTCCAGAAACTGCGCTTCAAATTTTTGCTGTACTATAGAAGCTCATGAAGGACACATTAAAGTCCTAATTTGCCTGCCTTATAGACACATTTCATTGTATTAATATTTTCTTAAAATTCCAGTTGCATTGCGTTGGCTTTGGAGTTTGTTATAGGCAGTCCTGTATCCTGAGTTCTGTTCAAGTTTAAACTTATGTAAACTATTGACAGCACATGCAATGCAGTACTTATCTATATTTTGCTGTTTTAGTATGAATATGTACTCTGATGCCAATTTACAAAAATCTGTTGTAAACGCTTATTGTGTAACAGTAACCGATAGTGGCAATTATATGTCATTCTAAAAGCTGCAATACTTATACAATAAATTTTACAATACTTTGGAAAATTTGCCTTCACCTTTTGCTTTGTTACCCAAAAAAAATCAAAGTTTGCCAACACAATGTAATTTCAAAGCTCTTCCAATTATTTTTTTTTAATATTGGAAAATTAGTTTTCTCAAATTTTGATATTTGTGTGGTTTTCCCTCTTCCTTGTTAAGTAGCCTTCTGAATAACAGGCCAACCTCTATATTGACACGACATGTTTTTTCCCATGAAGCTGTAGCTGGTTCCCAGTGTGTTTGCATGCTCGGTCCGTGTGTGCATGTATAATTCTGTTTTCTTTTGAGTAGACCAGGTGTCGCAGCTTTAATCCCAGAGGAAGCATTCCTGGTTTGCACCAGTATGTCCAACACTTGCGCTTCTGCCTTTCAGCCAAGAACATCACTGATGGTCAGAAGGTCTTAACTTGAATAACCATCAATCAACAAGAACTGCATAGATTGACTCAAATCCTAAGCACAGATCATTTGACTCAAATCCTAAGCACAGATAATTTGTGTGACTTTTTTCTTTCTGAGACTGTGGTCAAATTGCAGTGATCACATTAAAATGATTGAAAACTTAACTGCTTGCAGGGGGTTTTCTTTTGGTGTTTCTAAACGGTGTCCCATAGATTCACCCAGACCTTGGCTTCCCCCTTGGGACTAAGGAGCGTGCAGTAATTAATCCTGGGGCTTCGCCTGAAGCTCTTGGCTCTGCCTAAACCCTTGGTCTCCCCAGCCTCCTCCCCTCCTCTCTGGCTGATTGCAAACCTCTGTTTAAGGTGGCAGCATTTTTGAAAGCGGCCCCTGGCTTTTACAAGCAGCCCCTCCAGTTGATTTGGGTGGGCAAGTGGTGGACACGGCTTCAATTTGGGGGCACCGTGAGCACAAGGAGGTCCTCTGGACTTTGGTGGGACACCTGGATGCTCTGCCTGGCCAGTTACTTAGAACACAACCCCAAGCTGATGGCCGGTCAGGAAAATATCACTAGTAATAACTAAAACCAGCTTAATTGCAGTCCAGGAAGGGCAACGCCAAATCCAGCTCTCTGGCTGTGATTCTGGAACTGTGCCACTTGCCTCCCAGTTGGTTTGTTTTGTGGGATGCCTGGTGGTCTCTCTGCATTGCTGCTGGAAAGACAACCAGGGCAATACAGTACCGGAAAGAAGCTGCCCTGGGTTGGAACACTGATGTTTCTCCATGGTAAGCAAGCGGCTGCTTTTAATGCCATGCTGTTACCTGACTCGGTGGTGGGGCTCCCCTGGCTTCAGGGAATGCTCACCAGTAACTGACCACAGGATCTGAAATTGTTTGGAGCCCTTCTACCTTTAGACCCAGATTAGCCAACATACCCGGTACCAGCAGCTGTAACATGGCTGGGGGTGTTTGGCAGGGGACTGTCCCCACCTGTGCTCAGGGCCCAAGCGAGTGGTGGGGCTTCAAGCCTGGTGCCGACCCCATGTCCCGAGGGAGCCAGGGGTTCCTGAAGAGCCGAGGTTCCGCTTGGAGGAAGAGCATGTTGCCATGCAGGTGAGGTTCCTGAGCAGCATTACGGGTTGTCACTTTAGACCCTGGGACAGTGGCCCCAGCGGTCAGCTCAGGGTGACTCGGTGAGTGATGATCTGGAGGTGCGAGTGGGCTTCTTGAGTCATCACAGAGCACTTGGGCTGGTGTACTGGGGGCACTGGGGAGAGTGCTGTACGCAGAACTGCTTCGTGCTGCCGGCGTTCCGTGCCTTCCAGTCCACTTACAAACCACCAGCTGTTAGCCAGGAGCCTGTACTCCTTCCATCGTGCTTTAGAGGAGCAGAACCCTGCTCCTCCATTGCAGCGACTGAGCGACTTCATGTGAGTGTTTGGAGCTGACGTTTTTAACCTCTTTGCCATCAAAGTGATGCTTTGTCCCAAAGCCAGGCTCTCCAGGGCTGGATTTGTTTCCTCGTGGGATGGTACCTTAGCTGCTCTGGCGGACTTGTGAGGAGGCCAGCAGCAGCTCTGGCGGGGGCTACGCTATGGAATAGCTTTTGGGAAGCAAAAGTTGCGTTTCAGCCTGTTGTAAAACAAGCAACTCCCCCTGCAACGTGTGTTCAAGCAGGTAATGAAGACGCGGGTTTTGCCTTCATTGCAATTTTCCTTAGCACTGCTCCTGCCTCTGCTCCACGCGTGTGCGAGCGTGGCCAGGATTAACCCTCGGTACGGTGGGAGCTCCACAGGAGCTGACAGTGCTCATGGAAACCGAGGCCCCCATCCTGAACAGACACAGATGTCTCATTTTACGCACTGTGAATAACACGGATAAAAATTCCAATGGCTTCCTCGGTATATAACACTGAGCACAGGAGTTTTGTGGGATCAGGGCCGGCAGGACGAAGCAAGGTGAAAGCCCCCATCGGGGGGGGGGGTGTGTGTGTGCAGATTTTCTGTGCCAGCACAGCGCTGCAGCTAACTGAGGCGATGCTGTGGCTGCGAGGGGCAGTACCGCCCCACTGCCCGAGGAGCTCGGTGACTGTGGCGGGATGCCGACGGTCCCAGCGTTGGCTCGAGTGGCTCCAAACCCGCTTTTCTGGCCCACATGCAAAGAAACACCAAAATGCTACATTCCTGAGGGGGGGCAATGCCCCTGCCCCAACCTCAGGATCACAAGTGTCCCAGTGGGAAACATCCACCTTGCTCCCAGCGCGGTGAGGCAGGGGAAAGGGCAGGCTTTGGTTTGAATCACTGTTTCGAAATGACATTTTTCATCTTCAGATTCATGGCTGAAACCAACATCTTCCCACAGAAAATGGGAACTCAGCTGAAACCACATTTTCCAAAGGGGAATTTTTTTAAAATGGAAAAAAATAAGCCAAGTTCAACCAGTGCAGTGCGTGGGAATGGGCAAAGAAATACTGTTACTAAGTTACCTTTCGGCAGCTAATGAGGTGATGTGGGGACACTGAAGCAGGGCTGATTGGCAAAAGAATATTTTTAACCCTTTTTCTTTCTTTTTTTTTTTTCTTTCTCTCTCTCTCTTTTTTGTTTGGTTTTTTTGGGTTGGTTTTTTTTTTTTTTTTGGTGTGTGTATGTGTGTGTGACTTTTGGAAACCACAAGTGGCAAAGCCTTTGATTTTAAACAGATTTCTGTGCTGCAAATTGAATAGGACTTAAGAAATCAGATTCAGCTCTCCCCTGCGCTTCCAGCACGGAAACCCTTTCTGCAGTGCTTCTGGCCCTCCCTGGCTGCACTCGCTGGAAGGTGCAAATTCAAACTTCAAAGTATCTGAACTTCACAGCAGCTTTTTTTTTTTTTCTTCGTTTTTTGTCTCCGTATTTTATCTGCTTGTCCTAACCCAAACCCTTTCCCTCTGTCTCTCTGCCATCACCCTCCTCGGGAGCCGCGTTAATCCCAGCTCCAGCTCCCCCAGCAGATGATTCATTTCTCGTGTGCTCCGGGCAGCAGCTCATGCCTGGTTTGCACCTGGAGGGCACGAATGAACCCCCCCGCAGGGCTTGTTCATCTGCAGTGCTAGTGCTCTGGGATGGTCCCTGCCAGTGATTCCCTCCCAGTAGAGATGGAAGAGGTGGCTTGGGGTGCTCTCAGATGGGGAAGGTGTGAAACCTGGAGTCAGCCTCTTGCTTTTTAGCCTACTCTGGCTGCTTTTCCCTCAGGTTGATTTATTGGAGGTTGTTTTTCTCCGTGGTGCTGGCCTGAAGCCCTGCACAGGCTGAGACCTGCCTCACCACGGAGGGTGGGGAAGCCCTGGCCAGGGACAGAAACCCCCAAGTAAGGTGGCTGGGAACACAAATTCTCCCTCATGGTGAGTGTCACAGTGATGGGTTACACTGAGATTTATTAAGAAAACAACGTGCTCTCACAGGAATCCTTGCAGTCAGCTATCCTGACTGTAATGGGAATTCACTCCAAACACTTGCTACTATCCTTTTCATTTTTCCCCTCTAAAAAATTAGAGTCTAGAAATTTCCACTGCTTTGGCATGAAACAGGACTGTGTAATGGTGTTAGGAGCAAAAGCAAAAGACTGGGCAGGAGAAAAAGGGAAATAATTCCTGCCTTGGCACCCAGGACATGATCAGGCTGGAAAAGCACTGCTTAAGGTTCACTTCAATTAAGGTCTGATGGGGTCAAAACTGCTTCGCCCTCCTTCTTTGCCCTTCTCAGAAGCCCTGCAGACAGCTCACCCCTCTCCTTGGAACCCAGTGCAAGGAAGACTCAGGGGGTCTGCTTGGTGGGTGGGCAGGCAGGGCAGCTGGCCCAGCTGGGGGCTTTGACCCAGGTGGGCACAATCCTGCCGTGGCCCAGGGGGCAAATTTAAGCAGCTCCGGGGAGGGTGGTGGCTGGCTGGGGGCTGTTCCTGCTCTTTTGCTGAGGTAGGAGCTGAAGGAGGTTTTGAAGAGAGTGTTTCCTAACTGCTTTTTGCAGCTCTGCGAGGTGGAACTGGGTTTTGGTTCTGTGTTGCCCCAGGTTTCTGAAGCAGCCTGGGTAATGAGAAGGGAAGACAAATCCTCTGAAAAAGCAGCTGCTTCAGTCCTTATTCTTTTTGAGTTAAACTTTAGGGCACCCCAGACTGGGCTTTGGGGTGTTCCGGAGCCATGTGTTTGCAGGAGCTGTGGGTGTGCTGTTTCTTCCTGTGTGGCTGAAAGTGTGTTGGTTGCTGCAGCTCTGGGGTCTCCTCCCTGGCTGCCCCCCCCTTGCCGGGGGGGGGATCATGACCTGCTGTTGCCCATGGGTGAGCAGGGCTTGCTGCCTGCTGGGGAGCATCCCTTGGCTGCGGGGTGGTGGCTGAGCTGCTCCCCAGCTTCCTCCCTGGCTGTGCATATGGAGAGCCTCTTGTCAGGGAAGATTAAAAGGTTCATAAATGAAATTCAGAGCTCTGGCTGACCAGACTGATGGCTCTGGATGAGGCAGAGGACAGGTGATGTGAAGCACTCTACAGAGTGTATTTGGAGCGGGTTTTACAATGCAGAAATGTGGGAGAGCGTTGACTGCTGGTCAGAAGTCATTAGTTGTCAACTCTTGGTGGGTGTTCGTTCCCTCCTTGCGCAGTCCTGATTCAGTTCAAATGCACACAGTTGCCCTGAGATTGATTGTTAGCAACAGCAATAAATCACAATCACAGCAGCCAGCGGCGAGTTTTGGATGCCAGTCAAAATGCAGCTTCTTGGATTTATCTCTTGCAAAGGCAGGGAACCTGGACGTGGAACAATTTGATCAGCGTGGCTCTGTGAAGTTGCATTTGATTAAGAGAGTAACTGAAGTACAAAGCTACTGCTCCCATGTTGATGTGCAATGCTAATAAGTAGCCTGGTTTTAAAAGGAGAGGCTGGAGACTGAAGTACAAAGCACGTCCACCGCATTGCTCACCGAGCAGCGTGCTGCACCCAGCAGGTGGCTTTGCACCAGGCTCCTACCTGCTCCTGGCTGCTGTGCCTATTGTCAAGGCACAAATTGGAGACTAAAAAGTGGGGGTCGCTGCACTGGAAGCTTGTCATAGATGTTGTATCTTGTTTCCCAATGCCATGGAAGCTGTGGGGTTACTTCAAAACATCTCTAAAATGGATGTACCTGACCCGGGGAGCGGCGTGGCTGTGCTGTCCTGGGGACCATGGCAGCTCTACTGAGTCACTCAACAGGATGTGACAGTGGCTCTGAGCCCCAGGCAGTTGCTGTAGTGTCACAGGTGGGTTTTCCCAGTTTGCCATGCTGTGTCCCCTTTGTGTTACCAGTGGAGGATGGGCTGTGGCCACAGCTTCTGCTCCAGAATTGCAGCATTAATATCTTCAGTACCCAGTGCAGGCAGACACCTTTTTGCAAGAGGTGTTTACAGTGGCTTAGTACTTGGGGCCATTAAGGTAAGAATTGCTCCAAAATGCTTTAGGAGCTTTAAAATAGTCACACAAGACCAATCCCTTTGGGGTGCTTTGTGGTGTTTTGAGGAGAGTCTGGGTAGTCAGTAGAGCTGGTGTGAGTGCAGGGAGGCAGCTGGGTTGGGTTTTGACTCAGGGTGAGTGCACCGGTGTCTCTATCAGGGAAGATGATGAGCTGTAAGCGTGTGTTCACTCCAGACAACTTACTAATGTACTTGCCCATCACAGTGCACACAGCCAGACTTCTCCCCCTTGAATCTCAACCCAAGGCTCTACAGGGTTCAGGTGAGCAGAACCAGGTTAAAAAGTAAATGATGCATGACACTGATGGGCCCCACTGCTTTCTTTTTCCCATCTCTATTTTTCTCTTGTGAGAGCTGCTGTTGCTCTCTGCTTTGCTGAGCAGGTCTGTCGATTTTCCTGTTCTGAGGAAGAAAGCTTGAGGTTCCCCAAGAGCCTGGCCCTAGTGCCTTGCCTCCTTGCTCCCAAGGCAGCCCTCGCATGGGCATGGAGGAGATGGAGCTAAATATAAGCTGGGGAGGGGAAAAAAAAGGGGAGTGGAGGAGGGTGAGCAAGAGGATCTGTTTATTTTCCCTCTGATCTCTGAGCCCTGTTATGTTTTATTGCTTTGCAAACAGGAGGTCTGGAAAGCTTCCTTTCCTCCTGTGCCAGTGCAAGGTCAGCTGGGTCCATAATTCCTGCACTTGAAGGAAAAAAAAAACCCAACTAAATATGACTAGATTTATAGTAATGTTGTAAGAGTGGCATGAAACTGAAACTCTATTTACCCTCTCCAGGCCATATTTTACTGTAAATGCCCAAATAAACTATTTATACAAACAATTTCTGCAAATTTGCACAGTGCTTGGATGTGCTTGCACCCTGCTGCTGAGAACTTAGATCCGATGAGTAACCTGTGGCGGAAGAGCAACTTTTATTGCAGAAAACCCCTACGGAAGGAGATGCAGGCAGGAGCTTTATGTGCAGCAGATCTCGAGGAAGGTGGGTCACCTTCACACACTTGCTATTTATGTACGCATAAGGATGTGGTCGCTGTTGCCTATAGCCTGGCGATGCTTCAAAGGAAACCCTTCCGTTGTGGGGTGCGTGGTGTTTGAGTAGCTGTGTCAGAATAAAGGGACACTATCAAGGAATATAACCAAGACACCTTGTGGTGTAGAAAAGCACATTATGAAGCAAAGCCATAAGGAAGCAGACTTTAAAAAAAAAAATAAAAAAAAAAAAAATTGCTGAAGTTCACTCAGCTCTTCCGATTTGGTGAGGTTTCTGCCCCGAATCGAGGTCTTCTCAGACTGAGTCATGAGCAAATGTAACTAGATGTGAGTAATTGCTGGAGCCAAATGTGAGTTTGGAAAACAGGCTTTGTCTTTTCTCTTAAAGTCTTGGTTTATAGGAAAAGACATTGGGTTTGCTTTGCTGCTTGAGCTTTCAGTGCCATGTGTGGGTAAAGGCGCAGCCATGAGTCGCTGCTTCTGTGTGTGCTGCCCGTGCACGGGGGTTCTGACACTGCGGCAAACTATGCCCATCGCTCGCTCTGTCTTGGCCTGCAGCTTCTGGCCTGACTTTAGGACTTGGTCAAACAGCAGAAATGTCATCCAGCACAGGTACGTGTTGCTTGTGAAGAAATTCTGCATTATCAGTCCTACACAGAAATAAACACCAAATCCTCAGGGACCACATCATGTCGTTGCCTATCTCCATGTCCTATCTGTGTGCACTGTCTTTCTCTCTGCTTCTGGTTTCCTGCTAACCCAGAACTTTCTTAGGGCTTGAGGAACAAGGTTCAGCTGCAGAAAGAGCCCAGTCCCCCGTCTCAGTCTCCCAGCAGCAAACCGATGGGCAGCACTTCCCACCACTGCGACACCTGCTCTGCCTTTCCTGAATACTCCTGGTTCTTCTCCAGATTTGGCTGAGCTACAGGGTGGCAGTATAGGACTTCAATGGAATCAAAATTGCATTTTAATTGTAAACGTTTGTCCAGAAATTAATGTTTCTGAACTAATGTTTCTCTCCAACCAATGTGTTCAGAAACAAATGGCTCTCACTAATTGATTTTCCCTGTATAAAGGGAGATGTACATGTAGAAAATCAACCATGTGTAATTGAAAAGCCCCCTCTTTCAGCAAGTATCCACACAATCACTCAGCCGATGCATTTGCTTGTCCTCTGGCAGTTATCACCTAGGAGTTGCGTGACTGTCTGGTGGGGGTTAATTTTTCTAGGTTTCTTGTTTGTTTCTTGAGCCAAATGTTGAAAAATTGTTATACACAGGCTTCCATGTCTAGTAAGTTTGGTTATAATCCCAAATAAGTGTTACCTATATGGGAAATATTATTGATGGCTTCCTCCTTTGGTTGGAAATGTAGATTTGATGTCTTCAAGCCTCTGAGATCAGTAATTCCACCATTTGTCCCAATATGTAAAATAATTTTGAGCAACATCCAAGAACCTTTTAGCAACTGACCAGTGGCTCCTCCATAGTGCAGGTACTTGGCTCCAAAGCCCTTGTCTCCGCAGTGCCAAACCAACTGCCTCAAAACCCCCAAACCCTCACTGGCAGCCTGAGTGGGTGGGAGCAGAGTACAAAAATAAGTGTAAAATGAGTTGTAAAACGGAAAAGCTGTGATTCATTGTTTTTCATACAAAGCGGGTAAGATCTTGCCCTGCTGCAAACCGTGTCTCAAAGGTGACACAGATTTCAGTTGCTGTAGGAGGGTAAAAGCAAGCCCTGCACCCGCTGGTGCGTAGGTCGGTGTGTTAAGGGAGAGCTGCGGGGTCAGTGGCCAGCCCAGGAGCATCCCTCGCTGCCCTTTGCTGGTTTGGGTGCCTTAGCCCGGCAGTGGGCTCTCCTGCCAGGGGAGGGTGGTTTCCTCCAGGACAGGTAGGAAAATGGTCACAATGCAACAGCCGTGCTTCATTTTGCAGTCTGTAGCTGCTGAGGGGAAGGCAGGAAAGCCTGACCAGGGAGGGAGCCGAACCAAAAGGAGAGAATTGGCTTTGACATGTCCCTGCAGGAGGGGCAGCAGCAGCTCCTGGGGAGCTGAGCTGGTGGCTTGGCCTTTCCAAAGGGCCTTGAAGCAAAAAAAGACCCCAGCAGGATGGCACCTGGCCAGTGCAATTCGGAAAGCAGGGTTTGCATGTAGGGAAGCCAGCTCTTTACACGAGCTGTTTACATTTCTTGTGTGATGCAAAGGGTTAGAAGATGTTTGGGGCTTTCTATGAAAGGTGCTGTGAAATCCAGGAATTAAGAGGCTGCTGAAAGCATACTTAGATGGGATGGAGCACTAGATGACATGGTTATATTCAGTGGCTGCCTGAGGGCCAAATTCTACCTGTATGAGATTTGTGAGTGGCCATGAGATGACAGGACTTGGCTTGCACCAGGAGTGACTACACACACACACACAGGGTTTTGGCCCCTTTGAAAGCTGGGGATTACATGGAGCAACTTCCCAGCCACTGACTGATCACTGAGGTCTGAGTCTTGGAAATGCTGAAGTTCAGGAGCGTGGAGGAAAGTGAGAGCACAGCCAGGGGCAGCTCAGGGCAAGTATCCCAGCTACCTGGTGGCCGCAGGGAGGGTTTGCAAACTGGGCTGCACACCATGGTGACAGCTGTCCCAGGCTGTGCATGGGATGGATATAGCTCTTGCAAGTGTGTGGCAACATCCTATCATGTCCATGATGGTACTAGTCAACGTTGCTTCATACAACTTTGTCTCTGCACACCTTCAATAACAGCCCGTGATGGGTCCTAGCAGTCATTTAGTATTTTACAGCAGTTTCCCTGTGTTGCTTTGACCTCTCCTACTATCAGCCTGAACAGACAAAAGTAATCAAGGTTTGTTCAAAAGTAATTTTGTGTTAGAGCTTCTCTTGAGAAGCAGATAATCTGTGCTGGGGTGGTTTTTTTGGTTGTTAATAAAGCTGCATAACAAAGGATTTTATCATTCCAGCGATACTGAATGTAATGCGCTTGCAATAATTAATGCCACTACTAATGGCAGATTGGAATTTTGCCTTAATTATATCATTAAGATACATTTCATGCATTTAATTGTTTTTGTAAAATGACAGCTAAGCTCTCCTGCCTCACATTTCCCATTTCCTGATTCAATTACTTCACATGCAAGGGCAACCTGCTAGCAATGGCCTTTCACAGCTTTTGCTTTCCAGGGGAAATCAAGTGGGTTTTGGTTAGATATGCCAATGCATTTCAGGTTAGCAAAGCTTTTCTGTGCTGTTTGTCAATGATAGTGGTGAACAGATGCACTGAACTCTCTCCTCCTCCTTGCTGGCCTGGATTTCATGAAAAATAGGAGAGAAAAAAAACATGTCAAGACAGGCCTGGGAAGAACAAGAAGGTTAAAAATCAATCTGCAGGCCTTACCGCATGCCCTGCTGCAACGGTGGGAGGTTGCATTTGGTTAAAACATGCCATGTCTGGCCTAAGGGCAGGAATCTTGGGATCAGGGACACCAGCCTCAGAGGGTATGATGTGTTGATCCAGGGATTCACTATCAAAAGTTCCTAGGTGTTGATCACTTGAAATCCAGCTGCTGGAGCTGGAGAAGAACTGGCAACTCCAAGCAGGTCCATCCCCTGCCACAGGGAACAGACAGAGCTCAGCTATGAGAAACAGGATAGGATCTCCTGTGTGTCCCCAGCTTTGAAGCTGATATAACTTGCACAAGATAGTGTGACCACACAGGACATCATGTTCTGTCACATTTTTGCAGGAAGATCTGGGAGATCTGCTCCTTTCCTGGTTTGTTTTTATGTGGCAGTGCCAATTTGTTAGCCATGATGATGCTAACCATCACTGATGGGAGATGGAGATGCAGCTCTGGGCCTTCTCGTGGGGTGGCACCAGCCAGGAGGCTCAGGGCTTCCCTCCTGGCCCTGTGCAAAGTTTCCTGCTTGAGTTCTGAAATTGTCAGCTTGTGTCTTTGCAAGTCCAGAGCCAGTCACCCACAGCAAGCCCAGTTTTCTGGAAAGGCATCTAGGAGGCATGTGAATCAGTGTGGTCCATTGTGGTCCAAACCAGGACCTAGAGCCCTTGGCAATGGTGACATATGTGGATTTGTTTTGGATGAGTAAATACAGTTTTCATTGGACAGGAATTTGTAGTTATGTTTGCAACTCCCAGCTGCTCAGAGGGATGGGAGTGGTGTGTGCCCTCTACTTTGTGCTTTTTCTGACTGCAGCTCCCTCCCAAATCTGTAATCATTGTTATATGACTACACAAAGGCAAAATTCAGGATGAGGGCGGTTAGGAAACGGGCATCTGTGCCTGAAATGATCACTACAGGAAATGTTAAGTTGCCTTGGGGGTAGATAGGTTTTTGCTTGTCTTTAGCATCACTGCTGGATTTTGGACCATCTGAGAATAGTCAAAACTGCCCCAATGGCCATCCAGATTGCTGCTGCTGTTTGCATTGCAAAGCCAGAAACCAAAAAAGTGTTATATGTCCTCTGTAATAAGAAGCAGGTAAAGGAAACAGAGAAACGTGATTGGATTTGTGCAGATGACAGTGGGACTTTCCATGCCAGGTGACAGATACAGCAACTTGTAAATAGTTTGAAAACCTTTCCAAGTTGTTACCACAATATTGACCGTGGGAAGCATTTGGAAGCAGGCTTTTGTTCTCAAGTCTATAACTGTGCTGCTGACTCGATGAGTCCTTGACCTCAATTACTTGCATTCATTATTTGAAGTCTAGTGAGGATGAAGTCAATTGCCTCTTTCATTCTCTTCTTTCTCCCCATCCTTTCTTGCTTGGTGTGTGACAGAACTGAAACTTGGCTAAGGCATAAATCCCATTCAGCATTTGGCGCATTTTGCCCTGACGGTGTCCTGGGGGGTCTGTGGGAAGAGGCAGAGGAACCTTTGGGCTCTGTAGAGTCACAGCCAGTGGAGGGGAATCCTACACTAGAAATGTCCTGCTGGATAGGCTGCACATCTGCTTTGCTACTGGCCTGCTAGAATCCTCGAGCAAGAAACTTCACGGTTCTCTTTCTCGTATTTTGAAAGCGATGGAAGACATTCACATACTACATCCTAGTCACATGAGCTCACCAGGCATAACAACTCAGCTACCATCTATAAAAAGTATTGTCAACCCTGAATGGTTTCAAGCCACTAGAACACTTGTACACCGCAACCTGTATCTTCTGGAACAGGGTCTATGCTGCCTTGTCAAGCTCTGGCAGTCAATGACCTTGATGTTTCTCAGGTAAAATAGTTGCCTGTATTTCTACATCAAAAGAGACTTCAGAGGGTCTGTTTGGGGGCTGCTTGTTGGAAAGACAATGCGGAAGGGTTCAATCCATGTTATACAAACTGCAGAGAAAGGCTTGAGTTCTGATGGAACACACAGCAGTCACCTAATGACTGTGCAGCAGGTATTGTGCTGAGATTTTTGTTTTGATGTTGCTACATTGGGTGTTGGGTAACACTTAAAGGAACTGTGTCTTTTTGATTATTGCTACTTTCAAACAGCCAACAAAAAGTTCCCTCCCAGTTCTCTTTGGGTTAGAGACCACTGACTACTCTTCAGTTTTCTGATGCTTTTCTGCTCAGGAGTTGGGGGCTGGGTCTGAGCTGCCTGTGCTGTGGCAGGGAAGGGGGCAGCAGGTGAAAGGACATGGCAAAACCCCTGAGCTCCTCCTCCCTTCCACCCCTTGTAAAACAGGGCTAAGTCTGTGGCATTATGCATTTTTGGCTCTTAGGTAGGGATGAGACATTATGAAAATACAGATTTACGTCAGAAAAAGGAATCCAAAATTAACTAGAACTTCCTTCTGTTATCTGATAAGTTGCACTTGCTTTCAGCTCCTTCCTGCAGATGCATGGGCAAACAGCACCCCGAGCCACTAGAGAAACACTAGACACTAAGAAGAGCTAAACAAGAGGTGTGAGGAGCACTGATTTCCACAATATCGGGTAGTACAATACTGTCTCACATCTTTCTACTAGGAAGCTGAATTTCCAGTTCAGTTTTGCTTATAGATTCTGTATCTAGAGTGTTTTGCCAATAAATACCTTCCCCTTCCTTGCTGTCATTGTAAGAGATTTATGTTGTATTTTTTTCCAGGTTGTCCAACAAATTTTGGACAAAACTGAGCATCATTATTTGTTGTTCCCAGAATAAACCAACATCGTAATTTATCAATGTGACAATCACAATAATGTTAGTATTTCCCAGTCTTGAAACACTTGGACTGGAAATGACATTATAATTGAAAATAATGGTAATTATCTCTCTGCAAACGTGTTTCGTTGCTACACTCAATACCTTCTTCAAAACCAGCCATGAACAGAAGCCACCATAACCAACAATAAACTAAAAATTCATTTTCCTTGAGATTGTTGTACTGCATCTGTTGTGTGGGAAATAACGACTCTGATTTTTGCTTTGTTTGGGATTTCAAAATGGTTTGTGGAGGGGAAATTTCAAACCAATACCATCAGGAAAAATCAACTGCTTCTATTTAACTAAATTTGAAATGTTATATGATAATATGAGTGTTTTTAATGCCGTGTGTGTGTATATATATGTATGTACACCTTGAGATCAATATTAATATGGAAACAAGACACTTACTGTATCAAAATGAGAAGGAAACAGCAACATAATTCTTCACGCTTTCCTACTGAAAAATGACAAATGTTGTGTGTTGTCGAATTGCGGGCAACATATTGAGTTGGGTGTGATTGAGCTCAGCACTGCCTGAGCCCAAGGGAACAGTGGTTCCTCCTGGAACCAGGACCCTCAGCACCCCTCGCAGCTGCCTTGTGCTCAGGGACCACGGGCAGGGGCTTGGTGAAGTCTCTCATGCAGCCCCAGCAAATTTTGGTTGGTTGGGCCAGAGCAAGTTTAAACTTCAACTACTAAAAAGCATTCATGGTCCTTCCCTGGAAAATAATGCACCCTGGAAAATAATGCACCAGGGCAGGGAAAGGATGGTTTAGATTCTATTTTGTACTTATTTCTGCCTTTGTATTGCTTATTTCAAGTAGCACCACCCTTTTGCATTGCTGCGGTGCCAGCAGGTGAGACACCTGCCTCAGCTCTCCCTTTCCACCGGGGACAGGGACCTGTTGGGGAGAAGCCATCAAGCAGTAGCTCTGGAGAACATCACCAGTGGGAGCAAGAACCAAATGAGCATTTTTTGATGTTTCCAACATGGATCCAGAGTGGAGGAGGGAGGTAAGAGCTCTGAAGACAAGATGACACCCCACAGCTGAGACTCAGGGAGGGACACCTGGTCTTGGGGTGGGATCCAGCACCAGCTCTGCGCAGACATTTAACACCTTCTCCTTAGATCTTTATTTCACCTTAATCTATTGAAATGATTCCCTTATGAACTAGTTCCTGATGTCCTTATTAACCAAGGACTAATTAATTATTAATTAAGCAGCCCAGGCTACTTATTCATTCAACTTGTTAATTAAGTATAGGATGCTAATGAGGCAGCTTGTTAATTGAGTTGTTGGGGGGGAGGTGAGGATGGGGAGGAGAATCTCTGCCTGGTTCCTGTGCCGGAGCCAGGAACATGGCTCTTTGTGGGGCCATCAGTCGTGGGAGCTTCCTGACGTGGGTTGTGTTGTTGCAGCTTGGGAGAAGATTTATCCGTGTTTATTCCTGCTGTTGGCCCAAAGCAGCCTGTCAAGAAGAGATTCCAGGACTTGCAGGCCAATATTTCAGTGCTTCACACAAGTTGAAGCTGTGTGAGCACTGGGACAGGACCGGTGTGGCCATTGGATGAATGTAAGGAGGATGACTTGGAGGTGTGGGAGGCGACGGGCAGCGGTGGCTCCTGCTTTTGTCAACCTTGATGAGATTCACAAATGGGAATTGTGCTGCTTGAAATTACTTCTGTCCAAGATGTGAAAGATGTGCAATTTACAGACAATAACTAGAGCAAGAGACAAACAGGATCCTCAGCTTTGCTGGAGCCTTTGCAGCGAGCAAGAGCCAGGTATCGCTTACTGTGAACTTAGAGCTACCTGTGCTCTGCCCCAGCTCCGCTCCTTCTTCCGTGTGCAGGATCAGGCTGGGATCTATTAGAGACTGGACCCGCTGCGCCGTGCTCCTGTGTCTCCCTGGAGCCAAGCGGGAAAGATCCTTCGCTGTTAAAGCTCCTGTTAAAGGGTGAGATAATCCCACCCACGCCAGCATCTTACTGTGCGTTAGCATCAGGTAGGCAGGACTGATACAGTAATTTCAGGATGTTTTCTCTGAAAAGTTTGCTGATGGGCTACTTCTTCTTGCCAACAAGACTCTAACGTCATTGGTTTGTTCCAGTGCTAATGCTGTTCCCCAGGCGAGCTGAAAATGAAACCATTTCTAATCACTTTTGAAAGTTTCTGAAAAGAACTGGAGGAGGGAGAGAGCTAATGAGGAAAACACACAGCTTTAGAAACAGAAGTGCATTCCCTGAAGTCAACAGCCTAAAAAAAAGAATTTTTGAATATTCATTTCTACTGAGATTTTCTATCGCTATAATTAATTTGTCACAAATACACTGACAAAGCATTTCTGGTGGAGTGATGAAAGCTACAGGCAGAGGTTTACTTAGTCCCTTTTGAAGAAAAATAACTAGCTATCAAATAACTTTAAACTCTTAAAGCTTTACTGGCCTGGTTCTGCTTTCATTAAAGAATTCTACTTGGCTTTGAAGGCAGCTAAAGCTATTGAAAAATAGTTATATGGATTTATTTTTTGTTAATTCAGTCTCCTTCTGGTGTATTGCTGTATTATCCATGGACACTTTGACAGGCACTAGATTTTTGTTTTGTCTTAATTGACAGGAGGAAGAGAACAAAACCTTTAAAACACCCACAGAGTCATTCAGGGCTCAGTTCTGCTGGTTTCCCCCTTCATTTTTGCAGTAACGTCAGGGTCCTTGGGACACTTACCCAAAGTAGAAGATTTCTGACAGCAGCCAAATAGCAAATTGATGCCGAATGTCTCAAATGACTGACATGTAACGACATCTGCCTCATTAGATCAGATCACTTCTCCCTGCCGGGCGGGCTTGCACCGCCAGCGATCATCAGTTTGGGGAATTAAAGTCTTCAAGGTTTCCTTCTTTGTCTTTCTACCTCCAAAGTAATTGCTGCATGAATCATGCACAGGACATCCTTGCAGGACCCAGCAACTGACTCAAATCAGCAGAAATATTTTTTTGATGGGAGAAGGATCAGACCTGATACTGTAACCATTACTCACCCCGAGTAGCGCTAGTTCAATAAGTCTATTCATGTAAGTAAGCCTTCACTGATGTGAGTAACGGTGGCAGATTCTGGCCCTGAGTTATTACATGAAACCATCTCAAGCTCAGGAGAAAGCTGCATGACTCAGATCTAGCTTTAAAAATAAAAGTTTTAAATCCCAAGTTATGATGTGCCATTTGGCTCCTGCTGAAGTTGGTCTAAAAAGGCTGCGCTGAATAATAAAAAAGATCAAGCTTTTGATGTTAAGTTGCATGTTCAAGCATAAAATCCAGCCTTGATGATGAAGCTTATCCTGGCTTATTTCACTCAGGCAAAGACACTAAACAAGAACCTTACACTATTTCTCACTTAGAGGAAATGTCTGTGCATTTTAGAAAAAAAAAAAAAAAGTTTTGACAGATAAGTAATTAGGAAACATCTGGCCAAACCGAAGGCAACAGAAGTGATTCCAATCAAAGGTGGTTCATTGAAAGCTTTTCATCCCTACTCCAACAGAAACACCAAACTTAGCACTTAAAAAAAATAAAATAAAATCCCAGCTTTCTGATGAAGTGTTAAAAAATCAGACAGCAAAAAGTGCCTATACATCCACCCAGCACGAGGAGCTAAATGGAGGAGGAGAGAAAATACTGGGCTGTGTGTCCACGGAGGTGTGTGCCAAGGGCCCAGATGCAGGGCCAACATTTTGATGCTGTCACAGTGTTTTTGATCGAATTCCCAGCAGCTGTGTAGCTCCAAAACTGACATCTTATTGCAAAGGTCAATTACCGAGTGGTGCTGTGGCTGCCTTGCAGGTCCCTGGTACCCGCTTCCAGCGGTACCTCCTGCACCGGCTGCTCTGCGTGTCCCTACCTATGGGTGCCATAGGAGGGGCGAGGCTTGTGTGGGTGGCTTGTGGATACTCTACATGAGCCATCTAGGAGGTCACTGCAGTCCTGACAGCCCTTGTCTTATTCCTCCTTTCCAAAAGCTTCGTTGGAGCTGTGTGTAATGGAGTAAAGCAGAGTAATGGAATATCCTTATCAAGGATTTTGAGTGAGTGGTGCTCCCTCTCAGTGGGCTGTGTTCCGCTTGGCATGGTGTTTTGAAGATCTTTTTCCACATTTAATGAATGCTGGTGGTTTGGAGGCTCCATTCAAAGAAATACCGGAATCACATGGATGCTTCCCTCAGCTAATTGCATTGGAAGGACTTTGATGTGCTCCTTGAGAGGTAACGTTTTCTCGTGGCATTCTGGTTGTTGCAGTGCCTGCTAGAAATGGTCCTCTAGGCTTTTTTAACATTTCAAACAAGTTTTATTTTGAGGGTTTTGGCAATGTTTTAGATACACTTTTTTTCTTCAAACTGGCAGGTTTATGTATGTCCAACCTCTTCAGCCTCCATGGCCCTGCCTTCATGGCATTCACACATGGTACCTCGGCAGGGGCAGACAGGACAGCTACCCCCACGCTTTGCACTCAGAATTGAACCCCGGGATTGGTGGCAGCTATTGCTTCTTTAAACTGCCCGGTTTTATATTTTTCACACACCAGACTAAAAGCCCAGAGCAAAACTCACTGCATGTCGATGCTCAGCACCCAGCTGCAGCCCCGAGCTCTGCCAAGCAAGGCAGGAGGGGCTGCAGGGCCCCGGAGAAGCGTCCCCTTGCTCCCTGCCCAGAAGAGGAGGAGGAGGAAGGAGAGGATCAGGGCTCCAGCACAGCAGCCATTTTAAGCTGCTCCTTGCACAGCTGGAAATCATTGCAATAGCATCAGCTGCCAAGGAGAGTTATGAGATTTGGCAGGATTCAGAGGGAAAGAGGTAGCAGCTAAATCATTTGTGAATACTAAGTGCTTCAAAGACATAGCGAGGGGCCCTGGCTCACCGGCGGGTGCCAGCGCGGGTCCCGCTGCCCTGTGCTTTGCTGCCCAGCTCAACAGTGGGATAGAGCAGGACCCAGCACCAGCCCCAGGATGGCACCCAGCAGGGCACGAGGCTCTGTGCAGCGTGAAGGCACCTGCAGGTCTTGAATTGCTCCTGCAGTTTGTTGCCCCACTAGTGTGTCCCCAGGCGCAGAGAGCTGGAATACCTTAAAACCGAGATGGATTTATTATTGAGTAAGGAAATACATGCTCTGTAACCCCACCACAAAAATCCTCCATAAAGCAAGAACAGGAAGTGTACAATATATTCCTTTCCAAATTAATTGCTATTATTTTGATTAAAACACATTATCATATAAATATTTGATTAAGAATGCGATTAAATCTTTCTTGCTCATGAACTGTGACAACTTTAAAGTCTAACCTTTTATAGCTTGGCACCACATCATTATTTTGCTCATTAGCCGCGTTTAATAATTCGATCTCATAATATGCTTTGCCATTTGGAAACGTGCCTTTGTGTGCCAAGTTCAAATCGATGCTGTTAGTTATTTGTGCCACTGCAGATAATTAAACAAAAATTAAAAGCAATTTAACCTTGCAGTCTGGCTTTGGGTAGATGAGCGCTGGAGAAAGGGAGCTGATCAGAGAGCAGCAGTCAACAGGGGTTCTTCTGCTGTTGGCTGTGTTGGTGCAAAGCCGTTCGGGAGCAGTGTAGGAGAGTGGAGGTGTCTCCTGGGGTGGGCAGGGAGGCTCCAGTAATTCAGAAAGTCCCTTTCCACCATGTAAAGCTGCTGGGCATTGCAAACAGAATGGGCAAACTTGCTCTGGACACTTATAAATGAACGGAGTAGAGTAAAATGGTGAGCGGCTGGGTCTTTGGCATGCGGGGAGGAGAAGCAGAGCAGCTCCATCTGGGGCTGCCATGGGGTCACCTCTGAGGGGAGTGGTATCCCATTTCCCTGGGACCCATCTCCTCGGGGTGAGGTGCTGCCTTGCTGCCCTGGCTCCTTCTGCTGGCTCCAGGCTGTTACTTTTGGGTAGCATGGTGCCCTGAGGACTCCTCCTGTCCCTCAGCAGGATCAGGCCTCACAGGCTGTCTAGAGGCAGAAGGATGCCTCCGTCTCTCCCAGTTCACTCCAAACAGCCAGAGACCACTTTCCTAATTTAAACTGCACACAAAAGCTTGCCTTACATGGTCATAGATGCTATTTTTAGGTTTGCCAATTAATCCAGCTCCGTTTGAGCTGGATTAGAAATCACATACCCCCTTAATTATAGGTGTATAAACTCCAGACTGGCAGCTGTTTTGACATTCTCAGCTGGGAAATTTGCCCTAAACAGCCGCCCCCCTCCCTGAGCCGCGGCAGGATTGCGGGCTCAGGGCTGCCTGCCTTCGTGCCCATCTGCTGCGATGGCACGGCGCCTGCTCTCGGCGCGCTTGGACGCCTGCCCTGGGACACAGGTGCCAGGCAGCAATGAGCTGAGCTGGGCAGCTTCCCTCTTTCTTCTTTCTCCTTTTTTTTCTTCCCCACCACCCCGCAAGAAGATCTCCCCTGTGTCCCTCCGGCCTTTTCTTTCCACTGAAGACATCTGCCAGGAACGAGAAGGGGCCCGTGCCGATGCTTCCATGGCAGGGGCTGTGTCGGGGGCTGAGATGAGCAATGGGGTGGGCTCCTGGCACCGCCGGGCATCGAGCCCCCGTGCAGGGCTGCCAGCCTGGCATGGCTGGAGCTCCCACACCAGCAGTGCCAGCCCGTGCGGGGCTGCCCGCAGCACCTCTCTGTGTGCCCGTAGCTAACGCGGGAGGCTGTGCGCTCCCTGGCAGTGCTGGGGCTGGGGGTGACTCCCCCAGCCACTGCTCTGGGTGCTCGAAGGGCAGCGTGCCGCCCCTTTCCCCGTGAGGGTTTCTCTCTGGGGAAAGGGAAACCTGAGTGAGGAGCTGCCTTACTTATTTTATTGTGGGTGGGGGGAGATTTTAAAAATGAATGTCCATACTATTGCCCGTTTCTATCATTGCCAGTGCTGCTGAATGGTGGGTTTCTGGTGAGAGCCTGCTGTGACTTAAAGCGAAGAGGGAAAGTGCATATTTCAGAATAAGTTCTGTGAGGGCTTTCCCTGGGACAGAGCTATATCCAGCCCAGAGGCAGGAGCTCATTCACTGAGGACCACCCTGTGTCACCTCCACAGGCCCTGCGTGCCAGGGCAGAAGCAGGGCTGGGTGGCCAGACCCTGCAGTACTGAGTCCCTCATCCCACCCTGGGGAGACGCGCCCAGCGCAGCTGCTGGACCATCGCTGCTAATTGTGGCTCCCAGCCCACGGCAGCCGGGGAAAGGTTTGTGGCTGAGCCATACCTGAGCAGTGAGCTAATTCCCCAGCAGCACTGGGTCAGCATCCTTCTTTTGCCAGAGGGTCCCTGCCTGTCCTGCTCTGGCTCTCCATGGCTTTAAGTCATCTTGTTTCTTTTCTTCTTTCCTAGTAGCCGGAGGTTTGACAATAGCTGGCATGAAGGCTGTTTGATCTAGCAAATGCTTTCATTTCTTGTTTCAGTGTAATATTAAATGCTTTTGAGTCTAGTGAACCAAGTGCCCTGCTCGCTTGAGCTCCATGACACTTCCCTCCTCTCATTTTACGGCAGTGTCCACAGCATTAGCACATGACAGTCCTGTGTCCTTTTCCTGATGACTTCACTGCACCTCTTGGATCCCTTTTAATTTCATGCTCCTTGAATCAGTTCTCCAGGCTACCCCTGACTGGAACCCCTCTCTGCTGAAAACTGCACCCCAGGACCATCTCCACCAGCAGCCTGGCATCCTGCCCCCGGCAGAGGTGCTGATTCCCATGCCGCAGGCAGCAGCTGTGCACTGCAGGTGCCGATACCAGCCCCCCACTTGCCTCCCTGCCACCCCCGTCAGCCTACACACCCGCAGCCTTGCACTCTGCCTGGCAGGCAGCTAAAACATACCCTCACAGGGGAAAAATTACCCCTTTTTTTTTTTACAATTTGCTTGAGTCACTCCACATCTTCCTTGTTTATGTTAAAGTCTGGCACACTGCATCTCGTGGGACAGCTCTCTAACCAGGCACAGGCACCCAAAGTAGTTTTCCATCGAGGCTCCAGCCATATACATTTACTCATCATATTTTCCACTACCCATTGGAAAAAAAGAGGTTAGCGTTACAACTGCCAGCGCCGCCCTCGGAGAGGGAGAGATTTAATGCTATGTCAGTGCGTCCAACTGTTGCCTTTGAACAAAGGTCTTCTTGGGTGCAAGCAAGGTAGAGGGTGCTGTAGGGAGCTCCTCCTGCCCCAGTGCCCCAGGGCTCTCCCAAGGGGTGGTTTATGAAGCTGTGGTCCTCAGTGAGTAATGAGGAAGGGAATGAGCTCATTTCTCAGGTCAGCTTTTCAGCTGCGTAAGACAGAGAAGCCAGCTCTCCCAGTTGGCAGTGGCATCATGGGGGTGCCAGAGGAGCCCTGGGCCACCCTGAAGTGCTGGCAGGAGGCACAGCACCAGGCACACACCACTGCCACAGCTCCTGCTTCTCAGCTGAGAGCTGGAAGGGAAATACGTGAGGATTTCCCATGCTCTGCTGCTGCTGGTCAGACCAGCAATGCCCTGGCAGAGCATCAATCCCACCTGTGACTTTACAGAGCTATTTGGAAAGAAACACGTGTGTCTGGCAGGGGTCGAGAAGGGGAAAGTGGAGGTACCTGCTTTTATGGGCTTTGGAAACTTGTAAAAGCTTTGGTGGAGTTAAGGAGAAGGCTTTGAGGCTGTCCTGATCCGACCTGCTGGCTCTGGAGTGTGGGGCTGCCTCCTCCCCCTGCCTTGCTGCAGCTCTTTTTGGTGGGTGTGATGCTTTATTTGTCCTTGATATCCACCAAAGCAAATTGTCAGTTGCCAGAGCCTGTGACACTGGCGCAATAAACCCTGAGCCCCTGCTCTCCTCCGCGAGTCACGCCAGACACAAGCCCCTGTTCCACTGGGCGGCTGAGCAAGGAAGTAGGAAGGTTTCGTGTCTGACAGCAGTTACCGCAGATGAGTCACAGGGCAGCAATCATGCCCGTCCTCACCCCGCTGCTGCCACTCGAGGACATACCTGTGGTGGATTCCTGAGGCTTTGCATGCCACCCCCTCTCCGTGACCCCCACAGTGTGACACCCAGAGATGCTTGTCAGATACCTCCGTGAATCAGCCCAGGGTGTGCGGGGCTGTCACGGTGTCCCGTGTCCCAATGCCCAGGGCTGGGCCAACTGCAGAATAGCTCTGCCATCGCTGAGCAATGGGGTGACAAACCAGAGGCTCAAATCTTCCTGCCCTGTGCTCCCTGGGCCTCCCAGTAGCTGCCTTCCAATGTGGTGCTGGTGTCACCTGCAGTGTGGTTATGGCACATGGATCCTGTCCGGTTTGAGTGATACTGTGATGCCCTCAGGCCACAGCCCAAGACACAGCAGGTCTCCTGGTCCCTGGTGAGCACCAGCAAGTGAGGCCAGTCCTGCAGAGAGACATAAAAGACATATCAAGACTGAACATTGATATTTAAGCCACAAGAACACCATACTTTGAATGTTGCTGAACTCAGAACTAATTAGCAAAATGAAGACGTTTTGTCCCACCAGTAAATCCCCAGGTATCTGTGCATGTTACAGCCACGTTTTTGAGCAAGACCCCCACCTCCCCACCGTGAGCAACCAAGCTGCTGCCACCACATCCCACCGCTGCTGCTGGAGGTCTGTGCTGCTGGGGAGCCCCTCGCTGCAGCACTGCCAGCCCTGGGGCAGCTCGTGCTGTGGCAGATCTAGCTCAGGGCCTTGGCAGCCCTAAATGCACAACAGAGAGATGGAGAATGAAATTTTAAAAATCCTTTTTGCCTCCCCTCCAGGCTCTGAATTGATTAGCTGCTGTGAGGCCAGACATGGACCAAGAGCTGTGAGCCTCAGCCCTGCTCCTCCATGGTGCCTCCCTGCGATGTGCGTGCTGTCTGGGAGGGGGGGACAAGGGGACCTCCTTCCCACATGCATTCATTCCATCACTGCTCTCTGCTAAGACTAATGAGAAAACCAAGCAGGGGAAGCAAATTTACAAATCCCTGTAGTGGGAACTGAATAGAGACCTGCCAACTTCATCCCAGCATGGTGACCAACAACGGCCAGTCCTGATTGGGGCTGGCCACTGGGAGAGCAGGGCTTGGAAGCTGCTCACAGCACCCAGAGCCATCCAGACACCTCTTGTCTGCTGCCAACACAGTGGAGAAACCCGCTGTGAGATGAGAGAGGCCCTGCCAGCCCACTCCGATGCCTTCAAGTTCTCGCAATAGCCAGCGGGAACTGCAATTAATGTCTGCTGCAATTTCTTCATTATCATAATGACAGTGCTCAGCAAAATATATGGGAGACATTGACGGTGACGCCCAGATGCTGGAACCATATGATGCCACATGGAAAATCATGGTGTGGTATAAAAACTAGGCTTTTATATGGTACAGCTGCCTCTGCATAATGCCCTTGTAATTTATCAGTGTACAGCATCTGGTTCTTTGCTGTCATTCTTTGACTTTCAGACAACCATAATCTCAAGTGACTTAATAATAATACAGACCTGCCAGACATGGGAGGAGGGAGGACGGGAAGGGGGTGGGGAGCAAAATTGCTCCTTTTGTGCTGTTCATCCCAAATTAGAGGGGAAAAACAGGAAAAGGGTAAGTCTGGTGGGGGGACTGGGAGTGCTGCTGGGAGCACTGGGAGGTGGAACTGGGTGGACTGG
>JAVJGJ010000002.1:10648468-10674146 GCA_035590215.1 Microhierax caerulescens | reverse complement strand
GGGGGGGGGGGGGGGGGGGGGGGTGGAGGCCCCATAAGAAGGAGCTGAGGGGCAGGAGCTGCTCAGAGGTGCTGCCTGAGGAGTAGGGAAGGCCCTTTCCTTGCATGGAGGGTGAGTGTGGTTGCACAAAGGTGAGTACTGGGTGCTGGGGCTGGCTTTGCCCGGGACGGGGGGGCTCTGGGTGAGCCCTGCTGTTGGGTGGCTGTGAGCAGCTGGGTTCAGGTCTTGCTTGCCTGGCTCCTTCCTCTGAAGTTTTGCTTCAGAGATCTCTGTGGCTGCCCCCTGCTCTCTGAGTGCTCTGCTCCTGGGCATACACAGGAGTCCCATCCTGTGCTTGGCTGTGGCCCTTCTAGTGTTTGCCGGGGGGTGAGTGACCTGGCAGGGGGGCTTTTGGGCCATCTCCAAGGTAGCCTGTCCCCTGGGATGCAGGATGCGAGCAGTTCCTCCCTGTCCCAGTCTGTGCAGGGGGAAGCCAAGCTACTCCCCCTGGATATTTGTGCTGGAAAAGCTTCCTGTGGAAACCAGCTCATGCCTCTACTGGAAAAGATGTCTGCAGGAGCAAAAAGGGCTTTTTGTGAAATGTGTGCCCGCACAGAATTTGTATACGAACTGTCTAAATGCTTCCCCAGTGCTACTGGTGGGTGTTTGCATGGCTGCCATCTAGAACTGGGACTTGGCCTGGCTGCTGTGATGGGGCCAGGAGTTCAGCCCCTTAATCTCCAGGACTGAATCGTGGTGCAGCACTGAATGGGCATCCCTGCCTTTATCTTGCAATATCGCAGCAATTACTTTACTACCTTATTGAGACAAATGAGGGTCGTTGACAGCCATTTTGTAATGGAAATCAGTAATCTAACATACACACAGCTAGCACTCCTCCAGTAGTGCTTTGGCCTGTAGGTGTGCTTGAGCAGTTGCAATTTGTGGCAGTCCAGAGTATTCTGATCTTTGAAAACATTTTTTTTTAGTGCACAGAAACATCTGGCTACTTTTGCCTCTTTAAGATAGGAGGTGAGACAGGGGTTATTTTGCCTTGCTCTCCCTGTTTGGATATTAAGAGATAAGCACTGTGTTATGTTAGCAATTGGACAATACGTGATAAAGTGGAGCTATTGGTCCTAGTGGAGACCAAAGCTTTATCTTGGGAGGGTGCCTGGGTGGGGGGAGATCCCTGGCTGGAACAAATACAGATGCTGCCAGCTTCACCTTGCCATTGTAGGTGAAGTTTATTCAGGCTTGCTCTGGATTCCTTGGCAGGTATCCAGATGTGAGGCACCTCTCTGCTGGGTCATTTTAGGTTGCTGGGGTTAAACATTGATTGTAGTGAAGGGCTCCAGTGCACAGGCAAGGCACTGTAGCTTAGCAGTAATGTTAGCTGAGCCACAGAAACTGGCTCGTTGGTCCTCAGCGTGTGTGCTTGGGTAGTTTAGCCTCCTGTGAAAGAGGTTTGTGCTAAAAGCATGTTTGTGGCCTGGGGCTGCAGTTCAGCTGAGAGGGGGTAACCTAAGTCCTGGCAGTGTGCTTCTTCCTGAACTGGTGCATACTTGAGTATTCATTGGGGCACTTTTTGCACCATTAATGTTGAACTTCCCTTCAGTGTTTACTTGAAACACTCTGACACAAGATGTTCTTTTAAAACAAACAAAATATCCAGTTACAGAAACCCCAAATCCTGCTTTCTTTCATGCAGTGCTGAGATTAAGTGACCCAAGACAGCCTGCACTCTGGTCACACAACAGCCAGTCCTGGCTGGGTAGGCACCCAGCCTCGTGTGAAAGGAACTTTGTGCTGCTTCATGCAGGTTGGGGTCTGTCACACCCACCTCTTGGCTGGAGTGAAGGGGGTCCTGTGTAGGGGGGAGCAGCCTGGCTCTCAAGGGCTGATTTCCTTAGCACCAGGGAGCACAGAAGGTGTCATGTGGGCAATGTGATGTATGGGAACTGGGAGACATGAACCTGCCAGTGAGGCAGCTGGTGCATTAATCTCGCTGTCCTGATCCTGGCGCTGAGCAACTGCCCTGGAGCATGGGGTATTTTTGGTCTCTGCTGGAGGCACAAGTCTCCTTGCAGCCTTCCTCAAATCCTGGATGCCCTTGTGTACCAAATGCACCTGTGGCAGTGGTGTGCAAGTATTTGGGTTGTCTCCTCTGGGCCTACCCTTGCCGAGGTCTGTTACCACCCCTCTGCCCACAGGCAACATCCCTGGGAATGATGCCATGGACTAGACACTGTTTCCCAATATGTCTTAAGTGTATAGACTAATGGATGCTTGCAGGCTCTGGTTAAGTTTATTTCTTCCAAAGAACCAAACTGTGCTTACAGCCAGGGCTGCCTGTCCCTGCTAACCACAGCCCTAGCCCCCCTGGCAGCCCTGCCTCTTCCCTTCTTCCTAGTCCCCTCCATACCCAGACCACTACAAAAAATTAGCTGGTTTTGCTTCTGTGGGAGTGGGAGGCTGCAAGCCTGGTGGCCTTGGCCACTGCAATGCTTTGGACTTCCAGTCTCCCCATAACTGCTCAGCCAGCCCCCTCCTTGCACAGTGAAGCCCCCCAGGCCAGCACAATCCCTGTGGATTCTGTAAAACTGCTGCAATGTGTCCTGGTAATTTGCCACCAAGGCTGAATACAAATAAAGCTGGTCTGTCCATCGGCTTACTTAGTGGTGTGTGCATTGCCCTCTGAAAATACGATGTTTACCCTGGTGGCTGTAGCGCTGGGTTCATGTGTGCAGGTGAAATGTTCCTGGGCCAAAGTACAGTCAATCCAGCCGGCTGCAAGCAGGAATCTAACACGCTGGAGAACAAACACGTTACGCCAGCGGGTGAGCTGGAGCTGCATTCCTGAGTGTTTTTGCCTGCTGTGGGTGTCCCTGGGATAGAGAAGCCGATGGGGGAGCTGCCCAGCGGCCCCTTCTCTTAATTCAGACAAAAGTGTAGCTAGGCTTTACCAGGTTCCATGTTAATTAATGCACAGGGATAAATCCACTTATTTTAGAGCTGCCTCTTTTCTGTACCTGCTGGCTGTATTTGTGTGGTTGATCTTGTATTCACTTCCTCTTGCACTGCTTAACTTCTTGTTCATGGAATTGTTGGGTGAGGGTGATCTCAAGAGAACACTAGTTTGGTCTTTGAGCTGTTGCCAGGGCTGATTTGGGTCAGCTGTGTCTTGGCCTGGAAACATCCAAGGACAGAGACTCCTCAGCCCCACTGCATTGCAGCAACCCTCCAGGAGAAACTGTCCTGATGTTCAACCTGAACATCCCCAGGTGCAGCTCGTGGCCCCTCAGCATGTCCCCAACACTGCAGGACATGGGGCTCTGCTCTTCCAGCCTTGCTAGCTCCCTCTGCCTCATTTCCAGCTTTGGAGTAGCTGGAGTGAGGCAGCCTGGTAGGTCTGGGGGTTGCCAGTGAAAGATATACCTTTTTTTTTCTTTTTCCAAAGAAATACATATTTTTCAATAAAAACAAACACTGTGTGCTCACGTTCTTGCTGCTGGCCTAGGTCAGTCCTGTGGTCTGCTCAGTCCCTTCCTCATGGCAGGAGACTGCAGATGTCCCATGGCTTGGAAATGAAACCTGCCCTGAGAGGAAATGCCTTCCTGGTGCCCAGCTGGGAAGCATGATTTTTTTTTTTCTGTTTTGTTTTTTTTTTTAAAAAAATCTTTTAAAATGTGACTTATCCACCATTTCAGCTGAAGCCAGAGTGGTGAACACTGCTGGGAAATGGGGTTTGGATCTGAACACTTCCTCTGTGAGCTTCAGAAGGGTGGTGGAGTCTTATCTCCCTTCAGTCTCCCTTGGCAACATCAATTTACATGGCTGCACAAGCTGCTGAAATAGTTACTTCATCCTAGGCTTTTGTTTTGTTTCATTGGAAACCGATATTTAGGCCATGTCAAGGCTTGAATTCTTTTGTGGCACGCTTAATCCGGGTTTGATGGTTTGCTCAGGTCCCAGAGGTGGAAAACAGAGTAGAAATAAATACAGGGGAGGAATTGCTGGGATGTGGAAGAAACTGGGGTGGGGTGGTAGTGGTGGATGGAGACTTCCCCTGAAGTCTCAGCAATTTGGCAGAAAGCTTATATCAAATTTTTGTAATATGGCTCATAAGAATTTATGAATCTTTGTTTAGAAAGGAGGGAGGTGGTTTTGAGCCTCTGGTGACGTGCCCAGATCATTAAGAAAGTTCTTGCTGATTGAAGGATTTTGGGTTTCTGTGCACAGCTGATGGGGGGTTAGCCTATCCTGTGGGTTGGAGATGCTCCTGTCTCCTGAACTTCTTGTCCTGGCTGGTGACAGCAGCAGGGGACAGTTTCAAAGAGTGTTGTCTCCTTCAACCTGCAGTGATGGGGACCTTGCTGGTGGTACTGGCCTGTGAGATGGCTTTGGTGCCTGCATCTGTTTTGCCGCTGTATTTTGTAAGCTAACAGCATCCTCACACAGAACCAGCCTGGCAGGAGGCTGCTTCTCCAGCGGTGGTGGCATTGGATTGTGTCTAAAGATCCCCATCCTGGTGGGTCTCCCACCTGTCCGTGTGCCTCCAAGGGGGTCTCTTGGTGCCTCTTTGTCCTCCCAGCTTCTGTCTCAGCTGTTTTGACCATAAGTTCTCTGGACAAGGAGCTTTTGATGGAGATGGGAGGTTATTGTCCTGTTTGTGCCTGGGGTGCTGTTATTTCAAACCACCAAAGCAGTATTTCTGCTGTAGCTGAGCAGCCTTTGCCCAAGCATATATTTGCATAGGAGTCTGGAAGAGAATTTCACTTACTGCCTTATCAGCCTTATCTCCTTCTCCCCTGAAGCCAGAGCAGTGAGGAGTGTTTTCTTCTCATTTATCTGTGTACCTGCCTTAGTGATTGGCCAGGAGAGATGGGAAATACTGTAGATATCTAAACAAATCACTTTCTTCTGATATGTCTAAGTTACTCCAGGAATCAATTTTACCACATTGCTTATCAGCCTGGATAGGGCACTGCTGCTCCCACTGCATAGCTCAGACCCAGATCTAAGCAAGATCTCTTGGAAAGCTTTTATCTAGGTTTGATTTCTAGCAAAGATAAGCATTATCGGCACAAAATAAACTTTTTTGCCCTGTAACCCCTAGCAATGCTACACATGGGAGATCGTGACAGGACTGCCAAGACAGAGCCAGACGTAGGGGCCAGTTTGCATTTGCTTCTCAGGGTTGGGCAGCGCTAGCAGCAGCATCTGGCTCTGCTCGCCGAACTGCAGGCTGGTCCCACCTAGGCTGCTCAAACCTGCCTTTGACAGCACCTCATTCCTCTCACTGCTCTGTGTCTCCCTCGAGCTCCATGTGTGCTCCCAGCCCTCGTCCCACCCTGCAAGTGGTTGTCGCCTTTTCCTTCCTTCCCCCAAACCCATATGGATGCAGCCCCCAGAGGTACCACATGCTACTGTGTAGCACAAGACAGTCTCTCCTACTTCTCTTCCTCGTATTCCTCTTCCCCAACCCTTTCCACTAGTGCTAAGGGGCTGGGGGAGTCTAACCCTCACCCCAAGGGGAACCGCATCGCACCTTTGTGTTCGCTGCCTTGTGTTTGGCAGCACATCGTTGGTGGTGACGCAGAATATCTTGGCCTAAATAATGCATTACAAGAGCTGATCTCTCCGTGCAGATCACTTTGCTGGCTTTGTAAAGTTAATCAGTTTACATGTTGCCATTAGGTCAGGAAAGGTCCATTTACCTTAAATAATTAATCAAGATCAATTAAACACGGGGTAATTGTGAAGAACAGAGAAGGCGAAATGACCCTGGTTTCTTCCAGTTCTTTATCCTGCTTTGACAGCCCAGTGCAATAGCGCATCTTACAGAGCATGGGCAGTGGAAGGGTAACTTACATTTACATTTAGTGATGACAGCTCTGTCCCGAAGGTTTGACCTAATTACTGTCTTGTCTCTACTTCTGTCTGGGAGTTATTGTTGCTGTCATACTGGCAAATGTAGCTAATGAAAACATCCAGTGGTTCCATTAAAATATTAGCGTTGTGAGTTGGCTCTGTGCAAGTGTGAATGAATGTTTCAGTGTTTCTGAATTTTTTTTGGTGACTGCCTTATCAGTTCCATCGTAACAATAAATACTTGTTAGAAGGCTATTTTCCAAAGAAGAAACTTCTTGAAAAGAATTCAATATGTATTTGATAATCATTAAAATGCTGACAGAAACTACAGAGGACTGAGCTTCTGGCAGAGTTGGATGAGAGAGCAACATGGCAGAGCAGAAAGCAACATAAACCACCTCCCCTAACAGGGAATTGAAACTCCTCTTATCGAGGAGAACTTTACCAGAGGCTGAGAGCTTTGGCCATTTTAGCCAACCTTGGAGCTGCTTGGTGCTAACTTGCAGTGGTTTACGTGGACTGTTTCTTGGGCTTTTTATTGCATAAATAAGTTGGTTCAACATAGCAGCAATCCCAGTGACACAGCTTTACACAAGCCCTCTGGAGGTGGGGGCTGGTGAGATGATGCAGGATGTTCCTGGAAGGAGCCAGTTTCCTTCACTCCCACTGAGTTACAAAACTTGTTTTCCCGTTCTGACAATCACCAGTGCAGAAGGACCATAAAGAGTTTTAAGAGGACTTTCTTTGGCTCACTTGTTAGGAAGCTCTTTGCAGCGAACTGGCAAATGCCTGCTGCTTGCTGGCTGGCCTCCTCCCCGAGCAGGGGAAGGATTAGCTAAGGTGGCTGTGTTTGCAGTCCTCTTAACGAGCGTAAGAATTACTTTAGTAGGATAATCTCTCTGGCCCTAACTTCCAGAAAGAAGAAAAGCAAGTCCCTGAGCCACAGCAGACTTTGAGTAAGGCAGACTTGCAGGATACTGTAACATGGGCGTTTTTTCCAAAATGGGAGACTCTTACCCTGAAGAAGCGATAGGCTTCTGTCAGAAGCCAGGCATATGGAAGGCAAATAGTTTCTTGCTCAAATGGGTGTGCTCAGAGACATGAACAGGCTAGACATGGATTACTGCTCTGAAATGATCTCTTCTGCTACCTACCCTTTGCTCTCGTGGAGTCTCTGCTTGCGGTCTGTTGTGATAGCTTTGCTTATTCTTTGTCCTCAGGCATGGTATTTTTATATGGATACATCTATAGATAGTACATTATAAAAACGTTCCACACCATGATAGCTTGCTGATCTTTTTGCTTCTGATGGGGAAGTCGAAGAGATTTTGTTTGGCTGTAATTCCTAGAGATCAGCATGTTAATGAAGTAGTCAATGAACTTTGAGTTGGATGTTGCAATGTCCTGTGAGCTGCAGGATTTATCTGGATTACTTTTCAGAGGATCCGCGTCCTGCCTGCTCCACAGGGAGGTTCATAGAGCAGTCCATAAATCCTCAGCAGTACACACAATGGATTTTGTTTTAATTTATAACCTACCCCCAGTCACAGTACACTGCTAACTAGTTGTTGATCTGGCTGGGGCACCTGCTGGACTGACATAACCTGTGTGCAATGTACACTGAGTATCTCTCCAGGCAAGTGTGGTTCCCCTTCAGTGTAAATCCCACTACCTGGCAGCAAAGCACGATAGTCTAATATGCCCAAGGAAATATGGTATGGAAGTATTTATGCTACAAGGACTTCTGGGTTAATATGTGGCTGGTAATATGTGTCCCTGTGCTGTGTGTGCTGTTCAACAGCAACTGTCAGTCACCTAATTTCAGTAGTGTTAATATTGAGAGGTGTCTGGTTCTGCACACAGGCAGGCTGCAAACCTTCTGATAACAGAACCTCCAGCCACCAAAGTCACTGACCTGCTTTGTTCAGAGGGGCTGCGTTCCTTCTCTTGGATGCTTTTGAGGTTTAGTGATCAGGGAGTACTTAGCACTATAACCAGAAGTTCTGAGGAGGAAAACTGGCAGCTGTGGGAGCCTTGGATGCCTACAAAGAGTTAACTTGCACCACTGGTTGCATGACAGCCCCCAGCTGTCTGTGCCTTCCCCTCCAGTGTTTCTCTCCATTATTTCATCAAAGCAACAGGCATGGTTTTAATTTTCCATGACTTGCTTATGAAATATGATCCTTGCTGTAATAAAGAAATTATTTGGTTTGTAATGGATACATAAGAAATCAATTTCCTATTTTTAAATTAGGTGGGATTAACAATGAAGCAAACAATAAGCAGAATGATGGGGAGAGAAAGATGGGAGAAAGACCCAGCACCCCCCAGACAGGGCTGACTGCACTTTGATGTGTTACACTGTGTGTTAATGGCTTCACTGAGGCAGTCACAGCTGTAGTGTTTCTTCCAATGTATATTCATTTTCTGCTTGAGATCATGATGTTGGGATGATTGCTGAAGATTTATGACTTTCCTTCTGCCTAGCAGTGACATTTAAGGTGCAACGTGGTTTCTGTTGAAATTCATGGTTCAAAAAACCCAGCGCCATCATAAATGTCTTGGAAACAGATGCCTTCCCTGGGCTTCCCGCTGCATCTGCAGCAGGGACAGCATCCAGCAAACACATTCACCTGGACCAGGAGGTTGGGAGCTGCTCTCCAGCAACTGGAACAGAAGCAGCTTCCAGCTACTAGTTCCTAAGGGTATAGCTATATGGGAGTGAGATGCTTGTTTGGAGATACTGCAATAGTGTGACACAGTCTGTGGGGAGTTTTCTAGCTGCTGTTGTTAGAAACAGTCTGGTGCCTGAGTATCAAGCCCCCTCCTTTACCTTTCTCTTACGGCACTGAACAGTGCTGCTTGGGGACCCCCAGGCCAGACAGCTGTCAGCAGTCCTGCACGAGACTAATTGGTACAGTCAGCTTCCTGGCAGCTCTAGGCACCATATCCCTGCAAAAACATCTTCCAGCACCTGGCAATCCTGTGCTGGTGTCCCACGTACTCTGCCTGTGCTGGCAGAACAGTCCCTCTGGTGAGGTCCACTGGGGGAGTCTGAGAGGCACAAGGATTAGCCTTTTGTGTCTCAAGATGCTCTGCATGCTTTTTTCTCCCCTAGCTCCCCTGGGTAATTCCCCTCCTGTGTGGCACAAAGCGGGTACAGCGCTCACTTGGCATGTGTCAGGGACCCAGTGCAGGCCATGCGCTGCAGAGGCACCGATTTCACTCCAGGACACAGTTCCTTGAAGTTGCAGGCGTCTCTGAAGGCAGATTGCCCTTTAGACCTTGGACTGCAGACAGTTGATATAGGTTCCTCTGCCAAGCCGCACCGAGCACTGCCAGCATGTTTTTGTGTTGTTAACAGATGTGCTGTTACTCTGTTTTCCTACACATGCACACGGTGCACGCTCTGCTCCACAGGGAGCTCAGGGATCACAGCGTCCCTGGAGCTATCTGACTTGGAGGGGTTTGGGTAGGGTGCTGTGCGTTCACAGTACAGGGGTAACAAGACTGTCTGGGTCTGTCCCCATCAGCAACTCACCAAATTGCAGTCTGGACCTGCTAGAGCTGCTCTTCTGGTGCCAGCGTCTCCTCCTGGCCCAGCTCCATGCTTGTGCTAAGTGGCTTTGGAGCTGCCCCAGGGGTCTGTCACGGGTTGGAATTAGAGTTGTATTTGGCTGGCTGGTCTGTCTTTCCTTCCTGGATGCTATTGCTTTTTTTAGCTTATCTCAGTTCTGCATGGGTTTGTGAGTTCCTGCTGAAGTCTCTAACAAGATTTGTATGGTGGCTTCTTTTTCCTCCAAGCAATCATAATTTGGCCAGAAATAAATGTCTGCAAAAATCTTTTTAAAGTCTCTCCTTCATGTAGCTTTCAGCAGCCTTCTTGAGAGACAAGCCATAAAAACTGATGGGACTTTTGGAAATGGTTGGTGGGATTTCTAGGACTGGGCAGAAGTCCAAACAATTTATTGTAATCTTCTCCACATAGATCTGTTACTGCTGGGGCAGGTACCAGATGCATTATCACTGCTAATCTGCAAGGGTGGAGGGGTGCCTGAATGTAGATAACTAGGATGAAATGGAGCCAGATTTCTGTCTTATTAGAATAAAGACCAAATAAACTCCACAGAATCTGGGGCCTGCTTCTACTTACAAGTCTCAGAAGGATATTTATTTATTTTTTTTTTTACTTTAAGACCACCAGTCAACCCACAGTTTTCAGACAGCCTCCCCTCCTCTCTCCCAAGTGCTGTCCTAGTTAAATTTATAGAAGCTTTTTTTTTCCCTCTGCTGGCTACCTCTGGAGCTTCAAGTAACTGTTGGTAGCATCCCAAACTGAAAGGCAAAACCAGACCAAATGTACAAAAACAAACCTCAGCAAAGAACCCACAGATTCATCTTGTCACTGCTGAAGCCAGCAGGAGCTCTGCCATCCAGCTCCGCTGCCACTGCCATGTGGCTCTTCGTGAACTTGCTACTCAGTGACTGAGGTGGAACAAAAGTTCAGACGCACCTTAACCTGGTCGTACTTGAACAAGCTGTAGGAAAAGGAACATAGGAAGTCAAATTGCTCAATGAGAGTCAGTGCAATGCACTGTCACCTCCAGAAAATTCACTTGGATCTCACCATGCTTCTGGCTTTTGCCAACCAGAATTACTCCTGGGAGAGTTGTACCGCTCTAGGCTTAGCGGTGCATAAGTCATGCAAAGTCATACCACTTCTGCAGTGTTACTGGATACTGATGGTGATGTTGTTTGCCCTGTAGGCTGGAATTTATCTCCATGCCACTTGCAAGCGAGGTTCTGTTGGCTTCTGAGCCAGCTGAACTGGCATCATCTTGTAGCATTTAGGTTTCGCACTCTTTCCAACCTTGGTTAAATTTAAAGCTGCTATTCATAGCTCTTCTCAGGATCTGGAGCTCCAGAATGCCATAGGAAGTTTCTGGTCCATTCAGGAAGACATAGACAAACTTAGTGATGGTTTCTGGTGAATAAAAGGAGGTTTTGTTGTGCTCTTAGCATTTACAGCTGAGATAGCATTTATACACATGTGCTGTTGCTGTGCCAGCCCTTCAGCATGGTGGCAGGGCCTTCTTAGATTTCACTGATGAAGTGATGAGGAAGGGTTCAGACTGTTAGTTTAAAGCCCCCAGAACTATACAGAGCAGGGGTAATATCTGTTAACTGTGAGCCTAGAAACTATTTCCCATGGAGGTTGAACTTAGTTTGTTCTGGAGAATAGCCATTTGTCAGGATCGAGTTTCTGGGAGGGACTGTTCCCATCTCAACCTGGGAAATGGCACTGTGATGCTTTACAAGAAAAAGAACATACTAGTAGCTCGGTTTACAATATGAACAACCACCAACCCCCCACCACCCCAACAACAAAAACAGGAGAGAAAAAAAACCTTAAACCCCCAAAACCCAATGCCCCTCCCCAAACCACAGCAGTTTTACAAACAGATTTTTTTTTTAGCTGTATAAAAGCCTTGAGGCTGCACAGAAATGGCATAAAAACTTTGATATATTCCTTTGGGAGGTTGAAAACAGATGTTTTTTCTTTTCCAATGGGCCAGTATCTGACATTTTCAAAGAAGACACAAAGAACTTTGCTGAGATGTGTGTTAGAAAAAGTTCTGCTAGCATGCTGCTTATCAGCTTGGACGAAAGCTGAAGTCAGATAATCTCAGAACCTACATCTGGTCGCACTTACACTGGACAAAAGCCACAGCAAGTCCAACGTTGCCAATACAAAGAGGAGCAAAATTAATTGCAAGGTGACCAATGTCACTGATGGTAGTGAAGGCAGGAAATCCTTCATGCTGGATAGGTTCAGCTCAGAAGTCTTCTGCACAGCCTTTTGCAACAAAGGCACCATAGCGATGTTTGTGTTTGCAAGGATTGGATACAGCCTGAATTTTGCATATTAACATATGTGGATTTCTGCAATTTGCTCACAAAATCCTTCTCTGTTAAAGTTTTGCAGCCAAAAGTTATATCCATGGTGGCTGTAAATGCAGTAAAGGCATACAATGTTTTTTTTGTTTGTTTTTTTCCATCGAGCTGTCTTGCATACAGATTCACAGATGTGGCAGGATGTGTTTTGGTATCTGGGTGACTGGGGTTTGCCAGCACCCATTGGACAAATGTGCCTTTTTGCATTGCTGAGGTTAAACCGCTGCTGGAAATGTCTGCCATGATCAACAACAAGGATTACTAACTTGGAATGTAGAGCACTCTGCTTTGCCACTCATAAGCAGCATTTCAGTAGTCTTCCAACCAGGTAAATATCTAGTTAAGATAATTGTCTTTCAGTTAGGGAGCTAATTGACTATACTGCAGCAAGTATGGAATAAATCATGTTACTATGGTAGCCAAGGTTTTTGGAAAACAGTTATTTCCCAGAGCACAAATGCTATTTCTCTGAATTCTACTTCTTTTCCTGAAAATAGCCCTATCATCACACAACTGTGAGAGATCTGAAGTGGGTTTCACCTTTTTGCAATAAGAGTTCTGCAGCAAGCTGGATGTTGCTTTGTAGTTTTATTTATTTGGTTTAAACTTCATCATGTTGACAGAATACAGGTGTGTGAATATCTTATATACTGAAGCTAATTACTACTGAGACTGACATCTGAGAAAGGGATTTGAAGGAACAAGACAAAATACAGTCTAAATTTGACCTTGAAACATTAGAAATGTGTTCAAAGGATGGCATCAGGCTTGAAGACCTCCTTAACTTGTGTAAAGATTGGACTAAGGTCTGTACCTGAGATCTATGGCTTTATCTGTGCCAACAGGAGGACTTGGTGCTGAAGCCAGACTTTTAGCCCAAGTAGATAAAGGTCACTTAGAGGGACTGCACTAACTTTAAGGGAGTCGAGCACAGCCTCCCCTGGACATGGTGCATCCATCACTGTGTCTTGTTCAGTGAATTGTGGCGCAAATGAGGTACCAGAGACCGTATCTTCAATAGCATTAATGGTTAAACTGTGATTTTGATTTTTGTCTCTCCTCATCCACTGGTACATCCACAAGGGTTTTAACAAAGTATTTTGTTTCTCACTTCCCAGAATACCAAGTGCATTTCATAACACAGCTGTTGCAAATGTTATGGCTCTGTGCACTTCATGTGTTAGTCTTCCCTGTGCTTCCCTTCTCTGAATCACATTTCATAGGCCAAGCTTTATATTTCTCTACTAATTTGTTGAAATTTATTGCATTTGTTGCTTTCCCCTCTTTCTTCTGAAAATCAGGGGAACTTCCAAATTTCAATTTAAAAGCATTTTGTTCTAATTCATTTTGTTTTTATGAAGCATAGTATTTGTTGGAGGGAGAGAAGTTGAGATCATAATCTGGCACAGTTGACTAAGTTTCTAAATTTTAAACCACCACCTTCTCTCTTTTTAAATATTTTTCTCTGCCAATACTAAACATTTTGATCATTCAAAATGTAAATTGTACTCCCCATAGATGCTGATGGTTTGCGGATATATTTACATACAAAGGAGCTGCTGAGTGACTCATGCAAAAAGTTATTTTCTTGTTCTCAGCCTTAACAGTACAGCAGTATTTTTCCTCCATTTTCTGTAGCTTCTGGAATGATTTGCGTGCCCGTCAGTCTCTGAGCAATGTTTGAAAAGGCACACGTGGTTAAAATGCGTGGAGTAGGAGAACCACAAATTGTTTAAGTATTTTTGCCAGTAGTGCTCGTGATAGCCACTTTCCATGAGTTGCGTTGTGTTACAGGGAAAGAATACCCGGAGGAGAGCCCCGAGGGCAGCGGTGCTCAGGGGAAGGAAAGGCTGGCAGCTTCTCGGGGAGAGGAGGAGAAAGCGAGGGTTCGTCAGAATACAAAATCTAGTGTTTTGGGCTGGGGTAAGGTGTGCTCAAGGCAGTTAGCACCTTACAACACCCATCTCACTAGTTGGGTGTGTGCAGTAAGATCACAGTTACGTTGACCCACAGTGGTGGTGCCTATCTCCTCATTGAGCAGCACTTTATGGGACAAGGGTCCCTTGGTTCTCCCGTGTCCCTATGCCTGCTGGGCTTGGCCATTTGGCACAGGTTCTTCTGGCATGGAAGTACAAATTGTTTCTTTTGTGATATTCAGAATATTGAGCCTGGTTTTGTTTGAGAAGGCAGAACAGCATACTGGAGTTACTCAGAGAGCCCTGGAAAGTCCCAAGCTTCCGTACATCTCCTAGGCAGCATTTCAAAATGCACTTGGAACATGTTTGCACTGCTCGGCACTGGGGTCCTCTCACGAGGCCACAAAAAGATTCTGAGACTGTAAGTGGCCATAACTCTCCGATACTAGCATGTTGGATTTTCTTTGATCTCTTTGTTCTTCCTTAGACTTATCCAAATACCAAGTCAAATATTGTCATATCAGTTTGGGAATGGCCCATGCCTTTCATCAACTATTTATAGAAATAGTTTATAAACAACTTTATTTTATACATGTGACAGTAGTCCTTGAATCTGAGGAGTGCATATACTAGTCTCTTGGCTCACTTCCTCTGACTTATTTACTGCTTTCCACCTAGATTTTTCTTTTAATTTGGAGCCCACTCAAGTACACATGCTAAGAATGGTCCTATAGGAGACCTGCATCTGTGCAGATGTGGTTTTTGACCAGCAAGGAGGTCAACTGATGATCATCTCTACAGAGGCTGCACTGCTCTCCTCCGCTTTTGTCACAACTTTCTATTGTCTGCTTTTTTTATGTGATCTATCGACTAATGCTGTATTATTCACTTTGGAATTGATTATGTTTGTGTTAAATCCTAAACATGGAGTCAGGAGGTAGAGGCTTTTCAGGCTATGTGACCTCTCCTAGCAAACTTGGAAGGGCATCTGTTGACCAGCCCTGGTACTGTTTGTTTTGCAAAGAAGCGGGGCCTATAAAAAGGCTTATTACACAATGTAAGTGATTTTCTTTTTGCTAAGCAAATATTTGCAATATATTTTGGGAGATCAAGCATCCAAAGTGAAAAAGCAGGATACCTGCCAGTTGGAAGCATGTAAAGGACACTTTTAATTGAAGGATGTTTTTAGTGTCTCAGATTAACAAGGAAGCCAATACAGGCTCCTGTCCCTGTTTTCATTGAGCTCTAAGGCATTAGGCATCTCAACAAATCCAGAAAACTCTTCCCAAACTACCTTTACTTCAACAGCTCCACTAGTTATTCTTGCAAAAGCCAAGGCACTGTGGAACAAGAGACAAAACCTATGACTTTTCCAGGTGAGCAAGGTCCTGATATGGGGCTTTCATAGAGTTTAATTTATTTTATAAATGCCTGAAGTAACTAACAATACTCAGTTATGGAGAGCACACCACTAGCTGGATGACTGCTCGCAGATGGTATTGTAAATTCTGGATCGTTCCTTTGGCTTGAAGAGGTTGCAAAGACAGTATAGGGCTTAAACTAGTTGGCTTAGGAGTAGCAGATCAATGCTAGTCAACATCTAACTTCCACGTTAATTTCTTCCTGTGCTGTGCTATTGACAGAAGACCCAAATTTTATGCATATAGTTTATAAACAGTGAGAATACTGGAAATTAGGTCATATTTTGTATAAACATTTATTTCAATAGCTTAAAGAACAAGCTGTTCAAAACATCTGGAAATCACAGGAACATGAGTCATATAATAGCAATATCTTAAATACGCATTAGTAATACAAAGTCATCTTTCACTCTGATAAAAGTTACGACTTCATTTTTCTAAAAAATATTTAAGCCATGAAATATGTTTAGGTAATACATATATACAGCATCTCATTTTCTTTCCTGTGGAGTCTGAGATGCTAGAGGTTTGAATGATAGAAACAGTATGCTACACCTTGAAGTCTGGATTGGTTTGTATTGTATATGCAGAACTAGGCAGATAATTTACATCACGGCTATATATGCATGTAAGTGACAGATCAGGGTTTGAAGACCATGTGCACATACATTCCCACAGCTGCTCACCTATTCACAACTACTGATGTAGTTACAAATCATCAGGTCTGGAGTTATTTCTAGAATGCCCGTAACTATATTCTAACTAAACTGTGATCTGCTTTCATTATAAAGCCCTGCCCATCAGTGTGCTGTTATGCTTCAGTAATGATTTGGTAAAATGTGCTTGTCCTCTCTTAGTATATGTGGGTTGATAAATAATTGTGGTTTTCATTAGCTACAACTGTTTTATCCTCATCTCTAAGGCAAGTGTTTCCCTTTCTATTTCATAGGGAAGGTCAGCATTAACTTGCACTTCAAAGTATTGTTTGATTTCTTCTACCTCCTTTTCCCAGAACTCTTTGGAGATATCAAACAGTTCAGTCAAGTTGACATCTTCTAAACCCTTCAAGTTCAAAGCAGTTTCAGCAGGGATGTAACCTATTGCAGTTGGTTTGGCTGAGGCTTTCCCTTCAATTCTGTTGAACATCCACTCCAGCACACGGGAATTCTCTCCATAGCCAGGCCACAGGAATTTCCCTTGGCTGTCTTTCCGGAACCAGTTAACATGAAAGATCCTTGGTAGTTTTGCAGCTGGACGATGTGCCATGCTGAGCCAGTGAGCTAAGTATTTGCCAAAGTTGTACCCAAAGAAAGGTCTCATGGCAAATGGATCGTGCATAATGATTTTGCCTGTTCAAAACACAAATGGATAAGGTAATAAATAGTCCATTTATTCTAAAGCACAAAAATTCAGATCCTCCCAGAATTTAGTACCCATAGTTCCTTAGCTGCTCTTCTGTATCTGAACCAAAGGGCTTTAAAAAACAACACATGCATTATCCTTGATGTACAAAAAAAGGACAAATTAAATTATTTTTTGGGATCAGTGGAAACTAGATTTCTTAAATCTCAGGTCAAGCAGCTTAAATGAAGATCCTCAAGAGCTGGATTTGATCATTCGCATATTTATGTTGAGCTCTAGCAGAAAAGAAAATTTAAGTTTATCACAGAACTCCATATCAAGGCTTCTGGCAACGCCATGCCTGCATCCTGTTCTGTACGCTTGCCACCTAGGGGATTATTTTGCTTAATTTGACTTTTATAGAGAATTTGGCTTTTAATTCCAGTACAAATATTTTCTATTGTGAAAATGCATAGGTTGCAAAATTAGCTGCCAAGACTGAAATGTGAAAGAGCAGGGGGGGGGAGGACAGAGCAGGCACTCCAGAGAGGATTGCATTTAATACAGGTAGGCAGATTAAATTTTGATTTACCTTTGTGCTCAGCAGCTGCAGTTGCTTCAGATCTCATAGCTGCTCCAATAAATACTCCGTGCTGCCAGTTAAAGGCCTCATATACAAGAGGCACACCTGTAAAGATCAGTAATTAGAGGTCCAGGAACATTTTTTTATAACAAGTTTTGTTACCTGAGATACTGCCAAATGCATGTTACTGTAAAATGTATTCTAATTTTTCCTGCTTTTTTAATTAGTTCATTTCCTACCTTCTTACAGCAAAGAAGTTTATATTAATGTTTTCAAAACTGGCTACTGATTACTGAACAAATCCATGTTGAGTTGCTCAGTAGGAGATATCTGGGACTTCAAATCCCCAGCAGATTTGACTTGAAATAGAATCTAGTCCTGTGGTCACAATATTAGACTCAGACCTAGCATTACGTCTATTTCTTTCCCAGCTTTAGGTGACCTTTAACAGATCAATTTATTTTACTTCCTTTTCTGTAAACTGTCAACAACTGGTTCATTTCTCTAATCGCCTCTTATCTGAACTAGTTAAACTGCAAGCACGTAGAGATAAGTATAGCAGTTTGCTATGTGTCTATGTATTACCCAGGTTACTGGGTCCTGATCTCTCTTCAGCCCTTTTTTTTTATTATTATTATTACTGGGGTTTTGTTAACATTGAACAGTTCAGACTTTGAAATATCAGTGGCTGTTAAGCATGTGTGTCAAAGGCTAACATGGAAAAGTTAGACTAACATGGCTATTTCCTTGCTTTTGCAGCTGTAAAAGCAAAACCTGTGTCTATGCCCAGTTGTGTTTCAACCCTTCTGCGGTCAGCACTTCACCCTTTATAGGTGGCTGCTGCATCTCTTACCAGCAGGTCTGCGGCCTCCAAATATTATCCCTTCAATGGGCACACCTTGGGGTGATTCCCACGCAGGGTCAATGATGGGGCACTGGCTGGCTGGAGTGCAGAATCGTGAGTTGGGATGAGCAGAAGGTTCTCCTGTGCAGAATACAAGAAAAAAAGGTCATAATGGCAGAATTAACTTGAATTCAGCAGAGAAAGCCAAGAGAGACTGTGGTGTGGGCCAGATTACCATTATCTGGAGTCCAATCCTTGTTCTTCCACGAAGTCACTGTTACTCCTGGTGGTAATGTCTCATCAATGCCTTCCCAATAGACACCTCCATCACTGGTTTCTGCTACATTGGTAAAGATGGTGTTCTTGAATATGGTTTTGATAGCATTGGGGTTTGTTTTGACTGAGGTTCCAGGGGCAACACCAAAAAAGCCATTTTCTGGATTGATTGCCATTAAGTTGCCTGGAAGTTAAATGACAAAATATAAGTAAATCAAACTGGTTTAATTCTACCCAGAATTTTGTAGCATGTCTTGCTGCACCTAAAAGCAACCTATCCTGGACTGTAAAACAATCCAATTTTATTTCTATACCTTGTTCATCAAACTTCATCCAGGCAATATCATCCCCCACACACTCAATCTTCCATCCTGGCAGGCTTGGATTCATCATGGCCAAGTTAGTTTTTCCACATGCACTAGGGAATGCTGCAGCAAAATACTTCTTTTTACCTTCTGGATTGGTAATGCCCAGGATCTATTGAAAAATTAATGCAACTGTTAAACATGGTCTTTTTTCTTGCCGTTCTTATTTTGAAGATTGTGTCCCAGCAAGTGGTAATGATAAAATATTTAATTATGCAAATTTGTTCCTACAGAAGAAACACCACATAATACAGTTGAGAAATAACCCAAACTGCACTTTACTAATCAAAAAGTCTATTCTTCTTGCCCTTAGAATATCTGTAAGTTCTTATGTTTTTGAAAAATATCAGGTAAGTATGTAACTCAAACATTTATTTTTATTATTTTTCTAATTAGAAGTAGACTGTATATAGCTGTGTTTCTCGGCTGAGACCAGAAGAAAACTGGGTAATATTTTTTTTGCTGCATAACTAGATTGAAGTGAAAGCATTTCATGTATGGATACTTCTGCACTTCTCAGGGCCCATAGATATTTCTTCTGAGACTGTTCTTTTACATACTTAGAAATATTTTTTTTTCAGTAATATTTTACGGTAGTAGAACATTTAAATGACAGCAGAAGGTAAAGGCAGAAAGGGTACAAAGCAGAATTCATTTAGAAAATCTAGTATTTTCAGATTGAGCGCATAGACAATTTTCAAAATTCACATCAATTTTTTGCTATTAAACTTGTAGGGGCAATGTGGATGCCCAGTGATGTTGATTAGGCTGTGCTCAAACTCTTGGGCCTGTCTACAAGTAGTCAGTGTCAGCAGTTCCAAATCTTTCCTGGTTTCTGATTTTACAGGTATTATTTTAAAATGTTTGATATTTAACCTTGCAGGCAGTTTCCTATATCTCATAAGCCTGATGTGATAAATTCAGTTCTAATGTTACAGGACTATCCATATGAGACTAATTTCATTAACAGCAAGATGTGATGTATTTAAGTTGAGCTGACTTAAGGCTTAATGGCTGTTCAAACACACATGATTTAATAGCTCTTACCAGCATGTGCTCAGCTAGACAGCCCTCCTCTTTGGCGATTCTGCTGGCAATTCTGAGTGCAAAGCATTTTTTCCCCAGTAAGGAGTTTCCTCCATAACCACTGCCAAATGAAATGATCTCTCTGCGGTCTGGGAGATGAGCAATCAGCGTTAACTCCGGGTTGCATGGCCAGTTGTTGATTAATGGTTCTGCAGAACAGAATGTTGTACTCATGAATGCAGCAATTTCCATGCTGGATCACACTGTTTCATCTGCACTGAGCCTCTGATGGCAACCCATACCAGATGCTTCAAAGGAGAATCCCCTGGTAAGTACTAGGGATAATAATCTCCTTTCCATGAAACTCTCATTGAGCTTTGATTCCTTTAAGTTCTGAACCTGGTGCTGTTACACAAACCACCTTGGTCTTCTATGGTGAGTGTCTCCCACGTGCTGAGAACACAGAGTTGGCTCTGAAACATGCCTCTGGCAATTTCCAGGGTGAGAGTTTTTAATGTCTCTTACCTTTGAGTGGTAGAGGACATCCAACTGAGTGAAGGCACTTTACGAACTCCCCATTGCTCAGGGCTTTCAAAGCAGCTGTTCCCATCCGTGTCATGATCCTCATGCTGGCCACTACATATGGTGAATCTGTCAACTCAATCCCAATCTTGGACAAAGGAGACCCAATAGGCCCCATGCTGAAGGGGATGACATACATTGTACGTCCTGGAAAACAGGGAGTAGCAAGATGTGACAGAGCAAAACAAGGAACTTTTGAAATATTCTTTATTAACATGGAGGTTGTTTCTCACTCCTTTAAAAGCTGTTTGTCTTGTGGGTGTTTCTGATGATGATTAAAGATCTGTAGTTTTCTGTTTGTCTAATTGTGTAGCAAGAAGTTTTATCTTAAATACTGAAAGCAGCTATTCAGACAAATTGTCTAGTCTGTAGTAATGGCGTGCGGTGGCCAGCTTCTCTCTTAGTGTAAATCACTGAACCTGAAAGTATTGCTGGGGATGGGGGTCCTCCATTCTCACCTCACTTATCTGCTACGTGACTTCCTGAAAACAGTCATGCAGATTTTCCTACCTTACTTTGCCCCTCTTCATAAAGAGAAGAATGCTGGAAAGAGACAGAGGACTATCCTTACATTTGGATCTATGGTAAAAATCTGCATGAAACCAACAAAGTGACTAATTTGGGAGTATAAACCTAAACCTTCAGCTAAAAATCTTTCTTTAAAGATTACAGTAACTAGTAGTAGTGTCTGTGTAATCCTGGAAGTTCAATGTCAACAGTCCTTTTCTTGCCCACCTTGCATGCAGCCTGGGAATCTGGTATTGAAAGCTTTCTCAAAATCTTCTTCAGACATCCAGCGGCCCAGCTGGCTAGTTCCAGTTTTAGGGATTGGGGTGGTATCTCTCTGTTCTTGAGTGATGATGACAGTTCTGCTTTCAATTCTTGCCACATCTCTTGGATCAGTGAGAGCCAGCCAGCTGTGTTTCACCACAAATCAGGAAATTAGACCTTAATAATCAATATAGCACTTTTTACCTTTCTGTGGGACTTGTTTAGCATGAAAGGTTACAATGCTTTGTAAAGCCAAAACTATGGTGACAAAGCTGATATAACAGACAATCTCAAAAATCAGTAGGATGCATTGTCTCATATGAATTGCTTCAAGACTTTCCCTTATGAATAAAAAAAATTGTAAGGCCTAGGAAATTCTGGTTACATGTTAATATTTCTCTGGCTCTTATCTCAGTTTTATTTTCTGTTGCTAACTTCCAGGGAAAAGTTAATCTCATTTAATTCTCATTCTCATCAGTGTGAAGTTATTTTGCATAGGGACCACAAAATGATGCCTCAAGTGAAGTGGGTGCCAAGCAAGTACTGTAAGTGTTGGTATAAGTGCCTGTGGGATCAGAATCCAGCTTAGTGGATTGGCATAGTCCTTTAAGTTAGAGGCATTGCAAAAGGAATACTGAGTATAAGCATGATCGTAAAAAGGGAAGCCTATTAAAGGGGATTCTTTTTCCCCTCTAAACAATTTTTACCATCTATTTACAATAGAGAGGATTGTTTTACGTTTTCACCTCTGTGCATAGAAATTTTGCACAAGTATAAAAATGTTCTAGTTGGGCTGTCATAACCATCATCGCTACAGCTAAGCATATAATTAACAATGAATAATTTATCTGGTGAATCTTGCCCTTTTCTCTCCCAAATAGTCTGCAAACAGATTGCCAAATTCCTGCACTTAGTTATTCAAAAGTCTTTGCAGATTTCTTCCATGAAGATCTCTTGGTCGGCACGTAATTCCTGAGTATGTACTTGTTGTTAATATTCTCCTTTCATGTTGGATTAGCTGGGAGAGATGATGAAATATTTGAAAAAAGTATTTGCTGAATACATTACAGTCAAAGCTCATCGGCACGATATGAATAATGCCTGTACTGAATAATATTTGAACACCCACAGAGCTATTTGAATGCCACAAAAAAGTATTTGATGAATAAACTAATTGACTAAAATAGTAGAATTCTTCAAAGGATGTATTTTCTAAATAATATTTAGCCATTGCTAATGATTAGTTACATAAGTCTCATGACATTATTTCAGTTCCCTGATGTAACTAATCAATAAAGACAATGTACAGTTGATAGTCCAATTGAATAATATGCTTTATACTAATTTTTAGAAGAAAAAGTTTGCTTTTCCTGAGCATTTCACCCTATGTAAGCTACAGTGCCAAAATGTTCATGGAAAGCTAATATTAAAGGGTTATAAGCAGTTTTAAAAATAAACAGGGCAGAAAATGCATATCGTAATTCTGAGATGATACTTGGCTTCTTTCAGGCTACTCACCAGTTTTCATACTTGCTCAGCTTCTTGACCATGCCTTGTTCTACCATGATATCCAGAATTTTTTTGTTTTCTTCTTCTGAACCATCGCAGATATGAATGCTCTCAGGCTGGCACAGCTTGGCATTACTTTCAATGAAATCCCTTGCTTCTGGAGGCAGGCTCTGCAAATCCCCCTGGACAACCTTGGGCATGACGTTTACCTCTGCTTTCAACTGGGGGGGCATTACCAAACCTGTAGTGGATCTTGTCGATGGCTTTGAAATACTGATCACAGTCTAAAATCAAATATATTGGCTATGTTAGCATACTGTGACATTCTACCCAGTGTCAACAAGCCTTTCTAGCAATATATAATGCAAAGGTAGAATCTGTAATAGACGTAATTGTGTACTTCTTGTTTAAAATCAATATAGAGAACTTGCATCAGTGGTAATTTCAAGCTTGAAAAAATAGAGGCCATTCTACTTACTGTCTTTTTAAGACTGAGTTGGATGTCGGAGAGGATTTTGCTGTAGTTTTCAGTTGATCCTGTTTCACTTGCTTTGAAGTGCCTTTGCGATCAGTGCTTTTCAAGGAAGCATCCTTCTTCCTTAAATATTCTTCATGGTAGTGTCCATCCCACTAGGTGAGGCAAGAGAGGCTTGTCCTTTACGTCAACTCTGGATGTGTCTTGGGACAGTGCCACTGACATTGTCATCACGCAGAGTTGTCAACAAAGCAGCCCTGACAAGGTAATCATTTAACAGGTTTGATTAATGAATGCTGAAAACGGTGATTCTTAGCCCCCAGGTTTGCTGTTTTGAAGTGGTTACAAAATTTAGCAGTTTAACCAAACTTTGATCCAGTTTGGCTTTGAAACATAAAACGTCACAACTTCTCAGTGTGTGGGAAAGGTTGAGTACAAAGAGTATCTGGAACTGGGAACACAGAGGTCATCCAGGCAAAGCACATTTGCCTGCATTTTGTAGGCAGACGCTTGCTAGTTGGCTGTGAAGTGGAGGCTCGTCCAAGGTGTGTTTACTCACCTTCGGAACATTGCCTGATCCAGGGATAAAGTTCAACAGTGAGCACTGACAGGCCTGAATAACCACTATATACTCATATACACCTGCCTGAAGGCCTTATTTTAGTCTGTGCAAATCTAAAAAAAAACCCAAGCAATGTAAATCTAAATGTTGGGTTTCCTTCAGCACAGGAGAGAAAGTTTTTTTGCTTATGGCTTGCTTTAGGATCTTGCAAACTGAATAGTTATTTTCTGTTGCTACAAGCTCAGAAGAGGCAGATCAGCAAGTGTGTCTCAGTAGTTAACCCCCTCCTTCAAATGTTATATTTTATTTTACCGGGAGTCCTACGGGGGCCATAAAATATTCACCCGTGCTTGAATCAGCACTCAAAGAAAAGGTACAAAACTGCTCAGGAATGTACCTGTGCACTCTGTTATATGTGTGAAGTGCACTGTATGCATACGTACGTATACAGACGTGTGTACATATCTGTATCTGCTGTGGCAGTATATGATACCAACAGCTACCACTCTTCTTAGAATTCTGAGGGTTAGAGAGTGACCTCAGACACTTCTCAAGACAGACCTCAGTCTTGCCTCTAACGATTCCTGCCAGCCTGTCTGTCTTTCAGCTCTTTACCTTCCCCTAATCAGTTTTAGACCATCATGACCATAATGAAAGGCTGGTCTTCATTTGTCTGTGCAGTCTGGGTGTGTGAAGACTGAAGTATTTCAGTCAAATAAAACTGTAGAAATAACCCTGTTGCCATTTCATCTTGCTCTGCTATACCTAGTCCCAGCAAAGCATCTGGTGCCTGGATTGAGGCAATGTTTTCATATCAACCTGTCTTTTTTTTATTACTATTTTATATTGATGGGGCTTTGACCATGCATGTAAAACATTTGCCAAACAGAAAATCTGAAATCCCAGCTAAGTTTCAGGGAGTTCTTTAAAGCCACAAAATTGGTGTGAGCATCCCAGATAAAGTATGATCATAACCCACCCCCGGCTCACGTTCATACAGTGAGATGTTTCCAGCTAGGCTTTCTCAGAGGCAGCCAGCAGTGACTTGCAAGCCCTGAGACTCCAGGACTGGCAGAGCAGCACAGATCAGGATTGCAGCTTGCCTTCCTACCCCACAAGTCTGCAAAGCTGAATCTCACTGCAGGAATGCTTCCCCTGGGACTGTATCCTCTATCTCTCCTGCAAAGCGTTTTATTATGTTTTGTAAATGTGGAGGGAAGAAAATAGTGAAGTAAGAGGGGCTGTCCTTGATGCACTGCAAAGCCAAACATTCCTGAAAAGGAAAACAAAAATCTAGTAAGATAAGAGGTGCTAAAGACTGCTTTGGATGGAGCTCTGCTGTAAGCAAAGGTAAAATCAAAGACAATTTAATAATGACAGCAGTAGCGTTTGTCTTTGGGGTCCATGCACTGTGCTGCTGATGGAGCTGATTTGAAATATTTTGTCTAGCTGTTTTCCTTTTAAAATCATAATATGAAGTACCTCATTAAAAATAAAATGAGGCATAATCTTCAGTAATACTGAGAAGACCCTTTTTTTCAGTTAAGTCCAAACCCACTGAGTCCTCCTTACTGCCAGATAAGTCATACTTAGAAATAACAACTGAGAGTAAACCAGCAATAGTTCAGTTGTCAGAAAAGAGTGGACCAGAAAACTATCACATTGCAACACAAGTAAAGTCAGAATACAAGCTTAAAGTTGACAGTGTAAAAGACAGCAGGACTAGTCCTAGTGTCTCTTCAGTTTAGAGTGGAAGAAAAATTCCCAAACCCAGAGCATTAGTTTCTGCCAATTAAATTATAGTCAGGCAGGTGTTGTGCAAATTTTCTCACACTGCAATCCTAACCTCCCACAATCTTGCTATACAAACTGTGGGCTTCTCTTGAGAAGACACTAAATATGCCAAATCGGTGGCACTGTGTTATGAACATATGTCCATTAAAAATCACATTAAGGATTCCAAATGTTTTTCATTTGTGATGGCAGCAGGGCTCGAGTGCAGATGTCCACTGGGAATTCTAGACACTTAAGCATCAAATTACTTGTATTTAGGTAACACCTCCCATCAGAGGATCTCAAATCATATCACAAACACACACTAAGCCTCAAGCCCCTATATAAAACATGTATACTATTTGGTGCAATGAGATAACTGGAGAATATGCTAACTGGGGCCAAGATTTTTTTTCAAGTATCTTT
>JAVJGJ010000002.1:10631504-10648368 GCA_035590215.1 Microhierax caerulescens | reverse complement strand
CTCTTCCGATCTGCCTCAAGCCCCTATATAAAACATGCATACTATTTGGTGCAATGAGATAACTGGAGAATATGCTAACTGGGGCCAAGATTTTTTTTCAAGTATCTTTTCATTTAGAGATTCAGCTTTTAGAAACCCAACAGAAAGCATTAAAGGTTTAATCTGAAGGCACCGAATTCTCATTATTCCCAGTGTCTCCCACAGGAAACCCCCAGAACTAGCATCTCCAGTGGCTCAGTTACTGTAGTCTTGAGGTGTTCACCCAATACCCATGTGTACCACTGTTTGCCACGTATGTGTCTGCCTTGTGGATTCAGTTTGCTGAAAGATCTCACTAGTGAGAAACATTGGAGAAGGTATGGAGGCAATGTAAGGTCTTAAAAAAAAAAAACAAAACACCAAAACCAAACACCTTGAATGTAAAGTTTATTTTCTTTTTAAATGAGAGATTTTTTAGTAGTAACTGCATTATAATACTGATCTAATAGGTGATACAATTCCTTCAGGTTTAACTTTTTTTGGTATTTTTTTCTCTGTACTTTTTGACACTTGAATGTGATGCTCATCAGGTGTCATCTTGGAAGCTGTCAAATTATTTAAATGAGTATGAATCTGACATTTTGAGATGATAGTGTTCAACAAGTGCCTTGAAAGGAGTGTTTTCAGGTTGTTTGCTTTGATGGACAGTATTCAGGCTGTTCAAAATAGAGGGTTTGAGCTCTTTGACTTTTACTGACTTAGTGAAACTCAATGCAATAAATGTAAAGGTTCTCTTAGATGCTCAGGAAAAGTGTCATAAGAAAACTTAACTCATCACTACAAACCAAGGTGCAATAAAGCACTCTCAATGAGATCTGAAAGTTTTTAATGGCACATAATAATACTCAGAAATTCTACTCTCCTCCCATTGCTAATTATCCTACCTGTCATCTCCAAAGAGTTTGTCACTTGGGGTTTTTGTTATACTCTTTAAAAAAGCTACAGTTTTATCTGAGCTATTCTACTGGCAGAACATTGCTTCTTGATTGTTATTTTTGCTGTGAAGTTGTGCTCAGCTGACACTGAGCATACCACCGTTGCTGCTGGACTGGATGCCACATGGGCCCAGATCCAAGGGCAGCCCTTGCAAGTGTACAGCTCTCAGAGAGCAGGGCAGGGACTGCTTCCTCAGTTTCCAGAAGAAATTGTGAACTACACAAATTGCCTGCAGTTGCAAAAAAGTCTGTGACTGAGCTAAGTTTTTATTTCAGACTCTGCACAGCCCTGTGTGATATTTCTTCCTCAGAGCCCCTCTTCTTACAGGTAGTTCTTCGGCACTGACCCAGCTGCAGGAGGTCTGGGGGCTCTGGCCACATGTGCTGCACACTCCTCTCCTCATGCACCATCTGAACCGTGAGACTGAGCCTCTGGGACTGGGCAGAACAGGTAGCAGCAAACTGGGAGCACAGTGCTTGCCTTCTTACCTCCTTCTTTCCAACCCAAAATACAGTATTTGTCTTGGGTAGATTGTAAGATACAATGTTTGTGCATCACTAAGGTGATGTAACTTTTTTGTCTGTCTTCAAAGTGACTTGTTTTGATGGCAGAGGAATGAGAAAGGGGGAGAAACTTACCCAGATTTATCATGATTAGACTGCACTTTCATTAGCCTGTCCAGCATTTTTATCTTGACAACAGACATGCTAAAACTTCTCAAAACAAATGGAAGTAAATCTCAGCAGATGGTAACATGCATTAGTGCATGTTTATGGTCTCTGAAGAAAGTCACCATCCTTTGATGCTCGGTTTAGTATCAGCTCAAGAGCCCAATCCTGAGCTGTATTGTAGGGAAGGTCCTGGCTGTGCCACAGTACATGCCAAGGCTGACGTTATACTACGAGCACGCTGGTTTCTTGCTTATTTTTCTGCTTTGCCAGATAAACTATTTATTAATTTTTTATTATTTTATTTTTGAGCTCACCTTTACAGGCTCTGAGACACTGTTTTAGTCACCAGGGGAGGTGAGGGTCTGTATTCCATTTTCACTGGTAAGGAATGAATCCTGGAATCATGGCTAGGAAGGTACCTTGACACCTGCACACATTGCCAGTGAAGGATACTAAGGGTTTAATTCCCTCCTGCCATGATGGCAACCTTTCTCAGAAACATGACACTTAGTTTGGATTCCGAGTTTGCTCCTGAATCTTAGGTGGGAGACAGCACCCTGCTTGCAGAGCAGCAAGCGGCTCCCCATTGGTGGTGGTTGCTCACTTAGTGCCTCCAAGCAGCAGGTTATCCACTGTTCATCATTTTCTTGCACCAGCTCATTAGTTCTGGAGATGGGATTGATTAATGTAATCTTAACCTTGATAAGGAGTTGCTCTTTCAGAACCTTTTCTTGAGCTGTCACTAATTTGGGGACTCTTCCCCTGTCCTCTCTTTCATAAAACCCATATCGGGGATCAGTGTGAATATGGTCTGTTTAGCCACTGCTACCTGACCAGAGGCTGGGTGTGTGTAATCCTGTCAAGGGTAAACTGGAGCTCTTCTCATCTACTGTGAAAGGTCAATAGGCGTATTGAGAGTTGGGGCACCAAGACTTTGACTGGCTTTACCTTAGCCAGCACCAGGCTGATAACAACACGACTATGATTTTTGCATGGTTACTGCTTTTTTTTGGCTGAATGAACAGCAGAACCACATCAAGAAGAGAAGGGGACAAACTGTACTAAACAGAGTAGAAAACAGTCAGCATAAGGTTGTGTGTTTCCCTTTACCTATGCAGCATCTGCTCTGCTCAGTCATACAAAGCCCATATGGCACTGAGATTCAGCTTTGCAAATAAAAATGGTAACCCTTGCTGGAGCAAAATCTGTTTAGCACAGAGGTGTGTGTTTGCAGCTGTCAAGGGCTCCCTGCTTCCTACCTGTGGAGGGGGTAAATGACAGATACTTGCACACAGGTTCAAGCAGCAGATGTTTCAACCTCTTGTTCAAGAGCAGTCTTCTGGCTTCCTGCTGATAACCAGGGTCCTGCTAACTGTGCTCTTTTACAGAAACTCCTCAGGCCTTAAGAAATTACATGGCAACACCTTTTAAAATTTAAACTTGTTTATTCTTTTCTAGTAACCCTGGATCCTCTTGCTCCTTCCTTTTGCATGCCATTTGTTATTTCTCTGCAATCCTTTCCTTGCTAGCAGCACTCTATTGTCAGTTGTCATTTCAGGGTTACACAGCTCTGTCTACCTGAACAGCAATGTTTTTTTCTCATTCACTTAAATGCTTCCATTTGCCTTTTGTTTCTCTTGTCTTTTTTATCCCCCATTACATGCAGTCTGACCCACTGGATACAGTTCTATATATGAGCCAGCTCCTTTAAAGAAGGATGGCTTTAAGCAGTAAACGTGGTTGCAGATTCAGAACGTTTAGGTTCTGTTTCTTCCTCTGTTATGGATTTCCCAGTCGACTTTGGACAGGTAACTTTACATCCCTAAGCCATGATCGCCTCCATAGGAAGGAGGTTGGGAGGTGATAATGCAGATTTCTCTGTGTTCTTGTGCATTCTTCCTAGTTTGGTTGATAGTTCCTGGCCAGAGGAGTTTAAAACCTAATTTGACAAGATCATTATGTTTTCTAATCTTTGTATCTGTGCCACAGCTAGTCCCTGCTGGGTCTTCTTTAGACTACTATAATGCAAGTAGTATGTTCTTATTTGAAATGAAAAACATCTACTATAACCTGTTTTCTCCATTGATAGCAATACAAAAGCACCAGCTTGGGCTGAACCATATTTTCTATTTGAAGTGAGATTTGATCTTTTTTTTTTTTTCCAGGAAGATAGTTTTGATTAGTATTTCAAGCATTTTGTAACACTGGAAGCAACAACAGGATAGAGAAGCTGATTGTGCAGAAAGAAAAGCCAGGCTACATCTAAAGGTGAGAAGGCAAACCTATATCAAGCACTATGTACCTTTTGGTTCTTGAATCTGACAGCTGTAGGAAAGTAAACGTTACAAAAAAACAATTACCTCTGTAACAGATCCTGTGTTTACTGGAAAACCCAATGTAAGTGTTAACAGTTCAGGTGAAATCCTACATACCATACACTTACACTTCGCACATTTCTAATGGGAAGAAGGCAACAGGTGTGGACCATGATGGGATTTTTTCAATGTAAAAGCATTTTTGTTTTGCCAGTGTAAATGGTTCCTACCAGACAGGTGCCACAAGTATGATTACTGCTACAAACAACACTCAGCAAGGAGGTCAAGGGTTCAACTGGGCCCCAGAGATCATAGTTTTTTCTTATGCTTTTAGGAAGGCAGAATTCTGACTCTGCTGTACATGCTTCTGCTGTCTGACCATCTGTACCTGTCTCCAGATTTACTGATTCAGGATGATTCATATGCATATGAATACTGTTTACTTAAAGAGGAACCTCTTATATATAAACTAATATATACACTTGAATAGCAACCAACTTGCCTTTTGCAAATACAATATAACAAGTAACCCACTTGTTAACCTTGTATAGTGCAGATATTTGCATTGCAATAGCACTAAGGCAGTACCTCGTTATTTTGGGTGAAGCATAAATGTGTTCAAACTTACAGAACAAAAGAAGAGTATGAATGACAGATCAAGAGACTGTAAGTTTGTAAAGGCAGCTCTGAACAGAGTAATAACCATTATTCACAAAACAGGTCGCTTAGCTATTATTTGCTTTCCAGGCACTTCCTTACTTGCTGTTTAAAAAGACTGAGAACTATAATGCAGACTTTGTTTATTCTTATAGGAGCATATAAGATGTACAACTGTCTGCTATACCACATTTGTGTTACCAGCTCCTGACGGAAAGGCGTGGGGCTATCTGGTTTTGGTCTTTAAGTGATGATTCATCACTGCAGCAGGGAGGAAGACTAAGATTTAAGGTATGTCTGCTGATAAATATCAAAGACTAAATCACCTGCTGTCAGTGAAGTCGCACTAATCCACATGTCTTTAAATATGCCCTTAAATTTTGTAGCCCATTCTTGATTTCTTTGGATTTTTGAATGCAGAAACTTGTTTCATACCCCTCAAACTTTAGCAGCCATGTTGATATGTGATCTGAGCTGGAACAAAATTGCACAGGAACAGGAAGCCACTGCTCTTCTGAACCTACCGACCAACTCCTTACTGCTGATTTTGCAAGGTTTAATGTACACTTGCTGCATAGCCACGTGGAAGCAGAATTTGAACTCCTTTGGGTTGTACATCTCTCATTGATATATTAGGACAATGATTTAATAGTCCCATTTTCTGGTCATCCTATTAACTTCCAAGCAATGGTACCTGTTTAGCTGTGCACAAAGAGCTGTTCTCAGAACTGTTTTCCTGATTAAAGATTAACAATGCTATAAAAACAAGGAAACACGGGCATCCTTGGAGTTTGTTTCTTACATCAGTTGGGTTAAACCTTTACTATCTTTTCTCACTGTGTATCTTCACTTTGTGTTTGGCAATCAAATTCTGCACAGTTCTAGCATGTTTCCTCCAGTTTAGTCAAAACAAGAGGAAAGGCTTTCTGCCTTTTAACTCTGACCCTTGCACAAACACCAGCAGAAACCTTTACTAACTAACTAAGGGGAGTTGTCTTTAAAACTTTCTTTGCTATCTCTCAGATTAAAGAGTATTCTATAAAAACAGTGGAAGTCACTGAGGTGTAATTAACTGTATAACCATGCTAATGTTTTTTGAAATGGGAGAAGCAATGTGCTTCTCAAGTAAGCATCCTTCTTCCAAGCAGAGCCAGGCACGCAGATCTGCTGTTTGCCACATGCAGCAAACAGTGCATAATTACTGGATGGCAAAATTGTTTCTAAATATATCACGATGTTAGATGAACGGGTAATGGATAATTTGCAATTATGGTTAATATTTTTTAGACCACTTCCCTGACTTGTGTCTGAGCAATCAATCATCTCTGGTACTTTCAGCTCCAATAAGCTTATGTTAAATACTTCCCCTTTTATATATCCCACATCTGTACGCTATTATGCCCTGGGTTTTTGTCATGCTATATAATTATAATCATTAACAGTATGGAGCAGGATTTTAAAGGCAATACTTAAAAGCATTAAGTCTTTTAACTTAATAGAAGTTGCTTTGGTTCTTCTACAAGAACCACTCATATTTAAAGAGATTATTTGCCTTTTCAAAGTCAAGATGAGCACTGGAGAGAGAGCAAAGCAAGGCTTTCCCTATGCCTTAGGCACAGCCCACATGTAGCTCATCATGCCTAAGCAGCACAGGCCAAGCAAGCACTGTACCTCTGAGACAGTTCTGCTGCTCTCCTCACCCTCATCTTTGCACTGAGAAAGAGCAGTGGTAATTTATAGCCAGGCTAGAAAGTAGTCAATCAGTACCCTCCAGTCTGACATCCACCTGTCTGCTTTGCTATGCTCCCATCTTCCCTTTGCTTTGGGGAATAAGTAAGGAAACGAGTAGGACTGTATGTTCTGAAGTATCTGGTTCTGAGGTCTGACTAGTTTTTAAATGGCTGTAGGGACAGGGACCAGAGAATTGTGTTCTTTTGGGTAGACAAGATAGCAAAGTCAGATCTGAACTCTAAATGATGTCTGCTAGAATAAACTGTAGCTCTTGTCTCAGAATCAGAGGTCTGGGGGAAAAAACACCCAAACCAAAACAAAAAAAGCTAAAGTATTCTAATAATATTCTTTCCAAGTGATCAGTATCTTTTATGAAATTCAGATTGTGTAATTTCTCCTGAGAATCTTCCAGGACAGCACTGAAGCACTATGTTAATTCTGAATCTGCAGCTTTCAGTTGCATAGAAGAGCACCCAAAAGAATATAATCCTTCCCTTTTTTTTTAAATCTCACCCATTAGCTGACGTGCTTTCATATATATATATTTTTTTTTAATTAAGGTTTCTGGTGGTCTCTGAAGAAGTGCTTTCTTCATCTGTGTGAAAGTGGGATGCTAAAAGAATAAGTTGACAACAGCACAAGAAAGTACAGAGAAAAGATTTCAACTATTTAGTGACTATAACTTCATAAACTGAACAATACTTAAAGGAGTCATATGAATTAGATTATAAAAGTATACTGGCTTTCTATGCAACAAGTGATGGCATGAAGGAGGTTATCTACTGCTGTCATTATTACAAGGGGCAATAAATCAGTGCAAAACAGGTGATGAAGGTAGCAATTGTCCCTGGTGTTAGAGCAAAAGTAAAGACGTGTATGTTTTCAGACCAGTGTTAAGGCACATAGATACCACTATGACAGGTGCAGTGTGAGTACGACATATACTTGGAAACAAAAGTGAGACATTGGAGGAAAGTGAAAATGGAAAACTTTCCACATGCCAGGTGGAAAATGATATTAAAGCTGTCAAAATAAGTCACAACAAAGACTGGGTTTTCTCATAGACTAACAGGAGTCATGTTCTGGAGAAGAATGGAGTTTGCAGCTACTAGACAGAATATCGTAAATGAAACAATTATAACCATTGGAGGTTAAATTGGGGCTTGTTTGTCTGGCTTTTTTGCTTTGGTGTCTCTTTTTTTTTGTTTTTTTTTTTTTTTTTTTTTTTTTTTTTTTTTGCCTCTCCCTCCCTCTCGCAAGAGTCCTGGTTTACTCTGAGTGTTGTGGACAGGTCAAAAATTTGTAAATAAATCACACCATTATTGCTTCACATGGTTATCTATTCTGGGCCCAATTCCAAACCCATTTAAATTGATGGCAATCCTTCTCTTGGCATAAGAAGACTGTAGTTTAGGACATATGATAGGTCCCATGATAGGAAGATGGAAGTGTAAAGCTGGTTATACAGCCTCTGCAGTCATCTGAGGTGATTTTCTAAAACACTGGAAGGGAATGAAACTGAAGACTTTGAACAATCTTCAAAGTCAAATACGCTTTATGTATGTAGTAATAGAGCTTTTTAAAAAACTCAACTCTATTTAACAGGCATTAAGCATCTTTAATATTATAAAAGATATTATTCAGATTTAAGATTGACAAATCTGAACAGATAATCCAATATTTTACTCATCAAAAAAGTCAGCTGCATTGTCTATAGTTAGGTGAAAAAGTGCAGATTGGAACAAAGTTTGCTGTGTTTCCTTAGTGCAGCCAAGGGTAGGACTTACTCTGCTAATTTAGGATTTTAGTTGTCCATGTATTCACTTTCATGCACTGGTAGATCTGTATCAGCAATTTATCTGCAATTTTGTGGCTGAATTTTGTTTCTTTATGTAATGTTACTTCAGCACAAGAGCATGCGCCTACATTAAAATCCTTATAATCTATATAAAGTATTCCTAACAAACAATAATTCATATTTAATATGTTTGTCCCCAAAAAAAGACTTTAAAACATAAAAATGTCCTCTATTCTTTTCATGATAGTTTTTTCATGCAGACTGTTGATCCGTTTGGAAGAAATAGACCATTCAGAGGGGTGGGTAGAAGTTTAATTGCAGTTAGAGATAAGGATGCAGTAGGCAGTAGTGGTAACTGGAGACTGTATACACAATAGACCATAACGGCCATTATAGAGCTGTTAATCTCTATTGTGTCAAAATGTAATTAGAAAGTGGTTGAATTTGTAGATTGCAGAACCAAGTGGTTCCTTTAAATTCAACAAAAATTAACTGAAGGGCTATTCTGCATTTGAGTTATGAATCCTTGAAAATATCAGTTTATAATGGAAATAATGATAGACCTTTAACTGTAGCTGCATGGATGGTGCTGGTATTAATAATGCAGAAGTACAAGGCAGGACAGCTCTTGGACACTGATGACTGTTCAAGTGCAGGAAAACTCATTAAAATGACCTAAAGGAGGGTATATTATTATAACAACTTTTTTCCTCGGTGCCCTTCAACTATCATAATTACATAGTATACATAACAACTTGAAAAGATTCAGGAATGTGTAAGAAGTATAAACTGGCTACAGTCACCAGCAGCATAATTATATAAATATCTTGTGTATTCTGTATCCTGTTCTTTGGTTTTGAGAGCCCACAGATTCTATAGATGATGAATAATGTGGCATCTAACTAAAATATCAGCCCTAAATTGCTGGAATACATATGTAACCTTAAATAATTGCTTTGGATTGTGTTGATTCCAAGCAACATAATAGGTATAACTAATTCGCAGTTATTAAATGTAAAAATTTTATATTCTTTTTGCATTTAGCATTCTACAGATTTATGGATAGGAAGAGTTGTTGTCAGGGCTATTTATGAAAGTTACAGGAACCTGTCATCTCTGAAGGTACCCAATAAGGACCCAGTAAGGTCAATGACCTAAAATCAGGCTAGTCATGAGATTCATTTTTTGAGATGCCAAAATTTTAACTTTTCATTGTTACAATTTGTTACGGTGGCCCCACCAATGGACTTTTTAGGGCTACATCCTTTGCAGTAATCAGAATCACTGCCTTTTCCAATGGTGCTGTGTAGACTGCTATCTCTGGCACCCACACCACGGGAATAGTAATAATGACTGCCATATTCAGTGGAAAAGGAGACATGTGGCCCATGGGTACCCAGCAATGTTAATCCGATGTAGAAATGCATGATATAACATTGGTTTTGTGTAAAAACACCACCTCATCTGATGCAATAGTACAGCTACACAGGCCAGCTGCTATTTTGTGCTGATATTTCCCGAATGCAAGATTTAATGGGTTACTTTCAGAGGCAAGGAAAGCCATGCATTGGTTAGGGGTTCTGTTTTGTTTAAAGTTCAGTACGTGCTTTAGCAGGATCTGGACCATGCTGGGCTACAATCACTTTGCAACGCACTGTACTTTGCAATGCACTGAACTAACGTTTAGCGATAAAGCTCCAAATCTGTCCTTTGCGCTAGTGTGAAATAGAGTATTAATAATAAGTGGGCCTTATAAAATGTTTGATGGTTGGAAATTGCTAGTCTAGTAGGGTACACAAGATTAGATGTTAATAGTCATACAAGTTTACCTCAAAGACATTCTCACAATGCCTTTGGAGAACTCTTAAGTCTAAAACTTCTTGTTCTCATTTAATAACCAATCCTGGCCTAAAGTATAGTGTAATGATGCTTATATATCGCTCTGCTGCCTCTGCAAATGTACTTCAGCCAATTTTGTGAAATACTTCAGCTCGCAGGGTAGGAGATGCTGCAGCACGAGCAGTCAGCCAGCTCTTCAGCAGCACTCCAGCGACATGGCAGCCAGGCTGAAGTGTTTCTGTGACAGAAACATGGGAAGTACTTCAAATATTTTGCAAGTAGAGAAACCAATTGAGCGAAGCCCCGTGGTCTCCAGCCAAGTGGGAGCAGAAGGTTAAGGGTCTACAATTAAGATGGAGAGATACTCATCTAGGGTTTGAGCATGACAAAATGGCAGGTGGCTTTAACAGGCCTTGCTGCCTAGTGGTGAGATGTGCTACTCTCACTGTGAGGAGATGGGCTCTTCGCTGAGTTTTGCGCCTTGCATGGAGAGGCTCTGGAGGCTTGCCCATGTCAGGGCTTTGGGCCTCTAGCAGAATTAACAAGGGATGAACCAGCTCTCCCCCACAGAAGATGCAGCCCATGAGTGGGCTTCCCCCCTCCGGCTGCTGCTGAGGGGGCAGCCTCCCCGTGGGACCGCCTTGCCAAGGAGCGCTGTAGGGAAGGGGGCCCTGGGTGTGAAGCCCCTTCTCTGCCCACGCTCCTCTCCTGGGAGCAGCAGGGCATGCTGGCTGCCAACAGGCTGCCCGGGGCCTGGATCTGGAGGAGTCTTCCCGCTGTGGGGCCATGGGGTGGCAGGAGTTTGATGAGGTGAGGGCTGGCCAGGAGGCTTTGGGAGCGGGGCTGCAGGCAGGATCTGGCAGCGAGGTGTGGTGGTCAGCGTGCAGGAGGGCTGCGGGCGAGCAGGCAGAGGTGCTGCAGTGCGAGGCAGGGCCAGGGGGTTGCCCTGAAAGCCTGTGATTTGCCCTCTTTTAACCTCACATTTTGAATGGGTTCAAGCATTGTACGTAGCCTTAGGGCTGCTGGAGGTTTTCACCAAAATCAGGGGTGCAGGAAAATCAGGGACCGAAGAGGAGAGTGTGAAAGGGTCGGGATAACCTGAGTGAAGGAGCGGAGCAGTGCCAGTGCCTGTGGGGCAGGACTCAACATGCAGATGGAGGCAGGTGTCCCTCCAGAGCACTCCCTGTCTCCTGAAGAGAGGGTGAAAAATACTGGCTGACACTGCAGACAGCGTGCCTGAAGGCAGAGGTGGAGGGCTTGGAGGGAGCCTCCCAGACAGCTGCCCACCCACAGAAGGGTGGTGAAGGCTGTGCCGGCCGGGGCAGTGACAGGGTGTGTTGCACTGTGTGCCAGCAGGCATGGCTGTAAGCATGTGGGAAGGTATCTGTCTTTTTTATGATGTAGGGCTGATGCAGATTAACATTTTGCAAGAAAAAAGGGCAAGCAAATGGTTCAGAAGGCAAGGCAACAGAGAAACCACTAAGGATGCTACTGAGTCAGGTATAAATTCTGGATGTGGTGAAGGGAGTGATGCCTGAGCTGTTAACTTGTACTACCACAGTGATTTGGTTCTGACTTCAGTGTTCTTTCTAGCCCTTCAAATTTGTTGGACTGCGGTATCTAATCCCTTGTACAGCTTTTTAGAGTGTCATCCCACATTTAAAAGGGCAACCCAAAAGTTTAGCCTTTCTAGATGACTAACATGTTGAAATTCAGACAGGTTTTTGGTTCGGTTCACCAGTTTGGTGCTATTTGGTTTGACAGCCTAGATGTCTTAAGTAGCATTAGACAATTTCCCTTCTTTGCCTGCATTAGTACAATACTGTGGCTGTTGTTATGCTGTATGTGTAATATGGTCTCATTTGAAATGTGTTTTACTAAAAGGACATGCAAACATGGGTGTGTATCTTGTGCTAGCTACTGATTTTATAACAAAGTATTTTTTTTTCTGTTAAAACTTACGTGCCACCCTAGATAATTTCTGAGGTGTGGTCTAATTTTTCTAATTATCTAGTGCAAAAAGTATCAGAACCTTGTTAATTGCTGTATCACAAAGAAAGCATTACTATTAGGCTGCAAAAGTCTTGTATTAGTTTGGTAAAAAAATTTATTGATAGTTGTTTTGCCACTAGCAACTATCTTTGATTAGGGAAGTTGTAAAACTTTAAATAGACTGATAGAGATAATGACGTCATTGTGTTTGAAAATAAGGTCCAACAACTAACCCCATCTGAAGAAGGGGGAGGAAAGGAACTTCCTTTCACTCTTAGGAGAACAGAGCCAGAGCTGCAAAACCAGTGATGATTTGCCAGACTCATGCAATGAAGGTAAAGTGCAGGAATGTACAATTCCATCAGAACAAACCAAGGATCTTAAATTTCAGATTTGTGCTCCATATTGGAAGTAAGGTAAAAAGTTAATCCTTGTAGTTCATTTTTAGATGTTGTTAGATTTTGAAGTGAGGTTGAAATTTTGTATTAAATATTCACAGTGTTTAAGTTTGTATTAGGTTAGATCTTAACATTCTGTGGAAATCTGGAAGACGGGATTATACCCTTCGGCATTAAGTGTTAAAAGATGTTGTTCACGCTGATGTCATCTGTGTTGTGTTCCGGAGAGATATGTTGGATGGCATTTAGAAATTAATGGTCTTTTGAACAATATGTGGTATTTGAAACCTCCAGGGAGATTTCAATGTTAATACTGTGTTGAGTGCCTTTGAATAAACCTTGTGATTTACTTAGTCTTTCTTAGTTCCCTCATTCACCTTCAAAATGTGCTTGTTTGGGGGTTTATTGATGAGTTTAAGAGTGGTTCTGTGTTGCTGGCTGAAGGTGGTGGGCAAGTATCAATATCTGTCAGCAAGGTGAATTCCAGAATCTAAGTAAAAGTAACAGAAAAATGGCTGATTTAAGATTTTAGGAACATGAAAGTATGTTGCAGAAGTTAAGGACTGAGTTAGAAGGGAATGGATAAGCAGGTGTTTCCCTAGAAACTGTATGTGTTTACTGTAAAAGCTGGATGACATCAGTAATGTTGAAGAGTCTGTAAATGTGTGTGTGTCATATTAAGGTACCTTATATTAAGGTATCTTGGCTGAGGTTGTTTGAAGTATGGATATCGTACAAATTGTTAATGTCCCTTGTTTTTGTTACTGCATTTATAGGAAGCATTTTTGAGCAGCTTTAACAAAGTCAACAATGTTCTTTTGTGTGGGCACGAATCCACAATGAATAAAGAACAATAAAGTGGTTTTGTTTGCTGTTATTGAAGTGAAGTGTTAGCTGCACATCTCTGTGTGGTATAAAGCATTGAACAAAATACATTTTGGTCTCAGCATGAAAATCATTACAGAGAGTGCACTTGGGAGCCGAGACAACTGTTCTGGAAAGGCTCTTCTTATATGACGTATTTGCCATTTCACAGTTTCAGATCTTCTTCAAAACTGAAAGTGTTGCACATTTACTCTTAACTTGTTAAGCTCAAAAGTAATTCATTACTGCTGTGCCATGAACTTGGAAATGTTATGTAATCCAGAAAGCATAACTTTATTCTATTACTTCTTCAAGGAATTGGGGTTTATTGTCCTCAAATTCAACTCATTTTAAAGAGGCTTTTACATCATGATGTTTTTTTCTATACACTTTGTGGAATCAGGACTACCAGAAAGCTGACACTAGTTTAACCTGTGATTCCCAAATCTTTGAACAAGCTTATTTAGTATTAATAGTACAGCTGTCATCAAGCATTGTGTTGCACAGGTTGTAAGTGCCTTGATGAACCTCACCTTAATGATGCTATCAAGAGGACATTTCATCCTGTTTTGGAGATGAGAGCTAGGCTAGGAGTTAGGTTTCCTAGGATTAGGTTCTAAACTGTATTACTATCACAGGGCACTGTTTTTTTGGCAACTCACTTAAGTCTTCAGTTGATACAGTAACTTCTGTCTGACAGCTTGATATTTTGTAACATCTTTTGAAGTCCTTTATGTAGGGGTATGAAGTAGTTTTGCCCAAAGTGGAGGAACTATATTGAAATTGGTACTACATTTGAAAAAGTCAAATTGTTATTTTGTGGCTTGTACAGTCCATATGTGTCTTTGTTCTCACAGGAGAAGCAGCAGTTTTCAGCTGTGGTTTGTGTGCATTCACCTCACTTAGAATATGAAGTCTTAATTGTCATGTGAAAACCCATTCTGATGAGAAACGTCATGCATGTCACCTCTGTCTTAATTAAGGCTTTTTGTACAGCTACTCTCCTGTATAACCATGTGAAATGTACATACAGATATCTAATGTGTGAAAATACTTCATTTTACATATTGCCTGCAAAATTTAATTAATAGTAAGATGACTGTGTTCTAGAGCTGTCTTCTGTGAGGGTTTCGTTATGAAATGTTTCTCTGATTTTGTTTGCAGTTCCACACTGAACATACATGGTCTGTAGTTAGTAACTCTCTGTAAGTATTAATTTATTTTGTTAAATACCATTCTAAAACTTTTTGTCAACTGAATATTGACTTCAGTTGTGTCTGATTCTTACACGCATAATAGAATTTTTTGTGATGTTTTCAATTTAATCTCTAACTATATGAAGCAAATTGATAAATTATGTTTATAATAAACTTAAGGTATATGTTTATTGTATATAAAAATTCAGAATCTCAAAAAAGGTTCTATTAAAAAAATGTGCATGTTGATTTAAGGCAGACAAATCATACCATGTGTTATTAAATAAAATTCTAATAAAGAGTGTATTCTTACAGGGACCCGACCCTATAAATGCAGTGACTGTGACATAGCATTTGTGACCAGTGGTGAGCTTTCATGACACAGGCGTTACAAGTATACTTTAGAAAATCCTTTCAAGTGTTAGTGTGTAAATAGTCTAATGTAGAAGTAAATACAGTCTTGCTGAATCTTTTGGGAGGCTTTGTATTCTTTCACATACTAAGATTCTATGGTACTGTCAGGTTACAACATTTTTGCACAGATTTTTAACCTTGAAGTTCTTTTTTATTATACTAAAACTGCTGCTAGACAATGTGTTTGTGTGAACTTGATCTAACAAAAGCATACTTGATCCTGCTTTATACTGCATTCCGTATACTGATGAACAAGACTGGCTGATATCTAAAATGAAGCTAATGTGTTGCATTTATATACTTGATGATGTTTGGATTTTTTACTGTATTAAATTTTTTTTCATCTAGTAATAAAAAAGCTACAGAGTGCCTAAGGGTTCACTTGGGAAAAACAGGCTTTCGGTCATGCACCTATGATTGAATCACTGTCACAGTTTAGTGGATATTCAATATCTAAATATTTTATGTGCTGCGTCCATATCTAAAGCTGTAAGCAAGCCTGAACTTTATTCCATGCACCTTATCTTATTAATTAGATTTTGGATAGCTTCCATCTTTAAAAACCTTGTCAGTTTATATTGAAGTGTCTTACTCTTGCCCTTGTTTCAACAAGGAAGTATCCAGTACTCATTGCTGTTGCAGAACTCTCACTAATGTTGCTGTAAGCTTTACCTGAATGAGGAGAGCTGGAGGAGCCCCCTTGTAATACCATGCTTATGGTTTGATTTTGTACAGCAAAGATTAGAAGTCACATCTAATTTCATTTAAGGGAATAGTGTTGTAGGTTTGAATGTATCTAGCAGTGAATTAATTATGTTTTTAAATGAAGGAATTGAATATTAGGTAGCTCCTAATTTTAGCTTGCATATTTACAATATTTATATAGAATATATCACAAGAACAACATGGCAAAGTAGAATGAATTAAACTTCTGGAATGAAAGTGTTTCATTGAGACTCGGAGGTGAATACTTTGGTTAATGAATTTGGTCTTTATTTTATTTTCCTGAGTATTTTCAATTAATTTTGTTTTACATATCCAAGTAGCATGATGGTAGTAGGTATCCCCTTCAGAAAGTTTAAAAATTTTTGCTTTAATATTCTTATTATAAAATTTCTCCTTTTTTATGTTGACACTAAACATGGAAGTAAGATCGTCTGGGGAAAGAGCACAAAAATGTTACCTAAAACCACAACAGGCTGAATTTACAGGAAAAAAAAGCATGTGTGTGGAGTGCTAATTCTGGGATTGATGCAATATTTAAAATTGCAATAGATATATTTTGTAACGTTTATATTTTAATTATTTCTGTAATTTAACTATTACAGAAAATTTCCTGTTTTTATACTAGGCAAGCAAAATGAAACTACATATTTGCTCACATACAGGAGAGCATCCTTATGCTTGTGACCTTTGCAGTTATGCTATCAAAGATGCATATAAACTGAAACAGCACATGATAACTCATTCAGGTAGGACTCTGATGTCATGATCAAGTCTATGTCCTTAGGACCTTAACATTCAGAAGGTTAGAGTGATCTAATTTCGGACTCTAAATTAGCACTTTTTTCATTTGTGATTTTGCATAAAAGCATGTCTAAAAAACATGTTGTCTTTAAATTTTCTGGATTTGGCTACAGCAGGACTAGTTGTACAGTGCTAGTAGTTACAGTCTTGCTGTTCCTCCTACACTTTTTTATATGAGAAAAATATTTCCTTTATGTGGTCTTGTTTTCTGTGGATCAAGTTGTCACTTTTATTTCTCAAGTAGTTAATTTTATATGGAGATGTATCAGATGGGAGAGTTTAAATTGTCTGTTCAAAACATGGACATCATTGTGGTCCTGAATTGGTAGTAAATAATTTGCTCAACAAAGAAATTATTTTAATGTTGAAAGCAATGCGTTCCAATCATGGCTCTGCAACATGCATGCCTTCTGGGAAAGCAGTTAGAATCTATCATATACTTCAGGGTTTAACTTAGCTCAATTATGCTATGTAATGTATGTTATGA
>JAVJGJ010000002.1:10597222-10631404 GCA_035590215.1 Microhierax caerulescens | reverse complement strand
AATTATTCTATGTAATGTATGTTATGATTAGTGGTTTTGTTTGAATCAAATTGTGAGAGCGTGGTTTGAATCAAATCTTCCAAATATCCCTACTTCTCATGCTTTGGTTCATATCTTGAGGCAGTTTGGTGCAATTAAACTTAATTATTTTTTAATAAGAGTCAACCAGAAGAGTCCAGGAGTGTTACCCAAAACTGGTAGGGACTTAGTCCACAGAACCAATCTGGAGTTGGTTCCAAATCTGTGTGTATGTTAGGTCCTCAGCACTAGCTGGTTCTGGCTTACTAGATTGTGTCAATTGCCAGTGTTGAGGTCGTTTTGACTTTATTCACCCCTGATGTGAATTTTTGGGGAAGAAAGGCAAGAAGGTAATTTCACTTTCTCTTCCATCATTATCAATATCTGGTGATGAATCACTTTTCTCATAATGTTGTTACAGCTGTTAACTTTCTCTCCTTGCCCATTGGAGGATAATTCTGCTTTTTTATAAATCAAATATTCAAGAGAGAATAGAAGTTAAAATAATTCCTGATTAATAGTTTAGAATTATATTAATAACTTTATGCTTTATCAGTTTGACTCGCAGATTCTGGAAGCCAAGATTTTGCATTGTAATCAGCTATGAAAACGTAGGTAAACTTGTTTAGCCTTTTGTGCATTGTCAAGTAATAGTAACACTTTGGTTGGTGTGGATACTGTTGCTGTTGGGACTTGGATTTTGAGATCTGTAGAAATTTTGCATTTGTATCAAATAAGTAGAGTTTCTGAGCATATGCTATTTTAATATTGTTTTTTAGGTGAAAAAAAAACTATGAATGTTATATTCGCCAGGACAAATTCACTCAGAATGGTACCATGAAAATCCATATGTTACAAAAGCATGGCAAAAATATGCCAAAATACCAGCGTCCACATTGTAGTACTTTTGTTGCACAAAAAAGTGACCTGGGTGAGTTTAAAGAAAAAATTGAAAAATAACTGTAGAGGTAATTAGAGGTGAAATCTCTAATTCTCACTGCTTACAGTGATATCAAATATGTTACATATGGCTTTATATCATGTGTCTATGAAAAATTCATTCATTGTTTTACAGGTAAACTCCTCCTGCAAGGAGATGTGGTGACATCTTGTGGTTGATGTTTTAATTTGTTTAAAATGCAAAGTAGAAAAAATTTTATTATTATTTTTTTATTATTATTTCGCTTGTTACCTGTGGCATTGTGACCTTCTATTGTTCAGTGAGAAGGTACCTCACAAAAATATATGTCCAGGTTGTACTGAAAAGTTTTTTATCTCAAAGCCTCAGAAATCAGTCAGGTCTGTATAAAGCCATTTCAGTTCTCGCATTCTGTTTCTATCTCAGCTCTACTTAAAATCTGTATATGCATCTAGTTATAAGAGAAACTAAAATAATTGAATGCTTTAGTATATATATTTTTTTACATATACCGAATATCAGCTTTTACCTCTTAATCTAAAATTGTACTGTGTGTTTAGTTACTGAACACATTTTTTTTGTCCTAGTAATTTAAAGAAATACATGTAATTGCATTAGCAAACTGCAAGTTAACTTTAATGTTTGACTTCATTGGTCCAGCAGACAATGGTTTTACTGTACTTCAGGAACTGAAAACTCTTGGAATTCTAGATTCTATTACATCGGTGTCAAAGATTGTTTTCAGACTATAAAGTGCTCACGAAGCATTGAAGGTAATACAATAAACTCAAATGTCTCTTAGCTAGTTGGAGTTCTTTCCCAGGATGCAAAGAACAAGCCACTGCATATGTTCATTCTATATGCAGATAAGAATTTTTTCCTTTGCCATCAGTGTAAAACAGTACTGATATATAGGTTGATATTGAAATTATCAATTAAAATTAAAATTGTAACTGAAAATATAAATTAAAAGGTTTCTTTGTACAAACCATAACTCTTGAAATACAACCCATCATGATTTTCTAGGAATTTTACATACTAAATTTTTAATCTACTCTTGTTCAGAACGATACTTCTTGAAGTACCAGTAAAGTTGTCTGTATTCATACATTTCATATCTAATTCATCTTTTCTAGGAACAAAATATTTTTGTACAGATGACACTTATTAAATCAGTTTGTTTGAAATGTAGCATATTTACTGTGTTTGAGGCCATATAGCTGACCAATACTAACAAAACCTATATAAAATTTTAAGTTTTCAGTAATACATTAAAAAGCTGTATTACAAAATATTTAGACATACAAACATATTTTTAACATTTATTTATATTTTTAAATAAAGATCCCATTAAAATCTATTAAGTTTTTGAAGGTAGAAGTAGATTATTTACATAAATACAATTTCTTTGTTCATTTATTTGCAATTTTTAATTTTGTAAATATTACTACTTCGGGTAGTGTTTTCAAATGATTTTTTGTGTATCGGCAAAAGCAAGCAGTTAGTGGAATTTTTGAAAGGATTTGATATGTTAAATGATAGCCGTTGGAATCACTGAGATTTAGGCCTATAATTGTTTAATTTCTCTGGGAAGTTACAACATCTTACTGCAACTTTAGTTATTTTAAACTAATTTGAAAAATTGCCTGTGTGGCAATTTTACCCCTACTGCAGAGGATACAGAATGTTCATTTTTGTGTCTTCCTCTACAAAGTATGCATTAGTCAAGGATATGCATGGTCTAGCTTTTGTTCAAAATTCTAGATATCAAAAAGTCACCATTAAATTTAACTGCTTTTAATAAACGTTCAGGTGTCCACTTGCGAAATCTGAATTCCTACATGGCAGTGGCAATTAAATGTGGTTACCATGAAGCTGTTTTTATGAGTGCTCTGCTCTTATTCAGCACAAGAAGACTCATAGAAATGAGAAAATATTCAAATGTGATCAAATGTAAGCAGGTATTTAAATTCACTGAAAAAGTATTACTTATTCGATTGGTGGTTTGGCAAGGTAGAATAGGCTTTGTGGTTGTATTTGGCTTAAGATAAAAACTTTTGTGACTGCAATCTAACTAAAGTAGTGTAGTTATATTTGTTTGCAAGATAAATGGTTCACAAATAAACAATAAAATTGAAATTCTGGAAAGTCTGAGACTATCTTTTGGATAAATCTTTTGTACACGAACTGCTTAGAACTATAAAGTAAGAGCAATCACTTTCCAGTGACATTGTGATGAGAACAGAATATAATATTTAAGCCTTAAATGTGATTTTCAGCAGTGTCACAGAATATAAATTCAGGCAGAACTGAAAATTTTATTTTAAAGAATACATTTAGAATAGCATTGCTTTGGCCTTGCTATGTTGGAATGTGCCGCTGGTCCATTCTGATTGTTTTTTCTGCTAACCTTAATAACATCAGGAGGAAAACCTCTGACTTCTTCCAAGTCAGTGGGCAGTACCCCAATGTGTTCTTCAGCATCTTCTTACAGTGGATGAAGGAGCCTGTGCAACATCCTTGCACTTTTCTGTGTGCCTGCTTGGTTTTTTTGAACGTGTGCCACAGGGCTGGATAGTGGTATTACAGATATTTCTTTTGTTCCAGGAACAACGCCTAATTTTACATAAGCAAACACGTACTGGTGAGAAGTTCTTCACTTGAACTGCAGCAAACGCTTTTGACAGAAGCAGCTTCTCACTCTTCACTGGAAGAAGCACCATGATTCTAATATTAAGCCTACAATTTATGAACACCCTAAACGTGGTGAGGGCTACTCACTCTGGGTAAGATGCTTCCTTTTAAGGAATCTCAATGGAGTTATCTTTAGTTTAAGTATTGCAGATCATATTATCACAAAAGACTGAGAGTAAAAAGCAGTGTACTGGCTGGAATGTTAACTGCTTAATGCTAAGCCAGCACAACTTGTTTGTTTTCTTTCCCAAACCTTACATTGGGGGGTTAATGAAGAACTTTATAGTATTCCCCTTTAGGTAGAAAGTATCAGCCACATTATATTTTCAGGGTTGGTACTGGTTTGTACAATGCAGTATTGAAATTGCTAAAGTTTAATACAGTAGTCTTCTTAAAAAGGCAGTGTGGGGTTATGAACTTCAAGAAAAACTAAAGAACTTGGAAAGACAATTGAAGTGAAAGAGTGCTAGGACCAGTTCAGCAAGGGAAGTAAGAAATTATTACTCACTTCTGCAAAACCATATGCAGTGAGAATGTATCTCTGGTTTGGGGTTAACTGTGTACACTTCTGAAGTAAATGTAAATGTAACCTTTTTTCCACATACAGATTTTACATGTAAAACTTTATTGCTTATCCAGGAACTAGAAAATGATAAATCAGATTTTATACCCACCAAAAGGCAATGTTCCTTTAAAGGAGAATTTTAATATGCATTCTGGAAAATCTTCAGGAGTTTTATGGTGGTTGTTAACTAAGTCAGCCTTTCACTTAGAGTTCCAAAATTTGCCTCAGAAACATATTTGTTTTGTGTGTGTGTGTTAAATTGCTTACATACATTAATATTTGATTCATATTTATACATATATTTATACTTCATTATGCTAACAGAATAATATGCATAAGCATACTGAAAATTGTGGATTGGTGAGGGCAAAAACTGCTACACCCAGAAAAAGAAGCAAGGACAAAAATAAAACCCATGAGAACCCAAAGTGTGTTAAGCAAGAAGGTAATCAGTGAATAAGTTAGAATTTAATCATGTAAATTAGAATCAAGAATAGAAGGCTAAGGCATTGAATCTCCCCTGCTGTTTAATTACTGTTTCACAATGAAGCTAATTTAAGTGCTAATAATGGAAAAATACTTCAGAATAGGTTTTACTGTGTGTCAGAAATTCTTGTCATCTCAGTTGGGCCATTGCTCAGGTACCCATTCTGGGATTCTTACTCCCCTGCTTCTGTGAATGTCGTCTTAAACTCGCTCCGTAGTGATGCTTACAAATGCATTTTTATTTTCCCTTTTACAAACTGCCTTTGCCTTTGTAAAGGAGGATGAAACACATCGTTACTGAGTTGAGCCATAGTGTGTTTTCTGAAGAGCTCATGATTTATAATATACTGCTTTAATACAGACCAGATTGAAAACTTCTATTTCAGAACTCAGACTGCATGTTAATCACAAGATCTAGCACATCTTAAATAAAGAAATTGTTCACCTTTTTTTTCTCATACTTAGACTGGTTAGTGATCAAATAATAATAAAAATGCTACTGATTTCAATAGCTATAGTCATTCTTCTGTCATATTGTAAAGGTGATCAGGCCAGTTCATAGAGCTCTTGGTTCAGCATGTCTGTAATCAGAAATTAACTTGTAATTACTTAGTGTTACTCATTGTTGATAGCTCTTGAGCACTGAGCATTTGTTCTGTGAACTTCAATATAAACCAAAAGATGGTTCATAGTTTCGCTTTCCTTCTTTCTTCTGCTTCCTCATCTTTCCTCATTAGGTTAAGATTCCCAGAAAAGTGACATAGTTTGGGTTTTGGCAGACCAAAATGGTAGGCTGATTGGTTAGTCTTTTAGACAAGAAACTCAACAGCAATAAGCAAAGTGCCTTTTCTGCCTGGATTATGCTAGTACATTACTGATACAATAATTTCTGTTTTATCTTATTTGCAACTCTGAAAACCATATGAAGTTTTTATTTTTACTGTCTCAAATAAACCTTAGCCTGCCATCACATACATAGGAGTATTCTAGCAGTTTCACCTTACAGTGTAATTTGACCCAGAGGATAATGTCATTTATGTGCATTTCTGTCAAGTTAGACAAAGCACAACGAACAGAACTGTTAGGTCAGGCTGTGGGTAGGAACCCTGTATCCTCATGCATCCTGCCTTCCCTTTGTCTGTTGGACCTAATGCTGAATCTCTGCGCTGTGGCAAGGGTAGAGCTGGTCATGTTTCTGAGGTCACCTTCTGGGCCACTGAGGCCAAAAAAATAGCTTTGCCTGACCAGAATATCCTGTCATTTTTGGCCCCTCTGCTTCCCAGATGCTGTTTGAAATCCACAGTAGTCTCCTTGATAGAATTCTTCAAGGGATTTTTATGGAGTAAGAAACAAGAATGGAGATACATCTAAGGTTTATGTGCCCTAAAATTTTACATTTTGGTATATCAGATCATATCTATGTAGATTTGTGGCCAATGACAGAGATAAAATTTGACAGAGTGAGAGGAAGAAATGTTGGAGCTTTTCTGAATCTAATGAATATATATCAGCAGCTGAGTTTACATTAGCATTGACATGTCTGTTTTCACTGGTAAGGCTGTAATAGTACAGTTAGAAAGAAATGTTACAGCTGCAATGTTTATGTTTTTGCAATAATTAGATTTGCTGCTTATTAATGCTTTGCTACATGCAGTTTCTTTTTGGTATCTTGCAGATACCTTCATTGGGAAGGTTGATTTTCTAGAGCAAAGATAATGTGTCTTTAGATGTTGTTCACGTGAATACTCGGTCCATTAATTGACTCACACAAACATTAGAAATTTCTGTGCTGGTTCCAGAAGTTTTTTTCCCCAAGTTGACATTTGCAAGTATACATTACTGTCCACTTCTTGCACAACTTGCAGGGGTCTGCCAGTTCCTGGATGTGGCTTTAAAAAAAGATTACTGTGACTGATACTGTTAATTATTTATTGTTACTAATAATTTAAAAAGAAAATGCATGTATATGATTAAATTTCCAGTTAAAGAATTCTTAGTTTTCCTCTGATAAGAATATCATGGGTGCTAATTAACATGGCTTGTAATATAATATTCAACATAAAATATATTCATTCTCCAAATAAACTGTAAGGTAAAAGACACTGTTATACATTGGACATATTTTCTCCACTAAGTTGCCTATTTGTTAAATGAATTGAAACGTTTACTTGTCTTTCTGGTTCATCACTACAGTTTGGGAGTTTTATTTGTTTCTTTGATTGTTTTATTTTGTGGATGTGTTTTTTCTCGAAGTTGGCCTGGAATTGTTCTGAGACTTCTCCACTTGTGCCAGTGAGATTGTCCCTATTTTAGAGGAAATAGTAACAACAACTCTGAAAGAACAGAAAACAGAAGTGACTTGTGAAATTATTGCCAACATGATGGACAAATAACGCAGGAACAGGCTCTTCAGTCTTTGTTTTCATTGGTTGTAACTGACCAGTTCAAAATGTGTAACTACATCTAGGTAGAAAGCTGTGGAAGTCCTTCCGTGCTTGTTTTTCTTCCTGTTGCAATTTCTACTGTGTAACCTAAATAACATTGCCAAAGTGTGAAAGTTACAGGGAATCTTCACCTGTTTTATTGCATACATGTAATAACACAATGAGGAAAAAATGAGCTAATTTCAGAGTGATTTGTTGAAAAGGGAGATAGGTTTGTTTCACCTTGTATTTCACTTTTCCGGATGACTCACAGAATTGTATACTGACCTGAAATAAATTTATTCCTCAGTAGCTATATAGAATTGGGAGCTACACGAACTTCAGTCTATTTGTACTTTCTTAGGTGAGCACATGACAGGCAATGAATTCACAATGCTGAAATACAATTTTGTGCTAAAAAATTGCAGGTTTTTATGCCCCATGCTTCTAGTAATTGTTTAATGTTATTAGGTCCATTTTCCTTTCCAACTGGTTTTCAATAGGTATAATGTCATTCTCTTTAGAAGAGTTCCTTTTGTTTTACATCAGCATGGAAGATAGTGGCAGAAGCGGATCCCTTACTTTTTGGCTTGTTGTTAGAGTATTAAGTTCCTGCGAGCTCTGGGATACAGTTTCACAGCTGGATCGCGCTGCCTGTCCTGTCTTTTTCCCTGTGTCCTGGGCGTAACTTTCTTTCGTCTCTCTTGTTTCAGCTCTAGCGACCATACGGCTGTAGGGTGAGTTTGGTCAGCATGCAGACCTGATTAGAAACTAATCTTTTCTCTTATCTCGGTTTTGGTTAGATCAGTTATCTGGATTGATGTAGAGCTGCATGACAAAAATGAAGCAGCAGCGGTGTGGGCTGAGGTCTGAAGAATGTGCAGTACCACCCCTTTCTGGGAGTGCATAACTCTGTCACCTTAAGCTGGCTGGTTTTCAAATGCAGGTGGTAGCTATTTTCTTTACCCCTCCTTCCCTTTTAAATAGCCTTGCAAGTCTTTCCATGTAAGATTGTGAACATACACTTAGCACTAGATCCAAAACATAGCCATGACTTCGATTTTAATTAGGTTTTCAGTAAAGCACACTTGCATTCTTTAGGAAATTTCATGTTTATAATACCTTTAAGAATCAGAGAAATTTTGACTGTCAAATACAATTCTCTGATTTTTTTTTTTAAGTTATAAGAACTACTGGTTTTACTGCTTAATAATTAATTACTGTAGTTAGAGTAATTACAGTAAATACTATTGATTTTTATGATTAGTTGCAATGATCACAATTGCCATTTATGCACTGTTTGCTTTTTTTTGTCATTTATAATTAATACTTGGAAGCCTGTTCATAAAATCTTAAATACTTCTAAAATATTCATCTTTAATGCTGCTACTCTTGTGTTACATTTCATTATAAATAAGCACTAGCATTACTAACAGATTTTAATAATATCAGGTCATGTAATAAGTAAATAATTTTAATTAAAATGCCAAAACCTTATGCTGTTTCAAGATTAACATCTGTGTTTAACTTCATTATAAATATCATACAGAATTCGACCAGCATAAAATTGTTTGGGTTTGCATGTTGAGCAAGCTGAGTTTGCTAGTTATGCTGATGTGGTCAGGGGTAGTAAATTCTGCTGCGTGCTGTGCATTCCAGATGAACTGCAGTTTGAGATTTAAATACTGGAACTGTAAACTTTTGTTACTTTGAAAAGTGTTAAAAAAGAAAGCTTATTTTTTGCCAATTTGTATATTAAATTAACAGCTCTATCCTGTACTTGATAACATGTTTACATGCCTGTTCTACTAGGATAACCTTTCAAATTCAGCAGCTGCTCTGCTGTTAACATGACCCAAACCAAGGGCATGCTTAGGGGCTTTAACTGTCATGCAATATCTTAATAATATCAGTGCTCATAGCGAGGAGATAAGGATGTCAGTATTATCAAGAGATACTTGCTCTCTTACAGGAGCAAATGATCCAATTTTAGAAGATACAGACCACTTTATGCTAAAGGCCTCATCAAGGCATTAATCAATCAGCACAATCAAATCTATGAACAGGAATTACCACTTTGGTAATGGAAACTTCATTCAGTGTTGTAAGATATGCTATACATACACTAAGAAGTCAAGATATTTGAATTTATCAAAATTGCTTATTGATTTTGTCCTCCTTCCATTACGTTATTTGGGTGTTCAATAAAGATTCATAATTCTAGTTTTGAGTGGCAATATTTATGCTGGTTTAGGAAGTTAATAATTTGTTCTAGCTGCCTTATCAATCACAGGGCTTAAGAATACTTCTGTCCATGATAATTGCCTAAATAATATTGTTGACTTTATTCTTGTTGTGCTGTTTCCATTTGTGTCATAAAGTCTAAGCAGATTTCTTTGTTAAAATTCATTTTAGTTGTATCAAATTACTTGATCAGTTAATATTTATTATTTGAATTGTTAATAACAAAGCTGACTTACATCTAAAAATCAGACTACATAACATGGAATAGGTATGTAATGATAAAAGATATTGTTATCTCTGAACTTGAAAATTATTATTTAAGTACTTAGAAGTACTAGAACTGTGTCCTTTGGGGAATCAAAAAAGAACGCTTTGACCTCTTCAGGAGTCATTCCTAGTGGTCTTGTGCTTTTAAACTGTAATCAGTGATTGTTCCTCATGATTAAGAATTTGCATCACTGTGGCCTTCAGATGTTTATTCCACAAATATAATTTAATGATATTATTCATATTTTTAGACCAGTGAACGTGTATGAATATCTTCTTAAACTGTAAATATTCTGAACAGATGCAATTTAAAATATTTTCATTTTATGCAATGTTTTATCCTAATTATGGAGGAGTTGTGAAATATACAGGAATGATTCATGTGATGAAACAGATAATACTGAAGTATTCTATAGTATTCTTTAACAGTGTTCTCAGATAAAGAAGATTTCTACATAAAAAGAAACATGCTTTCTGAGTTTCCTCTGAAAGCAGGGCATGTCTACATTTTAAGTAGTTAATGTGTGAGAAAAATTATAGTTTCTGTAGGGGCACATGTAAGATATCATACCCAGCAGATAAAATCAGAGAAAGAGTACTTTACATACATTTTTACTAATGAGGCGCCATGATCTAACTGGCACCTTGAAGCACTGTAACTTCAATGCTGCCAGCTCGTGGGATATGATGCAGCAGAGGCAAGTGCATTTTGATGTATCGATTAGAATTAATTGTCTTTTGAAACGTTGAAGAACTGTTCTGCAAAGAACCCTAGAATCTGCCAAGGAAACGAAGAAAAGTAGCTGCGGTCAGCAAGGGTGGTGCTGTAAGTTGGAAGGTGCGCACGGATGCCCGCGTTTGGTTCAGCATCGAGCCGAGCCGATGACTGGCAGCGGTCATGAGAGGAGCTTCCTGCAGATGGCAGCATGCGATCGCAGCTGCTTGAGCAGGCAGACGAGCAAACGGTGCAGGTCAAAGATGCTTTGATTTTTTTTTTTTGTCTTAAATTGTGTCTGTGGTAGGATATCTTGCTGTTGATTTTATGCATTTAAAGGCTATATAAAAAGAAGTTAGTTGGTTGGTTGGTTGTTTTCTTAGCAGGCTAGTAAGTCCTAGTGTCACTACGAAGTGTATTCACCGCTGCCAGGAAAGCGGATGGGGTGTGCATATCTGTCTGTCTTCTGCTAAAGCCCAGCTGTACTGGGGCTGCCTTGCTGCTGTTGATGGGGGCATTTGCACCCAGTTCATCTGGCACGGTCTCAGCTGCACGGCCGGTCCCTCCGCGTTCATCAGCTGCGATGCCTCTTCAACGCTGCGTGTGCCTTTGCTGTGTTTATCTTCTGCTCTGGTTTCCTTGGCTGCGTTGGCTCAGCGAGAGGTCAGATGGGTGCCACCAGAGCAAGGGAGGTGTAGGGAGTGGGAACGAGGGGCATGTTAATATATCTTCCATTGCTGGTAAATCATTATAACATACCATGTAAAATTACTGTTGAATGGTAATTTAAACTGTCTATCTGAGGAACCTTCAGGGGTTTTTTAGGTTTTAGGCTTCAGATTTTAGGTTTCAGATTTTAGGGCTTTCAACAAGCAACATGTTTGCTAGACTAATTTTAGAAGTCATTTAAAGTGAGGTGAAGTGTGCCCACAGACGATGAGGAGTGGTCTGGCCCTTCGTGAGAGGGTAAGCTTCTCAGCTCCTGTAGATTTCTGTTACATTTTCTCCAAGTTAAGCTTTGACACAGCAGTGTGGAAAAGGTACGGTGTCAGCATTGTGACAAAGACTACATCTTTTCTCTGCACACTGTGATATAAGATTTCACCATAAGATGACCTTTATGCACCATCTAAGCATTATTCCAGTAGAGTAGATGAAGAAATAGTGGAATTCCAGCTGATTTCTATTTTTGTGAAAGTTCCAAGAAATTTTCTGGAGCTGTCATCTTTAAGTTCCTGCCATCCTGTCCTTCATGGCCAAACTAATCTTCTTCCAATCTTTCAAGTCTTTTTGTTGATTACCAAATCTGAAATAGGAAAACGTCTGCTGTCTGTCAGTAGGTCTACTGAAGATCTTTGCCATGACTACTTTTTTTGTTAGCTAAAATGAATTTGGTTATTTAACAATCTCACAACCATATTGCAAAGATAACTAACAAAAAGTTAGGAGATGGGAATTTTTGTTGTTGCAAGGAAGCCTAGCTGTCTCTCTCAACCATAGCTGTGTTGTCTCCATTGTACAGATGAGCGAGTTGATACACAGAACAAAATTAATCTCTGATTTAATCGTTTTGCCATCAGGAGCAATGAAGCTCACTGATGATACAGTATGCTGCTGCTTATTACTAGTTTAATCTCACTGAACTAGAAATAGAAACCTGGGGTGTTGCAGCATGTAATGATTAAATTACATTAGCAGAAGGTGGTGAGCAAATGGGCGAGGACCTAATGACGTTAAGCCAGTGCTGTTAATCACTTCCAGAGACATTAAACTCAGAATATTAAAACTGAAATTACATAACTTCTTAAAGGTCAGCGCTTAAGGTGATATGAAGGCACCATGGCAGCATGACTAACAGCCATGGGCATGAGTGGTAGTATAGCACCTCATAAGGAGGAAACAGAGTTTCATCTGGTGGTAATGGAAGGTTCATAAAGGAGATACAGACTCCGTAGTCTGAAGACCTTTCTAAAATCAGAAGAGTAAAATGAATGATGTTTTCCTTTGACACAAATAGAGGCCCCTTTTGCTGTCTTTCCCACTGAATGCAAGGTCACTCCGTGTGGTTGCGAATGGATGACTCGGTTATGGCTGACACAGTTATATATGGTCAAACAGTAACTTCCACTCACACAGTTTAATATCAGGTTTTTGTTTTGTTTAAGAAACTGAATGTGCATTTGAAAGCAATTTACATTAATACAGTATGTCTGCAGGCAAACATCATTCCCTGTTGTGCTTTTCAACAGCCCAGCTATTGTTTGAAGTTAGTCACTGAAACAGTTGGACTCTGTCTGGTGTTATGGGTGTGTGATCATTACAAAATGGTAAAGAATTTTCTGACAGTTTTGTTTCAATCTGTTTTCACTTTGAATTGGCACTTGACAATGAAGAATTTAATTTCTTTCCTGTTTGGTAGTTGACTGCTTGAGTTACCTCTGTAAGTGATTTTCTTTATTTTTAGATTTGGGGTTTTTTTTTTCTAGATTTGGTCTATTATTTGGGTTTATCCCTGACCTGTCCGCGTAACATTTGCAGCTAATGGCAGGAACACAAAGAGGGAGTGACATTGCTGTTTGCTTTGGTAAGAAAGAGCCTTGCTTTTTTGACCAACTAATTAAATGGTAGGTAGTAGCTAATGGTGATTATAATTAAGCCTTGGAATTGCCATCCTTTTTCTGGAAGAATTGTATGTGGAGAGAACTAAGCTATCCTCCCTTTAAGACAAAGATGATTTTTCATTGTTCTGTTACAGTAACTCATCAGCTATTTCACTATGGAGTCAGTTATAAAACTGCTTACAGTAGTTATTTTCTCATCTATTTTAAATGTTCTGCTCTTTGAACTGAGTTGTTTATCCCTTCATCATTTAGCATTACTGACTGTGAATTAAAACTGCTTAATTTTGAATGGGCTGTATCCTGCAGGCCATACCTTCCCACAAAACTTTTGCAGGAGTTTTACTTCAATAACAATTATGTGATAATAAATGTCTTGATAGTGTTAACGTAAGGCTGTGCTCCATCTTTGCATAGGTGTAAGTTTATAGTAAATCCATTTAGTTCAGTGAATTCATTCCATTTAATGGGAGCTGAGATGGTGGTCTCTTCCTTTTGGGGCTAACTTCCAAAACTGATGCATAACCAACAGATCCCACTGAAGACTGAGATACTCGGCACCTTTTAAGATCAGGCAATGCGTCTGTACTTTGTGTACAAAAAGATTTTTTTTTTTTCTGCTTCTCTTGAAATTCCTAAGAGAAATGCAGAAGTGTGCAAGGGTGCCTGCTGGCTTCATCTTGACAGAAGAACAGTATAGGAGTGAACTGCTGTTCGTTCTGGGGCTTGCCGCTCCGTCTGGCAGATGCAGGCTAGCTACGGGAGGTCATATGTATGGGCAGGCAGGCTGTCTTAATCGTGGCGTTTTCCCTTTCTCAGAAGCAGATGATTGAATAGAAACAATGCATTGCTTTCCCCATTTCATGATGAAGACTGACAGTTTGTAGGAGATGAGTCAAAGGTTACTGATGAGAAGATCCATCCAGATAATTGCTGTAATTGCACCCTGAGGATACAGCTCCTATCACAAAGCTTAGGCGGTGATTCTGTTCGTAAATATATACTTGGCAGTGAACTTCATCATATGCCTTAAATCAAGGAAGTTCCTTCATGAGATATAGATGGATAAAATTCTCTTTACTTTTTCTTAATCCTATCATGTTTTCTTCTGTTGGCAGGTAAATAGGCAAGAGTCACATTCTAAAACAGAGAAGCAGTTGTGATTTAAACATAAAAATACCATTTACTGTTAAATTCTTGAATACATTAACTGTTATTTCCCAGCAAGAACAAAAAGCAGCATGATTATTCTGCTAATTCATATTTATGCTACACATAATTAATTTAATTTGAAAGTGTATATTTTTCTTACAATGGTTGGTTCATATTTCTTGAGTTTGTCCAGTGACTTCTTTACAATATAATGCAAAAAGCTTTGTTGTTTGAGAGTGAATAGTTGCAGACAGGACACAGACAGCATCCCTGCCCCAAAATTATTTCTTTATTCCACCTCTCCACAAGGCACAGAAATCTGCAATGCCAAAGCATCAGGATGAAAATTCATACTGGGGAATGAGAGGCAATGAAAGCACATAAAATTTCTCAGTATTAGTAGTTGCTGTTAAATAAATGCTCAACTATTAGAAGATAAAACTCAAAAAATTGTCTCATAACAGCTAGGGAGCAATTTTAGATATGGCGGCCCTAACTTCTTAAACCTATATATGAGCAGAAGCTGAGACCATTTGGATTTCCTAGAAAACACACAAGTAACTTTAAAGGTATTTATGTCTGTCAAAAAGCATTAAAACATAAATGTAACTTTCAGAAGCATCAGTGGCTTGGTCTGTGGCAGGGGTGGGTGGTGCTCTGGTACCTGGTGGTATACCCAGATGAACAAAACTTGTGTGCCTCAGCCTGTTTGTGAGTGCATCTGACCTGAAAGGAAGCCTGAATTTTAGAACAGCCACTGTTTAATGGGTGTGGAGAAAGCTGCTTTGTGTAATGTCCACTGAAATCATTGATCAAAGATTAATTTTTATTTTTTAGAGCTCAAGTTGGTCTGTGGTTGTTTATGAAACAAGTAAAAGTCCCTCTAAGACTTTGAAAGAATGAGATTCACGACCAAATCCTATTTTTAGAAACTGGAAAATTTTTGGTTTTTAAGTGCTCTGACTTGAGAAAATATATTGTGCCTGAACACGTGTGTACTCTTGCTTAATAAAGAAGTAACTTACATAAGTCCTTGCACTGCATGATACAGAGACCATTAGGAAGGAAGAAGTGAGGGAGTGATGAAATTTGTTCTATTCTAGCCCACGCTCCCTGGGACACGCATCTAGCCTGGGAATCAGCCCAAACTGGGCACATAAGTGTATTTATTTACATTTACCATAATGCTTAGCTGTTAGGAATGTCTTTTCCTTTTGAATATGACTCAGTTTTTCATGACTATGCCCTTACAAAGAAATTGTAAATAGTATCGATCGATCACTGACAGCGAACTGTTCCTTGCAGCATAGACTCTTCAGATGAACTGTCTGTTCTGAGCTTATATTCATGCCTTACAGAAGACACAAAAATAGTGACATCATTCGATGCTTCTCTCTAGTGTTACAAAACAAAGGTAGTCTTATGCTTCTCACTGGGTAGGACTAGAGTCCAAAAGCGTTGTGGTTGCATTACTAAGTGAAAAGAAATAAGTAACACCATTACCTGTCAGCCCTTGGCACTTAGGGTTTAATTATATAAAGAATAAGAAGTCTTGAACAGAGGATGGGCTCACTAAGAAGTAGTTGAAATGGCAGGAACTAGCTCAAATACAAAAATCAGGTGTTTTTTTACCTCAGACAACAGTTTATGCTTGAATGTTGTGTATACCACAGAAATTTTCCTATTTTAATAGACTGTTTCTTTGCCCATAGAGGAATTTTTCTTCTTTCTTTCTCTCTCTCTCTCTCTCTCTCTCTCATTTTTATATATATATATTTATTTTTTTTTACCAGAGGTCCAGGGGATTGGAAGCAAAATGTTTCCTTTTGAAAGGAGTTATAACAGAACTACATAAAGAATCTTGATTAGCCAACCATTAGTGAGAAAGGTAAGTAAGCATCCAACATTATGTATGATCGTGTTTATTAACAGACATTTACATTTGCTGTTCAGGCTGTGTGTTCCATATATCAGTTTTCTATGGTTACCAGAAGCTGACAGAATAAAGAAGTGCAGAGGTAACCTTGTGCTGCTTTAAACAAAGACTTGTTCCTCTCCAGTGCGCTCTGGGGCTGATCTGCATGTTGAGGCATGTTCCTTTCCTACTGACACTTGTACAAAGGCAGTAGGAGAATACCATTTTCTAGAAACTGCTTTAGGTTTGTTTAATCTGCTGTTATGTACTCCTTCATAGATTTTTCTGCTCAAACTCCAAGAAAATGTGGTAGGAAAGACATGTACCTTTCTTTAAAGTACATGCCAGTGTAGGTATTATAATAATAAAGCTTTGCTCTTACATTGCAACTTATTAATTTTCTTTTTTGTTCAGTTAAACTGCTATGAGACTTTTCACGCTGATAAAAGCTGCAGTATCAGAGACACAGTCTTTACATCACATAACTCTGATGAAAGTATTAATTTTAACTTTACTATTATGAAATAAGTAGGTGGCAACAGCCATAAGAAAAATTGTGCCAACATAGATTTCTACATTTAGAATGAGATTATACAAATTGTTTATAGGTTTCAGACTCCTTTTAGTACAGTAGAATATGCATGCAATCTGTAAAATTCAATGATCCCCTGCTTGTTTTGGTAGAAATTCCTTTGAAATAACAAACACATAATTCAGAATATAATTTTCCAAATTTTTTATTAGTTCAGTAACAAAACAATAGTCTGATGTTATGGTTGTTCAGTTTATGCCTTTTGCCACTTACTCAGCCAAATGTATAACGGTACTTTGTTCCTACCACAGATCTTAATATTTAATCATAATCCATTCGGTGTTTATAATTCAAATACTCTTAAATGTCTCCCCAAAGCTCTTGCTCATGGGAAACTAAGACTTACACCAAACATATTTGCCATTAGTAAAATCTATTTTATGAGAGATCTGGAAAAAAAGTCTTTTTTTTTTTTTTTTGTATTTTTATAAAATACAGTATAAGAGAACTGTAAAGACTAGAGATTGTCTTCTTGAGACAGCTGCTGCACAGGAGCTCTGGCAGCTCTTTTTGCTGGGAGTGTTTTGAGGAGGAGACAAACATGGTCAAATTAGCTAGAATGCTGGAAGTTCAGTCAAGGATACTGCCTTCAATAGTTCACCCAGAAAAGGACAAAGCTTTCCCTAAGAAAAGCCTTTTCAGAATTCCAATTGCAGTAACATTTTTTAATAAGTAACTATCAAATATAGTAATTTTTCTGTGGTTTTGATTTACAACTGATTATTGGAATGTTATGAGGTCAAATTCAGCCCTCCTAACTGTGAAAAACCGACTAATGCAAAAATATATAGCTGAGAGTAAGCTTTGATTAATATTGTTTTCTCATGCTAGGTTATATTTTTTTCTATTCATGGTGATAGTTCACATTGCTGGGGAAAAAAGGTTGATAACAAGACACTAAAATTTAAAGGAAAATGTGTTCATTATTAGGCTGTTTCTATTGTGTGATGGTTTTTACTTCTTGCCAAATACCTGCTACCTGACCTTCTCCAGGTTATAATACTGACCTAAAGAGCATGGGAGATTATATTTTCCAACATAGGAATAAAATTCAGTATTTACTCATAAATCGCAGAATACCATGTTGGAAGGGACCTCAAGGATCATGTTGTCCAATCTCTCCTGGCAAAAGCATGGTCTAGACAAGATAGCCCAACCTGCCCAGCTGGATCTTGTGTCCAGTGTTGGGGAATCCACCACTTCCTAGGGGAGTTTATTTTAATGGCTGATTGTTCTCATTCTGAAAAATTTTCCTCTTGTGTCCAATTGGAATCTGCCCAGGAGTAACTTGTACCCATTACCCCTCATTTTTTTCATGTGACTCTTTGTAAAAAGCAAGCCTCCATCTTCTTTGGAGCTGCCCTTAAAATACTGGAACATGATGATAAGGTCTCCCCTAAGCTTTCTTTTCTCAAAGCTGAAGAAACCCAGTTGTCCCAGCCTTCCCTCAGTGGCAGGCTTCCCAGTCCTTTGATCATCTTTGTGGACCTTCTCTGGATTCTCTCTAGGCCTTCTGCATCTTTTTTGCATAGCGGGGACTAAAGCTGAACACAGTAGTGTGGTCTGACAAGCACTGAGTAGGATCATGACTTATCTGCTGGTGATGCCCTTGCTGATGCAAGCCAGCCTCCTGTTGGCTTTCTTTGCCGCAGCAGCAGCACACTGTGCGCTCTGTTGAGCTTGCTACAAGGACCCCCCAGGTCCCTTTCCACAGAGCTGCTCCGCAGCCAGGTAGGTCCCAGCCTGGGCTGAACTCCTGGATTATGTTTTCCCAGGTGCAAAACCTTACACTTGTCCTTGTTGAACTTCATAAGGTTCTTGTCAGCCCAATCGTCCAGCCTATCCAGCTCTCCCCGCAGGGTGGCCCTCCTTTCCAGTGTCCACTTCCCCACTCAGTTTGGCATCACCAGCAAACTTCAGCAGAGTGCACTTGATCCCATCACTCAGATCACTGAAGAAGATATTAACAGCACTGGGCCCCATGTTGATCCCTGGGGACCCCACCTGTGACAGGTTGCCGTTTTGAAAAGGAGCAATTTACCAGCACCCTCCGGGTGCTGCCTGCCAGCCAGCCGCCCACCCACCGCACAGACCCCCTGTACAGATCCTAAGGCATTACTTTCTCTCGGAGGAGGCTGTGCAAACTTTATCAAAAGCCTTGGAGAAATCAGAGTGGACAATGTCCACTGCTCGCCCCACATCAGCTGAGCAGGTTACTTTGTTGTAGAAGGTGAGCAGGTTTGTGAAGCATGATTTGCCTTTCGTGGTTGCCCTTTTATATTTGCTCTTGCTCGGTTGTGAGGAAAACTGGGAGGAGTGAGGTTGCAGCATGCAAGTCACAAAACAAGAAAACGTTGAAACTGCTGTAGATGTCAGTTAAGTCAGTTTGAGCTTGTTCAGGAGACCACAGAAGTTAGCTCGAACATTCACCTGTGCTAGGAATTTCTAGAGGATAGCAGCAACCTAGAAGTTTTCAAGGTACAATTGGACAGGGTGCTAGATGATCTCATCTAGGCTCCCTTCCCCAAAAAAGCTTGAATTAGATGATGGTTTGAGGTCCCTTCCGACCTGGGCTGCTCAGTGATTCTTTGATTTGGTTTTGCATTTCAAGAGCAGTCAAGTGCTTTTAGATGTCTTGCTTGGTGTTACAAGTAAAAGCTTAACAGAGGTCAGGTTTGGGAGCTTCTGACAGCTGCTTAGGGGTGGCCAGTGTGAGGGAGGTTGAGCAAACTTGTGTTGCCAGGGAATTCAGATAGGCTGGGCTGGAGATAGGTACTGGCATCCTGCAAAGGCTGACCTTTTTATGCCTCAAATGTAGCACTTGAGTTTAGCCCCCCTGGCTTGCCATTAGGCTTCAGCATTTTGGGTCAAATTTGGAGGGGAAAATCGGCATGCCTGATGCTGGGCATCCTTATTCTTCTCTTTTGGCGCTCTCTCAGGTGAAATGATCACCTACCACCCCATCTTCTGGCTCAAATGTTCCGTGCTAGCTTGCCCCTGGTTCTCACATACATGTTTCCTGCTGCACCACTATTACAGCCAACGTGTGAATCAGGTACTGTGAATGTTCAGCCTTTAGTTTCCATTCTCTCATCTCAAATCCCTCCAGCTGCCACAAAGGCTTTACAGAAGTTCCAGTCTCTCGCAAAGTGCCATATGTGTGGGTGCAACCCCCAATCTGTTAATTAACATTTTCAGGCACAGGCCAGTTTCTAATCATGTGGGTAGATAGGGGGTGTACTCAGCCCACTTGTGAGAGAGAGTAGTTTTCAAATGCCAAAAGTAGGAACAATTTGGTGGATCATTTCTCGCCATCCCTTTGCAAATGCAGCCCCTCGCTATGGTTTTACATTTGCCTCAGCAAAGGGTTAACACAGGCTGTGCGCAGCCAGTCCCCTTGCTGCCTCTGCTAAAGAAGCATTAATTATAGAGAGCCCTAAGGATTCAGAGCAGCTTAAAAGGCTGAGTAGTATTTAAAACCAAGACAGTCAAATAACTGGTTGGATTTGATCTCTAATAAATTACTATGTTCTGATGATAAGATTCAGCAAGAGTGTGACAGTCAGATGGGAAGGTTGGCAGCAGAAGTTTTAAAAATAAGTAGCCTTAAATTGCAGGGAAGTACAGCAGGCAGCTCCTTGGAGTCCTTTTTCTCTGTGCATTGTGTGTCTGAGAAGGCAGGCAGCCTGCTGGCAAGCTTTTGACCTTTTGTGTGCAAAATAAAATATGCAGGTGCAATGGTGTGAATGCACAACGGGTGACAGTGACTTTCAGCTGTGGGTCTGTGCACTGAGGGCCCCACAGGGCTGCCAGGGGAGCTTCAGATTAGCTCCATTAAACCCGAGATGGACAGTGAGAGGCTACGGCTGTGAAGGATTGCAGAGTATGGTTCCTACAAATATTCTTGTAGTCAAAGCCTGTAAATCAGCTGATGAAAGACTTGTTTTAAATTGTCTTGCTGATAACTGATCTAACTCTCTTACTGCCCTATTCATATTTCAGTCTGGAGTAAGTCTTCTCGGGGCCGTTGAGTTTAGTTCAATTACATTGCTGCAGCCGTGAAAGGAAATCCACACCTGCACCGTATGGAGCTCTCAGTAGACTTGTATTTGGAGAAAACTAGGACAAATTTATATCAACATGGTTTAAAGCTCCTTTTACCGCAGTATCTGAGCAGCTTATAACCTTTTACATGCTTTTCATCAGAAAAAAAAAAAAATCTGTGAAATTGGGGAAGCGTTATTGTCTTTTTTTGAGTGGCTTTGGAGCTGATGCAGTGGAAGACTTACTATCTAGAGAAATTTATGGGAGAGAAAGCCATGCCAAGCTGTAGGCTGCTGCAGTAGCATTTTTTCTCATGAAATCCTTGTCACAACAAGCAAAATATAGGGATATTTTTGAGGAGAAAGAAATGTTAGCCGTTATTCCGATGTTTCCTTGCTCTCCTTGAAGTTTCACATGAGATTCTTTCTGCATGGAGGATAAGTTTTGTGTCATTTTTGCTTTGTAGCATAAGTGTTGTTTGGCCTATCTTAAATTGTCAGCTCTTTTATGCAAAGGATACAATGGTTTGGGTTTTTTCCCAAGACAAGTTTTAAAGCTTAAACTATACCAAATTAAGCAAATTTATTGTGTAGCTTGTATTACTACACTCTGTACCTTAAAGAAACATTAGTTACTTGAGTCTAAATTATTTATGTCAAAGAGGAAAATATATTCTCAGATAAGCTGTTGTTACAGACATAAGCATTTTCAGGCCATGTGCTAATTACTTAAATGAAGTAGCAATTTCATAATTTATGTAACTGAATTGGTTATGTTTTCTAAAATTTGTTGCTTGTACATATCAATAAAGTAGGATTTAAGCCTGTCCCTTTAAAAGAAAGGACAAATAACTATATTTTACATTGTTAGAATTAATATAATGCTTTGCAGCACTTCAGCAGAATGAGCATAAAGAATGCATTTTTAGTGTATCCTTATTTTAAAGGTGACTTAGGAAGCATTTTTTGAAGTTTTATTTATTGACCTACTTTTATTCCTTAGTAGTAAAAGAAGAAAGATAAAAGGGTCTTTTTTTTCCTCACCCTTTTAGAAATTCAAACTTTAGTCCTGGGGAAAAAGAAAAGAAAAATAAACCAACCACAACAACAACAAAAAAAAAACCAACAAAACCAAAAACAACTGAGGTAGCTTCTCTCTATAGGAAAACAAACTGTAATGGTGAGCGTACTTCATTAGGATACCTTTTGATTTTCTATGTTATTTTTAATTTTTCATAGTTTCAGCTTCATGAAGGCTTTTAGTGTAACTGTTCCTGAACGAACTTTACAAATTACATATGGGGAACCTTGCATGCAGCTGTTTCCTGCAAATGTATTGGAGGAATCTTCTTCAGATGTCTTGCTTTGCCTTATCTCCCCATTGAGAGATTTTGCTGGGCCAGACTGGGAGGTTGGAAGTGTCTTTTTAAGACCAATCTTCTAACAGTGAAGAGGCAGCATGTACCATCTCTGACTGTCCTGGTTGTCAGGAGCAGATCAGACGGCAGTTTAACTGACATCCCCCAGGATGCACCAGGCAGTGCCTGAGCTGGTTGATTCCAAGATTTATGAAGATTTGATCAGGCAATAAAAAAGTACTGGTGAGCTGTGGCAAGGTTCTGCATCTGGGTTTTGTTCTGGCTTTTGAACAAATTGAGGAGTGACACCTCTTTGTGTCTACTTTTCTACTCTTTTCTTGGGAGTACTTTATGCTTGGAAACCTATCAGAGGATGTGTTGGGTTATAGTCCAAATTCCTAAAACAACTAAGTAAAATGAATGAGAAGTGACCAATTTTGAATGTGATAAAGGTGCTATAGCTAGAAAGGTGACAGTGACGTTGGGAATGTCAACACTGCAGTGGCTGGAGAAACATGTGTTCTCGGTTCTCCCTCTACAAGAGAAGTGACAAGAGTCCTGGGTGGCTCTGGAAAAAGAAAGTTGCTCTACTCAGATATTCAGTGTTTATTGGATCGATAGTCATATAAACAAAGCTGAAGAGATCCAGAGTTTGGATCTCAGAGTTTAATGTTGTTGTTACTCCTCCAGTATTTGTCAATTGTTCAGTTATGAAAAATCACCAGTTTCTGCTGTGGAACCCCGCCCCCCGGTACCAAACACCCCTGTCTTTGTAAATCATAGGGGAACACCTAAGGAACTTACATAGAGAATTATGAATCCAAAGTTGTATCTGTTGATAGATCATATTTAAAATCAATTTTTAGCTTCCATGCTCTTATCACAATATTATTTTAAAAGATTAAAGGACATGGGTTTGGAAGTTTAAATAACCTATGTAGAGAAATTTGTATTCTTCTCTAGGTTTTTCAGCTACAACCAGTTCTAACTATTATCTGCTGGTGGCACCGTTACACCAGAAGAATTTAATATCCAAGTCTTAAACAGAAAAAAATACCACAGATTACGCATTTCAATCTGATTTAATGGGGGGAAAAAGGTATTTTAAAAAATTTCTTCATAGTTTGATGTCAGTTCAACTATTTAGTTTATTGTCTGTCTCAACAACAGATGTTATTAAACCAGGTGATTGCAGCAGGTTTTTGGACTGAGCATGCCAACATGGCTCAAGCAGTTAATAATGAAGGGAAGAACAAACACTCGTGGAGCTGAATACAGACATTGGGATTTTTACATGAAATGTATGTAATACTGCTGAAAACTGGTAAGGCCTAGTGCCTTGAGATTCTGGCTCTCCTGTCAGGACCGGGCTCACTCAGATCCAGCTGCAGGGCTGACCGTAGTCTGCACTAGTGAGCTTCAGAGAGGACCAGGTCACACAAAGACCTGCAGAACTCTGTCAAAAAAAACGGTCCACATCCAAGGCAGCTGGAAAGACAGACACTAGCAGCTGGCGAGGCTTTGACTATTTCTACCCATATGTTAAAATTGCTCACCGTAGGGCTTCAAGAGCTGTTACCTCTGAAAACACCACTCACTTCTGTCCCCAACACTGAGCTGCTCAGTGTGCCCTTTAGACAGCAGCAGAGCTTGGATCCTGTCCTCGCTGACAAAGTCTCCTGTGAATCTGGCATTTTGATGCTATGGGGCCTTTGTGGGTGACACTTAAAGAAATGAGTTTAATAAGGAACCTAATGATGATGTAACAAGGAAGGAAATTGTCTGGCAGCATCACTTAAAGCGAGTGATCCTTTATGCAATCATACCCTGTTTTTTTCCTGCATCAGAAGCATTTCTACATTGAGTTTTATTTACCTTTTTTTTTCTTTTCTTCCCCTTTTCAGGAATATTAGCTAAATAAATAAAAAAAAAACAATTTGGAACTTGGTTCATCTTTTGGATGCTGATGATTATTCTTTGACACTTGGCTTTTCTAATTGTAAGTGGGTAGGAACAAGGCCCTCAGTCTCACATCTCTTATCTAAATTTTGACAAGGGTTTGGTTTGTATGATCTATTGATAAAAAGCTTCCTGGTAGCTCTTCATTTGCTACGGAATGATTGAACACAGGTACATTAGCTTTTGTCTGTGGGGTAACCACAACCATTTGTTTTTGTTGGCAGCTAAAACGCAGCTGATTCTGTTCCCTTCACAAGCTTATACTTGTGTGAAAAATCTATGGATTAAAAATGAGACCTCATTTTTGAAGCATGTCTGTTATGTTTATGTGTAGAAAGTGAAGGTTTTTTTTGATTTGTTATTCATGTAATGGGCACTGTACGTTCACAGTCTTTGACTACAGCTTATATCCATTTTATGCATGGTAGTTGGATGTATGTATATTTAATGCCTGTACCAAATCTTTATGCTACCTTAAGTTTAATTTTTAAGGACGATACTGATTGCTGCAGTTGTTAATATTAGTGTGTGTTTAAATCAGCCCCTGGCTCAGGAAGTGCCAGCAGTGCTGCTTGTAGCACCGAGGGGGTATTTGGGTGGGCTGGCGTTGTCTTTACCGTGCCGTTAATACCCCTCTCTATGGATTTGCTGTTGGCCGCTGCTGGAAGCAGGTTAGTGTGTTTGGTGGCTCCCCCTCCAGCTGATGAATCACAGCAGTTGGGAGCTAAATAGTTATTTTCTGTGCACTTATTCACAGAAATAGATTACAGAAAGTGGTTTGCGTGTACATTTTGCATGTGTTTAGTAACAGTGTCTGGAATCTGTATTTCCTTTGTTTCTACATTCCCTTTCTGACACAGACCAAAACTTCGAGGTGTGAAAATGTCTGAATTTATATTTTCAATTTTATTTACTTCACTGAGCTTTTCCTAATCCTTCATGTAATTTCCTAGATTTTTTCATTATTGATATATAGAGATATGTAACAGTATGAGCTAATTGTATATTACAGTACATGATGCAGTTTGGCTTCTCCCATGGCTAGGAGGGGCAATAATTTCCAACACACAGAGGGATAAGTAGTTCTCCACACAGGTTTCTTCTGACTTCAGTTTTTAGCTTAATGCTATGAAGACTGAAAACTTTTAGTAGTTACCTAAATTAATCTTTGTCCTCCCTGGAAGATGCAAACACTTCTAATTAAATGCATAATGGGTTCCATTAATTCAGTTTCTTACAAGGAAATAATTACTGTAATTGTCTTCCTTTACTCAAAAATGGGAGAATCACACAACACTTCAGTCCATTGTGAATGTCCTTATCCATGGCACGTGGTCCTGTATGTTAGAATTAAATGAGAAAGTTTTGCATTTTATAAATCCTCTTATAAAGCCCAGTAATTTTCTATTTCTCCCAATTTTAGAAAACAAAAATCCATCCCATGTTGCACTCTCTTCCTCATGGTTAATGTTGCTTTATAGTGGGGCAGAAGTAATTTGTGCAAGACACATTGCTTATAGGACAGTGCCTAAAAATATCTCAAAAGGTCGTTGCACATCAGACAGAAAGCAGCACTTGTTCCAGCCACTCGTGCTGAGAACTACAGGTCTTTGTTAATATTAATTGTGCATATTTTAAACAGTGCATGTTGTAAAAATACACTGCACAAACATGCAGCGATGAGCATTTTGTAAGCCCTGGGACTGGGTAATGGAGGTCAGTCCTTCAATCATGATTTTAGGCATAAATGTTTGCTGTCCTTAACTTCAAGGTTTGTGAATTAGAGCCATATTGTGCGTATTCTCCCAGGAAAGTGGAGAATATTTCCACGCTCAGCATTTCCAAAAGTACAAATAAACTAAAATAGTAACAAAGATGTATAAAGTACCAAGAAGATTCAGGGCTAATCATTTGCACAAACATTCACCATGATTGTGCTTATAATAGTAACTATATACACAGAACATGGGAAAACTTCTGCTGGGAGATCAAGGCCAGATTCCCTACGTGCTCGGAAGAAGCCGAAGTGCCGCGAGGAGGTAGACTTACAGCCCCGACAGCCTGTTCTTTCTGCCTGCCCTGGGAGCTGCTGGCCGAAGGATGCATCTGCCAGGAGGGAGGGTCAGCGCTGGCGGTGCAGCCTGCTGCAGCTGCCCCCCAGGCCAGCCCCCTCCCACAGGGGCTGCAGATGGCTGGCAAAAGGCAGAGGTGGCAGACTGCTCCCTGGGCTGACGTTAGGATCCAGCTGGGTTGTCCCCAGGGGTTATCTTCTTTCTTGCAGAGGTGGTACAACTGGGAAAGAGGGAAGTGAAATTGAAAACTAGCCCCCAAAATGTAATACACGCATACATTCGTCTTTTCTGACATCCCTGCTTGTGAGCCCAAGCAGAATCAAAAGACAGGATTCTCTTCTTGGAGGGACATTATCTAAGAATGATTTTACTAAAATATCCCCTGATTCTGAGACTTTTATATGTCTCCAGAGAAAAGGCTGCAATATTTGAAAGGCTATTTCAGTGTTAAACAAAGAAACCGTAACACCTGGACACCATTCCTGTCAAGGCTGTCGCACTGTAGCATGCTTGGTTTGTTTTGTAGTTTTTCCTTAATAAGAAAATGTTGAAAAGGTCTGATTCTGGCTTTGCATCAAAGGCAGTGGAGCTGTACATGTACATAGTTGTTTATAATGTGACAGAGTGCTACATGGCAATTTACAAACCAAATTTATGTTGCTATTCAGTATGGCTTTTTTAAAAAACTGGTGCATGAATGTGTTTACAGTGGTAATTATTCACACAGATTTGAAGAAAAAAGAATGCGGAAAGAATGAAGTGTGGTGAAAGTGCCAGCATTGCAAGTCTGGAAGGTGATGCTGTGTAGGTAAAGTAATTTCAGAAATTCTTTAAGTGGTACGTTTAAGAAGATAGATATTAATTCCTTTTGGAAGAAAAATTGAGGTAGAGCAGATGGGGTGGTGGCCAAGAAAATGGTTTGAAAGGAAGCAATGTGCACATGTTGACATTTCCTGCTTTTACATAATTTTTTTTTTTAAATAACTTATGAAATAGCCTTAAGTGGAATAATTGTGTTTATTAGTGTGGTATGAAGACAAGCATTTCCAGCATCTCCAAAGGGCTGTCTTGTACCATATCTCTCTTCCATTGTTTTTGACCACCCCATTTAATCTCTGCCCAACACAGGCTTTTATTGCATTTTTGAGAAGGCAAGATGCCATGAACAAAATTGAGCAGCATCTTTTACTTGCTGTGCCTGCAACCTTTTCCACCTAGAGAGGTTAAATGTGAGCAGGGCTTTGACCACCTTCCAGCAGCTGTCCTCTTCAGGTGGAAAGTCATTGGCCCTGCCAGCCCTGGGCACAGGTTTCATCTGTCTCTTCCTCTGAGCACAATTACAATTCATCAGCTCATTCCCACTCTCCCTATGGGAGGATCAGATCCTTGAAGCACTTGAAGCATGTTTGGGAGGGGAGGGCGTTGGTAGGTTGAAGGCCAAGGAACATCTTTCTCCCTGGTCCCTCCCAGTATCCATCCATGCAGTCCCTGCCCCATGTGCTGGATACCTTCCAGCTCTCTGGTCCTGAGATATCCCCTCGATATCCTTGCAAGAATCCCAGTTCCCTCCCTGAGCATCCCCCCAAGCAATCCCATACCTCTGCAGATAATGTTCTGCTGTCTTTTTTTCAAGAAACACTTGAACATATGCTTTAGATAGAGATGCTGATGGACAGCAACATCTGCTGCTCCCAGCCAGCTCATACACTCTTATTTGGATTGTAATTACTTCATCGGCTGCGATCAGTGTCCTGTGTTTGCCCACTATCTGTTTCTGTCAGGTCTTCGTCTTCTACAAACTACCCATTATGTAGTGCTAACAATTAAATCTCCCCTCCACCGGGCAGGTCTGAGCTGTGCAAGAAGGACCCTCCTTGTCCGTGCAGCTGCCAAAGAAGATGCCGCTTGTAATGATGCCTTAATCACCTGCCTGCCAGACAAGGGCTGGGACCACCTATTTGTTTCAAACAAGCTATTTTAGCAGCTGTCGGATGCTAATGGCTTTCAGCTGCTGACAACCTGTGCCCTATGCAAACCAGGGGACGTATCATGGAAATGTGCATAAATATTCATGTGGGACTAACAAAACCAAAAGTGTAAGTATGGTTATCAGAGCTCTTGCATAAATATGTTGTAACTGGCCCCATTGTGTTGGGTTAGGGTGATGAACGCAGGGCAAACATTTTGAGGTAATGCTCTCTTTTTTTGTGTTTGTGAGGAAAAAAAAAATCCAGCAAAAGTAGTGGGGTTGCAGGGGGGTGTGAGTAATAGCAGGATTTGTGCTCCTGCATAATGTCAGCAGCTCTAGACCGGCATTGCTGTCTGCTGTGGGTGATGCACTGAAACCTGTTATTGAGAGAAAGGAGCTGCTTGTTTAACCATTCTGTTTGCATTTCTATCTTGAACCTGCATATGATGAATTGAAAGTTTCTCACCAGACCTGTGCTAGATGCTTAAGGAATACAAGGACCCAGTGATCGAGTTCAGAGTTCTAGTTTTTAGATTAATTAACTAATTTCAAGGACAAGGAAAGTATCTGATTTAGTCAAGACTTGATAATTTCCCACTCTTCTAGCACCCTGAAGCCTCAAAGATTTGACATCAATAGAAATATTGTGAGTCAGTCTCTTTAGACAGACTGTTTTACAAATTAATTCTGTCAATGTGTCTGTATGGGATGATTTTGAAAATATTTTGTTTGTAATGTGCTTTTACTTTCCTCAGCAGATTCTGGATAGCCATGCTGAGAGGTGATGTTCAGATTAAAGTACACGATGGGGATGATGAAGGTTCTGTAACAACAGAGTCAATGGAAAGTCATGATGGTTCTCTTGAAACTCTTCCTTGGCAGGTACCTATAAGGTACGTAAAAAGACAGTGATATGCGTTTCTTTACCATGTCAATAACTTGCAGTAACATTCAAAATCTGTAAAATGTTCTTAATCCATCTTCTGTAAAAGTAACCAATTTTTGGGAGACTAGTAAACCTGTTTTTATATATCCCTTACCTTTTTAACCTCTACTTCCCAGAGTGAAGTTTATTAAAATTCACTAAAAAGTTGCTCTTTAGGATTGCATAAAAAGGTGCAAAGTGGGACAGGGATTAAGGGATCAATTCTGCAAACTGTTGGGTTGCGAGTGATTTTGCTTATGAGTGCTTCAGCGGGAAAAATTCACACTGTGTTTTGGCTGTGGTCTGATTCTCATTTGCACTGACTGCTATAATGCTGCTAGAATTGGTAGGATTCAGTCCTAGAGTGGGACTGACCACATGAGAAATGATTCTTGGGTATGTGCAAGGACAGATTCTGTGAAGGCATTCTGTTGATTAGCTTCATCTAAATCTGAAAATAATTATAAATTCTTGGAGGTATCTTAATTCCCTTGCATAATTAACCATATAGGCTGCCTATGTATATCTTTGTGATAAATAAGTCCTGTGAAAATGAAGTTAATTCAGTGTTTCAGATAAAGAGGGATATTTTAGTTAGAAATTATTGTCATAATAGTTATACAAAAGGATTCAAATATTCTGTAACTTGGTATGAATAAAATATAAGATACAGGTGTTGCTCATGAACCATCAAAGACTTTTCCACTGTTTTATTAAAATAAAATGAAGAAAAAACAGAGCTGTGTGCTAATTCTTTCCTTTGTTGCTTAAGGGAAATTTCAGTATCAAGTAGCAATATCCATATCATTTGAACAACAGTTGCAACCCATTGATGTTTAAAGTACAATGTGCAACTACTGTAATCATCAAAACAGATGCAAATGTCTTGTCTGTTAAATGTAGCTCCCTATTTGCTGTCTCAATTAGAGTGGAAAACTAATCAGATAATTAAAAATACGGGACCTATTATTTCATTTCTTTCATAGTAATAGTTTGTTCAGAAGCAAGTTGGAGTGGGCTCGGCCAGGTGCAGTGGCAGCGTGAGTGGGGGTCCCTGCAGCAGCGCAGCCAGCGCTCCCCTCTGCTGCTCTGGAGGTGGGAAAGGGACACGTCTCCTCTGGCCACCCTGTTCACTAACCCTTCTCCTGCCCCTGGGGACAGGAACGGCCTTTTAGTTCTGTTTACACCCGGTGGCATCCCAGCGCAAGCCTCTGCACATTTTTGTAAATAAGCAATAACAAAAATAAATGACATTTAGCATTTAGGTCTCAGACCAGTGGTTTTGTTTGTGCAGGATACAGCGTAGCAGGTTAGATAAAATCCCGCTGAACTCCCTGAGCTCTGCCATCTCAGGCTTTGGGTGGCTGGAACCATTCCTCAGAGGGCTTTTTAACTCTGGGGCAGGGGAGGAAACCAAAAAAAAACCACCATGATGGTATGAAGAAAGAGTTTACTTTGTTCCTCATATTTCCAAACCAAACAATGAACACTGGTCGATGGTGCTTTTCTCTGCTTGGTGTTTCTGAGCTGCTTGTGTAACAACTGGGATCTGCCAGGGGTATCCATCAGAATGATTTTTGGGGGAAACTGCCCGTCTTTCCATTGGAAAAGGGAAAACTGCTTGGGAGAAGACTTGGGGTTTGATCAAATTGAAATTAAACTTCTGTTAAATGAAAGTGATGACAGCTTGGCTATCCACCTGGGTAAAAGGGTCTTACTGGTTTCTGTAAGGTGCCTGCTGGTAACACCCCTGGTGGATGGGGAGCTGCCCTTGTCCTGGGCAAGGGAGGGAGGTGCAGCCCCCCCTCCCTTCAGCTTCTGCAGAACAGGCTGCAAAGGGGGAGGCCCAGCAGCTTCCCCATCTTTGCTGAAGGCCCTTCTAATTTTTTCTTCCTGGATGGAGAAAGAAAATTAAATGGGTGAGGCCTCCCAGAAAGGTTGCTGATGGGATGAGAAACTCTGCTTCTAAAACACTTTCCTGGAAAAAGGCTGTTGTGTTGTTGTTTTTTTTTCTTTATTACTATTTTTCCTAATCAGGAGACATCTTATGGAAAAGTATTTCCATCTTGTGGTCAGCTGTGGTAATAAAAGAGTCCTGTTGCTTTTTTTTAATAGCAAAACAAATTGCTTTTAATAAGAAATAATGCAAATCAGTTGTAGTTCCTTGTGAAGGTAAATGCTGAAGACCTTACAAAGCCTGCTTGCATTTGTACTCATGTGTGTTTACCTATTAGGAGGTAAAATGTTTCAGGATTAGCCCCCTTCAGAAAGTCATCTTTGGAACAGGACAGATTTGGAAGAGGTATAATATAAACTATTCCTGACAGAATATTAAATTTTGACATATTGTACACTATGTTGGCCTTATGAACCATGCGCAGGAGCCCAGACTCAGAATTACTTGTAGGATTAGCAGAAGAAAGGCAATTTAGTCCTGAACTTCTGGGAAAATTTCTATCTAGAGCCAAATATTGTTGCTAGGATTGTTTTCTATTCCAGGATGACTCAGGCTTAGTACAACGTCATCATAACTTCATGCAGATATTTGTTCTTCAGGAAAAATTTTGAAACTCATGCTGTAATCTCAAAATAGTAAAACGCCGCAGGGTTAAGTGCTGGAGTTCACTGGAAAATCTACTCACTTCAGTGGGAAAGATTTTTTAACATATTAAAAACAAAACAAATTTGGAAAGGTCACTTTAAATATTAAGAACTGAGACTGAAGGGCAGAGCTGTGTGTGCTGCAGAAGTTTGGAGCTGTTGGCATTCAGGATCTAGCATAGGTTGTATGTCAGCTGTCCTTTAAATTACCTCTGTTGTACAAGCCTACAAATACAGGTGAGGCTCTTAAAAAGGAATAATTTGATTCTTATGTTTAATTATTATCTTATTTGTCCAGTTGTGCACTGTGATGCCACTGCTGATTCCACTGAAGATATTCTGACTTCAGTGAGAGCAGGACCAACCCTGAATATTTATAAGGAGAGTTAAATAAGATGTTAGACCAAATTCTTATAGAAACATGTAAGAACTTTTTAAGTTTTTTTTATTTTGAGGGCTTGTAACTAAAGGAGATGTTCAGTCTGTTCCTCAGTGGGTGCCAAAAAACTTATTTTCAGAAGTGTCTGAGTCTCAGGGAAAGTCAATGACTGCTATATTTAATCTGAAGTCTGTGCAACTGCTGCCGAAACCAAGCCGTGTTCTTCTTGTAGGAATAATAAGAAAAAAATACAGCATTTATGTGAAGGCTCAGGAACCATACATATGACTTCTATGACACAGTAATGTAGATTTTAAAAAGAGTTCATTGACATCATCTGATGTTGTGTTTTAAATGCTACTGTAAGAAAACTTGAAAATAATGAAAAGTTGTGAACTGTTTGCAGTATTTGATAGTTTCCAGAAAAACTTACTTCCAAAGCTTGCACAGGGGCCTTGTTCTATTGGCAACTGCAGTCAGTGGGAGTTTTTGCCATTGTCTCTACTGAAACAGGATCCCATTTATTTTTTTTATTCTTATGTGGAAATATAAAACTTGGACCTTAATCACAAGAACACTTAAGGAGGAAAAGACTTTGTCTTTTTATTAAGAAAAAAACCAGAAAAGTAATTGGAACTACTGCTTAGCTAAAGGCATTAAAAAATACTGGGGGAAAGGCTTCCTTAAATCAAATGAGTCTTTCACTTTGCTTTTAGACCTTCCTGGAGAGTGCTGTGTTTATACCATTTATTTTTAAGTGTAAGAACTTTGTCAGATCAAACCATTAGCAACTCTCTGGGGAGCAAACAGCAAAGCGCCTGGCACGGCTCAGGGCTGCTGTGAAGAAATACAGTTTCTACACTTTCACGTTTCACCACAGGAAGCGAGAAACGAGGAGAAATCGGCCAGAGAGAGGAGGGAGGCAGATAATTTGGCCATGAAGGGAGCAGCTGAGCCCTCCCCAGCTGGCTGCTCAGCAGCTGCTGGGGGTGGTGGGCTGGGCTCTCTGGCCCACCCTGGCCACTGGGCTTCAGCACTCGATGTGTGATGTGAATTGTGCACCCAGCAGGCCAGGCTGGCTCCAGTCCCTGGGGTCCCGCTCTGGTTTGGACTGTTCTGTGAATTGCAATATGTACGTGGGTGGGCATTTCTTCGCTCACAGTTTTGGGACATCGTGCCTGGTGTCTTGCCCACAGTAAAGCCAAACCGAGGGGCTTTGCTGAGCCTGCTGGCAAAGATGTTGGTTGAGGAATGAACAACTTTTTTTCTTCAATTTACTGGAATGCTTCCGTTCTCTGTTTTTAAACAACTGAGTAATTATGTCTTTTGAAAAATGTTGCTTCGTTTATCTAGTTCTTTGGACCTATTATATTATTCAGTGTGCCACATTGGTATGGGTGAAGAAGTGTTTTACTTCTCTGAAATTGCGTTGACAAATGTCCACTTGCTTGTCTGGAGGTGAGCTTTGTGCACGTGCTCGTGTTTTTGTTTTGGAATTTGCCCTGCACAGGTAACTGTAGTACCTATGTAAGCTCTCACGTACCCTGCAGTCCTGATAATCAGGGGGTGGGCACCCCCCTTCCTGCTTCTGCCATTTCTAGCCTTGGAGAGGACTATTTTGTGCTAGTTTTGGTTCCCCGCATCCTCAGCTTTTTAAACTGTGGCAAGGAAAGTAAGTATGGGTGCTTCGGAGAGAGCTGGCTGGCCAAATGGTTTCTTGGTTTTTCCTTTATTACTAGCTGCTAAGAAATACCTGAAGCGATCTGTCAAGCACACTTACGGTGTTCCTGTCCGTATAAATGGCTGCTAGGGTCTCCAAAGTGTGGCCTCAGAGGAGAGGGGCAGCTGCTGCCAAGGTCAGGAGCAGCAGGGAGGTGTCCCAAGTGGCTACCAGCGGTGACTTTCAGGGAGTGGGGCAGCTGTGACACGGGCTCTTCTGGGCGTGGTCTGTGCCAGGACATGTCACGAGAAGTTCCCCTTGCCTTGGAAGGGGCTCTTCTGGCTACTCTGCTTGGTTCCTCTTGGACTTGGGAAGTCCAGTGTTTTGCAATCCCAACACAGAGTGGAAATCAGGTGCCTTGATAAGTGATGGAGCTCACGGTGCCTCAGAGAAGGGCTTTCACCCGCTGAAACTTTGGTTGTTTCTATGGCTGAAGTACAGTGCGGGTTTTTTAACTGGTTTTATTTTTTCCGTGGTTCCTAAGATGTGGGTGAGTGCTATGACACTAGGCTGCCAACTTTCAACAGAAGCATCCTAGAAATACTGGT
>JAVJGJ010000002.1:10576726-10597122 GCA_035590215.1 Microhierax caerulescens | reverse complement strand
CAGAAGCATCCTAGAAATACTGGTTAATCACTAGTTTATTAGCTTATGGCCTTAGGCAAACCTGAAATCATTAACATCCCATTTGTTGGGCTAATGACTCTTTTTTTACTAAATGTATAATTTAATATATGGTAACTTTCATGCTTAATTATGCTCTTCAAAGCTTCTTTTGAAGGAATTTGTTTTTCTGCATGCATGTATATAGAAGGGTTGGGAGCTGGCTGTCTTTGCTTGCATGCTACTTTGTGTTAAAATCTAGATCGTTTATTTAAGAAGATTTTAATTTAGATACGGGTATTTCCTCCCTTGCTTGTTCTTTCAATATTTTTATCTTTGAGTGCCTGAAACATAAATAATGATGAATTACCAACATGTTTAAAATGGCATCATTTTATGCCCCGTTGTAGCTTGTCACATTGTTTTGGACAAGATGTAAACCCAAAGTCCTGATCAATAGGGCCATTGTGCCAGCAGTTTCCAAATGAATGCGAGTCCTGATCTCAGTGTCCTGGCCACGTTCCAGCCTGGTTCACATTTTACTCAACGGCAAGTCCTACTTCTGTTCTCACTAACCTCAGTGGGAACAGAGACAGACCACTGTAAAGTACTGCTAATCCCACGTGCCATTTGCATGCAGCACTGGTAAAGCATTCTGGGATCCGTTCAGATGAAAAAGGGTAGGCATGTAAGACGTTTTTCATCGTCATCCCAAATCCGGTACTATATCAGTGAAAGAAGGTTATGACTTTGTCAATTGGGATGACTTTTTTGAGCTAGGCAGCTGATTGAGAAGGATAATAAAATTGAATTTGATTTTCTCTCTGTGAGCTCTAGTGTCCCCTTTGTGGAGATTAAAAATTTCCTGGTACCGTTTTCAGCTCCACAGAGCAAGCAAAAGATAATCTCATGCTTGGATATACTCACAGTGTTGCGATCCACTAATAGGATCGCCATACAGTTTTGACTTAACAGGCACTGGGAGAGGATAATCCTGTTTATTCAGTCATCCAAAGCACTGGTGATCTGAGATAATCAGTGGGCTGAGAGCAGGGGAGGAGGAGGGACGTGTGAGGTTTGCTTTGCCTGGGTGGTTCATCTGGTCAGACGCTTAGTGCTGGGGAATGGCTTGATCTCATTACTGCAGCCCCGGCAGAGCTTGGGAGAGTGCTGGAAACCTCCTCACAGCACAAGCCACAGAGAAGCCAACTTGATAAAATAATAGCTTTTGGTGGAGTCTGATCCAGATGTTGTGCTCAACAACTTTCAACTGGTCTTTCTGTGACTGATTTAGTATAGAAAGGCTCAGATAAACATCTGAGTGGCCACATGAGGTACTTTGTACACAATGCATTAGCTACCAGGTGGCAGTGATTGCATGGCAAATGGAGCATCTCCCCAGGCTCACTCATGTTCGGGAAGTTAAAGAAAGCTAGCATGATGTACTTGGATCCAAATTTGCTAAAAGTACAACCAGTGTCAACTTTTCTAGACATGAGATGCTGCTTTGTCATAGGACATTGAATATTGGTATGTGGCCACTGGTCCTCTGTGAATGTAGGAGCACATTCTGCAGATCTCTTCCAAAAATATAATCTGTAAGGCACTTTCCCTAGTGATCTGGAGATACGCCTTGAGAGGACTCTCTTGAGAAAGCATGTTAGTGAGCTTGCAAATTATTTTCTTTTTCTATTCTTGTGATCATTAAAACTTTCACACTTTGTATTGTATCCTAATCACTTGCCCATTAATTTATTGGCTTGGGTTTCTTTGAAAAGACCCTATCTTCACTTCTATTTTATCTTAGTCAATGTGCACATTTAGCAGTCAATACTTTCCTATTGTAGATATTTTTGTGTTTGTAACATTAAATTTTACAGCTGACATGAGCCATGGATTAACTTCAAGTAGTGATGTTCACTTGTAGGCCTTCTTTTATGATCTCTGAGCTGTCATAATTCAGATGACAGGTTTATAGTTTAGGAAGCCAGTAGCAATGGCTGAGCAATTGCTCACTAGTTTTTGTAACTAATGCACTGTAGCTAGGTGCAACTCCTCACCATGGTGACACTTGCAAATATTGAACACACATAAAGCAATTCATGGGACCCAGTATAATGCATACTTTAATTAATATTTTACAAGATACTAGCTTTATTTAACTTTCCAAATGTGAGTAGATATGGGAAGATGATCCAAAGGACAGAATGCTGCTATGTAAAAATTATAGGCAGTCATGTTTGTGTGCTTGTTTATAAAATATTTTTTTTTAAAATATATTTTTTTCTTCTCTCTCTCTGCTGGAAGCTGTTTGGGGCCCTGCAAGTGGCTCTTGTGAATTTTGTGTGTAACGATGAGCTCTGAAAGGTGGCATTATTGTTGTCCTGTCTTCCTTCCTCCCTCTGTATCCCATACAGTTGTCACTGCAGGGCTGCCATCCTTCCTGGAAGTGCTGTAGGACACCTTGTGCAGAGAGCACTGTGCTGTGGCACAGCCTGGGTGGGAGGTGTGCAGCATCACTCGCTCTCTGCTGTGTGCAAGCACTGATGCACCCTGACCATCAGACCCTTCAGACTCGAAATTTAGCTGTATTCCTCCAAAGAAATGACATCTTTTGGGCCAGTAACACCAGATTCTTTACTAGAGTTGGCAGGGAATAAGGGGTTATGGCAGCAGCAGACCTTTGGGGTTCTGTGGATCTCTTCTAAAGCAACAGCAAGGTTTAACCGAGATTAACAAGCCTTCTGGCACTGGCTATAAGTAGTTTTCTAAACGCATGAAAAATCCTGTAGGGTTTGCAAACTGGAAACCGATGTTGCTCGGTGGGTTGAAGCGGTTTTGCTGGGTGCTGGTACTTCTCACATCAGCCCCCAGGGGGCAGCAGAGCGGCACCGCCCTGGCTTGATGGGGCACGGCAGGGCCGGAGCCGTTCCCCCGCTCGTGCCCCTGCGGGTGCTGTACCCGCCTGGCTGCAGTCCGGCCCCGGCCCTGGGGCACTGCTGCAGGGGACACTGCGGAGGGGGCTGTCCCCGATCTGCCTCCTACCCAGCAGGGCCACGCCGCCACCGCCCCGTGAGGACCGAGCGCCCCGTGATGCCCGTTCCACGGCCGAGCGACAGTGAGCTTCCCCCCGCCGTGCCCAGCCGGAGCTGCCGCCGGGGCAGCAGAATCGGCCCCTGGCTGGGGATGCGCTGGCTGAAGCTGACCCTGGGTAGGTGATGCTGGAGACGTTGATCTATGAATGCTGTGCTTCCAGGAGGTCCTTTCTAATGCTCCGATGCTTCCTTCTTCCCAAACGCTATGGGAAATCCAAACAGCCATGGGAGCAGAATGTTTCCATAGGGAAATCAGCCCAAGACTGTGCTTCTGAACCGGGCTGCTGTGATAAGTTTATTATCACAATGCAGATTTCCGTGCTCTTTAAAATGGAATTCATTGCTCCGAAAAATCAAACAGGAAAAAGTTTCATCTGACAGACAGGATGCATCCCCCCATCTGCCTAGATGGTGGTCACACCATCCCTAGAAGTGATCATATCCAGGCACCCTCCCCTTGGTTATGTCCTTCCCATTCGCAGCCATGACCCCTTATAGCAATGACACAATGACCAGCAAGGAGGAGACTTGTGAGTGCGTAGCTTCACAACGTGGAAACCACTGAAAAAAACCTACCTCAATGCTCAGGTTTATGTATAAATTTCCTTTCTACAACTAAGATTTCCTTTTGTAATTTTTCCAACTGTAACTGTAAATAAGCAAATATTACAAGATCTTTTATACTCATGAGCATTTGCCTGCAAGCAGGGAAAAAAATGGCCCGTAGTTACTTCTCTTTGTCACACAGCTCAAAGAAGTGCCCACTACTGTGTGTCCAACCCCTTTATGTAAAACTAAGAACAATGAAGATACTGACAGTACTTTTATTTGTCTATATTGAATCCTGCAAAGAAAAAATCCTGCATTAATAAAATAATAAATTCCTTTTCACATTAACATAAAATAGCTTTACAGTGGTGAAAATACTTGGGTTCATTCCAGCGTGGTTTTCCCTGCATTGTTCATTTTTGCATTTCTTTCAGCTTGTTCTTTGTAATCCATTTCCAGTTGGGTTTTTTTCTTTCCAAGTCTGACATACAGCATGACGCTACAAATTCTGGCCTGTGACAGCTTGAGGACCATGTTTGTTTGTTTAGACAAAATTTCTTTCCTTCCAAGTCTATTTTAAACACCATGGAAATGTTCTTTTAGTCCTGAGGTTTTGTTTGTCATTGTTAGTTACTGAAAACCTATGCTCAAGGTCAGCAGTGACCCAACTGTCCTTTGCAGGAGGCATCTTCCACAGTCTAGGGATGGCTTTGGGAAGTCAGGAGGGGATGACGGAGGGGAGGGGAAGATTGAAGGATAAGAACTTCTAGATGATCTGAAAGGTTTCTTTTTCTTTTTCTTTGGCATGCGTATAACCAGAAGTAACCACGACGCAGGAGCTGAAAGATGAAACTGTGCAACACTCAAGCCTGGCCCAGCCCGACGTCAGGGACAACCTCTCATGAGTTTTGTTCCTTCCCCTCTCCTCGTGGTTGGGCACATGCCATGATTTAAAACCACTGAAGCATTAACTGCCCCGTTACATAAAGCAGAAAGCCGAGCAACTGACCTCATCTGCTAGAACAAGTGTTTTAATGCTGTCCACAGTTCAAATCAATCCAAAGGTCAAACTTGTTTAAGGCAGTGAGTGATAAGAGAAGGGGATGGCTCAGGAAGCTCATTCCCAGCTGTTGAAACAGAGCCAGCCTGGCTGCAGGAAAAACTCCAGATAGCACAAACCCTGGGAAACAGCGACGGCTCAAACTGAGGGCTGAGCCTCCCCTTCCTGGAGCCAGTGGCTGGAGGAGAATTTCCCTCAAATTCAATAGAAGAAAACTGGATCCTGGTGAATAGGACTTCAGGTAATTCTGGCAAAGGCCTGGTCACGAGTCAAGTCATAGTTTCTTTAATTCAGTGAGGTTTTCAGTCAGGTGGTGGAATGGGCTGTTAGAGTGATTTTTCTAGCTGGAAGATTTGGCCCTGTGAAGAAGGAAAGACCAAGGTTAACATTTGTGATTAAGGGTGCTGGTAGCATAGCAGCCCTCTGAAGTGACAGATCTCTGGTGGCATCTCCAGCCACATGGCCATGGCGGTTGAAGAGACATGCAAAACTTCTGGTCAGTAAGAGAAGTTTGAGGGAAGCGGAACTTGCCTGTAAAAAGAGGACAGTTTATCCCCTTTGGGAGGGATGGGAGGGACAAGAAAACTCACACCTTGCTCAGTTGAGACTGGAACAGACTTTTTTCCCCACGCTATCAAAGGTGGAGTTTTTCCCTCCCAGTGTTTTCTTCTGTGCAGGGGAGAACATGGGCTTTATGGAAAACTTACCTTCTGGTCCTGTGTGGGGCTGCTCAGCACCTCCAGAAGCTCTTTGGAAAACTCTTTCCACAGTTTGTACTAGCTGCTTTTCCAAGAATCTAATGGCGGTATTTAAAACAAACAAAACAAAAAATAAGAGAAAAAGGGAGTGAGGACTTCTTAGAGTATGTTCCTGCCATTTGAGTTATGATGGGGGACATTACTGGGGAGCTAGAAAGCCCATTAGCCTCCATGGCACGTGGCCATGCTTTCATAAGCTTGCAAGGGATGGATTTTTTATATATACTTTTTTTTTTTTTTTTTTTTGTCAAAGAAAGCATTCTCCAAGGGCCAACTACAGAAAAAATCCCTGGCCTTTTTGGCAGAATTCCCTGTTACTTACACAGACAGGATTTTCTGTGCTCCAGCTCTTGAGTGTGACCTATGCTCTCAACACAACCAGGGCCAAATGAGGATCTTTTGACTCAGGACTGAATCTGATTTTTATTTTTTTATTTTTTTTTTTTTTGTATGGAAAAGATGTAAATAATTCTATGGGTGGGTGAAGAAGGGCAATACTCAGGATGGAGAAAGGTGGCCCAGTCTGCTGGTGCTGGCCTGGTGCTCAGAGGAAGGATGGGTTGAGGACCAAGCCACAGACCTGCTGTATCCCAGGACCAACATTGCTTGTTAGATCTGATGGGAAGTGGGGGAAGGACCCCAGACCTGGAGGGAGGCTATAGCAGCTCAGGGCTGTGCTGGTGGATGAACAGCAGCTCATCTGCGTTATCGTGTGTTACTCATATCTAACTGAAAGTAAGTAACACTGAAAGCAACTTGGCTCTGTCTGTGCTCAGCTCTGCAGAAGCACTACCACAGTGCAGGCAGCAGGCATTTGTGGTAACCTGGCCCTGTTTCTGTTGATGGTGGTCTCTCAGCAGTGAGCAATACAGTGGTCCTGAGTTTGCCAAGCTGGTGGCCACTGCGCAATGGCTGCTCCCCAAAAACTTTGGCATGGCGGTAAGAAATCCAGGGTCAGCCCTGGGAAGGCAGGAGACATGATGGACCTGGGATGCAGGTGAAGACCAGGCAAAATTTTCCAGCAGTCCAGCTCCAGACTGCTCAGCCCAGGAGAGCATCTGCACATCCAGTCGCCCCAGCCTCAGAGGTTAAATCTGCTCTGCTTTCTACTTGCCGTCAGCTTCACCGTTGGCAAAACCAACAGCAACTTTGCAACAGAGAACGGTTTGGTATTGGGTTTTGGGTTTTTTCTGAGTTGATTCATGAAACTAGATGTGCCTGTGCTTTTTTTCAAGCTCATTTGAATGTATGCAATGGACTTCTAGCTTTGAAAAATCATCAGTTACCAGATGTCTCTTAGATTGTCTACCTCACAAAATCATCAGTTACCAGATGTCTTTGAAGTTGTAAACCTCTGTAGTCAGAGGTTAAAACTGTGTCAAAACAGTCACTGATAAGAATTCGTATTACCCTTACAATACACTGGAGATTTCCTCCAGCTCTTCCCTCTGAAAAGTTCTTTCATGGAATTTTATGGCTCACAAAACATTTGTACCCACCCATGGCTATAGTTTCAGTCCCAGAATTACTGATAAATGCTTTTGATAATTAACAGCCGCAGGGTCTCTGTACATCTGTCTGACAGGTATCTCCTCTCTCTGACAGCAGAAGGAAGGGGCTGGAGGGGCCGTGAGGGCTGTGTGCAGGTAGAAGGTACCTGCAGCAGTTCAGCCTGGGTCCAGCTGCAGATCTCCTCCTAGGACTGGAGCTGTGTGTGAACCAAATTTTGTTCTGGGCCCCATTTGGAGCTCGAGGTAGTGGCAGGAGCAGGGGTACTTGCAGTGCTCTTAAGGTAAAAGGTTTTGGGGCCACGTGGGACTGGGAAGGAGCTGTGTGAGTCAAAAAGACGAGCAGTTGGGCTGTGGCTTTCCTTAACCCGGCTCTGGGGTCTCATCCAGCCTCTCTGCTGGCTGCCAAAAGCTCATACTGAGCTGCTATTTTGGGATAAAGCAACACCGAGTGTTACTTCAGAGATGTTTGGAGAGAGACTTAATAAAGTCAACTAATAAGGTTTGACGTGCTGAAGATTAGGAAGAGCCATTCCGAACATCTGCCCTGCCCTCGGCAGTGGGAGGCTCAGCAGACATGCGTGTCCTGGGGCTGGGATGCCCGCTGCTGGGATGCCCGGTGGGACACAGCCTGCTGCTGCATGCTGCACAGACAGCTCACCTCTTCACAGAGCCATCGCTGGAGTGTGAGGGCAAACCAGCCGGATAACCTGGCACCAGCTCTTTGCCTTAAAAGAAAAAAATAAATAAAAGAAGGAGAAAAAAGCCAGCCCTAGCTGTTGCACATTCAGGGGCTGGGAGCAGCCCAGCTCTCCGTGCAGCAGGCAGCCGGGGGTGGGAACTTCACAGCAGTTGTCCCAGTGTAAATCCTCCTGCCCCTGGACCAGGAGGCTGGGTGGCTCGAGCCGGGGATGCGGGGGTCCCTGCCATGGCTGGGACCTCCGCTGAAACAGCAGCGCCACGGCACTGCCCTCGCTGCTTGTTACGGGCACAACTGCAAATTGCTTTGGGCTTTCAGCTTCTGGTTTTGTTTTGATGGGTTTGGTTTTTTTTTTTCCTTTTTTGTCATAGGACCAGCCCAGAATAGAATCACGAGATCGGTGTTTATTACTTTCCAAATAATCTATACGCTGTTTTTAGTGCTGACACTGTGTATGAAAGGCTGTGTCACTGCTGCGCTCATGTTTCCGTGTGACACTGAAGCTTACTGTTTTTTCCCATTTCATAACTAATAAGCGAAATGAGTTTGACAGCCTTGGTTTCAGCTTTAGGCTGTTGGTTCCCATGTCACAGATAGGCTCAGTTAGCAGCAAATTCTTGTCGGGAGAAGAGAATTACAGTTCAAGCTTGAAATGTGCTAGCGTCCAGTGCAAAGTTTTAAATTCTTGACCAAAGTTAGATAAAGCCAGCTGAAAGTGTGACGCTTGAAATACAGTATATATTTATCTTTTCCTTCTGACCAAAAATACCTAGAGTGGAGGTATGTGCCTTATTTGCATCCAAGCAGAGAACAGTTGAGCTCTTCTAAAGAAAAGAGTAAACAGAGTGTTTAAAATATTCTGGGTTTTAAAATCTGTGCAACTCTCTCTCCCTGTAGGTGTATGTAAAAAAAAAAGGAAAAGTGGTATGTATGTATGCACGTACCTTAAAAGGAAACAGAATGATTGGTTTTTAAGGTGTAGGAAAGCTTATTTAACTGGTAATAAGAAAAAAACGTTAGCTCTCCCACAGTAGTCATTAATAGCTCTGAGTTCCAGCCTGAGTACAGATGGAGCTTTGATATTATCACAGTTTTGCAGTGAGTATGTGCTGTATATCCTGCTGCTGATCCTGTGGTGGAAATCGGCTCCTCTCAACACCTGGTGACAAGACACAACCATTTGCCTGAATGTGACACAACCGGTTTCAGCTACAGTATATGCAGCTCGTGGGCTGGATTTGGGTATATCCCGGCTCGGTAAGTCCATGCTGGGCACTTTTCCTGACTTGTGCTGTGTGCTGAGGTCCTTCTGCCGCCTCCTGTAAAATCACCCCTCCAAAGCCCCCGTTCTGGGCTGCCCTCCTGGGTTGCTTTCAGCTCAGCTATTTATGCAAGCTCCATTTTTCTCTGCTGGTTGGGCACTGCTCCTCCCCTCCGGGCACACAGAAAGAGGATTTGTTTTTAGACAGTGTTTTTAGTTATAGTTTCCAACAGGATGAGCTATCTCACAACGCAGCTTGGGTGAGGGAGGAACAGCATGTGAAATACAGCAGCTTCAGGGGTCAAATGAGGAGCAAGTGCCTGCAGAGGTGGGAGCCCTGGGCTCTTCGGCTTCAGCCCCAGTTCAGGTTCATCGGGGCGATGTTCTTCACCGAGCCTCCCTCCTGGCTGTGGCCGGGCAGGGAGCGTGAGTGCTGTAAAAAATGGAGTCGGATGCAGAGTCCAGGTGTTTTGGGCCTCTCTGGTAACTTTTGGCAATCAGATCTTGTTCTTTAAGAGTTTTCTAGAAGCTGAATGGAAGACTTCAGGGGCTTTTTTGTTAACGGTTTGCTTAATTTATGTTTTAGATCTGAAGGGACCGTTAGCCTGATCTCTGGCACATAGCACGGAGTATTGAATTTCATGCATTTAATGCCCACAATCTGCCCAAGAACTGGCTGCCCACAGTACTTTTCCTAGTAAAACAAATGCTCTTAAATGCAGTCATTTCAGCATGCTAGAAATGTTTCTTATTCCTAATAACATGCCGATAGCTCGGAGTCACGTAGGTTTTCAAGGAGGCTGTCAGCCAAAGGTCTCCTGACCGAGGCTCTCCCTGCCTTCCCCTTGACCCCATTACTCTGCTGCTTGTCTCCTCTCCTGGTCATGCTGGAGTTTAGTGAGCCATTAAATAAGCCAAAGGGGCAGAGGGTGAAGAGGTACCCTTTTGGGAATAAGGGAGGGGCAAACTGAAAGCAGGGATCATTTAACCTAGCTCAGTAGCAATGGGGTTAATCTGACCTGGCCCTACATTTGGGTGTGAAATTCGCAACTCAAAACAGGTGTATATTATTCCACAAAGACATTTGCAAGGGTGTATAAGCCATCACTTCTGTCCTTTTGCCTCGCAACGGTGCTGCGACACAAACCCTGCCAGGCCAGGTACTTCACTGGTGCAGAGCGAAACACTGTCCCTACACCAAAGAGGTCTCAGACTCACAAGGTAATTACTTATCTTCATCCATTAATTCCCCTCTTTCCTTTTTTGCAATACCCAGATGTATTATTCCTTCCCAGACTCAAAATTCAATGCCAAATAAATGATTTCATGTAATCTCCCGAGACAGGGAGAACAGAGATAGATGTGTTGCCATCGGGGGTGATGGAGGATTGGGGAATTCCTGTGGGGGATGCACAGATCTGGAAAGCTGCAGGGTGGCTTTTCCAAAATGACACAGCCAAAGATATTCTAAAGATTATCCTCCAAAAACTCAGTGGTCAAAAGGGCTTAGTGGTCAAATGTCTGCTTATTATCAATCGCCTATTGCCGGTTGAGCTGCATTAAGGAATGTTTCTTGATAAAAGCTGCCTTATCATCCAGAACTGAGACACCCAGTCTAAGGTGCTCCTGCGAGGCTCGAGGAAACGCTCCTTTCAGCAGCGAAAGAGACGGTGTGTCGCTTTGCTGAATTAGGCTGAGTCAGATGGATGGCCAGGCGCTCCAGAAAGAAGCACTTTCTTTCACCTTTCCCTGTTAAAGGACTGCTTTATCCGTGTGCCACAAAGGATTCCAGCTGCCTTGCCGGAGTGTAGAGTCCAGGCAAGCACACCTTGGTGGCCGTTTGCAGGGGCTGGGGCTGGAGCCCACCGCAGCAGCGCGGGGCAGTGCCGCTGCACCCTGAGGGACAGCACAGGGTGCTCACTGTGCATCCATCTGCCATGGCTGCAGCCCTTCTTGGAGAAAATGGGTTGGAAATGGTATTTAACATTGTTGATTACAATTTTTCCAGATTTATTACCTGGGGTTTTTTGTTCACTGTTTGGCTGCCTGCTCCCCCTCCATCTGCCAGCCCTGTAATCCACCTCCTCTTATCTCAGCACAGTTCGCTCCACCTCTTGCTCATTTTCATTTTATTGCCTAGCTAATCTCATCCTCCTGCTTTTCCTGACACTGCTCCCCCCTCCCCATCTGTGGAGATTAAATCACTGCTCCTTTTGTTTGATGCCACTCAAAATTCCCTCATTTCACTCAGGCTTTGGGATGATTCCAGGCACTTTTTGCTGTTGTTGCACACATCCATTTTCCTGGCACAAAAAGGCCCGTCAGCATCTGATGGAAGCGTTAGTGAGTCCTCGTTTCAACCAGTTGTCAGAGTTGCCCTGAATCTGAAATGGAGCAACCTGAGACATGCACAGTTCGACGGAGGCAGCTATATGTGTCTGGTCGCTGCAGGAGCATCAGCAGGGTGCTGAGACAGCTCTGCACCACTGTCAGTGCCTGGCACCTGAATATCCGCTGAGAAAAATCTAGATCTAAGGCATGGGCGGCTAGAAAATCTCCAGGCTATCAAAACGTGAAGTTTTGGAAGTGGTTTCTCATACTGTTTGGTGACGGGTCAGTGCAGTCAGCCCATCACCTAGTGGTGTGCCACTCTTCGTGCCCGCAGCGGTCTCTCATTCTAGTTACGGCTGAGAGGTGCTGAGGGGTTTAGGCTCAAAGTCGAATCAAGGGCGCTAAGTGCATCCTGGGTTTAGGCCACAGCTGCAGGTACTGGTGGGGCAACTGAATTTTCCAGCCACATGTTTCTGGCACTCTCCCAGCTTCCCACAAGCAAGAGCAGTGTTGGAGACTCTCCTGCCCATATTTCCTCCACCTGTGTGAGTGTGTAAGTCCACTGCCTTCGGTGCTGCTAATGTCGGCTCAGAACTGGAACCAGCAGAGCCTTTAACCACCTGGCAAACCCCAGACAACTTCAAAATGGCTTACAGCTGGGCGACCCAGTCGGGTAGGACTCCTGCAGCTGCCAGTCTGCTGCTCCCCGCTGCGAGCACCCAAGCGTGTTTACTGCCAGCAGCCGGAGGCAGACAAGTCCTGAAGTCTTCATTCAAATAAACCTCACTCTGAGTACAAGGGAGGTACCCCCCTTAGTGAGGATCGCTGCTGTTTGGCCCTAATCATTGAGTTTAGGTATTCATTTTTAATCTGAGTTTTATCACTTGCCTTAATTCTCAACTCGCAATGCCAACCGTGATGCTTTTGCTATCTCTCTCCTTGCTACTTTTAACTGCCAACATGTTTTAAATAAGATTAAGAGTGCAAGAGCTAGGTAAAAAAAAATCAGGCACCTTAAGATAAAAAACAGCAGCATGCTTTTAAAAATAGACCAGGCAGCCCTGCGAGTGCCGAGTAAGTGGGTGCACGGGAGGGGAGCAGAGCGGGCTGGGGAGCACTGTTTAAACAGAGGGTAAGTGGCCGGGGGAGCTGCAGTTCATTTTGTTCCCTTACGTGGTGCTCAGATAACACAACGTATCTTCAGGCAGGCTGGTTCTAAAAATGGATGCAGCTCTTGGGTTTCACTGGGTGATGCTCTGGCTGCAGCTCTCCTACAGAGTGTCCTGCGAAGCGTCTGTGGGAGCGGCACAAGTGCATGCCAGCGACATGGCATTCAGCGTTTCCAAACCAGCAGCAATGCTCAGCACTCAGCATTGGTACTTTATGAAGGAGGTTTTTGTAGCGAAGAATGTGTGCCTTCACATTGCACCAAGGTGCCTGATGTAGCAGGGGCTGCCTGTAAATCCCTGAGGAAGTGTTTGTTAAAATTCTCTTTCCTGCTGTGGTTGACCTGTGAAAGCAGCAATTGTCTGACAGTGACAATGGCACTTAATTAGTAATTTAGGATTAAAGTGTCCTATCCAATGAGTAATTTCACAGAAGCAGAGTTTTGGATTGAAGCTGGTTTAATATAACAAAACAATTGCCTTGAAAGCCCCCTTGGTGTCTTAACATTGTTTTTCTTTGTTCTAAATATATATGAGAAGTTGAGAGGATGTGTAAACCTGATCAGGAGATAAAAGGAACCAAGATAAAGACTCAAAGATCTTGTCCAAATTCCACATTATTGCACAATTGTGAGCCACTGGGTTCCCTAGGACAGGGCATCAGCCCAGGGAGCTGCACTGCTCACCGTTCCCCTCTCACTGCTCCAAGATGAGCATCTTGATCTTTCTTCTTACCCTCCTCTCTCCTGCCTAGTTAGCTCAGCTCAGCTGTGAGAAGGACGAGTATTTGTTAATCTTCAGTGGCTGTGGCAACGACCAGCCAACTCTTCCCTGCTCTCAAAGAGAGACTACGTTTGAATGGGGCACATATTGCTCACTGGCACAGAGGATTCTCCATTTCTTGGCTAAATGAGTCTTCTCAGGCTGTCCCTGCTCTGTAAACAGCACATTTAGGAGAGAAAGGGCAGCAGTGCTCCTTGGCCAGCCCATGGCAAGCAGTTATGGCTTCATAAAGAAGGCAGCAGAGGATGCAGCCTTCCTCCTGGGGATAGAGTTCCCCTGTAAAGCTGGTGCCTGTTGGGCAAATTGGTGCCTACAAGGTTAATTAGCTGTATAAAATGAGCTAGAATACTTGGAAGTAATGAATCATTATATTTGAGGAGTGACAAGCTAAATTCATGCATCTTTTGGACTTGTTTTAGTCAGAATGGAAAATACTGCTGTGCATTTTTCTGTTGTTCTGCTTTCATTTCTAGATGTCGGGAAGTAAAGCAACATGGCCTGAGTTTATAAGGTCTTGCGATGCTTGATTGCAGATTGCACAATGTTTTATTTCTCCCCTGAGCTCTTGAGCTTGTCTAGGAGCAGCAGCTCCTCTGGAATCAACGCATTTTCCCTCACCTTCAACAAATGGGATTGTGACCTGTTACTGAGAAAACACGGAACTTTTCCTAAGCTAAAAGAGGAAAAAAAAAAAGTCGTGCTGTCCTAATACTATGAGTGGTAGTGTTGACTGGCAGATCTGAGTGAGGTGTAGCACCCTTATCTAGGAGAGCAGATGAAATGATAGATTCACCTCCCATACCAAGGTGAGTCAAAGGGACCTGTTGGTAGTAAGACTCATCAGATCCTTCAAGCTCCTGCTGTCCCCAGAAGAATCTCTGGAGTTTTTCCATGGAATTAGACCTAGCAAAACAGCAAGCTAAGAGGTAGACAGGCATTGTAATCCTTGAAATACCTGGGAAGTAAGGATAAGCAAGCTACTCCTACCTGCAAGATAGCTTCAGGAATCTCAAGGTAAGATGAAGGACCCTGTGAAAAAGAGGATCTTGAGGAGAATAATTTTTTCTTAGTCCCCTTCAAGAATCATGTGTCCCTGGGCGAGCTGAAGCCTGACACAAGCTGTTGTGCTTGATTTGGTTTCTTTTGGTGTGGCACCAAGATTCAGCTGGTTCAAGGTTGGAGGAGCTGTGGGCTGCGAACAGTAGGAGGATTTAAATTCACAGCCTTCCTTTTAAATAGATCAGTGGTTCCAGGAGGGTGAGTGGGACTGCTGCAGTGCTGAAGTTCTTTGCTGGATTGATGCCTCTGGAAGTGCCTGGAGAGATGTGATGAATCTTTCTGTCTCTTGAAGGTTCATGCTGGTGTTAGCCCAGCCATGACTGCGCAAGGCAGACCACTGTTTCTGTCACCGCTGGGAGAAGACCTTTTTCTCATTCACAGCACAAAGAGCACTTTGGGGTTCAAAGGCAAAAGGTACCAACTGCCATTTCATATTGCTACTAATGATATGTCAAAAACTAATACAGGGTAGAACTAAATTAGTGCGTTTATCCAGATGTTTTCACAGTTGCCCTGACTGCAGCACAGTGGGTTGTGTTCTGAGCTGTTGGGTACTCATACTGGTCTTTCTCATCTCCATTGATGTGGCTGCTCCTAGCAGCATCAGGTGCAGACTCCCACTTACTGAGGGCTATAAAGGTATCACTGACACAAAGTGGGAAATTCTCCTTGGGGTGCAGAGCTCTTACAGGAGGCAGTCAGTGGGGGTAACTGCTTATAGACCTGGCCCCACGCTTCGGGACATGAATTCATATACGATATCTTCTGTGAAAGCAGCTATTCTTGCTCTTGCCAAACTGCTCTGAAGACCCATGCAATGATGTTAATTGTAAGCCACAAGCTGGATCTTATCTTTGAATTGTTTTTCTCTAACAACTTTAAGAAGAGCTCAGCATGTTCTCAGTAGGAGCTGATAGACGCTGAGCACTTCTGAAATCCTGCCAACTTCATTTAGGTTCCTAAATGGGAACTGAGTGCTTTTGAACATATGATCCTAAGGGTGCATTTTATAACATTACAGCTCTGTCCGTATAATTTTTTTCCTCTCCTACTGTCCCCGGAATGCTCCCAGCAGTGGCAATAACACCAGGAACACCAGGCTAGTCAAGGCTTGAATGATGTCTCAGTTATTATGTCAGCTCGAGCAACGCTGAACAGAATTAAATGACAGCAGTTAAAAGGTGGGTGCCTGTCTGCATCCTGGCTGCAGTAGGGTCCCCATCATCACTACCAGTACAGATACAACTGAGGTGGCCGTAGTGGGTTTATATATATGTACATATGTATATGACAACAAAAATCTAGTGTAAACTGTCTTCTTTTTCAGAGTATTTAACCATGCATTTCAGGCTATGTGCACTGTACTTGGCAGTGCTCTGACTCTGTTTCAGGATTCAAAAAAGTGGGTTCTTGGGGCAGATATAATGTATATATTTGTGTGTTTGCACAGCAGAGGAGGAGGGAGGACAGGCCTTTATCTGAAGCTTTTCCAACTGAGTTAGTGCATGGAAGGCATCTGTTTTAGTCCTGTGAGGCTGACATCCTCTCCCAGCAGACTTGGCAGCGAGTGGAAGAACCACATGTCAGAAAATCTGGGGGGCCCACGCGCTGTGGACAAAAGTATGGCAAAGAATTTAAACATTAGTGACTGGAGTGATGCTGGAGGGCTGGCTAAAAGCGATTAGCATAGCGCTCTGGAATGTGGCGTTTCAATAGCCGCTCCAGAAGGATCGGCAGCCCCATTGACTTTTGCAGCGTCAGGAAAGAGCCCTTGCACCCCAGCTTTTGCCAGTTTGAATGGGTGAACGTGCAGGGCAGTATGTGCAGCGATCACAGAGCTCCCTGCCCTGGCTGCGTGCAGGGCTCTGTGCACCCAGCTCCACGTGCCTGCTGACGGGGGTGTTTTCCTTTGCTCTAGAGAGATCTGATGCCCCAATGACTCAGGTGGCTGCAAGGTCCCTGTGTATTGCTAGAAACTCCCCTGACAATCTCTTCATCAATGTTAGGCTGTAGCCTTGCTGTTTGTTTAGCCTGGGCCAAAGCACTAAAAGCCACCTTTGGCTGTGATCTGGCTGTTGTTAGCTGTGCATGCCGTACTGTGTCCGTGTGGGGTTCGGGTGTTTTGTTTCCATGTGTGTCCATGTGGGGTTTGGGTGTTTTGTTTCTGCTGCTGCCTGGGTTTTGATCTCTTTGGGAATGCACCCAGCAGGACTGAGCATTTGCTCAGTGGTCACATTCACTTGGTTTGTTTCCTTTTTCTTCGGGTTTTTTTTTGGTTTTTTTTTTTTTGCTTTTTCCCCTTCTGATTTCTAGGTAGGTAAATCAAAGGCTGGAATCAATTAAAAATAAAGCTTGGTAGAAGGCCTGGGTGATGTGAACAGTTGGAGTTTTAGCTGGGGTGGGAAAAGAATGCACTCATTCAAGCCCTCATCTAGGGCAGGGAATTCCCTAGCTTTTGTCTAAATATGGCATCCAAGAGCGGAGCACAGGCAACGCAATACTTCACCGAGTATTGTTTAAAAGGGTGCTTGGCACCAACCAGCAAGTAGGATTCTTGTGAAAACATGGCAGGAGGAGTTGTTTGACAGATTCTGACATAGCAAAGTCTTTACAAGAGGCTAAAAAAAAAAGAAGGAAAAGAGAGAAACTGCAGAGTGCATGAAACCAAAAGTATGCTCTCTGCCGAGGAGGAAGGCAGTATAAAAGGCTCTTAGCACCGAGTCATACCCTGCACGTTATGTGGGTCTGATCCCTTTAGTAATCAATGGCACTGAGTTAAAAATGCACTCCTAAATGATTGCCTGTTGTCAGTCGTTCAGGAGAGGTGATGAAGTGGTGAGAGCTGGGGCAGAGGCTGTTATGGCTTGAACCCACTGACCAGAGTCTCTTGCAGATTTTCCTGGTGGGATGCCCCTGTCCTCCACTGTCCTGATGTTGCTGTGCTGTGTTTCACCCTGCAGGTAGTGGCATTTCCCTAGCAGGACTTTGGATGCAACACTCAGTACCAACCAAGCAATCCCATGGTTTGGGTAGGTGTCTCCCTTTTTGCAAAGTTTATGCTGAGTTGTGGCTTTCACTACCTATTGCTGCAGTGAGCAATGGTTCGTGCCTGGAAGAAAACCTGTCTCCCACTGCCTCTGCCACGTCTGGAGGCATTGCAAGTCCCTCAGAGCACAAAAGCCTTTACACATCCCAGCAATGGAGAATTTTGACTCCAAAATTCCTAGTCTGCTCTTGAAATAGGCCATTGTCTGAGTGTATTTTGGGGGAGGGAAATCTTATCTGGGATTCAGACCACTTCTGGAGGTCTCAGATGAGGACACCTTGCTCAGTGACTGTTACTGACACCAGCTACTCAACGGGCTATGTGGCTTGTACAGAGAAGGTCTTGGCTCAGCCTGCCCTGTGTAAAGTGAAGCCCTTCCCTGAATTCACCTCAAATGCAGCATCTATACTTGATCATAGCTGGAGCTTCCTTACGTCAAAAATAAAACACTCTTCCCCAGGCTGGTCGATGGGATGGTGTCTTGCAATGTAAACTAGAACGTCCGAGGAGACAAGTAGTCTGTACTTAGCACATAACCCCAGGCAGTTTTCTTGTTCCTGAAATGCAAGGACTACCTTGTGTTCTGCTGCAATAGCATTAGTTTAAGATGAGTCCATTAGCTGCTCTGCATTTGTACTGGTGTTATTGAAAGTTGTTCCCTAAGATCTGCAAGTCTGTCTGGTATGGAATGGGAACCCGGAGGTCTCAGATCCACTCCTGTGGGCATCTTCCAATGAAACCAAAGGGAAGCCCATCATATATTTTAGTGTGTTGCCCATGAGAGACACTCAACGGCAAAGCAGCAAAGTCCAAGAGTTTTTCAGTCACCTTAGCAAAGCTCAGGAGAGAGCGAAGGCACAGAAACACTCCCCCACCCTTTTTGAACATTCCAGTTTATGTCGTTAGTTGTAGTGGAGCTGCTGCAAATATTTCTGAAAGCAAATATTTGATGTCCACATTGACTAGAAAATAAGTGGAAGAACCAACCGCCTGCCACTCACCTGGTCATCTCAACAAAACCCAGCCAGGGCTGAGAATAAACAGCAACGACTGCTGAGCTTTTGTAGTCAGCTTCCCTATGAACAGGAGCTGTGATGGAAGAGCAAACAGCACCTGCCTGGGAGGAACTGGGCACGGGCTGAAAAGGGAGCGGAGGCTGGTGGGCAGAGGCTGTTTGTGCAGCCGTTGGTCTCCAGGGTGGGGCCGCTGGCAGAAGCGGGAGGAAGGTGGTATCTCCATCAGCCCGTGCTGGTGCCCTGCTGTTGCAAGAGGCAGAACGGGCGAGCGCCCAGCTCCCCTGTGCCTGGCTAGCGAGCGATGGGGAGCGGCTCCGCTGTGCCTGCCGGGAGGAGAGCCTGGGGAGGGGGACAGCCTGCCGAGAAGATCCTGCTCTTGGGTGTGGGCAGGGTTGTCACAGAGGAGAGAAAAGGTGAGCAGTCCCTTCTCTGGCGGACCGCTCACATCTCTACCCAAGTACGAATTCTGCTGAGGAAACCAGTATCGCTTTGCCCTAACTGGGAAGCAGGGGAGAAGGTCTTCACGTGCTCCAGCTGGGCATATGCACAGCCCAGATACACAAGGTCCAAGTGATCTGTGTTTGGGTGCTAGGTTTTTTTTTCTTAATTTTTTTGTGTGGTTGGGTTTTTAAACTTCTAAAAACAAACTTTGGATTCATTAGATGGAAATTATCTCATTGCTGTACAGATTCGCTTCCTGGGAAACTAAACTTCTGGTGTAATCATGGGGAAAGTCTCACCTTCCCTTTTTTATTTTCCTTCAACCAAGTTTCTATTGAAATTAGCTTGGCAGCCTAACAGCTCAGAAGCTAAAAAGCAAAAGACAACCCTTTGTTACTATTAGGGTTTTTTAATCTCATGATTTACTAACCAATCTCATTATTTTGGGGAGATGGCAAGTGATTTTTGAATATTTAATGACATACATCCAAATATATGTAGAAGCAGGCCCCCTCATAATACATTTTACCAACACAGTAGTCTGTTTGTCCCGCTGCCAACAAAAAAAAAGAAATAAAGCCCAATAATTAATTACTGCTCTATCTTTTGTAGTTTTCTTTGAGCTGCAACACTTTCTGTTCACTCCTCCTCTTTTTCTACCTCTTACAAATTCTTTGCACAACTGGAAGCCCGGCTCAGCAAACCCAATCCAGTATCACCATAGTCAAGCGAGGAAGGACTTGGCTGCTCTTCAAAGGGAGCTTTTATCAAGTGTTTAGTGTGATGTGACAAAGCAGGGAAGTGTGCCATGGATGCAATGCTTCCAAATCCCCCCCTTCTACCTTGATTAAACTTGAGAGTGATTACCCTTGCCAGGCTGACAACCCCTGCCAGCGTGCATCTTGTTTACAGCTGTGCTGAGTTTTTAACATGTTTTCCTGTTTTGGCCTAGGACAACACGCTTCTGCTTTGTGCCCTGGATAAAATCCCATTAAAAATATTAAGTTTCTAATATTTTAGCCACTAGAACCATAGAAATCAGAAAGCTGTGTTTCAGGCTGGCACCCCAATGCCCCGGGACGCCGTTGCTCATGTGTGTAATGCTATGCTTGGGCCCCAGCAGACCTGCGAGGTCTCTCTGTCAGTGCAGGAAAGCTTTGAATGGGGCCAGTAGAAATGAAAAAAAATTATCCTGGGACTATTTTATTGTACTTGGAACAAGCATGTACTGTCTGGTGTGAGCAGGCTCTAGGCACTGCTGTAAATTCCAGATGGAACTTTCACAGCGTTTGCCATTTCTTTTTGCCCTATTTTATTTTGTGTATTTCCTTCTCATTCCTAGATTCTGCTTTATTCCTAATTTTGAGAAATTTAGATCATTAGATCGAAGTCTTATAGTAAAAGAAAAAAATTACAAAAAAAACACCACCACATTTTGGCAAAAAATACTTGGCAAAACATTTTTATTTTATCAATTTCCCAGTTGCCTATAGCAGTCACTTTAAAAATGGCTGCATCTAAGCAGTTTTACTTGAAAATATCCTCTTTTTTTTTTATTTTTTATTTTTTATTTCCTCCCCTTCACGAGAACCAGGCCAGTTTTCAGAGAAACTTTAACAGGAAAAG
>JAVJGJ010000002.1:10563663-10576626 GCA_035590215.1 Microhierax caerulescens | reverse complement strand
TTTTTTATTTTTTATTTTTTATTTCCTCCCCTTCACGAGAACCAGGCCAGTTTTCAGAGAAACTTTAACAGGAAAAGCGCACATCAGCACCCTGTGAAATTTCCATGTTTGGCTTTGAATCTGTCAGGTTACGTGGAGAAAAAATATGTTGTGAATTTTCTAGTTGAGTGACTTTGTAGTTTCGTGTTCTTGCCTTGCAGTTTGGGCAGAAAGCACTGGAGGACAGAAGCTTTTCTCCCTTGTGGTTCCTGCCTCTGCCCTGTGTTTCATCCAGCTGGCCCTGGCCCATCACTCTGCCCAGGCAGCCAACTGGCTTCTCCTCTTTTCTCTGGATAATCTTCTTCCTTCTTGTTGTTGACTAAAATGACATGAAACACTTTATTTCTGTTGCAGGAAAAATCAAGGTTATGACATGGTGCTGAACCTTCCTTGGCCAAGGACTCACCAGTTACCTCTGAAGCCATTCGCAGACCACAGTGGGACAGCAGGGACACCAGACATGACAAGTGGTTGAACTTGTCCCTGTGCTGTGAGTCCAAACGAGGGACAGCACTGTGCCCGCGCTTGCACCCAGGGCTGGCATGGGGTCACATGCAGCACGGTGCTGGCTGCAAAAAGCATCCTCAGCGCAGTGAGGAGGGCATTCTAGTGGGCTCACACTGGGGCAGCAACAGTTCAGCTCTTTGCTGCTTTGCCCACCTCTCGTGCAGAGAAAAACCTTGGCTTAGCCCAGGCGAGATCTACCTTTGAGCACTCAGAAGGGGGAAGTGCCTCACTGCAGGTTGGTACATGCTGCTGGGAAAAAGCATTGGCCCTCAGCCAGCCCGGAGCAGGGAGGTGGCAAAGCTACCTTTGATGCCTGGGCTCCCATGGAGTGGCAGCTCCTGGAGGGGTGGCCCTGCAGGCAGAGCCACGGTGAGGCTCTCCGACAAGCTGTTCCCATTCCTGCTCGCCCTGGATGCAGCAGCCCACCTGCTCTCCGCTGTGCTGGAATATCAGCCAGCGCTGGCGCCTTGGCTCTGTTGTTTCAGGTCACAATGGGTAATTTTTAATCCCTCTGTTCAGAGTGTTTCAAGGAACAGGAGGAGAAACATATGGCATGTGCTCACCTCGGCTCCCAGGAGGTGTGGGGGAGTGTGTCCCCGCAGCTGCTGGGGTAATCCTTGTCCTTCTGTCCACGACCGCATGGGAAAGGTGTGCTCAGAGTGCCTGGGCATCACCCCATGGGCAGGCAGGCTCCACTGACTGGGCAGAGCCGGGGGACAAAGTCCCTTCCTCCCCTCTGCAGCCCAGCAGGGTCATGGGCAACAGCATGTGCAGTGCAGAGCAACTAGAGGAGGGACTCCATCCTCTCCTGGGTCTCCTTCAGGCAGAACAACTCCACAGCGGTGCTGGGGATGTCAAAGGGACAGGTCATCCCACAGCAGTCACACTGGGAGAGAGGCTTTCAGGGTATGGGTGCCTTAGGTGTTTGGAAGTTGGTTAGATTAAAGGCTCATGTGTGACCAGAAAGGGTCTATGGTGAGATCTGGGCTGGCTGCTGCTGTGGCCTCAAAGAACATGAGATACCTGCAGCAGTGGTAGGTGGGCAGACTGCAGTGCTCCACCACTGGAGACCTGCCCTCTGGATCCTGTACCGCTTGATGTCTTCCCTTGTCATCAAATCTCCAGCACATCATGCCTTCGTGTACTGCCATTGCTCATTGTTCTGGCCTTCATCCTGACCCTGCTGCAGGCAACAGGAACAGAGTCGTGGAACCAGCATCTCCTCTTCTCCCTTTGGTTGTTCCCTCCTGTGTCCCCTCCTGCCTACCCTCAGCTCACCCTCTCGCTGCATCGCCTGCTCTGGGCACCATCTGGTGAATTTTGGGCTGTCTCATCTCACCAACTGTCGTTTGTCCTGGCTGTGGTGTAAACGTGCTCACATTTTGCATCAAAGGACCCCTCAACCATTTGCTTTTTGGACCAGACGGCCTGTCGGAGAGGAGCCAAGCAGTTGGCACTCAATAAGCAATGAGCATTAATAAAAGCATTACAGTGAGGTTAGTGCCTCATTAAAGTAATGTTAACGAACCGGCTGCCTTCCAGAAGTATGAAATTTTAACTAACGCTTCCTCCTTCTAATTTTATCTATAATTAAGTCTTCCTAGGGAGGCAATACTCACTTCTCCAGGCTGCTACAGCACAAGCAGAGCGCAGTTCAGAGGAGCTGCGCTGGAAACGCACCGGTGCCCCTGGGAGTGGTCTCCGGCCCCATCCTGCAGCCTCCTCGTGCAGAATCGCTGTGCAGCCACGCTGTGCGGCCACGGCCGTGGCCTGGAGCCCCCTGTGCTGCCAGCACCAGCGCTCCGGGCTGCGCACCAGCGCCAGGGGATGTGGCCGTGCCCGCAGCCCCCGCTGTGCCCCCCACGCTGGGGCAGGGCTCTGCCTGCCCCCAGCCGCCACAGGGCTGGGCACTGTGGGGTGAAGGTGGGTGCAGGCACGGCCCTGAGCCACGCTCCCAGCCCTGGCAGCAGCCAAGGCACCCGGTCGGAGCAGAGGGGTTCGGACCCCGGCTGGCACGGACCTGGCACCGAGCGAGGCGCAGGCAGCGCCCGTCCTCGTGGCTTTCTCCTGAAGCAGGGTGCAGCGGAGTCTGGGCCAATACCGCCAGCTTGCTGGGCTACTGAAGTGAGGGGCTAAGCAGATCGTGTTTTCTGCTGGCACCCTTTGCTAGGCGTGCCTGGGAGGGAGAGGTCCCATGGGGGTGGGGGGGGCTGTGGGCCATGAGCACTCGCTGTTGCACAAGCAGCACCTGAGTTTTGCCGCATGGAGAGCGCGGGTTTGGGGACTGATGCATCTTGACTGGGCGCCTGAGATGGGAAGCAGCAGGGATTTGTACTGGAGGACCTTTGCTTTGGGCCCTTCTCCAGCCTCCTCGAGCACCCTTAGGGCTGGCTCCAGGTGGTGCTCCTGGCTCCCCACGCAGCCCCCAGCCCCCGGGCTGCCCCAGCTCTGCACCCGCTGTGGCAGGCACCCAACTGCTCGCCAAGCCCCGCGGCTCCTTTGTAAAGCAAATTAATTCTCCCCTGCACTGAGGAATAGCCGTGAGCTCGGGGAGGTTTGGCAACAGCAGTGAGGAAAGCAGCTGCTCCAAGGCTCACAGTCTCTTTTTAATTCATTTGCCTGGTTTTAGCAGCGTGTGATGGGCACGTGAGTGGCAGCACTGCCGGACACGCAGCCACCGGGGTATCTTGCTGGCTGGACAGCTGAAGCTGCTGCCTTTCCCTGCTCACGTGTGAACACAAGTCATCTTTCTGCTGGTCTTCCTCCTTTCACCTCCGACAGGTTTTTATTCTCATGCTCTTTGAAGCAAACCCAGAGGTTTCATTGTCAAAGGATGGTGTTTGATGGATGAATCCCTGTCTTTTACCTCGCCTGATAGAGAGGCACAGGGCACACCCGGTGTTTTTAACAAGAAATACTGCTTTCTTGAATGGAAACAACCAATCCAAAAAGTTCTGCTATGTTTAGCAGCCCATTCGGATGGTCTCCCTGGGGGAGAGCCTGTCATCAGAACGAACCTGATGTTACACCGCTGCCTATGTCTGACTTGTTGCAGAGACTGACTCGGAGCTCGGTGCAGCTGCAGGTTTGTGCAAGGATGTTCCCTGCTGCTTCCCAAAGCTTATGGGAGAGGGAGCAACACCAGCAACCGCTCGGCTTTTGTGTGTGCGTGCCTGGGGCTGGCAGTGCCGCAGGGTGTGGGATGACCACAACCTGGGGGTGTTCACATCTCACTGCAAAATTTCCTCTTCTTTTCAGGCATTATGGCACAGTTTCTGCTTCCAAAGGCCCCAGCTCTGCAGACAAACACTATCCTCACTGCAATGAAATTAATAGGTGTCTAGGGGCAAAGGTAAAACTTAAGTAGATAAGTAAATGTTTGCAGGTTCAGGACCTTATTCAGGCATAAATCAGGTAGCTCCAGCCAACAATAGAATTACCTAAGTATAAAATCCCATGTAAGCCAGTAAGATCAGCTCCAAACCTGCTATGAATTTGCTTTTTGTTTCCGTGCCAAGAATATATCACTTCTAACTGTTGCAATCAGGTCTGGTCCTTTTTATATTTTTTTGAAGTGCTTTTGGGCACATTTATTTCCCGTCACCAGCAGATACACACGGAGCCTGACCTTCCTTTTCTTGGGCATGCCCAAGCCTGCTTCGCCCACAGTAAGTTGTCACTATCAGGGAATATTTTTTTATTTCCTTGCCTTTTCTGTGACTGCATTCAGTAAACAAAGGGACAGCAGTGATGATCCAGAACTGTTCTTTGTATTTGCCTGAGAACAGAGTCAACTATTTGTTGGTCTTTTGTTGTTGCGTGTTTGGGGTTTTTTTTCTTTTTTAGCTGGTGACCATTTAAATGGCTACTGGTACCTGTGGTGTGGCATATATCGGTGTTACAGGATTTGTTACCAAATGGCACTGGGCAATCATGAAGGAGGCAGTGATGAGGTGCGTGTGGGAGGTACCTGATCAAACTAAAGGTCTGGGACACAGTGGTCCCTACTGTCCCTCCCAAAGAACATGAAAATAGCCTGCAGGTTTTTCCTGGTTGTTGTACGTGCCTCAGTCTCCCAGTTCTCAGCGTGCTGTTTCGAGGTGGTGACCCAAGGCAAAAGGTCTGGTGATGTTTGCATCTGGCTGAGCCAGGGTTCCTGGAAATGAGCTTGGGCATGATACCTGAGAGAAGGAAGGCAGAGAGATGTGGTAGAGAGAAGGAAGCTGGAGGTTCTTTTAGCTCAAGGGCAAATGTTTATTGGCCTCTCTGCCCCTTACAGCAGCAGAGCAGGCAGTGAAGGCAGCTCTCAGACCAGCGTCTTCCTTAGCAGACACCAGAAGTGTCCCAGCTCCTGTTCCCATCCCTGCCTGTCCCTCCAAGTACAGCCCATGAAAGGGTGCTCCCAAAGCCTGGGCAGAGCCTCCCCTGCCCCATTACAGAGGGACACAGCAGTTCCCAGGACAGCAGCTGTGAGGAACAGGTAGGCATTTTCCAAGTGACAGTTAGTCTCTTGAATTATTTTTTAAAATGGCCCAGAAGGTCCTAATTTATGTGCTGTACAAAACATGCTGCCTGTGACCTGCTTTGCCATGAACACCCCATATAGTGGCGGTGGGATGTTTTACAGGCTTTGTTTGAAGTCTGGTGTCTTCAAGCAGAAGCAAAATCCACCAGGTAACTGTAACTGCCGTTCTCACCGTTGTGTTTTCCTCATGGCACACCTCTGCCATAGCCACAGCTCGGTACCTCGGGGCTGCCTGAAATGGGAGTCCTTCCCTAGTGCCACGGAGGGGCTGGATGGCTGGCAAGGAACATAAATGACCCTGAGCTGGCATCCTTTAGAAGCCATTATTTCAATAGGCCACAAAAATGAAGAAATGCTGGGGGGAAGCCAGACATGACCGCAAATGGCCGGGCTGGATCTCTCGCCTGGGTGCCTGCCCTGGGGACAGGAGGTCCCACGGGATGGGCTCAGTGCCTGCGCTCTTGTCCCGGCAGAGCAGCTCCCGGGCAGGGTCTGCAGTGCAGCAGCCTCCTCTCTCCTCTCTAGACTGTTTTGGGGAACGTTTTGCAGCCCCACAAGGATTTCCACTTGTGCTGTCCAGTGTGGGAATGGGGTGGTGGGGCAGCCCTGTGCCTTTTCAGTGCTTAGTTTTGTTCAGCTTCAGAGCACAACCCAAGCCCTCCAAGTGAAGCACTCAGTGTCAAAGCCTCCTTTTGCAGCTCCAGAGCAGTGCTTTCCTCCCACGTGTCCCCATACTTTGGGCACTGGTGTGGGTGAGGGACACCCTGGTGCCATCAGAACCGTGTGTCACCCCTGGGTTCTCAGGAGCAGGGGTAGGAGCTGCTCCTCTGCCTCTGCCAGCCAAAACCACTGTGCTGCAAACCAACCCTGCCACAGCAAAACATCCCTGGGAGCCATATGGCATCTCTGAGGCTTTGGTTGAATTGAACAAAACCCAAAGTAGCCCAGCAGGTTAGACTGCAAGCCATGGCGAGCCTGGGGGACCTGTCCTACCCTGCTCGGGGTGTGCAGGCTGCCAGCCCAGGCGTTAAAGTGTGTTAGTGTCTCCTGTCAGTTCCCAGTAGAGCTGCTGGTGGTATCAGGGGGGCTGCACATAAAGGAGGATGGTTTTGTGGTCAAGTGATACAAGTGGAGTGAGGAGCATCTCAGGCTGATGTTTGAAACAGCCAGAAGACAGAAGGTAGGTCAGGGGAGCTTGGGGATACATGGCAACAGCTGTAAACCTGTGTCATGACAGCCACGATTCAAACCCATCCTCAGGACCGAGGCCGGCTCTGCCAAGCCACCACAAATTGCAGGAGGGCCCTGACCTGAGCTCTGCTCTTTCGGGGGGGGATAAGCAGTCCTGGAGCACATCAGAAGGAGAGGTTCACATGGGTTTAGCCTGCTGGTGCCCACCAAAACAAGCCCCAAATCCAGAGGCAAAAAAAAAAATTACTCAGGAGAATTTCTCGTAGATTTTACTTTGCACCTCTCTGTGGTACTTTCTTATGCTTTGAGTTTGCTATGGAAAAATAAGCAGCCCGGGTCTGTTGAATCTCAAACCTTCTATTAAGCATTTACAGCCTGGTCTCTGGGGCAGAGCCATCTTCCCGCTGCTGGCCAGGCTCAGCCCTCAGAGCTGTCCCTGGCAGATCTGTATGGTTGTGGGCAGCATCGCGCCCGCCGGGACACGGCAGGCTGGAGGATGGATGTGTGCCCTCCTGCCTGCACCGGTGGGGGGCTGGAGTAACCCACTGATTTCAAGGGACTGGCCAGAAAGGACAAGGACCTGGCACAGAGGATGGGTATTTAACGTTGCAAAAGTTTCTGGAGGTTTGCTCTATAATTCTTGTGTACAAATGCCAGATTTCAGAGTTTAAAAGAAAACGGAGGTGGTGGAGGGGTGCTGGTGTCTGGTCATGGATTCATTTTTTAAATTGTGTGTCTATGATGTGATGTCATGCAAAAAAAATCTAACCCCTACAGAAACTTATTTCAAAATGAGTAACTTTGACATTTTTTCAGTGATTGTCTAAAAAGGATGTTGCAATATTGCTGGGACTTCCCTTCTCTGCCACCTTTCTTCACCAGAATACAATATTCTGATATATGGATGGGGCATTTGGACTCTGATATCATTCCACTCAGTTTCTCATGAAAACCCTCCTGCCGCCTCGCAGAGCTAAATGAAGGTATGTAAGCTTTAATTGCCCACTTTCCCCCTCCCAGAAGGAAGATTGGAACTAGAAAATTCTTCCAGTTCATCACCTCCGGTTGAGGTGATGCAGCTCTGCACAAAACAGCTCTGGCAATGGGCTCTCGCAGCAGTTTTATCTGCTTGCTGGGCTGAAAATCGTTGACCTCGGCCATCGCAGCAGATGCTCTCTGGAAGCACTCTGCAATGAAATCTGTTTAAATAGCAATAGCTGACCTGCTGGAATAACGTACACATCTGAACTTGCAAAGATGTTAATCTGTCTCAGGGGCCAAAAAAAAAATTCATCTGTAACTTCTCGGGGCTTTGCTTGGCTTTTGTGCACCTGAACTCTGTGCCCTGGGTTTGTGCATCGCTGTGTGGAGGAGAACGCCTGGCACAGATCATCACTTCTGCTGATAACGGGAAGGTTGGTGTTTGGTTCTGCTGTCAACAGGCTTTAGCTTGGAGAGAAACCTCCACTAATCAGCTTGCTTTGTAGCATTTTTACAGCAAAATAAAAGATGCCTGGAAGTATTTTTTTGTCACCAAACAAAAGTTTCACTGCTGAAATATTCCAGAGGCCATTTATAAAGTCTTGACAAAAGCACCAAAACCTTGTAACTCTCCACATGGCCTCCCCTCCCAGAGGTAACCCAGGCGCAGGGCTGGGGTGGGAGATGGAGGTGGAGTTGGAGTTGGAGTTGGAGATGGAGATGGAGATGGAGCCGCCTCCTGCAGGAGCCACAGAGGTCACCCAGGGCTGAAGAGCTGGGAGAAGTTCATTTGTTATGCAAATGTCTGCTCGAGCCTGGCGTACACAGTGGAAAGCTCTTGAATTATTTTAAGCAGAGGACAAAAGTTCTTTCCCTCCCCCTATCATCTTGGATCCTTGTAAAAACAAAACAAAACAGAAACCTCTGTGTGAACCATCTGACAATGATCAGCACTCGACTTTCCTGGCAAAAGTGGGATGGCCAGGCGTACACAAGTGCATGGAAATAGAACAATTAAGAAAAAAAACCCAACCCTGTATTGGAAGCAGACAGGCTTTATTTTGTCTCGATGACAGCATGAACTAATCATCCTCCGGCCTTATCTCCATGAGCGTGCTGGGGACAGGCATGCTGCAGCCGGCTGGGGGGCTGTCCCTGGGTGATGGGCAGAGGTGATTCCCTGATGCCCACCTGGGGCTGAGCGTGGGCTGTGGCTTGGCACAGGCTCTCTGGGCAAAGAGGGGAGCAGAGGTGGCTATTTTGGGTGCCCACAGCACTTGCAGGCCAAAAGTTGAAGCTGGCGCTGGGTGGTGCAGAGAAGCCACCCGTGCATGGCAGCCAGCTTCCTGCGACGGCCGGGCCCCCCGGCCACCCGCCCCTGGCCGCAGCTTTGCATGAGCAGATGTGCATTGCATGGCTGCTGAGGAAATCCTGTCAGTATTTACATAGCGTCGAGGGGCGCTGAGGGGACAGAGCAGAGCGTTTCCCACGCAGGCTGTGGGCCGGCACCGCCACGTGCCATGCTGCCACACACAGCTCCCGTGTACTCCCGGAGCAGGGCAGCGTGAGGGAGCACTGCCTGTGCTCTGCCCCCCGGCGCTGCACCAAAATCCTGGTTTCCAGACAGATTGCACCTCTCCAGAGTGGTTTTCCCCCGAGCCAGGTTCTCCTCTGATCTCAGCATCCCTGTGCCCCCACACCGTGTGAAAGCCCCGGTGGGCAGCTGAGCTTTGGCCTGTAGAGCGCTGGTTAAACTGGGGATAAATCGGCGTTTAAAAAGGGGCTTCAGGGGGACTGTTGCTCTGCTCTGGCACTGAGGCAGCTGCTGGCTGTTCTGCAGCTGGGGCACCCATGAAGGGGATGCATGGGGATGGACCAGCAGGCAGACCTTTATTTTGGGGTACCAGCATGGCAGAAGGAGCCAGGGGATGCAGAGTTTAATTAACATGTTGCTCACTGCCCGGGAAGTAGGGGGAATCCTGCCCCCCGCAGCAGTGATGTCTGTCTGTCTCTTCCCCTGCCCAGGGCTGCAGGGGTCAAGGAGGAGGTTTGGGTCCCCATGGGCCAGTGACCCCCACTGGTTCTGCAGCCCTGTGGCCAAATGCGGGTGTAGCAAAGAGCCCCTTCCTGCGGGGCTGCCTCCCTCACTGCGTGGCTGCTGCCAGCACTGTGCTGGCATGACCCAGCTGCTGGCGGGGGAACCTCGCTTGCTCCATGCAGCACATGTCACGTGGGGTTATTTGCTATGATTCCCGCATGGGGCTTCCCCACAGCCCATCCCAAGCATGTCAGGGGCATGAGCTGTCCTGCACTGCTGCTGCCCGCAGACACACAGGTGCCCCGGGCTTTGCTGGTGTCACTGAGGGAGGTGAGTGAGGCCAGGGAGGCTGGGGAAAACCCTTGACAAACCTGAACAACCCCCCAAAAGCCCCAGGCAGACTGGCAGAATGAAGTTTAAGTCAGTGTGGTGTCTGTTGTCTCCTCAGCTCGGTGCCAGCTTGATCCCAGGATCCCGACGGGGCACGTGGCATCCCTGCGAGCTCATGGTTCATCTTGTCCCTGGCTTGGCTCTCTCCAACAGCACGCAGGAGAACCAGAGGCATTTGGCCGGTACAGGTGGCACTGGCCACACACGTGCACCACACGCAGCAGAGGATGAACCGCTGTACTGGTGGGTTGCCGGTCACAGGCCATTGCCCTGCCTCACTGCCGCCCCATCCCACGGGAGCCCGCAGGGTGAGGGAGAGGAGGGAGCACGTGCCTCCCCACAGGGAGGTCTGGACAAAGCCCCTACCATCATCTGCACCACTGGCTGGGAGCAAAAATGCTCGTTCCAGGGCCATGAGCTAACTGGAGTGAACTCAACTGCTTTTACTAGTCATATCATGCATAAAAGAACTAGTACTGTGACTAAAAGAACAAGCGTGGTGTGCCACAACAGCCCACCCTTGGAGCCGAGCTGTGCCTGGCTGAGACTGGAGGTGACACGGAGCCGAGGCTCATGACCACCTTGAGCACTGGCCAGAGCTCTGCAACGCACCTCTGCGCTCACCACGGGGTAAAGCAAACGGCATGATTTTCTTCTGCAAGGTGGGGTGACGCCAGCAGGACCCCCCAGTAATCCCAGCGCAGGGCCACCTGCTGCCAGCCAGGCGTGAGGCGGTTGCGGTGAAAGGAGCTCAGGTTTGCAGTACGGCAGCTTGTGGGCCACTTGTTTCTCCATATATAAAATGCTTCGTTTCCTTAGTGCTCTGTCTGTGCTGCACATTCTCCACTGCAATTCTTCACTGCTTAAAAGCAGTTGCTCTCATGGGCATTTTTAAAATTGTTAGAAAAATCTGTGTGGGCATTACAATGTTTGTTTTCTCTGATGACTATTTTTAATCTGGTTTTCCATTTAAAAAAAAAAAAAAAGGGATCAAGATAGATAGGAATTGAAACTGTGTAAATACGGCATGATAATAGCTGCACAGAACTAAACACAAAATTAGGGAGAGTTGGAGTATGTGCCTAAAATCTGTGAAAGGCTTTTCATGACACTCGCTTGGCAGCACCGCCGAGAGCCCAGGGACCAAGGCCAGGGCACTGCGCTGGCCAGCTGGCACCAGAGGGGTTAAAGAAGTGGGTTCACCCTGCAAGGAGGGAGCTGGAGCTGGCCCCCCCATGAGAGGATGCTGGCATCAGCTCCTCCAGTCTTCCCATGGCTCCCAGCCTCAGAGAGCCACCAGTGTGCCCCAGTAAGGCACACAGCAGCCCAGCCTCAGCATCCCCAGGCAGCTCCGGGGGAGTGGGGGTGGCAAAGGCATCGAGGGGGGATGTTTCACTTTTGTGCCTCGTTGGTTTCCAGCATTGGAGAAAGCCAGGGAGCTGCACCCTCCCCCAGCTCCCCAGCCTGTTGCTGGGGCTCTCTGCTTTTGTTCCCTTGCCAGGGATTTGGCCAAGTGGTGCTTGGCTGAGCCAAAGGAGTGATGGCTAAGGGGGTGCGCTGCTCCCTGCAGCAATCCCAGGACCGGGTCCCTACACCAGTGGGAGCACACCAAAAGCAGAGGCAGAGTCTTGCTCCACAGCACTGACAGTGCCACGTTGTGCTTGGTGCCATCCTGCCTGGAGAGCGCAATGCCTGGGGACAGGAGCAGCTCTGCACTTGTCCTGCTTTGGTTTTTAGGAACCCAGCCTTCCCCTGGGGATGTTCATGCCTGAAGCAAGGGAGGGAGGATGGAGGACTACGGCATGTGGGAAGAGCAGTGGCACAGACCCTGGCAAATGTCACGGTGAGCTATTTTAAGATTTTTATCTTGCTGCCCTCTGACAAAAATGTGCTTTGGAGCAGAATTTATCATGTGCAGTTTGGCGGGGGGGTGAAGCGAGGGGCTGATGGAGTCTATCTCTGCAAGCTGGGGGCAAGCAACGCAGAGCAGACGAGCCAGCAGTGCAGCAGCAGTGGGTGCTGGCACAGCTACGGGTGCATCCTGTGAGAGATGGGCATGGAGAGGCACGGGCCTCACCCAGCCAGCCTGTCCAGCAGCTCTGCAAGGGGACCAGATAAAAAACAGGTATCTGAGCCAAAATCCCAGCCCAGGTCTGAATCAGGGGAGCACCAAGCTTTGCTGTACTCCTGCCTTCCTGGCATCCCCCAGCCCACATGGTGGCTGAAAACAGACCTTGGCTGGACCCTCACTACATACAGTTTCTAAACTTCGTATCATCTTAAACAAGATGATTTGTCAGTTGAAAGATGCTGCCTGCTGTAGCCGCCTTTCCCTGTAGTTATGCACCAGGGAGCACAGGGCATCGAGTGCAAGGGCAGGATGAGTGCACCAGCACTCTTGCCCTGTGGTTGGCACCACCACCAGCAGCTCCTGCTGGCTCCCTGAGGAGCGTGAGGGGGTGCTGGGCTGGGGGGGGATGCTGCAGATGAACACCCCCTCAAAGTGAGGGCAACTCTGCAAACACTCAAACTGGCAGCACCACCCCACCCCACTGCAAGCCCAGGGTTTGTGGGAGTTATCACTGTCGCCCTCTCAGCTGCTGGGGCTGGAGATTAGGGAGCTGCTCCTTATCGGCCACCGGCCCCGCAGCCAGCCCTGCAGCCACGGGGCTCCGCTTTCGGTCTTACTCACTGGAGAAATGAGTAAGCCTGTTGTAACTGTCATGCTGTGACACTCTTGGGCACCAGGCTCGGGCTGCGCTTGGTTGGGTTGGGCTGGCGTTTTTATAAGCAGCTCTGCACACAAACCTGTAGCAACCGGGGTGCGTGGCAGACACCCACAGGGGCTGAGGCTGTCCTAGAGTTCAGTGCCCTGAATGTACGGAGCTTGTCATGTCTGGTGAGGATGAGAAGAGGAAACTGCATGTTTGTGCATGTGCACGTGTATTCAAGGGTGGGGGAGTGGGGGGAAATGCTCACTGTGCCAGCAGTCTGGCAGTGCTGCCCTCTTACAGTGACCCCCACACCTGTCCCCAGTCTTAGTCCAGGCTCTGAACCTGGACCCAACGCCTGTGTGCGTCCATCCCCCCATCCATCTGTCCAGAGCAGCTCTCAGCCCCCCACAGCTTCCTCCAGCATCACACCAGGATGTTCTGCGCAGCAACCATTTCTGGCAGTTTAGACAGCAGCTACAAGAAAATATCCATGCACTCTTCAGCTTTACTAGGCACATGAGCTGCACAGTGCCAATGGTATAAACATTTGGATTCAATTTATTGTTTTTTCTGTAGAC
>JAVJGJ010000002.1:10545275-10559785 GCA_035590215.1 Microhierax caerulescens | reverse complement strand
CCCCCAGCCCTCCCGGGGACGGCCACTGGCTGGGAGTGCCACTGCAAAGCCCTGGACCTTGATGGGCACCCACGGAGCTCCCCAAGTGTCTCAGCCAGATAACATGGGGCAGCAGGGGTAAGTGATGCAGAGACGTGGGCTCAGTGCCCCCTGCCCCTTATCGTGAGGGGGTTTGGGCAACTGTTGGCAGCAGAGCCCTTGGCTGTGCCTCCGGGGTGAGGCAGTGCCTGGAAAGGGCAGAAACCTCTGACGAGCCACCCCCTTCCCACCGCGGGCACGGGGAGCACCTGGCACCAGCCTCGAAGCTCTGTGGGCAGCCTGGGGTCTGGGCTGGCTCTCGGCTCACTGCTGCGGTGTGGGAGGGCAGGCGATGCCAGGCTGTGGCTGGGCTTGGCCGGGTGATGGTCAGGAGCCCGGCACTGGCGTTCATGGCAATGCCTCCCCATGACAGCCTAGGGGCTGCCCGAGCTCCAGCCAGAGCAAGCCAAAGCTCACCCAGACAGCCCCAGCGTGATGGTTTCCTATGAAAAAGGTTTGAATTTGTCATGCAAATGACCGGGCATGCGGGCACAGCTGCTGGGAGGTGGCCTAGCCCAGGACAGCTGCGAGCATGGCCATGGGGATGAGCCCAGGACAAGGTCTGGTCCCCCACGGCTGCTTCCACCCCCAGAACCTGTGCCAAGCACATGGTGCTGCTGGGGCTGCCCTGGCAATGCCATCCAGCACTCACCGCTCCTCCCTGCGTCCCTGTGTCCTGCACTTCGCTGCACCAAAGCTCCAACGACAGCACTGGGACTCCCCAGCTCGTGCCCACCCTGGGCTCCCGTCTGCCCAGAGCAGAGCTGAGCTGCCTGGGGCGAGCTGTCTTCATGCCAGGACAACATGAGGTACACAGTGCAGGTGAAAGTGGATGCTCTGTCAAGCAATGCATGCATGGAAAAAAAAAAAAAAAAGAATTACACTTACAAGCAATTGCAAAGTGTTTAAGCACTTGCCCTGCACTACCCTGACCAGTCACGCAGCCACTGCCTCTCACCCACACCCCTCTACTCTCGCACTGCGTTTAACTCTTGTCCCTCTAACACAGTGACCCATCAGGCTCTTCCCAATTTCCCAGCCCAGCACTGGGCTAAGGAATTCCTTGGCTCCTTTTCCAGGACCTCAGGCTTTCCCGCCACCTGCCACTGCAACCCCACTTCCACCTGGAAAGCTGGCCGGTGGATTTCATTATTCTGCCTGGCCACAATTTCACAGTTGGGTTTTCACAAACAGGAAGGCGGCAGGTTGGGCTGTTGTTTTGATGTGGTTGTTTCTTGAAATGAGCCTGGAGCCAAACTGAGCGGGATCCAGGAACGGCACTCGGCAGCGGCGAGCTGGGCGCTGGGCGAAGGAGGCTGTGGCTGCTGCTGCGCCCTCGCTTCCTCACAGTTTTGGCCACCTCTCAGGAAATCAGCTAAATGGAAAATCATCACTCTCCTCACTTCAAAACGCACTGGACATGTGTGGGTTTTTTCAGCAACAAATTAATTTTCAGAGGCTTTGATCTTCCTGTTGAGCAGGGGAGACATGGGTCCTTGGTGAAGACAAAAGCTGATGCAGCAGCGCCGGAGCCGGGCAGAAGCACTGCTTGAGGATGGGCACCCCAACACCGTGGGGCCAGGGCCAAGCAATCCCTGGCAGCTCCCAGCACCCCCATCTGCCTCCAAAATCCTCCACTCCCTCCTCCTCCTCAGAAAGACTCACGACAGGGAAAAAGAATAATTACGAAATAATCTCTGGCCCCGATAGTACTTCAAAGGCAGGTTTCCCGAGCCAGGCTGTGCTCCCCGCCAGCGCTGTGCTGGATGCGGCGCTCAGCTCTTATTCCTTTGGCAGACCCACAGCCATATCCAGAAAGTAATTACTTAAAAAGGAAATAAATGTCACCCACATGGTTGTAAGCAAAACCCCGGGCAGGATGAACAGAGCCCCACCAGGTTCTGCATTCTCACAGAGTAGGAGCAAGGGAGGAATGAGCCGTTTCCATCCATTGAGATGGGTTGTTTACTCTGAGGCCCACTGACGACGTTAGACGTGCCCACTGTGTGCCTCTAAGTTTGCCAGGGTGGTTGCTCACAGTGATGAACTGCCTCTTGCTTTCACCCTCAGCACCCTCTTCCCCAGGATGGCTTTGGGTGTCATCACCTGCAACAGCAGTACGTGTCAGTGCCAAAGATGCTGGGACTTCCTGGCACCAGTCCTGCCACAAACTTTACGAGGAGGAACTAGGTAACCAGCACGATCAAATGGAACAATTTTATTTACTTTTAAAAACTGATACTTGAAGTTTGCAATTGTCAAAATCTGAAAACCAAATTTCTAAAGCAAGTTGGTTGGGGAAAGTCAATGCCACTAGCGCAGAGGTGGCTGCTGGGGGCAAGAACCTGGCTGGTCCCTGCTGCTGCCTGCAGCCCACCCGGACTCCGATGGATCCCAGGGGCCTTGGCAACCTGGCCCTCAACCAGGGTGAGGCTTTGGCAGGCCACTCTTTTTTGGATGGATTCAATTTTGAATGAGAAAAATCTTATTCCAAGCAAATAACAGAAGAAAAGTGACGTGAGGATCCTGGGATGAGGTCTGACCTCAGCCGTCTGGGTTCCCACTGGAGCTGCACCAGGATGGCAGCACTTTGTACCCTCTGCTCTGCTGAGTGTGAGCAAGTGCCCAGTGCTAGGCACAAACCTTGGGGACCACAATGCTCCAAGAGCTCAAAAATCTCAAGCATGGGAGATGCAGAGCAAGTAACAGCTGACAGGACACGCTGCGAGGGACAGAGGCGCCCTGCAACACCTGCACGGTGCAGTGCCAGGTCAGGATGCGGGCGGGGGTGCTTGCCAGGCTCCCAGCCCACCCTGGCACGCTCGCGGACAAAGGCCCCAGCAGGTCAGGTCAGTTTGAAAGTACTGCCTAACAGGCTTAAGCTAAGCAAACATGGTGCCATACAGTATCAAATAATTTTAAAAGTTAAAATAGTTTATTGCTGTTCTTTGTAGAAATGCACTTAACTTACATCATCTGTTCTCTTCCTTTATTTGGCTGTTGGATTATAGGCATTAAAAGGTTACCTTTACCCATTTGTTCAATGACATTACACCTTTTTCTCTTTCGCTCCACTCATGATATTCTCCTAAGCTACGCTGGCCAACAGCCCCAGATCTGTTTTACATAAATACTGGAAATGTCTCCATAGGTTGCAGCATTGTAACAAAAGATCTACCAAAGTAGACAAAATGTTCAGTATTCTTGGTTGGTTTTTTGCATTTAAAAATATACCTAAATTTGAGATAATCTTAACAGAGTAACAATTACAATAAGAAAATAGTACAGTGCGTTGACTAAAGGAATATTCTGCTCTCCTTCAAGCCAATATTCCCTTTTGCATGTTGAAGTGATTCAGCAATTACTTAAGAACTTTTACCTACATACAATAATTTAGTAAAATGAGAATTAAACAAGGCAGATACTTACTACTATTCTTCTGTCTGCAATTCACAGCTCATGCGAATAAAATCGCAATAAATATTAAAAAATAGTTTCTTTTTCTTTCTTTTTTTTTTTCTAAGGCATCTCTGAGTATTACAAAGTTTTTGTACAACCAAAAAATAAGATTGCTTTTTTCCATGTTCTCCAAGTACCTCTGTACCTCAACAGTAAATAAGAGGACTGCAGGTTTGATGAGGAAGGAAGGGCTGACAGGGCAGACAGGGTAGGGGCAGAAAGAAGACCACGGGCGATGGAAGCAGACCACGATGTGTGCAAGAATCTGTAGTTTTCCTGTGAAACATTTCAGTCACTTTTAGAACATCTTCAAGACAGTATCTGTCCGGATTAGGGGAGAGGAAAAAAAAAAATACGAAAAAAAAAAAAAAACCTTACCAGAAGTCCATTTTCATAAGCACAGTCAGACTGCAAGGGTTTGGGTTTGCCCTCAACACTATAAATAGCTTAGGTATTGATATGCACCTATGTAAAGGGGATGAAGGGGTAGGGGGCGTAGGTTCTTTTTGTTTTTTTTTTGTTTGTTTTATTTCTTTTATTGGGGTTTTTGTTGCTTTTGTTGTCCTAGTCATATCCTTCCATTGTAAAAGATTGTCCTCAGTGGCGAAGGCGCAGGCAGGGCCCTCACTGCATGCGGTCGGGCTGCAGCTGTTGGGGCTGGTACTGCACGAAAGCGGTGGCGGGCGCCGCTGGGTTGCTGGCGGTGATGGGAGGCTGGACTGTGCCCGTGTAGCCGTATCCCACAAAGCCGGCAGCAGGAGAGGCAGCGTAAGGGTACTGATCGTAGGCAGCTGTGGTGTACTGGGAATAGGCTTGGCTGGCGGCGGTGTAGTCAATGTAGGGAGACGTGATGGACTGCACAGGGGTAGGGATCACCACGCTGGGCTGGATGATAGCTTGAGGGTAAACATAGTGAGGCGTGAGTCTGTGGAGGCAAAGGGAGAGAGTCAGCAAGGGGCTGGGCTCCCTGCAGCCTGCACGTCCCCCTCCTTCCCCCCAGACCCACATGTGTCGGCCACAGAAACGGTGCTGCCAGCAGTGCTGCCCTCGAGTGAGTGCTGCTGCCTGGGGTGGAGGGAATGAAAACCAAACCATTCCTAGACCCCAAGGGTGGAAGATGACCCCAAGTAGTGCAAGATGAAGCATGGACTGCAAAAACAGACACACACCCTGGTCTCTAAGCCTTCTGTCTCACACTATCCAGGCTGCTGCTCCCCAAAATAACCTCCCTGGATGGTTGTGACACAGCCCCACTGCCTGACCGGCTCGCCACTTCTCCCTGGCCCCCACATACCCTGCCTGTTCCTGCCAGCGCTGGCAGCCTTGCCACCTCCTGTATCCTCCAGGTCCGCGCTCCCCACCACCACCCAAATCTTCCTGGAGTGTCCTGAGGACCCACAGCCCCTGTGGGGCACCTCCCGGCCCCAGGGACACCGGGTCACTCCCTGGCTCATCCCATCAGGGTAGCAGCATCCCACCAGGGAGGACTGCTGTCCCCAGGCACAGATGCAGGCCTTCCAGCTTGCCAGCTATTATCAGTTACTACACATTTAAGCCTATGTTTCCGTAACACTGGGTGCTTAGGGCAATGCTACAGGGTGTGTGTTGTAAAACACAATATATTAATTCTGGTTTTCTTCTCTTCAGTAACACTTTGCAGTAGCGACCACACCAGCAACCCCCAGCCCAGCAGTGATGCTCATGTGCCCATGAGTTTTACATCCAGGCTTTGTGGCCAGCCAGCCCCCGGCACTTCTCTGCCCTGTTGATACAGGTCCTAAAGCGTTGCTTTTCACCAGCCGGTTTGCCCCTGCCCCAAGGTAGCTGTGCTGCTGAGAGGAATTTAACAATGCCACAGTCAATTAAAGTCCATAGACTGAAAGATCCTGGAGATGATTAATGCAGGATCGCCCACTAATTTGCTGGAAACTGCTAATGAGGAAGAAAGGAAAAAAAAAAAAAAAAAAAGCAAAATGAAAGGGCTATATTTTCCAAGGAGCCCACAAGTCAGGCCTCAAACAAGAGCAAAAACTACGCAGACCTGAAGGTCTAGGTCCATCCACATAAACTGCCATGGGCCAGACAAAAACAGGCAATTGCACATTAACTGCAGAGAGAAAACGGTACCTGCCTGCACAGCCCTCGGCAGCAGAGCGCTCCGTTGTGCGCAGGCTTGACAGATCTGGGGCTTGTTTAAGAAATAGGGGGGTGCAGGCTGCCACCAGCAAACTGCACGTGACCACCGAGAGATCAGAGCCACGTGCACCACAACCTGCCCACTGTGGAAAAGGTCCCTTTGGCTGGCTGCTCGCTGAATCAATGAGGCCACGGCACAAACCAAAAGCCATCCGCAGGAGAGCTCATTCCACCCAACCCGTTCTGGCAAACAAAAAAACCCCAAGGTAAAACTCTGCAGAGAGCTTATGCAGATTCAAATATTTTTGGGATTTCTGCGTGGATGTGTGTGACAGCACATTTTCAAACATGACCACTTTTAAAAGCCTCCCACAAGCTTTTCACAAGACACAGGCCCGTACATGCCTAAACTGCTCTGTAAAGCCAAGCTCAGTGGCTCAGGGGGAGGGTACCTTGCCCACCCGCCCATCTGATCACTGGGACTGCAGACCCCAGTAGCCTCCCCACACTGCCCAGCAGCTGGACCCAGTGCTCTGCCACTTCATGGGGAAGCACAGCCAGGGACTGGACACCTCTGCTGGATGGGTCACTGGCCACCCTCGATAATCCACCTGAGGATCCATCCTAGGTCTCAGCCACCACCTACAACGTCCTGGGGTCCATGTGGGGCTGGTCCCTCCTATCCAGCACTTATGGGGTTGTTCCCATTCGCTTTACAACCAGGACTGGATGGTTTAATGTGCTCTTCAGGCAGAAGAAAGGCTTCTCGCAAACAAGTGCCCATCTGAATAGTTTTTTTTTTTCCCACTCACATATGCACTTTGCTTTTTCTTGAGGCAATCTGCATGATGAGAGAATGATTGTTCTCCCCACATACAGCAACGCTGCCTCCGAAATCAGGGCCCTTAGATATAACAAGGTGACCCCCTGAGGAGCAGCACTGGGGAGGATGGATGGTGGAAAGCAGCACCTCAGCCTTCGGCTGATGAAGTGCAAGACCATCTCCAGACAGAGCTCAGAGCTATTCCTGGCACAGTGCAGAGAGAGGGACCTCGCAGCCCTTCAGTCCATAAATGCACCATACCTGAAACCACCCTGTGACTAACAAGAATGAGATGAGGCAGCAGAAATTTACTGAATCACTTTTTGGGTTAGCTCTGCTCTCAACTGAGGCCGGCACAGCCAAATCAGAGCTACAGCTTACGCACTGGTTCAGACCAAGGGTGCTTCACGTCATGCACTTGCACCTGACAGCAGCTGCCACCACCTCTTCTGAGGAGCTGGACCTAGTCCTGACCCAGAAGGTCCTCACGCTTGGTCACCAGGGGTTTGTGTAAGTAACACAGAGGTGCCACACTGCTCCCTCAGCCTGCCAGGGTCTGGGGAAAGGCTCTGCAGAGGCACCTCAGGCAGTGGCTCACACAACCGCTGGAGGAGATGATGGGTGCACCCCAGGCATGCCTCCTGCTCTACGCCCTCGTAAATTGGCAGCTCAGACAACAGCCTGCATCTCAGGCTGGTGACGATCTCTGGCTGCCTGTCACTTCTGCCTATGTGTGGTGTCCCACTACCAGGATTCCTGCTACTCCAGGGCTTGACGAAGTTAAAACCACTCCACAAATGCAACAAAAAAGAAACGCACAACCCTCACGCTCAGGACTCACTAAGAAACACCCACCAGCAGGAGCAGAGGAGGGGTCTGCACTTCTCCTGCACACGTTCAGCCTGCGCCTGCAAAATGACCAAGAGGACAGTCCCAGAGCCTCCAAGCCATCCAGCCTGCGCATCATCCTGTTTGAGCAGCTCCACAGGTCACCCCGATGTCCCTTGCTGCCACCCAACTGCTCTTTGGAGCTGGCACACCCCATGCACGGGATGGGGCCGTATACGGGGCTGTCAGGGTGAGCACACGCTCCCAACTCGTCCCTGAGAAACTCCGCACGTCGGCTTTGCTTTCACGTACACAGCTCCTCCATCGCAGCTCCCACGGTGTGCTCCAGAGAGACAGCAAATCTGTGGCATCCTGCACTAGTTTTTTTTTTCCTCAGCCAGGAAAAATTCCAGCTCTTCGATGCTACTTTGAATAAAAAGCACCATTAGCCAGGAATACAGTAAGTACCTGTATACTCTGTGTCCATAAATACATCCCAGCCCAATGCATACACAAGCACACATCACACGCCATAGTTTACTGCACTAGAAAAACCACACTCAGCAACTCCAGGATCTGCTTCTATGTAAAAGGGAAGGTTCTTTTGGTCTGTGGGGTTTTAATAATTTAGCTTGACATTTCAATCGAGATATTATGCAGTTTGGACTTCTGAATTAGGTAGACAGATGGCAACTCATCGATCAAAACACACAGCCCAAGGTAAGGTCACTTTGATGACTTGCAGCTACAAACAAAACAAATCAGTGCAGTACAATGAAGTTCTCTGCTGGCTACATTTTGCATCCACAGAAAAGTCTCAAAATATTTCCCCCCTCCTTCAATTATCTCTGAAGATGATCTTTCAGGGAAGAAAAAAAGCTCTTTTGGAGTTCTTTTTCCAGAAATCGGCAAACTCTAATCTGAATGTCTACAGAATGAGTCACATCTGTGGTTTAGATGTGTTTTAGACACCTTTCCCTTCCTCCCTCCCTGCAGTTTTCCTCCATCCCCCACAATGAACCCTGCCAGCCAGAAGAGAACTTCATCCAGAATACACACAATGTGATTATAAAACATCAACCAAGTGATCAGCCATTGCCACCACACATCAAAGTCATCCCGTGAACAGCAGAAGTACGAGATGCTTATGGAATTATGATTAATCATGGGCAAAGGCCACAAAACGCAATGAGCATGGTCAAACCTAAGTCTAGAGCCAGCGGTGGCCCAGGAGGGACTCGGGAGGGCCATCGCAGTGCAGGAAGGCAGCCAGGACCACCACACTAGCCCCCATTCCTAACTACATGGCGCGATGCCACGCTGCCCCGGCAGCCAAAATTGAAAGACTAGGAACAAAAGAGATCGTTACAGAGCCACTGGCAGAGGAGACAGGCTCGGCTTCTGCTTTTGCCGTGCAACACACGAAGGGCAGAACAAAAGCAGCTGGTTGTGGTGCAGTCCTGGGTGGAGGATGCAGCACATCAGTCCTGGATGTTCAACTGCATCAGGTGGGGCTGGAGACTGCCAGCACCCTTGGCACCTGGAGGGTGCTGCCTGCTCCAGGAACGGCCTTTTTCAAACCTTCCACCTCCAGGTTCTCCCCACCACACCAGCAGGTGTGCGCTGGCAGGCAGCTGCAGACCCAGGGGCAGCCAGGAAGAATGGACAAGCCAGATGGTCGTGCACCCCACATCTCTTCCCAAACAGCAAGGAAGAGAAAGGAATTAATAAGGCCCTCTCCCTTGTCAGCAACTCTGTCTGGCAGAGCTCTTGCAGGCACTTCATATGTTTGATTATATCAGATTTACACCTAAAACGTGCTTTAGCTGTACTTTCTCATCTCTCTCCCATCCTGCAGGACATGAGCCATGAGCAGCTCCTGCAAGCTGCATGGATCTGGGAGACCAGCAAGCAAGATCTGAGCCCCTTGACCTCTTGCCAGCCACACGGGGATGTGGTTTCACTGCTTCTGGAGAGAGGTGGGAGACAACTGCAACCCTCTGTCAAGAGGGACACAGCATCACACAAACACTTGGCAAACAAGGAGGGGCACGGGGCTCTTGGCAGCCTCACAGAGATCAGCACACAAATGCCACTGCCACGACCAGCCTTTTATTCCTTGAAGAATAAAAGAAACAGAGCCCTTTGTGTCTGCCAGTGAAGGCACAAACTCTGGCATATGACCCCAGGAATTTCGCCTCCATTTCCACTAGAGCTGACCCATTAGCTGCTGCAGGGGCACCCACACTGCCACAACACATGGTGGCAGGTGGTGCTGGGCTTCAGTTGGTAGGTGGTACTGGAGGATGAGCTGAGCACAGCCACAGCTGAGCATGCTAGCACCAAGAAAGCTAGCTCTGGTGAAATAACACCTCCAACCGCAGCCTGGGTGACAGATTTGAAGATGTATTTTGAAGTGGGTTGATGATTTCAAGAGCAGCAGACAGAAGCTGCTCGGAGGAGCACATCCCAGCAACGCCAAGGAAAGCAGTGGCAGTGCAGGAGCTACTCATGGCCATGCTCGCATTAGCAGTGCCACACCACCACCTCGGAGCTGGCGATGCACAGACACATCCTGATGTAACTCACACCCCAAGAACATCATTCCTGAAGGACACTCCCAAGCCAGCAAGCACTCACCTCATGGAGCCACTTTAAGGAAGCCTGTGTGGAGCGGTGGCCGGCTTGGCCATACATATCCTAGGGGTCTCAGCCACAATGACAGGCTGTAGAAACATGAAAAATTCAAGTCCTGTTCTCAAATCCAGACATGAGGAGGAAGGGGGGCTACAGGCTGGAGCATGGCCAAAGCAGTCCCTGCCTGCCAACAAGGACTCTTGCTCCAGGAGATCATGCAGAGTTTATCCACCAACACTTTGGTACAGACTGGGACATCCACTGTGCTCTGACCACTGCACCATCCATCACCACTCACTGCCACGGGCTGGGCTTCAACCACTGACATGGCCAACCTCTGATCCTGAAATGTCCCTTACTAAAGCAGATTGAAACATCTGCTGAAATTTCAGCGGCTTCTGCCTCAGCAGCTAGCGATCGCAGCCAGCTTAAGTAAGACAAGGACAAACGCTGCAGCTCTGTGGTACAGTATTTATCCTCACCTACTACAGGATGACAGAAACACAAAACAGCAAACCAACGAACACAATTTCTGCTCATCTTACAACTGATTTGCCTGTCTGCCTTCTACTTGCCCTCCCCTGGCCCCCTGAGGAGATTTAGATAGCAGCCTGTGCAAACAGGTACACTGGGCTGCCTGCTTCCCAGGCATCAGGTATCCTTGGTAGCCACCAAGGAATGACCTGGCACAACCGACTGTCCCAGGCTGGAACCAGTAAAGAGAAAAAACGAGTGTATTGCAGGATTCAGTAATAACCTCTGCTGGTTGCTGAGCCTACCAAAACCAGGGCTGGAGAAATACAAATGCCAACTTAAGGGTACAAGAGCAACCCATGATTTCAATTTATTTTCATTGTGGCAGGAGAGAGAAAACGTAAAGAACAGGAGGCACTGCAGCAGCTGAGATCCCATTGTAGCCCAGACACGTCCCCATTTTACAGTGTTAGCACATCACTTGACTTCATGATGCAAGAAACTCATGGCCCATAGAAAAGGAAGGTGGATCCCCCAAGAACAAGTAAGAAGAAATGCCATCTATACCTTCCCCCACAGCCAGAGCAGAAATGTGGGGGAAAAACCTGAAAAAAAAAAATAATAAAAAAAATAAAAAGAGGCTGCAGGTGAGAGTACATCTTCTCACATAGATCTAATCCTTTTTCTCAGCTTAACCAACAGTCTGAGAAGAGCATGCTGAACTCCACCATGAGCCAGGCTCAGCAATTTACAGCTTTATCCTCTACATCTTGCTTCCCCCACACCCAAAGGAAAAAAAAAAAATCTAATCCTAAACAAAGGCATGTTGGGCCAGACCAAAAATAGTTTTGGAGAAGCAGGCTGAAAAACACTCAGGTAGCAGGAGATAACATCTGCCTGAAACAAGAGCCATCTGGCACCAAGGAAAAAGCCACATGGAAGTTTATCCACAACCAGTCAGCTATCCAGAGAAGGAAAAACCCCTCCCCTTTTCAGTTATCAGCACAGCCAAACCAGAAATGAACTGACAGAAGAAAGAGAAAATGCCTCACACCAGTGCACTACCGGAGCCTGAGTCCTTCAGCATCAGTGTGAGAAACCCAGGCAGATGCTAGATTCATCCTGTCCACACAGGAGGAAACCCAAAAGCTCTGACAGAAAACCCCAGGAAGCCCAGGAGTTCTGCCTTTAACTAAGCCTGCCAATTTTCTTCTGCAATTTGGAGAAAACCAATGGCTGCAGAAAGATCTCTAAAGTCTTCTCAAGTACCTGACAAGTTTTGGCATAATATGTATCAAACTGACTACTTTCAACTGGTTCCATTTTTTAACAGACTTTCTTTACACATGATCCCTTCCACTGACTTTTAATTAAAACATCCACACATTTGATTTATCAAAAACTATTTCTTGGATAGATGAAGCATTCTGAGGTAGAATGCTTTAGCTACAGAAAAAGCAATGAAATATCTATTTTTGATAAAAGAAAGCCTACACCGATAAAACAAATAGTTTCTCAGCCAGGAAAGAATTCCCATTTTAAGAGTTTCAGTGATCTCTGCTGCCAGTTGTGCCTTTGTTGTTCTACAGCACCTAAGACACCTCTCACCGCACCTTCCTGCAAGCTGGAGTCACGGGGGGGGCTGCGAGCCTGCCCCCCGCATGGCGCTCCCAGAGCTGGTGACGGGGAGATTGCAGGGGACAGCACGATCCTGTTTACAGGATTTAGAGACCATGAAACAGGAGGCTCAGTTTTAACTCTGAGGTCCTCGACTTTTCATCTTTTGTGATCATAGAGTATATTTAGCTCTGGTATGTAGCTTGCTCCCATCTGTGGGGAACAAGTTCTTCATCTAAGTCATATTTAGAAGTGACCCGGTGTCCTTGCTACCAAATTATCAGCACAACAACTGTCTAGTTCCCTCACTGGTGTCCTCAGCTCACAGGCAGGCTGGTCAGAGCTGCATTTATCATGCGAATTAATGGGCATGCATTTAATACTACAGAGTCGGGGACCGGTATGCCAACAGCTGCACAAAGGAAAGATGAGATCAAGTATGGGCTGGACTGCTCTGAAAATTCAGACAGGTGCACGCATCTCCTACACTGGGACTACATGGCACCAGCCAGATGGGAATAGGAGATATTTTCACCTGCCACTCCCTAGCTCCTGCAACAAGGGGACTTGAGTCTCTGCTGCTAAGGAGGCTGCAGAGCAAACCCCCCAAAGGCAGGGGAATCATGCAGAGCACAACTCAAGTCACGTGCTGTAAAGACAAAGCTAGAGCCTGATCAGTCTGGCTCTCCATCACATGCAAGCCCTGTGCCCTGATGGCACTGGCATGGCAGAGGCATCCTTCACCCAGAGCTTGTCCCCTGCAAGAGGGCTACTACTGCCTTGAGCCTGGCACACCACTTATGCAGCCAAGCGTAAGGTCAGCATATCCAAAAATACTCTCCTTTGTATGGTTCTGCAGGCCTACACGAGATGCAGGACATGAGCAAACTGTGCCCAAAGCCAAAAAGTTTTGTACGTCAAGCCCTTGGGTCTGAAACCAACATTTGCCACTTTGAAGGGCATGTTCAAGAAAATTCGCAAAGCCGTCTGATCTGCTTATAAATACATGTGTACTCTTAAAAAAGAAAAAAAAAAAAAAAAAAGGGGACCTCTTTGACTGGCGTTTGGTCTGAACAGCAGTCAGCATGCCTGAGAACCAGCAGCTGAAGCCATTTGGAAAATGGATTTGAACGTTTTCTTAGGAAATCCCCCCACGAAAGCTTTCATGTTATTGGCACACCATAAACAACAGGTGCCGGGTGTGTCATCCCCATGGGAGCTGCGTGTGACCGGCAGAGCAGGCTGGGGTCCTGCAGCGGGCCAGCTTTTTGGTAAGTGGTGCAATAGGAAGTCGGAGCAGGGGGATGCCAGCTGACAGAGGCTGAGCACAGCAAGACCAGCGTTCACCGTTTTATAAGCATAACCACAGAAAAGATTAAAGTTTGTTTCCTTTTATTTTTAACCCAATAGAGAAGTTTTAAGGATAAACAGCTGCGAGGGAGGGTGGGCTGACACAAAGAGGGGCTTTCTTCACTTCCTAACTGCAGCAGCATCAATGCATGAAATTGCAAACTCAAAAGAGATTTAACTCTTTCTGATGCTGCCCGAGACCAAATGTGGGACAGAATTAGGGGGCCACAAAATAAGTAACTACACAACGATGGGCAGTGGGGTCTCTGGAGCAGTGGCACCCAATGTGCAGATACAAAGAGAGCTGGATCCTGCTACAAGAGACAGCTATACGCTTCCAAGAGCTCGGTCACTTACTCAGTCACTGGTAGATCTCCCACGCAGATAGCTCCGCTGAGGCACAGCCACAGGAATGCATCTGCCATACACTGCTCGCATCCAGAGCAGCAAGCACAGCTGCAAAGAGAGCCAGGGAAGCTCCATTCCCTGCACAGACTCAAACCTGTCTCAAGCACCACAGTCCCACAGAAGAAAACCAAGAGGGGGGCACCAAGCAGCTCTGCCACATCACCATGTACTCCTGGTCAAGTCATCTACACAGTTGCTCCTAACAGCTTCCGAGGTGTTTCACATGTTTCTCAGAATTTCTTAAAAGGGACACTGCCGCAGTAAGAGACAGCTCCATTTGGAGAGAGGGTCTCCACCTCCTCTGACCATGTAAGTACTGCTCCGTGCTGGCTAGAGGCTGCAGGGACATGCTGCGGCATCGCCAGCTGCACCCAAGCAAAGCGAAGTCTGTAAGCTCTGGGCTGAGCCCCCAGGCCTAATGCTGCTTCCCCAAACTCAGAAGCCAGATCTCCAAGTCACAGGCGCATCCTTTGCCTCGCATTACTGTCAAGATCTCCGGTTACAACAATCTAGGGACTACTTTTCAGAACAGGATTTACTACCGACTCCATGCTGTCTGCTGTGTGCCTCCCCTGCCAGGACAGCAGGAGGAAGGAGAGAGGCTCTTCATGGTTTCTCTTTCTGTTCCGCATACCCCAGGCAATATTTACAGCTGCATTTGGGTGCCTGGGGCTCGGGGGGGGGGGGGGGGGGAACCCTT
>JAVJGJ010000002.1:10517545-10540700 GCA_035590215.1 Microhierax caerulescens | reverse complement strand
ATGCGCCGAGCAGCGACTCCTCCGCGCCTCTCTATGGTCGCCCGGCGGTGGCTGGAGCGCCGCTCCCAGGCGTGGCGCGGGGCAGGAAGTGACGGCAGCTCCGAGCGTCGCAGCGGCGGAGAGGCGGCGGGTGAGGCGGGGAGCGAGCGGCGGGGGCAGGCGAGGGGGCCGCGCCGGCCGGAGCCCGCCAAAGGAAACGGGCTGGCGGGAGGCGCCGTCTCACCCCCCCTTCCCCCGTCCCTCGCACAATGATCCCAGCTGCAACGTTCGGTCCCCGGCGGGCCGGGACACCGGGACAAAGCCCTGTTCGCCAGCCGCTGCGGCGGGCGGGGTGGGCGAAGCGGGGGAGGCAGCTGAGGCAGGGATGGGCGCCATCGGGGAGAGATGGCCGGGGGGGTTGAACCCCGCAGGTATCTCGGGCAGGTGCCTGAGCCCGCTGCTCCGCTGGGCGCAGGGGCAGCGCCTGCCCCGCAGCCGGGCGCCGTGGGGCACAGAGGCACCCACCCGCCTCCACCGGCGGTAGGACACGGGGGTCTCCGCCGCCGGCCCCCTCTGCCTTCCGCTCCCTCGAAGGACGGGCAGCTGCAGCAAGGCCGGCTATCAGGCGCCGCTGCCTCGAGCCGACCTGCGGTTTTCAGCCCTGGCCCGGGACGGCTGGGATTCAAACCTTGGAGCATTGCTGCGGGCGCAGCCCCACACGAGCGCAGCTCGCGTACCCTCCGTGCCTGCCGGGAAACAAAAGCTACTCGGGGCTTCAGAATCCACCGCTGCAGAGCACTCCCATGGTAGAGTGCTCGCAACGCTTTAATTCCTCTCCTCCAACATCGGGTAGAGTCTGGGGGGTGGGAGCGAGTCCTAGAAGTCATTTTTAATTCACAGTTTCCATCAGCCAGAACCTCAGGAACCACCGCTGTGCCTTAAGCTTACCTTACCTCCTCAGGGTTATCATTGTATGGGGAACAAGAGGTGACTTTTTTGCCACATGATAAATGCAGAGGTAACGTTTTAACAAAAAAGCCAGTGAAGTTCTAAATCACCATCTACTTTGGCTTCTATACAGCAGGTTCAGACTCCACAGACATTTTTCTTTTACAGAGCCCACAGAGAAAAGCCAGTTATTTCAAGAGAAAGGAATGCATTAATGTCTGCACTCCATAGTTATTCATTAATATTTTTCTTGCACTGCTTCCATAGTTCTAAACACCCTATGCTTCATAAAAGAAAGGAAGAGGGGGAAAAAAAAGCTAAGGAAAGCCATTAAGCTTTTCATTCCTAAAGCACCAGACTTCAAGACCAGGACATGTGTCCATTGATTACTGTGGAAGAAAGGAGGAGCCGGGCCAGCAGCACCCGACATCACTGCAACATTAACAGCCTTCTGCAAAAGGGAGGGCCACAGGGGAATCCTCAGAGCCTTTGTGCTTTATGCAGCCATGTGCGTGCGTGCAGCCACTAGCTGCCCCTGGTCCATCCCAACAGCAAGCCCAGAATCCACCTTCGGCTTGGAATACAGCCAGGGGCCGGGGCCTCTCCATCACTGAGTCATACCCCTTGTGTCTGCATGACTTCCACCACAAACTGCACATCAGCTGCTTCCTGGGCTGCCCGGGCTAATGACAACCCAGTTGGCATTCAGTCGCTGTCCTTTTACAGAGCTTCATTCTGCTCCAAATGATGGCAAAGGTTCAAATCAACCACGTAGGCTCTGGCTCCTCTGCAAGGAAGGCAAGGCTCACAGAGTTCGCAAAAGCTACCAGAAGTATTTCAGTTCTCGATGATTACATTGGTCAGGGGAGAAAAAAACATAGATCCTCTTCAGGCATGAGCCCCACATCTCTCAGAGGAGGAATCCCGGTTCCTGTTCTTTCCTAGAGGCAGGAACAGAAGTTCTCTTGCAGTCTCATGGTACAGATATTGCAAGCACAGGGTCTGATGAGCTGTTACCACAAACACAGCAGGGAAGAGAAGAGAGAGCAAGTAAGGGTAACTTTGTGGGAACTGATTTTAAAATTTTTTGACATTTTTTCCCCCTCATTCTTCTGATAAGCAGTCATCCTCCCCAAAACACCAACAGATTAAATCCAGCCATCAGATCAAAACTGCAGGAGCTCAGCAGAGCTGGTTTGCTGATACATTCCTGTGATTTTACTACAATAAGAGTACCCAAGAAGAGAATGTTTCAAGTTTCCCTGGCCAAAGAGAGCTCCTGCAGAGACAGGCGCATCTCAAGGTACAAAGCTGCCTTGGGGAATGCTGGACAATGCTTAGCACAAATCTGAAGCAGACTGCGAGCAAAAAAGGGGAACACATCCGATACATGCTGTTGTAGGGCTGTATTTAGTTCTCTGTAGTTATTAAGAAATAAAACACTGGTCAGTCAATGAGAAGGCTGGGATAAAAGTAGTCTTCAGCAGCAGTGTACAACCATCCATATTCTTAATGTATATGATTTGTATTGCAAATCCAGAGCATCCTTTCCTCATACAGATTGGGAAGATTAATTTTATGGTAATTCAACATAGTTCAGAGAACTCACTGGCTTTTTTACTTACATGTTAATCTATTCCTTGAGGCTTATGCAAAACTGATACACAAAGGCTCCTTCTGGTGGACTTCAGCAGCATTATCCAAGACATGAAATGGAGCAGCTGCGGATCACCAAGCCAAGCATCCTGGCTTCCACTGAAAATCTTAGAGAAGGTGGCACTGCAAGACCATCCAGGTACAGAACCATGTAGAAACAGTCCCTGTCTAAAGGAATAAACACAAGTTATGGCAGAGGGAGTTGTAGCTCTGGGAATACAAGAACAGAACAGAGAGATGGGGAAAGAGTAGCACATTCATTGCAGGAGCAACACTAGCCCTGTTCCTTGCCCTCTGCCATCTTTTCTCTCCTTGTCTCTGCCTTGGGAGGCAGAGGTAGAATGAATGTAAGTGAAGTTCTGTTATACTCTCCTTGTGTACTTGTCTGAGCATTTCCCTTTCTTCCCCTGGTGTCTTTGGGAGAATTCTGTTGAGACATCCCAGGTCTGACCTGAAAGCCATTGAAGAGCCTCCCTCACTTCTTAGGAAACAGTTGGACTCGATGGTCTTAAAGGTCTTTTCCAACCTAAACAATTCTATGATTCTGTGGAACCGATAGGTTTTTATCTTTAAAATGGAGCAGGGCTACTGTGGAGCTCTGACTGTTTTCAGTTTCTGCTGCTGCTTAGCCAAGACTTCATTGCTGTAGGGTGGTGCCCTTTGGTTTTGTCATGGATACCCGCTTACTGGTTATTGCAACAACAGTAGAGGAAACATCCCTCTCAGAAGCTCTGCAGTTAAACAAGTAAGCTGGAGAGCAAGGGACTTACTGTGGGAACTGTTTGGTTTGTTAGTTTTATTAATGCTCAGTCTGGATGCTGGCCACCAGCTAGGCTGTGAACAGTAGCGTAGCTGGGAGATCTTGAGGGAAGCTGCATTCAGTGGCATTTGGTTTAGGTTATAGCAGGAAATTCTGCATCTGGGCCCTTTGTCTCAGATTTTCTGCTTTGATGCCCTGAACACACCATGAGCATTGCTTAACTCAGAGCTGCTGCTGCAACAAGAATTAAAAAATAAAAATTCTTCCTCTTTGGGCCACTTGTAACAAAATACTTGAGTAGAGGATGTTCCTAATCAGGACTGCTTTTTGAATAGGGTTTTTGTTTTGGTAGGAATCTTCCAACAGGACTATTTCCTCTTCTGAAGTATTTCAGGACTGGGGATGCTGAGTAAGCACTATCTCCTTTGCTGGCTACACTAGTTATGCAGAGCAGATGATCAACTCTAGTGGTCACAGAATGATCTGAATGATGCAAGCAACCTGCAATAACATACTAAGATGTTACATGGATACGAACATTGGTAAATCTGGGATTGACAGAAGCAACAAATGGGACACCTGACTGCTGGAACACACACACATGTTTTGGAGAGGGTGGTGGAAAGAAATGTCCTAAAGACTAGTTCTACTTTTCCAAACTGTCCTGCCTTCCCACTTTGGCATCCCTTTGCAAAATGAAAGTTGTGTGTCTGTACCATGACAAAGGACAAACTGAATCATGGTAGCAGCTAACAGGATTCCCTAAAAATTAAACAGAGGTTAGGGAGAAAAATTGCAGAGCTCATAGCTGCTTGGAGGATCTTGCCACAGCAGGAAGGCAGAGCTGCAATGCAGGCCTCAGATAGGAGCCCAGATTAAAATACAGGCATAAGAGGAATAATGGCCAATGAAACCAAGAGTCTGTGCCACCACATTGGTCATACACCTGCCACTATCAGCAAGGAGAACTTCCACATTCAGGAACATTGTGCTTTGTTCTTTATGGGTGGTATGTGTCCAGAGCTTGCTGTTTCTCCTGCCGCTCCTCTGGCCCTGCACTTCCCAGGAGTAACAAGCAATGTTAGGAATCAAAGTCCACTGGATGGATTTCCATTGCTAGTGCTGGGTGCTGCCACTGTCAGAGCTTCCTTTGCTTCTCTCTACCAGATGAGTTGTGGCAGGAAGACTCCCTGTAGCTCACACCACCACCATCACCCTTTCCTATGAGTTTCTTGGAGCCTCAGCTGCTCGCAGTAGCTTGGCCCTTCTTCTTCCACATGCTCTTGTGTCCATCATGCCTATCACAGGGGAAGAACGAACCACCCGTCTGGGACCAAGGACTGGGTCAGCAAGGAAGGGTGCTTCAGTGGGCTAGTGGTGCACATGTGCTGCAGCACACCTGGAGTAGTCAAACCTACATTTATCGGTGCTGGTATCAGCAAAGTGGTGCTGGTTACTCTGCTCTTGGGGAATTTCTCCTCCATGATCTGCAGCGCGCTGTTTATCACCGGTAGCCTCCTGGGAGTTGTGTGTGAATGTCCCAGGCAAACAGACTGTATCCAGTCCTGGCAAAGCGTGGGGAGCTGGAATGAGAGTGCACCAAGGGTGCCGTAGATCTGGTCGGGCCTGCCAAACAGGGATTGTCATGGTTGGACAGCAGGGAGCTGGGCTGGCTTTCTGAGCAGTGAAAATACTGCCCTAGATTAGAATGGTGACTTGCTTTCTGGCATTGTTGGCATCTATACCAAATAGTTTTGTTATCATCAGTATTGTAACCTCTTGGCCTAGAGCAATAGTAACGCTTGCCTTTCTGCGACTTTGGGGATAGTCGCTTTTTGGCCTATTAGTGAATAAACTAATGAAAAGTGCTGTGATGTTCATATTGCAACTAAATCATGCAACAAATCCATGAAACCCTGCACGAGCTTACTAAGTTTCTTCTTTCCTTTGTAGGAGAAGGCAGGAAAGGAACAGGACAAAGCAAACGACTCATGTTGGTTTCTAGACCAGAAGTTTCTATCCAGATTTTCTACCACAGCTCCTCCATCGGTAGTAAATAATGGTGAACAGAAGCTGTAAGAGAAAGAGGGATCCAGCAAACATTTTCCTGCTACTGACAGCACTAGGTGATGTCAGAAGAACATTAAATATGTAGGCCAAAATACTGCCTTTTTCCTCAAATTTACCTTTGGCAATGCCATGGAGGAAGAACCTCTTCAGGGACAGGCTCAGGTATCCTAAATCTGAAAGGCTGAGCAGGGCATGGGGAGAAGGGAGGGAAAGATAAAGACACAAAACCAGTACAAACGTGAACACAACCTCCAGTACAGATACTGTTCCTCTCCTCAATTTCTGCACAGAAATTCTGTCTCGCTCTAATGGAAGTATTGTCTCACCTCTCTCAGGCTGGGATTTAATTATCAGACAAAAGGGTTTTCCTCCCTGAAAAAGTTCTTTTAGAAAACACATTCCATTTGAGTCAAATCACAAATCTTGCATCTCAAAATAGTTCAACAAATGTTTTCACTATTTCAGTTTTACGTTGTACTTTGGGAAAATATTATTTGTAACTTCCTACTTTTTGTTAGTGTTTTGAAAAAAAACATAAACTGCATTTTAAAATGAGGAATTAATCATTTTGTGTTCTTTAAGGGAAGGAAGCAGAAATTTTCAGGCATTTTGAAACAGTACTAATAATTAATATTTTTTTTCAAATATTTGTTGAGCCATTCCATTAAAACTAACTGGTATTTTCTGCTCTAAAAAAAAAAAGGGGGAAAAAGAAAATTCCAGAAGGTTCCTAAAATCTCTGCCAAAGCTGCCATGGCCACATCCCATGACCTTTTCATGGGATTACACCTGCCACTGGTAGCACAAACCAAGCAGGAACTGCCCACCCACTCCAACGTTGAACAAGATGTCTCAGCTCTAGGACAGACAGCACAGTTGTATGGGCATAACAGACATTCTTAATAGCTGAAGAAAAGTGAATTCAGAGCTGGAACACATCAACAGCACTGGATCAGACCTCAGGTGGGACCTTTCTATCCAACTTCCCATAGTGAGCACAGCCAGGTGTCACCCATCTGGATCACCTCCTTAATCTGGTTCTGTTCTCTTCTCCAGGTTGCTGTATTTCACACTTTACTAAGACAGACTCTTCTGCCTTGTCACATCCAATAAGATAAATAACCCGTCTACTCTGATATCACCCTTCCACTTTCTCATACTTTTAGCAGGTATTTAACGCCCACAACGAACCTGGCCAAGTGAGAATACCATACACCAAAAAAAAAAAAAAAAAAAAAAAAAATATGCATGGTATGTAATTAAAATTCTTTACAGGTTTAGTTAGAAAGTCTTTGAGCCTTCTAGTTGCCATGTCTACTCTATTCAAACACAAGGCAGCAAAGATCCGTTGCAGGGGCTCTGAACAGGATATGAACACAATTGAGCTGTCAAGACATCAAACCAACGTATCAGCACTGGAAACAAAAGCTATATCCATGGAGCCTGCAAAGGTATTTAAAATGAAAAACAGAGTTACCTGGACGGCAGTCTGGGCAGAATGATTCCAGTTTCTACTTCCCAAAAGGCCTGAAATGTGCCTTTTGCAAAAAACCCTGTCACCGCACTGCCACAGGGCAGCACAGTCGCAGGCTGCAAGGGTCAAATCTTGCTCGTGTGATGCCACCCAGCCCCTTACAGTACAACACCCACAGCAGCTGGCCGGAGCATCGCAGCCATTGCTGATGAGGAAAAGCCATCAACAGCTCAACAGGCAATTAATTGCCAGCAACATAATGTCCCCGCCACCACAGGAGGACAATGACATCAGCTGAACGAGAGACTGAAATGAAGGCAGGCCATTTCCTGCTAAATCACAGCCCAGCCACTACATCACACTCTCAGTTAGTGGGCAGGCACATAGAGGAGAGTGTAAGACATTAAAGAGGGTATGCATTACGTGCATTCTCAGAAAGACAAGAAGGTCGATAGGTCAGTTGATCTGTATTTTTTAAGTCAAGTCAAGCTTATGGATGAAGCCTATAGACTGGTACTAGATCAGGAAATCCATTCTCTTTCCCAGAGTATGCTTTTCCTTTTGCCAGCCTGGGGGTGCTAAAGGAGTCCTGCTTCAAAGAACATTTTCATCAGCCTACAAGAAGAAAACCCAACTTTTCTGAAGTTTCCTTACCACAGGGCAGCTTTAGCAGCACTGTTCATGGAGATAAGGAGGCCTAGTCAGAGCCAGGTGGTAGCAAGTACGTTCTCAGATGACTCCGTGATAGGCAAGTTACTACTGGGGAACTTTTCCTTGGGCCAAGCCATTTTCAGAATAGTTAGGAGAGTTCAATCACCTTCTTTTTCATTTCCCCACTGCTGCTGGCAGGACTGCCAAAGAAAGGTGCTCAGATGATGGACTAGATGACCTAAGCTATTGTGAAAGACACAGGGCAGCATTACAGAATGGCTTGAACTGCCAACGGTTGAAGAAAAGCTCGATAGGAGAAGTGTTCAATGAAAAGGTTTTGCTGAGCTATTCTCTTTTAATAGACATTTTCTATATTTTTGTGGTTTTGTGAAAACTCATTTCAGTCCAGTGAATGTGTTTCTGAAATGCTACATACTAGTGTTTGGTCTGACAACATTCAACAGATGTAAAAGTGGTTCTTTACAAATATATAGGTACTGTTCCATAAATTAAACATTAATGCATAAATAACCAATTACTGTCTGCAACCCTGCTGCTTCAGACTATGAATGAACTTTATGCAGAAAAAAATCTCCAAGGAAAAGAGTCAGGTATCTGCAGAAAGCAATTACCTGTCCGTAAGTGATATCTGTCCTTTTGAGTTCTTATAAATCCCACTCTGTTACAGCAGGAGCATGGCAGACAGCTGTCCTTCCAAAGAAAAAAATGTTGTATTTTAACTCCGGTTTTAGTCATTCGAGAGTAGTTTGAGCTACTGCATTATCTCTGCGCTTTACCGAGTACGATAATGATGGTCTATTCTAAACAAAATGTATCTCCCTTCATTGTAGATCAGTAGTTGTATTGTAGGCTAGCAGAGGAAGGTAACTGAACCAGTTGACAGTGGCTCAGGAAAAGGACATTTGAACTCACACCTTTCTGGGAAATGGCACAATTATGATTAGGTACCTTGGGAGGGTTTGAAGAAGACCCATTACTTGAGTTTTGCCTTATAGTGTTCCCAGGAACTGAACATCACCATTCTCCTCATCTGGTCCAGCAAACCAAAACTGTGCAGCATTTAAGATCTGCATTTAAGAAACGTTAATGACAGAAAGCATTCAATTTCAAACTACAAAGCATTGTTTATACACCATAACATAAGAGGAGGGGACTTAACCGACTCGGGTATTTAAAGTGCAGTTTCCAGCATTTTTCTGTTACTACAAGCAGCTCATCATCAGATCTCAGCATATACTTTTCATATGTATAAAGCTATATTGCCTGCAAAAAATATACTGGACATTAAGGGGTAAACTTGCCTTATTCACAGTTAAGAGCATTACCTTAATCTTTTATCTAGGCCTTCGTTTCAGTGGCACTTGATACAGGAGCTATACGAAACACTTCCTTGAATACATAAAGCCAGAGATTGAGTTACACATGATTGAAGATCTATGCCACTCGTAAGACAAAAGCTCCTATATTACCTGGCACATGCCTGCTAAATTATTGAAGTGTCTCTTCAAACTGAATATATTCAGCGGATAATTAGTCAACAGAAGAAAACGGTCTCTCTTTACAAAGCTAATGTTGACAGGTATTGTGTCTTATGCACTGTAATAAGAAGTATTTGCAGAACTGATGCAACACAAACATTGGGAATTACTCTGTCAATGCACAAGTGCTCCCGAGGCACATGGCCCCCCTGGTGATACTGCCTCTGTCTCACGTTACCTTACAAGCATGTCCTAAACAGCGCAAATTCCTTTTCCCCAGTGCAGCACTGGCCCTGTTTCAGCAGCAGGTAGAAGGCTTGCTTTGCATTTGGGGAACGAGGCTGACCAAACCGCAGTAGCTGCCTGCCAGCCTGACTCCAGCCCCTGCCGCTGCGTCCGGCGGCACCTGCCTGGGGCAGCTTTGGATTCATAACACCTGGAGCTGTGGTATCCCGGTGTGCCACTCCAGCAGCTGTATCCTCAGGAGCTCGTTTCCTGCTGCAGGTTCTTGGGAGCACGAGCTACTCCATGTGTGCACAGATCATACCGCACGAGAGCACGAGCATCTGCCTGCTGAAGCCATCGCAGCCAGCCAGCCGACGTGCTTCGTTTATTCTGACCCGGCAAGGGAAGAGCGGTAGCAACTTCCACATTTAAAATGGTTGTCCTATTGCTCTGGGCAGTAGTATGGTCTCCATACTGCCTGTACATAAATCTAAGCTTACCTGGAAATAAGAACAGATGGCTTTCAGCTGTTTGAGTGTGAGCTGTAGGATGAAATACACAGTTCTAGCAGCTCCAACTCACAGCCTGAAGTGTTCAGACAACACTTTGTCAATGCAAGTATTACTGGGTTTTTTTTCTTTCAAATTACACCTGTCACAAAGGGGACAGACAGGTTCTTTTAGGCAGCCTTGGTGGAATGATGATGGCACTACATCATAGTTACAGTTATAGCTTTATTTTCTTAATGGGATACTACGATTAGTGTAGCACATAATTCATTGTTAGAATGGCACAGGATTTCTACAAGTAGAGTCAATATAGTACAGTCTGTAAGTAGCATAATACAGAATTTATAATACAACTTCATAATTTCTTATCACCTGGGCCGTCTGCAGATTGGGTCAGATCTTAATATGTGGTTTGCTGTACCAATATAACAATCTAGATTCAAAGATCATATAAAAGAATACAAGTCACTCAGCTTTGGAGGAAGCAGATGATGGTGGAGGCATCCATAGCCACAGGAGCCATGTGTCTCACTGTCCAGCAGCAGCAGTTTGGGCCCAAAGTGCCCAGGTAGGACTTGCAACTGCCTGATTTTATAGACAGCACTGTGTGCTGCTGTGCTTCCCTGCTCGGTGATGGGGTCACCGACACCAGGCTGGCCAGGCGCCTGAGACCTCCAAGGCTGGCAAGGAAGGTGGCCAGGAGCCTTAAGGCCAGCAGGCAGAGGAAGAAGAAATCTGTTTGGTTTGTCTGCTTGGTTCACAGGACCTTCAGGGCCTGATAATGAGGGAAAGGGAACAGAATGTGACCCACTCGGTCACAAAGAATGGCTACTTGCCTTATGAAATGGTGTTAGTTATGCTAACTACGTTACCAGGGGTCAGGAACAGGGCTACTGGTCACACGTGCCCCAGGGAAAAAATAGCTACATAGGGTAAATAAGCAATTTTAAAAAATATTCAAATTTTATAATTCAAGATTATTTCTTCCTTTCATTATCTTGTGCATTTCTCAGCTTTGAAAATGAAAATAGAAAAAGACATGGCATTTCAAATTTTTGGGAAGAAAAAAAAAAAAAAAAGAGCCCTTCATTTTAAGAGCTTATCACTGAACTTACCTGTCTGGTTCTTAGTGAAGTATTTTTATTGGCTTTTTTTCTTTCTGCCTTCATAGAAATCCAGTTTAGGAAAAAAAAAACCAACCTAGAGCTGCTCACCAGTTTTAAACCTACAGCCTCCTATGATAGGAGAAACCCAGCAAAATTATTAAGAATTTTCTCAGAATGGGAAGTTAATTAGAACACTAGTAACTAACAGTCCAGCTCATATGCTAACTCACTCAGCTCCACCCTCGCCGCATTCTAAACTCCTTAAATGTCTGGTCCCCCAACATGCTACCGACACCTTTGAGACTACCCGGGTCCCCAAAACTCAGGCAGCCGGGCAGAGGCGTCTCTGAGCAGCAAAAAGAGCATCTCTCAGTTTGTTATAAAAAGGTTTGCATTTATGGATAGGCATCATTTACACGCCCGCAAACCTCAAATTAAAAGGTATTCCCACTTTGCACGTACCTTCCTCCATTCTCTGCGTGTTTCGGGGCAGCCCCGCAGGGCCAGGGCCCCTTTGCTGTGCTACAGCAGCGCTGCGGGGCAGGCTGCGCTCAGGAGCCATCAATGCCTGCCATCTCCTGGCACGGCAGGAGACCTGCACGACAGCTCGAAACTGCACTTGCAGAGCCGCCTGCGCATGCTGCGGCCGCCAGCGATGAAGATCGTATTAGGGAACGGGGTTCGGTTTATCCTGAATCGGTGCCATTCGGTATTTCGTGCGGCAGCGCCAGAGGGTGACTCGCCCCCGGCTGGCACGCTGAACAGCCTAGGGAAAATGTTTTACAGCGTCAACCTCCATCAAAAACTTTTGAAAGCGGTTAGTCTCGGCCCGGACTGCAAATGACACTTCGCTAGGCAGTCTGGGTACGTAAAAACGTAACAGCATCAACCTTAACATTTCCTTTTGCCCTGGTTCAGCTCTACAAACAGCAACAGCAGAAAAGCAGGTGAGAAGTGGCTGCCGGCATTTCAAAGGCCAGACAGGAAAACCTTCTGATAGCGCTTTGACACAACTCCTTATCGCGGGCAGCGGCCTGAACACATTGTCTGCAAACAGCATTTAATCACATTTAAACTGAACAAAGCCTAAGCAATAGTTTTATTGACACTTCCCACCTAACCCAACCTCTATCCCAAATCCATCCTTCTGTGGAGAAGGACTCAAACTAACCTGTTTTCCTGGCCTGAACTAACCTGTTTTCCTAGCCCGGGAGCCAGGCAGGAGTACTCACCAATCCAGCTATTGCATTTCATCTGACAGATGGGAAACTGGGATACTCTGCCTGCTTGCCATTGTGCAAACACGTCTTGCTTTCATTGGTGAAAGGCTTCAGCACACAAACTTTTTGTCAGTTGCTTAATTTTCCAAAATACACTTCATTAAACCAACATTCAAGACCACCAACATGTGAAGCTAGCAGGGGAAGGTTAAGATAGCTTATCTGAAAATGTTTCTTATAAATGTCTCTCAATTGGGGGGGGGGGGGGGCTTAACTATTTATTACCAAAGATAATTTTTCTGCAGTAACACACAAACATTGACAGCAAGTTTTCAAAAAAATTGATGAAATTAAGTTATTCTAGAAATGTAACATTCCTATGATTATCTCTGGGCGCACAACAGACTCTTACATTCTTCATTCACGTTTTTTTGGACAGGTAACTGTCATGGAATAGCAAGTTGATACATTTCCAGAACATGCACTACCACTTATTTGTGTGTGAATAAGCTCTCACTACATGTTTGATGCTTGAAGGGATACAGCTGTGTGTACTTTAGAAGAGAACCTCACAATAATTCCAAGGAGGGCTAAATTACCAAAGCATTCTCTTAACTTGGGTAACGGGGGGGGGGGGGGGAAATAAAAAAAAAAAAAAAAAAATCAAAGTTCTTTGTCCTCCCCTTTGAATATACCTAATACACACAGTAACGTTATGGAAAATACACCCTTCTAAGACTAGTCTGAACAATTAGCGTGATGACTAAATGGTTCTGAAACCTGACAGACAAAAAGAAATAGATTCCAACAGGAGAATAAGTACTCAACATATTATTACAGAACTGTATTACCAAAGCAGGAAGACTTAGCGCTGGCTTCATAATGAAAATGTTTTGAACAAAACCTCTGTATCCACTTAAGTAGGTGCAACTCCATTAGATCCAGTGGAAACATACCTGCTAAACTAGAGTGAATCTATTTTCTCATCACTCATTCACATTAAGTATTTAAACAAAAAAAAAAGTATGTTTTTTTAAACAAGAAACAGATGATACATCCAATTCTTCCCTGTTTACACTTACACACTGGGAGTTCTGCACAGAGGAGATTACAATTTTATTATTTTTTTGGTCACCAATGATCACATCCATTTAATCCTGAGCCTGCAATTTCTTGTTGGCATTCATTTGACTAAGAAGCCTAGAAAAATGCACTAACTACCAAAGATTACTACATAACAATCACAACCTTTAAAAAAAATTTTCAACAAAACCAGAAGCAATGTTTAGGCAAATGACCAGCTATTGATGTAGCTGCTGGAAACTCTTTCCTATCTTAAAGAAAACAAACAGTTCACGGATGTGCAATCTAAAACCATGTAAAACATGGAAGTACAGGAAAAAACCCAAGTATCTTGAGAAATAAAACCCAGAAAAGAGCATCCCTGAACAATGCCAAGTCACAGACCTTCCTCAGCTATACAACCATACCAGACAAGAAATACGCACCCTGCAAAAAATTATGAACACCATAAAAAGAGTAGTCTTAAGTTAAAGGACCGGTAGGCTATAGAGAGTTTGAAGACTGTATGATTCATTTGTACTGAAGACAAAATTGTCAGGTGTTTGTAGCAAGGAAATTGATTCAACCAAAGGCTTTTCACACTAGTCCTCTTAACTCTTTGATACAAAACCACAGGAATCATTTATAATGAAAGAGCAGCTGGAAAATGCATTAGATTTCCAGCTCAAGCAGCTGGGTGAAAAGTATTTTATTTTCAGAAAATGTGTCTAAATTACAGTGAAAGGACAAGAAGCTGCTTTTAGAAGTGAATCACACCACCTTGCCCATGTTATTATAACAGAACTTTTGAATATAAAAAAAGCATTTAGTAAAAATTTTATTTGAAATGCAGCATGAATCCATAACCATAAGTGTTACAACATACAGTTTTACAGAGAATTTGTACAATATGACAGATATTTCTATACATGCGCCCCTCCCCATTTTTTATTTAGTAATTATCAAACAAACAATAGTTAATCAGGAATAATAAGCATTCACTTCTAAAAAGAAAACTTTGGCATGTATACAACTGGCTAGGTAAAAGTAAACAGTGGTAGATTCAAGTCAGAAAGAGACCCACTTGTTTTGTTTCACAGCATTTTTGATCAGGATGAAACTCACCAGCACTATTTTCTACTTAATACAAAAATGTGTACTTTTTTCAGACCCGAATCCCCTGTTAAGGGACACAAAATTGTTAAAGAGAGATGTAAAAGAACCAACTTTTAACTCTAAAAAGGTATCAGGTTTAAAGCAGTTTAGGCCACAAGTGCTTTGCACACATTGGTTTGGTCATGAAGAAAACAAAACCTTTAATGGTTTGCTCATGTTACTGAACTCCACACCACTTGGCACAGCTGGCAATTTCTCCTGGGAACTAGAATAAGCATGATTATCATTGGCTCAAAAGTCATGTCCGTTGCTGAAGCATAAGAAAAAATATGAAGTAAGATCTGCACTGTGCCCATCTTCTGTCTCGAGTTTCTGTCACTGCTGTTGGCCACTTATATACCTACCTAATTTGTCCAAAAAATGAGGGGAAAAAATTTGCAAAGCATATCTTCCTGGCGTACTGCAGGCAATGCTTCCATTTTAAAAACCAGAAAGCAATGAAAGAACTCCTGAACAATAGGTAACAAGCCTCCTTTGAGAAGAATTACTTGTAATTCTTCAAGTACTTACAAAAAATACAATATTTATACAACTTTTCCAGAACTATTACAGTTAACATATTTTAACGTAGTACTAATAAAATAAATTCATAGATAAAAATGGTTGCACTTCTAAGCAGGAATAGCTAACCCAGATTTAGATTTTGCTGCAATTTCATTATTGCTGTGGAACAGACAGTGGTTAAGCCATGTGAATACTTGCCTCTTTCTCATACACATCGAAGTAACTAATTTGAACAAATCTTCTCCAGCAAATCACAATACATTTAATGTAATTTTCACAGTTCCTGCTAAATGTTAGCGATCCAAAGTTGACTGAACCGTGGTGCAACAGGGCACAAATGGCAGAAGAGCAGTGGACTAGAGGCAAGAATGGCAGAAAAACAGTAGAGTAACCCAAGTCACGCTCATACTCACTACTTCTTATTCCTAGGCTTTAATTCCTCTGCCGCATTTCGCAGAAAAATGTAGTTTTTCTTTTGTGGATTATAAAATTCATGACCCTAAAAAGAAAAATCATCTGTATTTACTCTCTCCAAATAATAAATAGCAATATTACTTTAGAATGTAAGAATATGAAAATTTCATTAGTTTGGTTTATTAAGATTTAATCTTAAGGTTTTTAAGACCAGATATTGGACAACATTGGTGGAATAGAAACAGCTTACTATAACAAGTATTTACAAGAACCATGCATATAAAGTAAAATTTAAGGGCCATTTATCCATTTTTAAGTTCTAAAAAAGACTTTTCATAAAAAAATAATTACATACCTCTCAGCTCTACTTTATAGATGCAACATAAGAGCTCAATTTTTTCCAGAGAAGAAACTAAAACTTTAAGGCCACCCAGTTTCACATAGTATTTTCTATCTTTTACATGAAATGAGGTCACATTTTTTCAAAGTGAAGCCCAAGTTCCACAGGCAACTGCAAAAATACCTGTTTCCCAACTGCAGATGCAAATATACTATTTTGCATATTGACATTATTTGCATACACATTACCAACTCAATACACAGAGTTTTCAAATCGGGGAGAGTAAACACTAATAAAGCTATTAATGTTCAACACACGACTTAAAAATTACTATCTCTACTTGACAGAAACTGTTCTAGAAAGAAAGTTTAGTACTTAGTACCTACTGGTTTTACTACTTAATACTGGTTTACAGATCTGAAAGATGTGTCAGTACATATCTACCATTGCAATCTACCCAAGCATTTAGAACAGCAGAATTCATCTGCCCTAGCACCTAACAAAGTTATCATACTTCAGGCAGCATCCAGAAGACCAGATACAACGCAGTAAATTAAAATTTTGCTCTATTTGTGGCATGCAGTCAAGTTGATCTGTGTGATTTCTGCATTCATTTCAGTCAAAACCACAAGGATGATTATGCTCATATTTAAAAGCACTAGTTAAGAGGAAAGCAATACTTCTCATGGAAGTTGCCATTCCATTAAAATCAGTTACATTTCAACTTTGCTACCCCTCTTTCTTAAAATATTATGAAGTATTAAATTTTCCACCTAGTATGGGTTGCTGTGATTCTCTTGCATCTATGATTTATTGTTGAGTCAGGGCTGGAAGAGAAATACATAAGTAAGTGCCACCAGCAAGCTACACTGAGTGGCACAGAAATTTAGTCCAGGGAATTCAAGCACTGGTTTAAGTGTTTATAACCACAGCCACAGTGCGAAGCAGAGATGTGCATTTCAAAGAGATGTGTGAGAACCTGTTAGGGTGCCCCATTGCCCCATGACACTCCCCACAGCAGAATGTGTGTCAGCAACCAAAATAATTTCCAAACCAAGTCATTTACATTTTACTCATCCACATTTGTATAATAGCATTGTTTAGCAATCTTATCCAACTGAAGCCAAAAACCAAAGAATATGCTTGCTTCAGTGTTAAATTTCACCAGATGTCTAAAACGATCACTGTAGATTTTCTTCCATGCTTGTGAGATCAGAAAGGTTCATTTATAAAGAACAGTGAAATCCTCATAGGAAAAAGAGAGTCAGCTGTCGACTGCAAGTATGAACATGCATCTAAACCTTTCTTACCTTTGACCAATCATAACTGGAAGCATATGCAAATATATTGCCATTATGGTTGAAACAACAAGCAGATATTGGCTGGTCAAGTTGTTCTGATGTTTTTAGCTTCGTCCGTGCATCTTTATCCCAAAAGCTGAATCTACCATCAGATCCTACTGTTGCAAGAGTACCATGGACAGGATGAAAAGCTATACCATTCACCTGCAGAATCATAAAAAAATACAATGTAAACCACCACACATATGAACAGATGATTGGAACACTAACAGATGTGCTGAATCCTTAGAAAGTCAACACACAGGAGAGATTATATTTTTCAAGTAAATACAGGTTTGGTTTTTTTTAATATTTTCAGATATGCTCTCAGGGGAAAGAAAACCAACTGAACAAAAACCACAGAAGCAGCAAGGAAAGCATCACCTTTTTTGTAGTACCTAAAAATTCAATGCATAACCCCACTACACAAATATATTACGTATTGTTTCAATATCAGCAAAATTAACAAGTATCATCTCCACCAGGATGATTTAATGAATGGCTGATCTGGTGCTTGTTAAGGAAAGTACAATAGTTTGTCTTTACTCTTAAAGTATGACTATGACTGGTCTTGAAACACATGTCTAAGGTAACTTTAGGCAAGATAAAGCATTAAGGAGAACAAACAATTCATATCCAATTTTACATCAAGAGTGTATACTGCCCTGCATGATATAGTGGTATATGCTGAATACTTACAGCATAGATATCCTGAGGTGCTGATGTGTTTGTTCCATTGGAGCGATGACATTTAAAAGTGAAATTATCTTTTGCACTGGGGGGGAAAAAATAATAATAATAATAATAAAAAAGGTCTTTTTACTTTCCTCATTGTAAACCGAGCAATAAAGAAAGGATATTTTATCAAATGATACTTACGGATTTGGGGGGTTGATATAATGAATAGCTACTCTTCCTTCAATACTTCCAAGGGCAAATCCAGTAGGTTTGTTCACTTTGTCTTTAAAAATAGCAACACAGCGATGCTAAATTTGAGAAAGACAGAGAGGACTTCAGACAAGAGTCTTGAAGGCCAGATTATCTGAATGGCATCTGTTTTCCATGGGGACACAAAACATCACATATATCAATGCAAGTAAAGCAAAACCACCAACAAGGTCAAGAGATAGGTCAAATTCTGTTGAGAATTTGGGCCACAGTATTTATATTTCTAAAACCTTGCAAAAATCAGTAATAGATCAATGCCAATCCAGGACATGTGCCACACTAAGGTAACTTGGTTTTGAAATGCAGCTTGCTTTCACAAAAGACAATGGCAAGGCCAGAATTTCAACGATCTGTATAAATATTTATTACAAGTGTATTACAATTTACCTGGTGTTTAAGAGGAGATTCTATTCTTCTAAATTCAGAAGGCTGGTTCTCTAACTGATAAACTATCAAGCCCCTTTCTGCAGTGGCCACAGCAGCCATAGGATGAACCTAGATAAGGTTGTAAAATAGTTTGGAAGAGACACGCTTGCGTTAATTGCATGGTGCAGAATTCTATTTATTATTTTACAGAAATGCCTGAAGAAGTTAAAGAAATGAGACTGTTTTCTGGTGGGAGGGGAGAGAGGCAAAGGGGAAGAAGAGAAAGAACAAAGTTCATTTGTAGACATATCTTCAAACAAATCTGTTTTTCCCTACCATTCAGAAACTAAACATACCAAAAATTTTCTAATTATTAGGTGACTCTTCTAATGTCAACCACAACAGTGGTATTAAAAACTCACCCAGAAGTAAGGGCAGGTCAGTCCTAGTGCTGATTTGGTTTTGTGACATTAAAAGGATACTAAGAGTGTTTTCTCTAATGGAAATACCGATCTTCCTGAGCCCGACTGAGAAGATCAGTGTATGTTCTACTGCTAAAATCACACAGAGATCAAATACTAAGTGTCAATATTTAGTATTAACCTACTGAAGCTTCAGAGACTCCCAGTTCATTCATACTCCCAGTCATCTAGCTGACACTAGTGTACTGTAAATCATGACTTACCACGTCTGCACAGTAACATCTTTCAGGGAGCTGCAATGTCATCATAGGTGTTGGTGAACGGGTATCCCAGAACTGATGGAAACAGAAAAATGTATCGTCAACACCAAGCGTTAGTTCATTGTTTAAATTGCTTTAGTAAAAATAATGCAGTTGGTACCAAGTAGTTTCATTCTCATCTGTAGTCAGAACACCACAACTCTCTGTGAAGCAAGGCTGTTTCATTAATCTGTTTTGTATTAGTGTCAATAAAGTATTTTCATTTCACAAGTATTTTCATACACCAATTACTAGCATGCTTTGTGTCCATTTGTTCAGGCAAAACACATACCTTTAAAGTTTTATCCCAGCTTCCTGTCATCACACAGCTATAATTTGGTGCTTTAATCCAATGGATAGTCTTCACAGGAGCATCATGCTGAATTAAAAAAAAGACAAGCACACATACATTTACTAAGATAACAGTCCACATTCCTTCTTTATGCTCCTCATACTTTTGGTATGTATTTACACTTTTCATCCATCCAATAAAAGCGATTCGTTATTTCAGTCACAGCAGTTAGGATAACAGTTGGTCACGACCTTGCTCTGTTGTTGAGTGCTGTAAAATCACCCACATTAAAAAACCAAAGGTTCTGACACAACATCCTGCTTTCACCTAGGATAGAGTTAATTTTCTTCGTAGTAGCTGGTGCAGTGCTGTGTTTTGAATTTGGTGTGAGAACAATGCTGATAACACACTGATGTTTTTAGCTGTTGCTAAGCAGTGTTTACACTAAGTTTAACTGGAAAGGTTTTTCAGTTTCTCAGGCGCTGTCAGCAAGAAGGCTGGAGGGGCACAAGAAACTGGGAAGTGACACAGCCAGGACAGCTGACTCCAACTAGCCAAAGGGGTATTCCATACCACGGGATGTCATGGTCAATTGCTGCTCAGGGACTGGCTGGGCATCAGTCAGCAGCTGGTGAGCAGCTGTACTGTGCATTGCCCGTTTTCTTTTCTCCCATCCCTTTGGATTTCCTTCCTCTCCCCTTCTCCCTCTTTTTAATTATAGTTATTATTATTATTGTTGTTTGGGTTTTTTATTCCTATTTTATTTTAATTATTAAACTGTTCTTATCACAACCCTTGAGTTTTACACTCCTTTCCAATTCTCCTCCCCATCCCACTGGAGTGGGGGAGGAAATGAGCGAGCTGCTGAGTAGTGTTTAGTTTCTGGCTGGGGTTAGACCACAACAAATGAAGAACCCTACAACCCTACAAATCACCCTACACTCGGCAGATGGTCACAGTAGAAATACAAATTACAAACAACAGGACTTTCTATTCATTTATAAAGGATATTATCTATCATGCTAAAAATCAACACTTTGTAATAAATTACATACTGTATTAAAATAATAAAACCCCCCAGCTTCTGACAACAGCTACAGAAGTAAGGCCTATGTTAATTGCACTGACAAAATTTTAAAATCAAGGCTGAGAATCTGAATTTTATCAAGATACCAAAAGCAATCATTAAAAGGACTAACTCTTAAATTATACAACTGGTTACTCCTTTTAGTCACCATAACTACACATTCTATGAACAGACACTAACTGCTAAATTGATAAGGTAAATTACAATCCCTGTTACTGCTGCAGCAGAAAGCTGGTATTTGTGAAAGCAAATTCAACTTTTTTTCCCCTATAATGCAGCAGGGTGACTTAGTGAGATCACTGCAGCAATGGCAAGAAAACTCTCAAGTGAGAGTGGAAACAGCTGCACAGGTTATTCAAATCACTTTGATTGCAGGTCTCCCTATTCATGTGAACTTCATTATCTCAAAAATATAAGAACACCCTACAACCTCTTCTCCATACAGCAGTATCTACTTTAGAAGCACTAAACATTAGCTTAATTTGCTAATAAGGATAGTTTTTAATAAAATCAGAAAAGAAAAAAACCTACCGCCTAATGGCTTGGGGCTTGCTTACTTACTTGTGCGATCTGAATAGCTTGATTACTGTTGAGATCCCACATTTTTGCGGTTTTATCACAGGAAGCAGTAAATACTTTACTCCCATCCTAAAAATGACAAGTAAGGCCAAGAGATTAAACAGCTCTATCACATATTATCTATTAGAAAACTGTCAAGTCTTATTCTCTTCTAGTAATGGCATAAATTTAATGTAATATATACAGAGATTGCAAGACAAAGAAGAAACATAAAAATAAAAATTTATTTACAACTGTTGTAAAAGAGAAAACTGCTAGCTATTGCCTAGCTTTAAAAGACATTCTTACTTTTAAACTTGCTTTTACTCTTCTTACACCCATGTTAGTCTATTCTATTAGGACATGCTAAGCACACATTTACAGTAACATAAGTCTATACAATAATCATGGGCTGCATCTACCCGTGGGACTCATGTCTGTCTGGAAACCACATACCAATTTATTTAGGGTTTTGGTAAAAATTGTTTATTTTTAAATAAGAACATACATCACTCCAGCAGCTATCTAGTACAGGCCCTGTGTGCATCTGCTGAGCCTTTGGAATTGTCTGTCCATTATCCTGAACTTCCCAGCAGCGAACCTGTAACAGGAGGAGTGCATACAGACATATTAACACTAAGAACTTAAAAACACTTCTTGAAGATCCCAGACTTAGTTTATCCAGTGAAAAGTATGATTATAAACAATAAGCTTTTTTCAGAACTAGTGAAACCTTATCTTCTCTGATTATGTTCCTTTTATCTGTACAATCCAAATGCAACCCCACAACTTCAATTCCACCTCAAGAGAATGTAACACCTCCCAGTGCTCTCCTGGAGAACCCCTTAACCATCAGCTAGGAAGGAGCTACTTGCTGCAGGCTTCCAGCCAACAGACCAAACAGAACAGTTAAAAAAAATGCACCCATGTTTGTCCTCCCTCCCTGTTTGTGCCAGTTGGAATCTCACCCTTCAATCCAAACAAGCTTCAATAAGGTTAGAATCTTTAACCTTTCTGAGATTTCACTGTCAAACTGGATGATTTACCATTGTGTTCATGGTTCTTACACCGGACAAAACATAACTACGTTAGCCTAACTAACTAACTAAGAAAATGAAGCTAAAACCCAAACAAGTAGGAAAAAGAAAAATCAAACTAATAAAAAACTAACAGGGAAAACACTGACTACATATTCTGAGTTGAAGCTTAAAACACACAGAGGAATAACTTCACAGATCACAAATTAATTTCTCAGCTGAAGCAGTTAAAAAATGTCAAAAGTTAGTGCCTTGGCACCAGACACAAATTTTGCATTCTACAATGAAGAACATTTTCATGTGCCCTGGCACAAGTTTTTAGGATCACATTTTGCAGTTGAGGTATTAACACTACCACTATATTCATCCGTAGATCTGATTGTAAGTACTTACATCATTTGCCCATGATCCTGCAATAAGGAAATTACCCGGCAACGTTGGTGGACTAAATGCTAAACAAGATATGCTGTCATCAGGTGGAGATGTTACTTCAATATCCTATAAAGAACAAACGAAAAAAAAAAATTGAAAACACATGTGAAAACTGTGCACTGAGATGCTGTTGCTTCTATAGGGCGAGTCAGTAGGGACTGCTGTGACACATGAAAGCACAGAACAGTGTCCCCACCGGGGTATAAGGCACATACCTTCATTGGATTGTGGTTATCTGCAGTTGTACTGCCAAACATGCCAGTCCCTCCTGTCCCAAACCCTGATGTTGATCCAAACAGACTCATCCTTGCCCTGCAAACAAGGAGAAACCTTAGCAAGACTCGCAAGGCCCTCTGGCATGCCCAGGGTGCCTCATCGCAGCCCTACGCCAGCAGACCCCTCACCCCACCTGGAGGCACCCAGGGATATAAAAAAATACGAAATTTAAGAAAATAAATAACGCCACGTTCTCGTTGCAGCTGGCTCCCAGACATCTGACGGTCGGCCGCCCTGCCCCCGCTGTCAGGGGTCCCTCTCCAGCCGTCCCCTGGCGAGGGCTAACCCCGCTGTGCCTCCCAGCCCTGCGCCGGCGCCCCGGGGGGCCCCGCGCCGGCCCAGCCCGCCCCTCACGTGACGGGGCGGTGCCCCGCCTGGCCGGAGGCGCGGGGCATGCCGGGAGCGGAGGGCGGGCGGGTGTGGGATCTGTGTCCTGGGCTGGCCGTGCCTTACCCCGGGAAGCGTTCCGCAGGGAAAACGCCGGGAAAGGGCCGGCGGGAGCGGG
>JAVJGJ010000002.1:10502011-10517145 GCA_035590215.1 Microhierax caerulescens | reverse complement strand
CAGTGCTGGCCGTCGGCGGGGCGCCGGCTGGGCCGCGGCTCGGGCACCCGCCTCCTGAAGACGGAGCGAGCCGCCGGGGCCGGCCGGTACGCGGCTCGTAGTCGGGGTCGGGGCCTGGGGGCTGTGCTGCCCCCAGCCGCAGGGCCGGCCTCTCGCCCCGCCGGCTGGGCTTGGCTCCCGGCCGGGCTGGCTGTGCATTCGGGCACCGGGAATTACAGGGCACTCCAATAAAAAGGAATTTAAATTCCTTTTGAATATAATAGCGGAGGAACTTTAGTAAAAAACCCTTCCAAGTAGAGAAGTCTGCTGAAAACACTATCTGCGAGATCCACACGGATGACTGTAGATCAATTTTGGATGTGTTTTCTATGCAGTCGATGTGGTTTCCTCACTTAAAATTTATTGTATGCTTTAATCACCACAGTTTCCTGCTCCTTTTTACTGTTTTAGAGCCAACTAAATAAAATAAAAATGGGATTCTGTTATGATGTGCATCATTAACAGGATTGTTTATTAAACTCTTAATCAGTAACATCTGCTTGCTTACTTGTTCATTGGAGACATAGTAATTTAGTTGCTGGAATGTTTATAGCTCCTTGAAACATGCAGTAATGAAGAATTATCTCTGACTTTTCGGTCTGAATTTACAGCCAACACAAAATGCCACGATGCTGCACTTAAAATAATTTCCAAAAGGAGTCATGTGCAATAAATTGTTAATAAAGTATTTTACTCTCTTAAAAAATAAAAAGGTCGGTGCGATGTCATCTTGTGCTTCATGACAGAAGGTAAAGCAATTCCCTGATAAGTTTTTGAACTTAACATTTTCTGGCCAGAAAGAACGTATTATCCTTCTATGTATGTACATTTGGCATTGTAATGCTGCAGAAGCCACAAAATGGAAACACTGGTATTCTGTAAGAGAAGTTATTTCTCTTACAGTTCAAGAGAGGACAAAGAGGTGATGACAATCTAGCTACAGTGATAATGAGATGCTGAAGCATATTCCTCTGTCTCCACATTTCTTCTAAAAGCAGTCAAAATAAATCAGTATCAAGAAAAACACTTCATTTGCATTCACAGCCATCCACCAAATTGCAGTTTGTTTGGTACATAGACTCTAGAAAGGTAATCTGATGAAAGAGAAGTTAAAACCTGGATTTCAGCCTTCAGTTTTGATGCTGCCATAATTTCCAGCTAAAAAGAAAACAATGAACAAAAAAAAAAAAAAAAGTGTGATGCTTTAACAGCCTGGTCCAGGGTTAGGTAATTATTTAAGTAAGAATTACACTTTACACTGTAAAGTTAGTAAGTATTACTGGAAATGATGCTGCAAAATCCCTATCACTAAGCTGAGATTCATTGTATTGTACGTTCATGTCTTCTCTGGTGTGTACCTCACAGTAACAGAAACAATTTGTAAGTATAAACAGGAATAAGGTACATGTTACCTTTTCTTCCTTTCTAACCATTTCACACAATATAGGCCTAAGTTGACGTATATGTTTTAAAAGCTAAGGCAAGATTAGAGGTGTAGTACTGAGTAAGTAACTGCTGTAAGCATTCCCCTACTTGTAAAGACATAATATATTCTGTAATACTTAGGAAAGCAGTACAATCCCCTGTGATCATCAGATGACTAATGGCAGGAAAGCTTAAAATGCTGCCAGTTCTGGCCTGTGAGCCATGGAGGCCCACTGGTTCAGAGACACATCCCAGAGCACTTGCTTTCTCAGTTTCACCTTCCTTTAGGGCTGTCAAACCTTACTGGTTCCACTATACTAAGGGTTTATCAACATAAAGAGGAACAGGACTGCAGACGATAGGATTTGTCCTGTGAGTAGTAAGAAATAGGAAACAATGGGTTTGTACATACTTCCTTTTTCCACATTGGCTGACAAGCAATGTAAGGTCTCTTTTGTAAACTTGCTAACTTATTTTGATCTTGCTTTGTAAATGGAATCAGGACATCTTTGCATATATTTAATCTGAAAGAAAAAAACATTGTTAAATTTTCTCATGTATTTAAAAATATTTATTCCAATTTATTTCCTTATATTAAGCCAAAATGTTGTATTAAAAGAATAACGGACTCAAATGTCAGTTGTCTTTTTGCTCATTAAGTCAGATTGCATTTCCTGTCTATGAAATAAAATAATACTTCTTTTTCTTTTGGGGAAATAACTAACCTTACAAGATCAGATGGAAGGAGACCAAGCCACTTTATAGATGGAACGGTGAGATGATGGGCCTCAAAAGACATTGACTGAAATAAGAAAGGTCAACTATAACATTCAGTGATTTCAGTTTAAATTACTTGAGATATATGCCTTCCAAGGTCATGGTCAGATTTTATTACAAAGATAATTAGGCATTTTCACTATCAGAATGATATAGGAGAACATAGTGTCACAGAAGCTTACTATGTCCCCTTGCTGGAAACCTGAAAACCACTGCTTTGCTAAGATTTGCAGCCTTCAACCTATGACAGATTCTAAACTAGTCCAGTTTAGGCTGGCCTAGTTTGAATAGTTTTGTTTTGTTTGTTACAGTCGATATGAGTCTGCCAAAACAAACAAACAAACAAACAAAAAAACCCAAAACCTGAAAGCGATCAAATCTGGAAGTCTTAGGGCAAAGTGTAAAACCAAATAAGCAGTTAATGATACTTCTCAGGATACTCCCCCTGCTCCCAATGGTTTGTGACTCCAACTTTCTGAGCCGGAAGTGGTGGTGGTATAATACTTGATTTTGTCAGGTTGCTTTTAGAATCCGTGAAAACTTTTGTCATCTACAGCACCCTACAGCAAAGTATCACAGTTAAATTACATGTTGCATAAAGGAATACTTCCATTGTTTGTAATGAACTTGACATATTCTGGTTTCATTTGATACACCTGTTGCTCTGCAACTGAACAAAATAAACATTCAAAGGAACCTGACAATTTCATTTAATCCTGGAAGATGGTGTTTTACCCGTTTACACACCTTTGTAGGAGAGCTGCAGGTGAGACAGCTTACCTGAAGACTTGGAAGTTTTGTCCCCCTGGATGTCATTGAGGCATATGTTGTGACATATATTTGAACTCCGACATCATTGATTGCTGGCACTTTTCTGAAGTTTTTGTTTTGTTTTTACTTTGAATGTTCTTTCTCCAGTGCTCTACTGAATGGATCACCCATCTGCCTCTGCCCTCTGCCTTCACTTCAGTCTGCCTTTCATATTGTCATCCTGTACCATGCCTTTTAGCAATGTAATATAACAATGCCTCTTCTTCCATAACGTTCCACACTAACACATGTATCTACAAGCAATCTCACCCCAAAACAAAATCTTTACTAACATAACATGATTTTGTGGAGAATCACCCATCTCCACAGTTATGTCCTCCTCCTTTTCCTTCCAGGGTCCCTCCAGCCTTCATGTCTCTTCTAAGGCAGAAGCAAAGCAAAATGCAGAACATTTTTCGGTTTTGACTGCCTGAGAACTCCCTGTGCAGCAGGGGAAAACTGTGAAATACAGTTAAATGAAACACCTGCCACTGTTACTTATTTTCTTTTTGTTGCAAGAAGCCCTTTCTGCAGATACACAAGGCCTAACACCTGTGTCTTCATATTGAAACACAATGATACAAGGCAGTAACCACTCCAACAAAGGCTGTAACATTTCATACATTCCCGCTTCAAGGCTGGGACACAAAACAGTGCATTTGAAGTGGAAAAATTATACTCACCACAGATCCGTATTTGTAGATGCACATTATTTCTACACCTAGGTTGCAGAATACCAAATGTCAAGTCTGTTTAGCTGCACATTGGGCATGTTTAAAACGATTGCATTTAGAATTCAATTCTATCATGTAACAGTTAGAGCTTTATGACTTAGGTTCTTTATGGTTTACAATTATTTTTAGATTATGTCAAAACAATCAGAATTTAAGCATAATATGTCACCTTTATATAGTTAAATGTTTCACTCTGTCTGCATAATCAATTAAAAACCAAGGATAATCAGTTCTTGTACACATTGTCCAACACCTATCACAAAAAAGTGTATGTCTTTATCCTGTGTAATCTGTATCTCTTAATATTATTGCTTTGAACAGCTGCTTCTTGTTTTGCAGCAACCTCCCTAATTTCAAGTGGGATCAGTGTAGACAGATAATAAATTTTCTAAATTTTGTGTGTGTTTGAATTCAGAATCTGAATTCAAACTAGGGCATACACACTCACATACATAGGATCTCTCAAGAAATGAGCAAAATTTCAGACCTGCCACTGTTGTAATAGAATAGCACATTCAGAGTAAAATGGGCTCATTTTAAGATTAGCTTTATTCCTGATAGCATCAGACTCATAGTTTCTAGCTTTCACTACTGTAAACTATTGACCTGATTGTTAAATTATTATTATAAGTGTATGTGAACTACTTTAAAACCAATAAAAGACTCAGTTTGCTCAAACACCTATTTTTTTCATGTCTGTCTGGCCTAAGGATCATAAAGTAGTTAAAAATTTTTCTTTATACCAAACCGAGCAACGTTTACAAAAGTTCCTGTTCTTTCCTTTTATTTTACAAAAGGAATAGTGTAGCCACAGCTGGAATCCTTGATGGAGCAACATTTTCAATTATATTTAACTCTGTAAAGACACAACTAGGACCTCCTGAGACCTTTAGAAGTGGTCAAGTGCCTAACTCCCATTAAAGTCAATGGAATCATGCAATGGATCATAAGATTCTGTTACACTTACCTTCATTTTTAGGACCACAGGTGCCTCCAAAATCTAGCTTTATTCTGACCTATGTATTGTATAAGTTGTTGTGGTTTGGGGATTTTTTAGGTACAAGGTAAGATTCTTATTAATACTTCAACGTGCAGCAAGGGTAATGGTATATTCAGTGGGGATGTAAAGCCAATACTGATGTTTCATTTTAATTCCTTCTGTACTCCTACATATATTCTGCATAAATCAGTAACCTTCTGATTGTGTTGGTTCTCTGTGTTCTGAGTACCTTCCCACAAAAGTAAGAAAAGACGTTCTAAACAAATTTTGCTTTTCTTTTATATCACTGAACCTCTACAGATTTACCATGTGGATCTGCATCCATAAGGGTGAAAATAGGAATTTGAAAAGAATCCCACAGCTTTCTGACCAGAAGTCGTGTATTAAGATCTGGTACGCCTCTTCCCTAAGGAAATAAAATAAAAACAGTTTTAAATTAATTAAAACAACATCTGGGTACATATGTGTTTAAAAATGTTATTTAAAAGCAAGCAAACATGGCAGAAATATTTCTCCAGCAGCTATTTCACAGGGAAAGTTCTATGCTCATGTTTTGTGCCTGTGAGAAGGGAAGGAGGAACGAGCTGGAGAACAGCACTGCGGATGTTCTGGATTACAGACACCGTGGAAGTATCATACAGTCCTCTATTTAAGGTGTCGGTTTGTAAGGTTGATGTGTAATGTACCCTGTTATCTGTGTAAGCTGGTGTAAGAAGGCCACATTTTTCTTCTCAAAAATATTTATGACACTAATGAAACAATATCAAACAAGTTCCTGCTCTGACTGTAACCAGACAATACGTGGTGCAGGATATATGCTTATCTCTCTTAGAAAGGGGGATATGTTTCTTCCTCATTGTGGGCCACATTTGTCCCAGAACAAGTAGGCATGGATATTCCATTTACACATGCCTATTAATCCTCCAGGCTCCATAACTCTTTCAGTACAATTCAAAAAACACACAATTCTGTTTCATTTGAGTTTGTTAAACCTAGGATCCTGAGGGACAAAAGGTTACTCAACAGTCAGGCCTTTCTGAGACTGAGTGGGGCAGCTAGTTTGCAGCAGCACATGAATGTGATAAAGTACCAAGCTCTAAGGAGATGCTTAGAGGAAGTAAGTCTTTAGAAAATGTATTTGGTATTCCTATGAAGACAACAAAATTTAAAATAATAATGTTAGATATGTTCCATATTAATTTTATTATGGTCTTTTGACCAAGTTTGAGTACCACTACAATGCTAAAGTATTATTTACATTCTTATATCTAGCTAGACAATATGAAATGTAAAATACATACCGTAATCATTATACATGGGGACAATTTATTGCAGAAGTCATCATCCAGCAGTCTCTGAAAAGTTGCATCTTTTTCTACAATTAACACAAATTTGGCATGTGAGATTAAATCTTTTCTGTTAAGGCTAGCTGCATGTAAAATGATCCATCACAGCAATCAATTAAAACTAAATGCTCTAAAATACCTGTTCTGGAGCCAAAAGCAGTGTTCATGATTCGATTTCAGAGCCAGCAAGCAAAGAAAAAATTACCAGAACATTGTTTAACTTGGAACATTCCTTGAGTTTACTTTTTTTTTTTTTTCCCCCAGTCTACAACAAGAGTTCTTGCTCAAAGGATACTTTTAATTCCTTGAACATTAGATGGCACAGTGACTGCCTAAAACAGCAAAAATAAGATTAAACATTTTAAATAGAGAAAATGATATATTTTAAAATAACAGTGCTAGGTGGGAAGGAAAGAACTGCATCCTGAAACAACCGTTCAACTTCTATACACAAGATCAATCTTGACATTTTCACCTCTTCAGAAGCATATGTGACCATTCATATCCTGCTCTATTGTATGGTTGTGTGGGAGTCCTCCTGTTATAACAAGATGCTTTTCAAAAGCGCTTGTGTTACTGTCACAGAAGATTGTTCATCATAAGGGCATTTCAGAGATAACAATGTCCTCGTTAATTTTCTATATGTCTCAGCCACAAAAAAAAGTCAGCTTGGTGTGAAGACTGCAAATTTAATACAAGCTTAAAACATTTAAGTATTCTTTTTGGAAGATCATTAAATCCTTTCTTTTATTAACAATAACCTGATTTTATAAGTATCTTGGAGCAACAATTTGAAGACATAGCAATATTTACTTTACATCTCATATTAGGATTGGCTCAGTCTGGCAAACATATGGATGAGAAAACAGGAACTGGAGGAAGAACTTGGCAGAAGAGTACATATATATTGAAGTGTGTGGTCTGTTTTGATTTCTGACTGCTAAATCACCTCCAGTGCCAGGGTGGAACAACTCAGCAAATAAAAATATGGAGAGCTGTAGAAGAGCATTAATAACAGGGGACTTTATGCTTTGCCTAAAAACAAAGTATAATAGGCAGCTAAGGATATCTTTCCATATTGAAATTACTGATTTAGGCTTACAATGAACACATTTTCCAGAAAATCATGACAACAGTCAGCAAGTCTAAGTTCTGTTTCTGCTTTCATATTCTGCATAGCTATAGGAAATCTGTCAGGACTAGGTCAGCTGAATCTCATCTCCTCAAACTGCATTTGACCCTTATGAAACCACGGTTATAAACTTCCCTTTAGCTCAGTACCACCTCTGATAAAATTAGTTGACAATACAAGCCCTCTAATATCTGCAATTCCTGTAATAGTAATAATACCGAGACCAAACAGCTTGATGTTATATATCTTTGGTTGTACAGTGCTGGGCACGTGAAAACAATATCAGCTCTTATGCTGATGTGTTAACTCAGGCTGTAAGACTTGGTTTCTTGCTCTGCCAGAAACCAATGTGTGACAGAAATGAAGTATGCTTAGAGTGCTCAGAATTCTTTGATTCAGAGCACTTATTTGACAGAACATTGTGATATAAAGCCTAAGATACACAATATATATGACTTCCTCTGCAAGGCTGCCATGGCAGAAGGCAGTGCTAAAATCTTTATCCAAAGGATATATTCCCAGTGAGTATGTAGCTGAGCTTCAGAACTGCAATACAGTTGAGCAACTCTTTTTTCCACCCAGGTTGTAATGTCTCAATTTGCCACAAGCACAGCTTTGTACAATAAATGTATACAGCAACCTGAGCTACAAGCACTGCAGGGTATCTTGCAAAGGTAGATGCTATGAATTACTGTTACTGTTTTATAATACATACTGTTGCACTGCAGGTACAATTCACTTTTGTACCGTCTTCCTCAGTGTAACTTAAATTGCCAGCAACAAAACCTTTAGTTGTAGACAGCTGAAAAAAAAAAAGTTTTATACAGTAAATTGGAAGTTACATGCTGTTACATTACTATCATGTGCAGGCAAAACAGGAAACTTCTGAAAAGAATTCTAAATGGTGATAAGCAGTTATTAACTGCCATCAACCTTTTAAACGATATGCAGTGTTGTTGCATTACACACTAAGTAATGGACATAAAGGCATAATTACAATAAATTATGTTAACAACTGCATTTTTAGATATAAAAGAATTCTTTTAAGGCATGAGAGACAAGTAAATCCGAAAGGTTTTTACATCTCTGATGTACTTTAAATTTTCATTTAACCCCCAAGCTAGCAAATTGTTTGAGTACAAGCTGCTAAAGAGATGCTTTGCACTCTGAAATTTTAGCACTGCCTTCACTAGATAATAGCAAAAGGTCCTGTGCTTGTAGCTGGCAGTTTGTCCCAAACTCTTTGGAGCAAGCAAACTCTATGAATTTTCTCTGAAGAAAAAACTGCTGTTGAGTGCTATGATAAACCTTAATTGGGTTTCATTTGCACAAATGACACTTTTTATTTTAACTATGTGTTTCCTACTAATAACTTTTCTTGATATTTCACTTTTCAGTTCGATCTATATAATTTGGAAATATTGATAAAAACATTTGTAATAAGCCACTTACTATATGTAGACTTCTCCGAGGTATCTTAAGCATGCAAGAAATGTCATTGATTATGTTGTCCACAACACTTTGGCTACCAAACAGTTGTGTATCTGAATAATAGATATCTCTATCAAGACAAAATATTGTATTTGTAATTTTAATACTGATACAGCTACAGGTTTGCAAGAATTTTATAGAGGGCATGGATAATCAGATCAATCTAAGGCATTTTACATACAGGATTCCGTTATCCTACAGGTTTGCAACCTACAGGCTCCTTTTTCACAGTAACATTCTTAAAATACAACTTTATTTGAAATTACAGAAATGTAGCATGTTACCTTTTAGTTGCATAAGCATTGCTCTGCACCATCTTATAGATCATAGATAATATTTTGAGTATCAGAGCTGAAAAAATACATATTACAAAATATTTTATCCATTTTCAGAAATGCATATACAATAAATTGTCTTTATATTGACCCATATATGTGTCTCATAAAATAAAACATTGAAACATATATTGTAATGTGCTGTGAAAATATAGAGAGGCCATACTAATAAATAGACTCAATTTCTAACAAAATCAGAAAAAATATGATGGAGTTAAGTGAGGAAATGTATGCCTAGCTGTCCAGGCCAAGGAATTAAATTACTGAGTTAGAAAAATAAATTAGGTTATTGTCTGAATTCCAAGATTCCTCTACTAGCTAGCTTGTGGAAGGAGGGTGATGTTTTTACATTAGGACCTTTTCAATATGCTATCAGCTGATATTCATTCATGGAAGGCAGGAATTGTAAGAATGGTGTATTAATTTTGTTGTCACTCACTATACTTTAATAGAGAAGAGAAAAGCTGAAGAGCTGGTAATAATACCAGCTTACATTAGCCATACACTTCTAAATCACTGTGCATGATATTTTTTTTATGGTTTGTTGGGTTTTTTACAAAGTTTTGAACCAAAATACAAGAGAAAACAAGAATTCTGCTTTTGGACTTTTGTAACTTACCAAATTTTTGTGCTGATCTAGGACAGTCACTTCTTATTTGTTTTGTAGTACAGTGGGGTATCATCCGTAGACCTACAGAATCTTTAAATCTGATACATTGCAAGCAAATACATTAAAACTGTAAACTTACTGAGTATATGTAAATTGTTCTCTGCAAGGTAATTCAGACTCAGACCCCTTTCCTATAATCAAATATGCTAGTGCATTTTAGATGCGGTACAGAAACCCTCAGTTTGGGTGGAGCTGGAGTGGCCAAAGGAAAAAGGCAAGCAACAGTCATCATCTGCCAAAATGACCCATTCCAAACACTACTGAGCTGCCCCCTGTCTGATCACTACTTCAAGACTGAATTTAAGCCTAAAATACATAAGTTTTCAGACAAAGCAGAGACAAGAAAAATATTTTATACATGTTTATAACTGCTAATATATCATCATCAATTATTATTTAACAGGAAAGCAAAGTAATGAATGATAGGAAAAAAAGGTGAATCATTATTTGAATAGAAATCAAGTCTGAAACAGTGACTTTCTGACGTAGAATGTATGAAAAGTGTCAGTATTTCATATTACAACAACATTAACTAATTTATGCCCTTAAATTATTACCTTAAATTAAATTATTATTTAAAATAAATATTTTATTTATTTAAAATTAAATTATTAATTAGAAAATTAAAATATTACACTGTTCTATTAAGTGTTCAAAGCAAAAAGGTGGTGCATCCTATTCTCTAAACAGTTGCTTAATCTAAATGAGCTCTCCACAGTTTGGTGTTTCACCATTTCATGTCTGAAGGTGCACATTTCCCTGAAAGAATCAGTTATTTTCTGAAGGACATTTCATTATTTTATTTAAAACTATTTTAGTGCTTTATGATATGGAAGACCTGCCTTTAAAGCATTCTTTTTTCATTTCAGAGGTTGTATGTACTTTTAAAAAGTATTGGTCGTTAAATGGCTATAATTTTATCTAAAACCTCAGAATGTTTCTAAATGTCTTTGTCAAAGGTTTTGCTCCGTGCATCCTTTGGGTGGCAGACCACACCACAGTGCGCTCCTGTGAAGTGACAGCAATGCCAGCACAGTGTAGCATCTGCCTGCCAGCTTTAAAGTAACTTTCTTACCTTTGTGCTGCAACATTTAAAACGTATTTGTTATTTTCACTTGCACCATACACTGTAACTGCATGGGAGGATTGCTCTCTCAGGTTAAATAAGGAACACTCCCTTCAGAAAATAGCGCACTGAAGAACCTGGTCAATGTGGCTCCACGGGCATTTCACAAAGGCAACGGCAAACTGGCATTAAATTGGACATGCAGCCATTCTTCCCAGGATTGCATTTACCCCAGAAGAGTAGTTCTCTATAGAACACTCTTCCTGCTACAGGGATTTTTTTAAATTTATTTATTTTTTTCCCTGGAAAGATATAGCTGGACAATGGAAGCTGTACTGCTCAGGTCTGACGTTCGATTGACATAATTCTCAGGTAAATACCTCTCTGAGCATCTACGAATGTTTACAAAGAACATTTCAGACATTAAATCATTCTCTCATTCTACTCATTCCTGCCCAGCAGATTTGAGCTGAGTAGGTTAGGTATGAAAATGCTACCTAAAAGAAAAATTAAATAAATAAATAAATAAATAAAGCCCCATTGACTATAATTTGTTCCTTTCGTATTGTATTTTGGCATTCCGTTTTTATTTTTATTGCTCCATTTGCTTTTTATTTTAACGTTCTTAAACAGCTGTATTAAAGTAGGATATAGGTCACTATTCAACAGAAATGCGTATTATATTTCTCCACCATAAATAATGGTTCAGCTTTTTTTAATGTGATCGATTAGTCTTATTTTTAACATACTGTGATGTTAACTTATTTTAATTTGAATGTTTTTTTGCCTATATGTTCTGATGGCAAATAACATCTCACATTTGTTTTTCTAGCCTGGAATGCCATTTCCCTGAAGACTGCCAAAAATTGCAAAACTTTGTTATAGTATTTTAATTTTACAGACATTTGAGTGAAACATTTTTGTCAAACTATCAAGATACAAACCATTAAATTCCCTGGAACATATAAGCCTTTCAGTTAACTGATTACCTTCAGGCCCCTCAGGTTTTTTGGTTGACAGACAATTATTGTTCTCATTAAATGAATATTCCACCAAAGTGTTACCCATGGAAACTTTGCTATGCTTTCTCAACCTCAAATGTTTGTAATGTGTCCACTTACAAGCACCTCTGCAATCTTGTCAATCTAAATATCCTTTAACCCACTGACATCCAAATCTAATACAAGGCAAGAAATATATTTGTCTTCCTATATCTTTTTGCTTCTGTATTATAAAACACAATTAATCTTTCAGTTTCTAGTATTTTCAGTTTAAATGAGCTCCTTGGAAAAATACTGTAGCAAAAGCAACTTCTGGAAATCACCAAGTGTGTTATAAAGGAAGACAGGTTGCTTTTTTCTCTGATCCTGTCTAGATAAGCTGGCATAAGACCTGAAATTTAGACAACACATTATAAATTTGGTTTGCTTTATTTGCCTGGTAATGAACTTAGAACACTACACAGAGGTAAGAAGAAAATAGAAAGACATGAAATGCATCTTCTCTGAGAACAAAAAGACAGGTTTATCACTATCATTTTAAGAAATAAGGTGGCATGAGGAAAAGTGGAGCAAGAAAAGAGAGCACAGAAAGGGCACTGGAGGATGAAATTGCTAGTAATTGTTTCCAGCCTAAAACAAATATTTTCACTTTAAAACAACTTATCATTTCTGGTTTCTACTGCTTCCAGAAAATCACTGTTTATAGGACCTCTCTTTCCTTTCTAACCTCTATTACAGTAGTTTTACATTCCCCTTTATGTTATGGTCTGCTATTAGTTAATACACGATGCCTGTTCATGCAATGTGGTTACTAAGCATTACTTTCTATTTGTCCATTACGTCTTAAGAAGTCAGATTATTTATTGATTCTAATACTTATAGAACTATGTATGATTAACTTTTCTGGAAGTTACATAATCAAAGTTTATTTATGTCATTTATATTAATATAAGGCAGGACTTCAAAATACAGTACTTACTCTATGTTCCTCCAATCTGATCTGTTAGCCAGTGTGAGAACAGGTGCTTTTTTTTGGGCCAAACTTTTAAGTACATCTTCAATAACATTTTCTATTGCTTCAAGAACTTCAGAACTGAAACAAAGAAGATTAATGATACAGACCATAGGATAAAATCTAGTTCTATTTTGGGTTTTGATCATCTATCCCCATTCCTACAGAAATCGTGCAATCAGAAACTGCTTCAAGAATGTATTGGTTTCAAAAATGTAGAGGAACTCCTTTGTTTTTTAATTTTGTTCCCCTAAAATCTTTGACTTTCCATTCCAGATGCATGACTGAAGACACAATTAAAAGTACATTTCTATTCAATCCTGAAACCATCAAATTTTTCACCAGCTGAACTCTTAGACCAACTGGATGGCTTGTGACTAATGATTAATGTTTTACTATAAATGATGTAATATTGGCTTTGGCTATGATTTGGGCTAAGTTTTCAAATGCTGTTAATTTAAAAAATGCTGAAGAGTACAAATACTTCCCGTTGTACCGTTGCACGTTAACCTTTTGATCTGCTGCCCTGAGCAAACTGTTAAGGGTTCTAGTTAGATGAAGACTTAGTCTCAACAGATGCATTGTAAAAAGAATAAAATCTGTATATCTCACCTACAAAGACAAAGTAACCTTGCAGCAGATCCCTTACAGCAAAACTGTAGGCTGGTTTGAGTGTTATGACAGATGCTTTTTATTTTCATAAGCAATCTGACTCCAACATTTCATCTGTCCTTAAAACTACAAGTGTACTCTATACCATCGTAAGTCTAGGTAGGAATTAAAAGAATATAAAAAACTTATTTTATCTCAAAGTTTTATCACCAAAGTCCAATTTTGCCATTGAGTAATGTGCTAAGAAAAGATGATTCAATACCAGTACACATCACACAAAATTAATTATCTCACTATTTCAAAATCAGTGGAAATGATTTTTAAAACCTAACTGTCTCCATAAACAATAATGATGTGTCATTAAAGACCTCTTCTATCAGCTGAACATGTTTCTTTCATTCTGTAGCTCAGCCTCCACTTGCTCCTCATTCTGCTGAAACTAGATTATCATTTTTGAAAGCAATTTCTGAACAGTATTAACTTTTTATTTTAAAATGTTATTCATAACAGTATCTATACCAAAACCCCCTACCAGTATGACTAGCATTTTTGTCCAATAATATTAAACTGTTCAATAAACACAGTGTAAGTTTTTTTGATTTTCAAATGAGTAACCTTGGACACAGAGAGACTAATGGCTTTCCAAAGGTAAAACAGTGAAGCATTTGCAGTGCTGATAATACAAGAATGCTTGGTCATGCAGCCAATATGTAAATTCATTTTCTGGTATATCATACCTTCATGATCAAGTCCAAGATTCCCTAAGTTTCAGACTCACAGCCTCTACCTCCAAATTTAAATCCCACATCTTGCTGCCATATCCAAAATAGAAATTCCATTATGCTGAATGTGTAATACAGCAAGTGGGAAAATAGGAAGGCAAAGCTGACTATGGTGCAGACTTCCAACATAACAAAAATTAGAGTGTTGAAGACATTAAAAATGTGTATGAGCAGAAGGATGGAAAACCAGATAGGTAGACAGGAAATCTAAACCATGTCATTGTTTTGATACTTGTAAATATTTTACTTATTCGTTTCATTCCATCCACTGTAACTGTCTTAATATTCCAGATGTACTTCAGAGTTTGCTGCAGAATTTGAAAGTCCAGGTTTCTGTTCCAAAATCAGGTTTCCTGATTTGTTGGCCAACAGAAGTTGTAAATGCAGCAAAAAAGGAGGAAGGGGACAGCAATTTTCTGTGTACCTCCTGCTGATATTCTGTCTCTGTTTGCAGAGATTAACTGAATTTTAATAAGCAAACATACAAGACTGGCCAAGTATGCCTACTTAAAATTCACTGTGGTTTAGTTAACAGTGAAATCTGAGTGGAGAAGGGGTAGGGACTGTATTTCACAGAGTTTGCTTGATCATTTCTAACAGGTTGCAGCATGATTAGATACCTCTTTCTGTATAGCTCAAGAAACGATCTTCAACATTAATAGTGTAAAAGATTCATGTTACCACACCTTTAGCAAGCAAGCAACATAAATATGCAAGAGAAACAATTACAAATAAAAATCTACAATGTAATCAACACACTCCAAAGCCCAGAACCCTACATTTCTAAAGCCATGCTATTTCCATACCCTGCCACAAAGACCAAGAACTCTCCAAGTCATTATTATTAATTATTATTATTATCCTTTTCCTTTTAAAATACTTTCAAGATGCTCCCAGTCTGT
>JAVJGJ010000002.1:10472940-10501911 GCA_035590215.1 Microhierax caerulescens | reverse complement strand
CAAGATGCTCCCAGTCTGTTCCAGCCTCTGAGGCTGATATAATGTGTACAGAAAGAGCCTTTAAAAAAATTGTGAGTGGTTTTTGTTAGTGAAATCCAGTATGTTTGTTTTGTCACAGTTTTCCGTATTTCTGTCTGTAGCTACAGACTTTTTGGAGAGGTCTGAGGGCATGGAGATGCTGTTTTCAGTGTGAGGCCCCCTGTTTTTGTAAGGGAGTATGTTTTTCAGTTCTGCACAAGCCGATTAGGTGCAGTGGTGCACTACCTACTTGAGTATTACAACAGAAAGAGAGTGTGGGTACTATTTTTCACATTGTTTACCTAGGAACATGGCTCTCATGACCAGACAGACTTGTTTCCCTGAAGATGGCCTTGTTCCCAGCTGGCACTTCAGTGGAACACATACTGTGGTCCACCATGAAGGTTGGTGCAGACCGATCCAACTTCTCTGGAAGGCATGAAGCCATGTTAGTTAAAAGAAGGCAAAAGAGATTACCAAAGAAATTAGAAAAGGCTATTCTGTCTGCTGGACTTAAAACTTATGATCTGAGGTAAAACCATAGGGCCAGAGAGGAAAAGCAGAAAATGTCTGTGGAAACCAAAGTCAAGGTTTTCCCGCCCTTCCTGACTGACTGGCCCAGGGCTTTCCCCTCACTCTTGAAGGGAGAGGAGCTGGTCCTGCCTGACCCAGCATTTTTCCCGCTCTTTCTGACCGACCAATGGCTTTTCCCGCTCTTCCTGACTGACAAATGGCTCTTCCCACTCTTGTTAACAGACAGGAGATGGCCCTGCCCACTCTCACCGCCAAGGACCTTCTCCCGCCCTTCCTGACTGACCTCGTCCTCCACTGGGAGCTGGGAACTAAACCTCAGCACTGTCTCTGGAGCTGCTGGGCCTGAGCACATACATAAGCACAAGACCTGTAGCACCCAGATTTCTGGAATAAACCCAGCCAGACTGGCTAGAAGGTGGCCACATGGCTCATCAATACTTCTCTCATGTTTTCCAAATGACCACTATTTTTTTTCTTCCCTTAATATCAATGCCTTTTCCTGAGTGTTCTAAGTGTCTGGAAGAAAGCTGAAAACGCTGAAGGCTCCAGTGCAACCCCGGGTATTGAAAAAGCAGCTTCATTTGCCAAAACAGAATTCAACCTCTATTGAGATTAAAGATTTAACACTGGTTTTATCATCTGCCTTCAGCATTCCGAAGTTTTACAATAGACTTGGGATATCTTTTCGAATCTTTCTCAGTACACTGTTAAAAATTTCTGTTCTGAACAAACAATAACCCCCCAATTCTAAAAGTCATTAAATGCTGGCTTCCAAGGAAGCCAAGATGTAAGAAAAAAATGTTAAATTTTGTAAGGTTTATGGCTGAACCAGGAATTTTATGGTTCACATGGTGTGCTCAGCCAGAGGGCATCACCTCAAAATGGATGATACACAGCCACAGACTGTGAATTTGAAAAGAAGCCCTTGGTGTGTTTTGTCCTGGATGTATTGGTGTTCACCTTTTCCTGTGAAAATTCCAGTCTTCTCTTTCACTTCAGAAAGTTTAAATTTTTTGTGATTTTAGAAAGAAAATGTGGTACCTCTGGGAGGCCTTGTGAAGGCCCAAAGAATGCACCAAGGCACGGCCAGCTCCTGTTCATGGCTGAACAGCCCCCCTGCAGCCCCAGGCACTCCCGCAGCAGAACCGCATGCTCCATTCCTTCGGTGGGTTCTGAGTGCAGAGACTGGGGCTCCTTCACTGGCTCCTTCACACAGCTCAATGGTGATAAAAAGCAAATCCTAGAAACTGCTCTTACCTTTGCAGTTATGATGTGCATTTTCAACTCCTAAATAAGTCATCGTTATCATAATTGGCTGACAGATAGTGGTCATTCTGAGAGTTACTTCGGAGATAAATATCTAAAGGCTTGTTCTTTCTAGAGAAAATTTTTTAAAGATCGCTGTTGATATCATTGCCTTTTATGCACAACATTCAGTAATATTGGAAACTATGCTCTATCTAGCTCACTGCTAACAGCATTTCAAACATTACAATGCTTAGACTTGTTAGCAAGTTAGATGATGTAGTGTTTGAAATGTTGGAGGCAGCTGGATTCTCCTGCTGTTCTATTCACTACTACTGCTGAACCTTTCTCCTTTGGTACTTGTAAAAGCAAGCCGTCCAAATCCAGCTTGGATAGGTAATTAAAAAAATTCATGCATTGGTTTATTCAAGGAAGACCTCAGGCTATGATGATATGAACACAAGGTGATTCAATTAACAGGAGCAAGCAAAAGAAAGGGGAATTAATAAATTGAAAATTTCAGATCTTTCATCTTAAGTCTTTGGCCTTTAGGTACCTTGAGATCACTCCGGAAATATTTATGTAAAATCTCTGTAGCTCTTTCCAACAATTCAACATCAAAATCAACAGATTTTTGTTTGATACAGAACTGACAAAATTATATCATGCCTCTAGCAATAGATTGAAAACAAAACTATATACATCAACTTGTAGGAAGCTAATTTAATTACTTACCTCTTCTTCATAGCAGCAAACAGCAACTATAAAAAAAGCACAACCAAAATACTCAATACTTACACCTGAGTTAAGAAAACAGATATTGAAAACCAAAGAGCAATAACAAACACTTCCATGCTTCAACCTTAATATTGCACACATATATATGTATACATAACCATATAAATTAGTATCCAGAATATAACCAGTAAATGAACTACAATCAATAAATTAACTAGCAGTTTCACTTCCTAAAGCCCTCAAAAAAAAAAACAAAAAAACCCAAAACCCAAAACAAAACCAAAAAATACCCCAAACAAAAAACAAAACCACACACACACAAAAAAAACCATTTCAATTACAAATACTGACTGCATTTATTATTAGGAAAACAAATATGAGACATTATTAGATGTTAAGATGTAAAGAAAAATGTGAAAAAAGTAGTGTTAAGCAATGCAGCTATCTGTATCTGTCTTGCTTCTACAAAGATGTGCAGTAGAGGGCACCACAGATGGCAGAGAAAAGAAGCTACTGCTTTGAAGCTGTTAAATTTAACACTGTGATTTCACCAATCCTTGATAAAACAAGTATGACGGGAAATTAAATACTTTCAGATTTGTTTTCTTTAAAAGATACCCTGTTAACAAGAATTTCCCAACTGTCTCCTGTTGTAAAAATATGCTCTTATCAGGATACTCTTTGGAGAAAGCTGTGCTATGAAATAGTCTGATGAGCTGTCTTATGCCAATTTCAAAGTCTGTCTGTAACTGCTGAAGAAGAACCTGTCTGGATCAAAACCTGTTGCTATCACTACACACTACAAAATAAAAGAGCTATATAGAACAAAAATGTACATTTATCTTAGTGCCAAGATTTTAAGTTGCTTGCTATTGATTTCTCATATATAAATAACTGCATCAGTAGAATAAATAATATATAAAATATGTAAATGCATATATATGCTTTTTCCTCACTGCATACCTTATGGAATGATTTTTCCTCTTTTCAAATGTAGTTAGCCTCTTACATTAAGTTTTCATGACTGCTATGGTAAGGGTTTCTCTCCAAAATCTTCTGGCCTTAATTCTTTCAATAGACAGGTAGACATACCAGTGGACCTGATATGCCTATTTTCAATTAATGCCAAACAGCAGGTAAAATGCAGTCTTTCACTCAAGCCTAAAAAACAGGAGACCTCTGTGAAAGGTACTGATTCAGTGCAAGCAGAAGTATCTGGGCCAGAAAGGAATGCTAAGGAGATAGATGGAGGCTTAAAAACGACAGCAAGAACAGGGGGAAAAGTCCCTACCAGCCATTTAAAAAATTATTGGGAGTATGCCTACTGTGTTCCAGCAAGCTTCAATTTCTTTCCAGCTTCCTTGGTTGTGATCTGGACAATCCTTGGAAGGACAGACATTTTGTGAGCCAACAGATTTTATTGTGAGTAAGTTAGGACAGGTTAGGAGAGAACAGGAGACAGGTGATAGATCTCACCTGCCAGTTACATGAAAAGTTACTGATCTTTTTCTAATGGGCAAAGCCCAGAGAAACAGAAGATGAAAAGTCATTCACTGCTAACAGCCAACAACTTCAAATGGGATATCTCCTTCCAACTAACATGGTCATTTAAAAACCCCAAACCAAATCTAATACATGTTTTCAGTTTACCTAGCTCTGGAGGGAGAAACACCTGTAAAATATTTATTCTGTGGTGAGCCAAATCACTGTAAGAGGAAGTGGGGTTTGTTACCATCCCTTCTTTTTGCATTTTATCTTTCAGTCAGAAATAAACTCTTAACAGGCCTGCCTTAAAAGGAAAAGTAACTTTCATCTAACCTCTGTCACAGTGGTTTTCAGATCCAACATTTTCTAATGTTTTTAGGGCCAGTAACGTACTTTGGGTGGCGGGGCAAGAGACAAAGAAACACAAAGTAAATTAAATAAAAGAATGCTCTTTCCCACTTTAGCATAAATGCCATGCACACTCTATTTCATTGACAATAATTAAGCTGTACACAAGCAACTTTATATGACTGAACATCTGAAGATGTAATTTTTACATGCTGAGAAGTTTGAGCTTGCCCATTACTGTCATAGCCAGTATTTCTCATTCCTAAACTGGTCTCACACTAAGATAGGACACTCCTTCAGCCTCATTCTCCCTCTGTAGTCCCAGTTACTTTTGCAACATCTCATACTTGCTGCAGTTTTAAAACAGGAACTGCAGGCTGTAAGCATATAAGCTGCCTGAAAAGAAGAAGAAAAAAAATCAGTTGTAGCAGTTCTAAGGCTTTGAAAAGTTAAAAAGTTGCATGAAAATGAGAGTAGGATTTTATATGGGGAAATTATTAGGCATTCTGCTACTTCTATTATTCTTTTGAAGAGCAAGTTATGAAGGAACATAGAGAAAATACTGTGAAACACCCAAGCCTTCATGTACTATAGAATCATGGAATCATAGAAAGGTTTGGGTTGGAAGGGACCTCCAAAGATTATCTAGTCCAACCTCCTTGCTATTAGCAGGGACATCTTCAGCCAGACCAGGTTGCTTAGAACCCCATCCAACCTGACCTCTAATGCTTCCAGGGATGAGGCATCTACAGCCTCTCTGGGCAACTTGTCCTAGTGTTTCACTACTTGCATCGTAAAAAAAGTCTTCCTTATATCTCGTGTAAATCTACCCTCTTTTAGTTTAAAACCATTAGCCCTTATCCTGTCACTATAGGCCCTACTAAAAAACCTGTTCCCATCTTACTTACAAGCCCCCTTTCGGTACCGTAAGGCTGCTCTAAGGTCTCCCCAGAGCCTTCTCTTTCCGGGCTGAACCCCATCTCCCTCAGCCTGTCCTCACAGGAGAGGGGCTCCAGCCTTCTGGTCATCTTTGTGGCCTCCTCTGGACTTGCTCCAACAGGTCCACATCATCTGTGTACTAAGTTTAAGTGACTGCTGCAAGACAAAATTATTATCTTGTTTTTGAGGAACCTACAGGTCTCTCACATAAAAATAATAAATATAATTGCCTGTATTATGGACAAATTGTTAAACTTTTTCTCTGCTGTCTTCTATACCAAAATCCCAGGACAGCTGAATCAAAAATGAGGTCAGGCAAATACATGGTGCTACTCTCTGTACCTAATGCCCGTCTATTTCTAACAGAGATAAACACCTATCATTTACCTATTACCCCATTTTTCATTGCTAGGAATGGGAATCAAATTAAAATCTGGGCTGAAGTGTTTATACAGCAGATAAATAAATAGTAAGATTAGGACACTATAGGTGAGTTAAAGTAAATTCCCTCCACTCTCTCTGGCAGCTCCTAGAAATCAGTTGCTCTTATTGTCTATATGGTAAAAATCTCACCAAATCCCCTTGTCAACAGTGGTAAGTTCTCAGGTAGCTACATGTCATACCACAGAAACAGTAATAATATCTAATGAATTGATTTGTAAACTAAAAATTGATTTGTAAATCTACATTTTTGTAAAAATCTAAATCTGGTTTTAACTGATCATTGAACAAACATGGTATTATGAAAAATTCTGATTAAAAAAATGTGCTAAAGAGAAAATACGTTGAAACACACAAATGGAAGACATTTGTGCTAAAACATAACTGGAAAGCAAGAACGTCTTCTATTCCATGTTCATGTGACAGCTTGAACATAGCAGTCTTGGAAACAGCTGCACCATTTCTTCTGGATTTCAAAAGGCAAAATATCCTGTTTATTTTCTGTTTTCCTTCTGTTGGCAAAATCCTAGAAAGCATGAAAACTCAGGTGTGATTTTGCTCTTTAAACCCAAAAATGCCAGCTGCTGTACATTAAAAATACTTGAGCCAAAATCTGTTCTTTCATTTATATGAATGCTACACTGGTGCTGTCATGGCCCCAGATTTATGCCAACAGGTAAAACTCAGGATGGACTTTAGACCTTTGTTATTAACTATTTAATAATGCCTGGGGAAAATGAAGTAAGAGGATGACGTAGGAGTCTATTCTGACACCGAGTACTGTGGGCCATATAAATAACGAAAAGGGTGAGGCGGTTGATTAACAGACTTCATTTTTGGAAGCCTAGATTAAAATCAACTTTATGTCATCCTTTAAAATGCATTTGGGTATTTTAATTAAGCTACTCATGTCAATTGGTCCACACCACAAAAATGCCAGGGGCACGGTGATGTAATTTTGGATAAATGGCAACCTTTTCTTTTGAGGGTCCTAAAGCTCAGTAAAAAATGTATCAAATAAAAAAGTAGCATAGATATCTTATTTTGATTTGTTTTTTTTTTTTGCTTTTTTTTTTTTTTTTTTTTTTTTTTTTTTTTTTTTTACTGAGGGAGGAGAGAAAAAACATGATTCAAGTATAAACCTGAATCCAGCCCAGAATGTGTCTTCCTGAGTCATTGTATAAGTAGTTCTGGATGCAGTGAGCCTGTTAACTGGCCTTCAGTGAACACATCTCTGTGCTGTCTTTCCAAGATACATTTTTAGTCCATTCAAACATTTTTCAAAGTCTTTCTGTATATTTATAGACCACTCTTTTCTCTATACTCAGAGCAAACTCAAATGTGTCAGCTGGATGTTACTGCTGTAAACCATTTTCTGTATTTGGGCACGGAGGAAGGTATGACATTTTGCTCGCTTTTGCTTTGTTTCACTGCTGTTGGCGATGAAAGCAACCAACCGTCTTGAGTTTGGCTTGATGGATCTCCTTCCAGGCAACTTTCTGTCAGCTGGTTTAGGACTGGGCTCTAGAAGGTATTGGGCCAGAGGAAACACCAGGATGTCCCACAGCCAAAAATGTGTACAGCTCACAGCTATAAGGTGTGAATTAAATGTTTGGTTAATAAAACTACGGAGTCTGTGCACATAAATACAAATTCTGTAATATAAAGCTCTCCCTGGCTGATCTCATGTGTTGATCCCTAAGGGAGTTCAGTGCTGAATTTGGGCCTTAAAGAATTGAATAGAACAAATTTATACTATTCTCTGAAGACAAAATCTTCTGGCACAAACAGGAGTTTGGAGCTGTGGACTAAGGGCTTTGCTACACTGGAAAATTGACTGGAATTGCTATTGCAGAATAAGCTATTCTGCAACGACTTACTGTCTGACCCATGACTTTTCCAGACTAGAATATCCACACAGGGAACTATTATGGATAGTTTATTCAGAAATAGCTATCATGGTCACTTTTCCCACACAGATAAATGCACAGTGCCTATGCATATCTGTAGTAAGGAAAAAGCTTGGGTTTTTTTATGGAAGAATACTTTTTGTGTGATACATAACATGTGGCAAAATGGTAAAATAGAAAGGGAACTTCCAATCAGATAGTGATGCAATTGATTAAGACCCTTTATTTAATTTACTAATATATATTATCATAATTTATTATGATTACTTACATGCTAAGAACATCTCTACATCTGCAAGGCTATGTCCATTACAGGATGTTGCATCAGCTTAACTAAATCATTTAAGAAAGCCCGTATCTAATTAAGTCAGTGCAAAAATATTAATGAAATTACTTGCTGATTGACGGATCTCACATCTCAGTCATCAGCCTTCTGATAACATCATACATGTTGTTAGAAAGAAATGTACAACAGTTCCATGCCACTGCAAAAGCCAAGCTTTTTTGGTGTTAGCACACTGAATTTAATAAACAACAAATAGCCACTTGCTGCCAGCAGTACCTTTTCTAGGTTAAGAATTCCTGTTTATGCCTTAGGCACAGGTGGATGACAGGTGGGTCTAGCACTTGTTACCAGAGAAAGAGTTCCTTTCTAAAAATCTCATGTAGTGTTAATTTATTGTTTCAATATTTTTCTGCATGTCCTCTGCTCTGTAATGTGAAAGGGTCTCTCATGCATTGTGCTGGAATGCTTCCATGTTTGGATCCACTCACGAGGCGTTTTGAGTGCCAGGAATGCAAGATAGGGACCCTAACATGCCAAGGAGAAGAAATAAAAAATAACTGGTGTAGAAATGGCATTGCTGAAGATAGTATCGTTTCTCCATTAGTCCCAAAAAAAAAATATTTAAAAATTTTCTCTACAAATTAAGCTGAAGGTTTTCTTTCAGACATTTAATACAGTTTGATACTTCATCAGGAGAACTCCGATGCTCATATAATCAACCAATCCAGATTCTGATTTGGTGTGGAGAGCTGGATGAGATCATATCCCCAGCAAAATTATAGAATGCTAAGAAGCAAATCAGGAGAGCCAATTCCTAACTCTTATTTTAACGACAGGGTGCCTCACATTAGTGTTGTAATGTAAGCAATAGGTGTTGCTGAACAGCTGCTATTACACTATATTGGCTCTTCTCTCTTAAAGATTCACTCAGGAGAGAACTGTTCCTTAGTGTTTTAAGTAAAGTGATTTTCTAGATATTTCAGCCATATTACGATGGCCAATACATCAAAATCTTCATTTTGACTTAAAATAATTTTTTAAATTATTCCATTAAAATCTGTTAATTTCTGTAGATCACATTTATTCTATAGAGACTACATTTCCTGAAATGTAGACTTACTTCCAGAAAACTGGATTTGCCAAGTTATATTGTGACATGTAATGACAGTAGTTAGAAAAAACAAATGTTGCATCTTGGATACTTTTAAAATATTTTTTACTCTCTACAGTTTTTCAAGGACTCTTGATTATAAAGACTTACAATCTAAAATAAATATTCATCTACATATTCATATATATTTTATATTCTGACAGAGAAATGCAAAACTATATAAAGCCATTTTTGCCAAGAAACAAACAAAGTTGCCACAGGAATATAAATACTCAGATTCACACAAACATATTAACAGTAAAATGATAATCTGAATAATTAATAGGAGGAAGACAATTACACTGCATCAGTTATCTGGAAGGATCCAGACCACTACATATTTGTGTATGTATTGGGATTACTGACACACTAGTGAAATATAGGCATTTCTGGCCTGGAATTTGGAAGTAATTGTAATGGTTCTAAGAAGTGCTGTGCTGACAGTATTTTTTCTGGGAATCATGGCTCTACCCATGGGAACTGATAGGAATCAGATTGTCCACTCATACTGACAGAATGAATGGCCACAAGAACAATTTTATATAATCTCCTTGGGGAGAAAAAGGCTGTGGCAAAAGGATTCCCAGGGAGTCCCGGGAAAAAAAGAAATGAGGTTTCAGTCTGGTGCATCAATTCGTTACAAGATTATTACCTAACCCCTTTCATGTCACTGTTACACTGGAAAGAACCAAGAGTGGGTAGGACAAAGAAAATGATAACCAGAAGTTGGAAAGCCAAACTAGACATTTCTCAGGCTAGAACTGGAAGAAACAGGACAAAGAAAGGCCAAAATAGGAGAATTCAGTTAAGCAAACAGGTGGAATTATGGAAGAAAAAATTGTATTTTTTTCTATTGGAATATATTTCGAAAAACTAGAACATAGCCTTCAGACTCAGAGTGGAGGTCTGAAAGATGAATGACCAAAAGGTTTTTATGACACTCTGTGCCCATCTTTTGATTTCAGTAACAGGCATCTCTTGGGAACTTATTTTTCATTCATATTGTACTTACTCTCCTTGTGCAGAGAGAAAAACTGCACAACACAAACCAAAGAGGCCACTGTACTCATAGCAGAAAGATTTAGTCACTGATAATGTAGAATTAAAAAAAACCCACACACAATTAAAAAAATCAATCATTTACATGACGCAAGAGCCAGTATTTATAGAGATTCAAACTGATTTCCCATCTCAGTGGAAAACTTCTCATTCAATAAACTAAATAGTGCCTGTTTTACAAGGTAAGTTCTTCCAGAATATATAGTCACCATCCTCATTCATACTAATTTTTTTGCTATTACAGGGTAACAATGATGAAATCTTGATATTTCTTTTTTCCTGTGTTACAGATCATTCAGTCTTCTGAAGGGAAGCTAACCTGAAAGTAAACTTTTACTTTGACATTATATGTTCCAGTGTTTTGTATGACACACTTGTAATAAATAAATTATATACTGAGGTCAGTCATGCTAAAAAACTGTAATAAAAATACTTCCTACTAAGTGTTTGAGAAATGATTGTCAATAACTTTAAAGTTTTCATAACTGTAAAAATCCCAAAATGGACTTGATATTTGAGAAACATTTCTGTGCAGCACAATGTAAATTTTTATCAGAATTTTTAAAAGAAAAAAATGTAAGCTTTGCCAACTGACTTCCTAGGTAAGAGCCTTGCCTATAAATGCAGTGAGGCAGATTGGTGCTAACGATATGTAAAGTTCATCTTTGTACTCCACTCATTCTCACGTCATTACTGGCAAGATTTGTAATGGTGCATTTGCATTGGTTTATACTAGCTATTTACAGTCCCCAGGGCACAGATGCAGAAGTTCTTAATCCATGGAAAAAACCTGTCATACTCTCTGTTTTTTCTGGTCATGCCCCTGTCTATGTGGTAATAGGGAGATGGAGTTTCTATCACTGGAGTATCCTGCACAGAAGTCAACTTCTCTAAAGCCAAGTATGGAAAAATATGGCTTTGCTAACAGCTGGGGAAGGTGACCTACAGATGACAATGAGGAGGAGGCTGAAGTTCCCAAACCGTTTCTTGCACTGGTTTGCACAGTCACACCATACTCCCAGAATCTGGTGTACCTGCACAATTTGGCAAGAAAACAGACAGTCACCAGTGGTGGAAGAGTGCAGGGACTCCGTAGTGAAGTTGGACATGTTCAGATAGATGGGGCTGGTTAGACTGCACCCAGTTTTGGCTCCTCCAGTTTAAGAGCAGTGTGGAGAATCTAAAGGAGGTTCAGCTGAGGATTGCAGAGATGTTCAGGGCCAAGACCTAAATGGAGATATTGAAGGTGCTGGGCTTGCTTATCCTGGCAAAAAAGAGGCCAAGGACTGATCTCTGCCTGAATGGCAGTTACAGGGGTGACAGACAAGTTCTTCTTGGTAGGTAGTGTCATATGACAGAACAAGGAGCAATGGCCATAAATTACAGTGTGGGAGGTTCAGCTGAAAATTATGAAAAAATGTTACTCATTTTTCAGGCATTCTTTGTAAAACAAAAACAACCCCCCCCCTCAACAACTATGAAAACAACACCCCAGTATGACTACTATTGAAAAACCTAATAGAAAATAAAAAATTGCCATCCTCTGGTTTCTTACTGTTTCATGTATCTTCTAATTTCAATATTATACATTTACACTATTAAATACATTTTATCACACATGTATGATACATATGCTACATATGCTACCCATGTGCTACATTTTTTGTTCAAAATTCTTTGTAGGCAATTAGTAGTTGACAGAATGCCTTTTTTTGATGAGGAATGAGGGGTTTTTGTACAAGCAAAACCAAGAAGTGCTTAATTTTCAATGTAATATTGACTATAATATCCTTGAATCAAAAATTAGCTTTTCGTAATAAATTCACTGAATTGTTTGGGCACAATTGCATCACTTTGTCCAATGGGATAAAGAAAAAAATTGGAAAGAAAGGAAAAACTATTGAAAGGAAACTGCAAAAATCCATTGGCCCAAGCAATGTGAGCATGCTAATTAACTAACAGCGGTTACTTGAATAATCAAGACAGGTTATTTCTTGTATTTATTACAGGCACTTTCAGGTATTTATTACATCAACTGTGATATTTACCTAGTCATCTGTGTAGAACAGCCCATCGGAACATGTGTGCTAGAGTAAAGGGGTTAATTTTGATCATTTAAACTGCAGACATTCTATTTAAGATACTTTGTGACACCAAGAAGTTTTCACCTTTCCCTTAGGATTTTAAATCTCTTAACACTTACACTGATTTGAGTGTTTCCCAAACCCAGTTCCAAGGATCCAGCTTTTTAGTGAGAAAACTGGTTTCCTTTCCTTTGCATCTTTTCAGTTTCCACAGACCAGTGGTTAATATTTTCAGTAGACTCTCTATGCAAGAAACACTAAATGTTTACAGGATGGGTGACATAATTACCTCTATAATGTCAAAACCTGAGGCATGGGATCGCCTGCAGGCAATCCAAGGCTTTCTAACCATTTGATTGCTGTTTCTACAGAAAATTTGCAATGGTAAAGATAATGACTGGAGGAATATAAATATTTATTTAGGCTTTATCAGATCAACTAGTGTTTGAAACTACTTTTTTTTTTTTAAAGTCATCCCTGAGAGCTCTCCCCCATTATACTGAATTAATCAGCTTGAACCTGATTTAATAATATCTCTGTGCTTCAACATACTGCTGAAAGGACTCTTGAATCACCACATAAATTTTCTTGAGGAGAGGAGCTTTTGTATAAACTTTTTAGAGCAGCTGGCAACAAAATACAAGAAACATCTACCATGCTTCTCTGGATTGGTTAAAGAGGTGGATAGTAGGAGGAGAGCAAATACTACAACACTTTGTAGTCCTGTTTGGCAACTAAAGACTAAATTGCCTCCTGCCTTCTATTCTTAATAAAATCCATAAGACATATTATACTTGTTATTCCAAAGTCCACCTAGCCTAATATTCTGCTTCTGACAGCAAGCAATACTGGATATCATAAGAGTGTAAAAAAAGCATCTAGTGGTGCTTTCCCAACATACTCTCCCAGTCTCCTGTTTATGACTCAAGGACTTCTGGAACTAGAGATCATGTCTTTGTATTCATCGCATTTTTCTTCTACAGGTTTGCACATGCACATTTTTAACATACAAAATGCCCTGTGATAGGGAGTTCCACAGATTAACCACCTGTTCTCAAAGACACATCTCCTGAAACCTGTGAACAACCAGTCCATGTCCACCTTTCCCATGCCACTCAGTTGGTTAGGGTTGTTTTAGGTTTTTAACATATTCCCACACTACTTCCCCTGACTCCTATTGTCACAGATTAGGGAAGGGATCAAAAAAAAAAGACAAAAAAAAAAAAAGACGTGGGGAGGAAAGTGGGAAAAAGCAGATACAGAACCACTTAGGAGCCTGAACCAAAGAGAAGAGAACACAGTGCTCAGGATGTTTGCAGGATGATACAGGGGCACAGAGTAAGAGCAGGAAAATGGGCTGAGAACATACACACAGGAAGGAGAGTGGGAACCCCTAAATGACAACGATGGGTGACAATTTCAGGCAAGTTCATCTGTCTTGTTTTAGGTGATACTGAGATTCAGAAGGAATTTTGGCTATCTGAACTTGGCTGGAAGCTACACTCCCTCTCCTCCCTCCTTCCTCCACATGTCAGCCCTGCAATCAAATGAAAAAATCAGGTTTAAAATTCCTTAACATTTGGGCAGGTTTTACCTCCCTTATACTCCCTGAAGTCCCACTGATATTTCAGCCCCTGGGAATCTGAGATCATAGTTTGGCTCCAAGGAAATTCAATGTACAGAAGTACAATAAGGAGATATACCATCTTTTCTCACCACTGGAGGGAACGTTTTTGCCCTAGCTTGAAAAAGAACTTGGCTGTGATTAAGATAAAATAGATTATGGAGAATTTGATATATGGTAAATGCCTCCAGATATTTAATCAATGAGTAAGCAGTGGAACAGGTTTGGGCAGCCTACAGGTTGATGACCTGTTCTGATAAAACCTGGCTGGACTATAGAAGTCATTCAATATCCATCCTTGCTGCAGTTTCTCATGGCCAGCTAGGCACATGGAGCACAGATTTCTGATTTCATTAGTCTTTAACTTGCCACCCTCATACCGGTTATTGCATTAGGATGTAAGAAAGTAATCTGAAAGGAACATTAAAGTTTTACCTATTAAAAAAACCAAACAAACAAAACAGAAAAAAAAAACCCAACCCCAAAACTAAAAACCCCAAAACATTATAAATCCAGATTGTGATGGAGAGGAGGAAACTGTAGGCAATATTGGCTAGGAGTCCTACTATATGCATAGACATGAAAACTTGGCTGCCCGTTGTATGAGCTAAAATGTTGGATAGTAACAGTGCTCTAGAAAAGATTGAACCCTGGGGCTTACTGCTAGGCAATGATGGATTTAATTAGCAGGGTGTGTCTAGAGGGAATGAAGGAGATTCTTCTCAGGACATGCCTATACTTGAAATTGTATGGTTATTGTGCATCTTTGTTAAATAATTTGAAAAAACTATTGTATGATCAACGCACACATACCTCCTCACAACACTGCCTTGCACATAAGATATTCTTATTTGCTGTCACTGCAGTTTTTCATGCAATAATAACATACTCTTTATGAGCTTGGTTTCATTCCTCATCTTGTTCAAACTCCTTTAGGGTTTTGTGCTATTTCTCACATTTCTCACATCAGTAGTGAACCATTTCACATCTTTTTGGTTACAAACAGATTAAAAACAGGCAGATCAATGTGCAACTGAAACAAAAGTGCTCAGTGAAAAAGCTAATGCTATGGTTTCGCCTCTGATCAGCAGACTACATTAAATAGCACATTTCCATTTACGCAACAGGAGATTTTGTTAGTCAATAAATCCCTGCAATCTTAGAGGAAAGAATTAATCTTACATAATTGGAGTTTTGTTTCAGGAAATTAATTTATAGAAAGAGATTCAGTCTCTTAATTGAAAAGATTTAGTGTGTTTGCGTTCCACTTAGCAGTTTTATTTGTTCTTTAATTTGCAGGAGTTCATGATAGGAAATAATTTAACAAAAATGCCAAGAGGAAAGGGATGTGCGTACCAGGTTTGTGTGCAGACAAGAAACAGGGTTTCTTGAGTTATGCTACTACTTGTGAGTCTTAAAGACCTCAGAAAGTCTCTGAACATTTACAGGTTAGTCGCTCTGTCTGTAAAATGGAAACTGAGCACTTGATTATCTGGTGTAACTGCTGTTAGTGTTGGTATCCACAGAACATGCAGTTGGTAAGTGCACTACTAGTATTACGACTGTAACAAAATCAAAGAAAGCAGGGTAAGATTTCATGGATGGGAAACACTGCCTTAACAAGAGCCTTTTTCAAATGTCTTTCTCGCTTGACAAAAGATGAGGAAATTACTAGTAAATGCATTAAATTGTATTACAGGAGAAAAAAGAAAAAGCTGCCATCTATATTCTGTCAAGAGGATAAAACCAGCATTGAGCTGGACTAAATACAAAAATGTTTGTATATTGAGAGTGATCCTGTATCAAGCTTGTGTCCCAGTGTGGGAATTTCTTTTGCAAAATAACTGCAGGGATTGTTCTGCAAAGAGCATCTAAGCCTGCAGACCCCTTTGCCTTTCCCAGGAACTCTTGCTGCTTAGCTTACTCTTTCTGGCTGTGAAGTCTGAAAAGAGTTCACAGAGGAGCAACAGGATCAGACTTCCCCTCTCACCTTTTGCTGCAGGAAAAGAAAAGGTTTTGATCCAGTCCTCTAAAAACACTTCATACTGAATTAGACCACAAACAAACCCATATTACACACAAAGTGTGCACTCACAGACCCCATCACCTTCCTAACTCCTGGAATTAAAATCTTTAAAGCTGTCATTTACAACCAAATACAGCCATAAGACCTAATAGAAATGACACCAAAACTGTCATTTGCTGTGACTTAAGTATTCTACAGGTCTGATTTTAGCTTCCATTGAAAACCAATGTAAGGAGCCACCACCCATGGACGCACAGGCACAAACACATGCACATATTTCATCCAACCCACCACTACCAGTTCCAGGTCACGCTGATTAACACTTTTCACATAAACAAACTTTTTCTTATTTCAAATGTTAATGCCTGCTTAGTGTAAGGTGAAAGTCTATCCAACGATAGAATCGCTTAAGAGTGTTAATTAAACAGGACAATAATAATCCGCTGGTGATTTATAGTGAGGTGGATTACTAGACCATAGTGGTTGGTCTGATAGGCATTTATTGCCTACTTAACCATTTAAGTATAACAAAAAAAATCATTGTGGTACAAAAGGTGATGAATGTTTCTGCTAAAACAGTCCATTAAGATGATTCATTAACATTACAAAGAGGTCTGCAGCCTGTGTGCCACTTGGAGCCTTTTATAGTCTGGGAAAGTGAGAAGCATTACCATAGGAAATGCTTTATGCTAAATGTGCGCTGATAGAATCTAAAGCCCACTTTCTGCAGATAACATCACTTTTTACATTTTGCATTACAAGGTCTAAGGATGCTTTGTACTTCTGAGTTCTCCAGCGAGAGAATGTATCTTCCTAACAGAGTGAGGGAGGAGAGGAGTAATAAAAGTCACAATGCTCTGGCATACATTCGAGTCCCTCATACTTCCCTTTGAACTGATGTGACTGGAATGCTGAATCGCTGGTTACGCCACTGCAGAATGACATGGGAGTCATGAGTTATAGTCACAACAGCTACAACTTTATTAAACGCACACCAAATAAAGCTAGTATAATGATCTTTTCAGGTCAAATAACAGCAGATTCCTGCTGTGTAACAGCAAGACTGTATACCAGCTACAACTGATACACGGACTTGTAGAAGGGTTAAATCAGTGTGTAAATGGATCCAAAATACCAAAATTAAGACCTCAATATTTTCCTAACAAATTATTCTTTGAGAAGTGGAACTAATGAAGCTCGATTCTTTATGGATTTATGTCGCATCTCTTATGTCTCCCTATTGGAATAACCCCAGCTGTCCTCCTGTCCTCTGTCATGTCACACCCCAGTGCCTCCGGCTCCCTTCATCCTCCCAGACTCTCTCCCCCCTCCCCAGCATTCCCTGGGGAGTACCCTAGCATGCCTTGGCATCTTTCCCCTAGCCATCACTTGACTTTTTTGATTTGGCAGCTGACTAAAGCAGTGCTTTCGCCAAGGAATATCAGAGCAATGTGGAAACCAGTTGAATGGCTTGCTGTTGTCAAACGCGATGAATAACTGCTGAATTCTCCCTTCTTCCCCAGCAGGAGCATTAATAAGGATTCCTTCCTCTTCTAAGGTGCTAATTCTCGTGAAACTGGTAGGGACATAGTATCTCTGAAACATCTATGCAACCTGTGACAAATGTGTCAGCACATTGGAAACTGGGTCAGACAAATAATAAGATTGTGTAAGTAGTTTCCCTAGGGAACCAGACTATGAGGTGTGATAAGATCTCCACTGACCAGAAGTCAGGAGAATCTTGTTTATATATTTCATCTAAAGTAGAGCATCACCCAGCGCTTCCCAAATTACAGGAAATGTGTACAGCACCTGTTCAGCCTACCTGCGTTAGCTCAAAACAAGCTAGACCGGGTTCCAGGAGCAGAACAAGAAACTTGCACCAGAGCTAATAAATTCTGCTTCTGGGTAGGTAATTAGCCTATTTTATTTCTCAGTAGGTGAATTTGCACATCTGTACCAAACCCTGGGCTGGAGACGACTTCCATAGCTTTGCTGTCCCGCAAGGTGTTCATTTTCACTTCTAGACCCTTTCATAGTTTGGAAACGAATGTTAATAATGAAACATGACAGATATCGAATCCATACATGGGAATGGAGCTGAGGGGCACATGTGACATCAAACATAGCTATCCTCAGTATTGTCAATATCATTTAATTGCTTGGGGTATTGGGCAAGCCACATTTAAGGTCCGATGCAAAATACATTTCCATTTCATTCTTTCAGGAAAACAAGGCATTGACTGCATATGTAATCTGTAACAACGCTTCATTACAAGACATGTGGAACTGGATTGACTTCATCTGCAGTAATGGCATAACTGTTTTCAAGTAGGGCCATTAACCGAGTAATCAGCTTTCCAGTAACCAGCTGCAGATATGGTAAATGTCCTTAAAATTAACCATGCTGATTAATGACTTGAGAGTGCTGAGCCATGGAGATAATGTGCTGTTGAAAACCATGCTCTCCTCTGCCTCTACACACACCTTTGCATTCCTCTGGGTCACTTGCAAGTCTCAGTCCTTAGTCAATAACGCCCAAGGGCGCACAGCGCTAGGGAAGTTCATTTGTGGTAGGATCAGGCCTGGGTGCAAGACAGACAGCAGGGAGGAGGGAATACAAACTAGTGGGAGGGTGGCAGGAGTGCAGGCCAAACCAGAAAGAGGAGCTGAACATGCGTGTCCAGTGGAGCTTGATGAGATTCAGAGTGGGACTGGGAACAAGGATGAAAGGATTGGCTTGAAAGATCCATGTTTGCAAAGCAAAGCAGAAAAGTTGAAATTTCAAACTCAGAAATTTACTGGGGTTTTTTCCCCCTACATACTGAACTTAATTTCAGTCTTAGCTGAGAGGCAGTCATCAACAGCTTTTTATATTTTACTCTACATATTCCTTACGAAGTTCCCACAAATTTACACACATAGATTTTACCATCCCAGACCACACATGATTTCTTAAACTTACAAAAATACTGAAGGTAAATGCCTCACACTTGTACAACAGAGAATTAGGTCTCAGCTCAGAACGGCCGGTTGGGAATTCTTGGAAAAAGTGCTTTTTGCCATCAGAAATGCCAGCTTGCCAAAAATAAAATTTTAAAAATAATATATTGATTTCCATGGAAATGTAGTTAGGCAAGATCAGATATTTCCATGAGAAAAATCTGTTGTGGATGAGAATGGAGTAGAAATGTGGATGTTACTTTATTCACTCCCAAAGTCAGAAAAATATCAGAATATATGACAGCACCCTACCAAATGCAACAGAATAATTGTTTGTCTACTCTCTATACAGCTACTTTAGTTTGTATAAAAAACAAGAAATAAAATTCCCTAAGCCAAAGAGAGACTGAGTGATGACACAGCCTGGTGACTAAGTCTCACCTATGAAGTACAGGACTCCAAGCAAGCTCTTTTTCAACCCACTTCAGAGCCCAAATTTGAGTCTGACAAAAATAATGTTGAAAACATTATGTCAAATGTCTGCTCCAAATCCCATAAAGCACTACTTGGATATGGCCCAAGTAAATACCCTAGCCACTGGATGTTGGCTATTCTGGGATGTCTCATTCTTTCTATTCATGTTTTGTTTTTTAAATCATTCTGTGACAAATCTAAAACAAATGTCAAATCCATTAATTTTTTTATATACTAGATATTTTTTTTTGTTTGTTTCTGGACAACTCTAATTCTCAGTGCACCACCCTTAACTCTTCAATTCATTTTTTCTCTTATAACTTGGTCCAAGTTGCTGGCCTTTAGAAGAGTGAGAGACATTTAGCTCTTGCATAGGGAAAATTAATTTGATGTGTCCATTCTGTATTGTCCTATATCACTGATTTTTAAAGTGTGCTTCACAAGCATTTGAGGCCCAGAAGCTGCTTTAACAGGGATCCAAAAAGGTAAATGAGATAGATTGCTTTGATATGACATAACAAACTGACTACCTCCAAAGTCTAAAAATCAGAAAATTTTAAAGATCACTGCTTTATAAAAATATACCTGTGTCCTACTGTTGGTATAGGTTGAAATATTTCAATAAACTTTTATTTGCATTGGGATAAATCACTACTGATATCATTAAAATCTAAAAGAATCACAAAATTGTTTAAAAGACAGTAAAAAGAATACTTTGACTCAGGAGATTCATGTATAACTGGATTCATCACTTTCAAGAGAAAGAAATTTTATGTCAAAGTTAATACGAAGTTATTACTTTTTCCCCAACTTTATCTTGATGTAATCATACAAATACTAGAAAAAAAAATGATAGTTTGACATTTTTGTTCTTCATGATTAACAGTTATTACATCTCTAATATGACCACTAAATATGAGAGTTTCTAGTCAATATATTAAATAAAATCTGGTTTGCATGGCATTGAACACAGTTTGTTCATTTATTCTGATAAACTAATTCCCATAAACTTCTGTAGATTCAGAAAACAGGGTGTTTTTTGTAGGCTATTCACCTGGACTTCTCTAACCAGAAGGTCTCTGAGGCAGCAAATTTTAGTCAGATTCAGTTAGTCTTTTTTCAGAAATTTCCAGTAGAAACAATCCTCAAATGTGGATTTTTGAGGAAAGATGTGAGGATATTAATACTATACCTTCATGCCGTCACATTACAGTTAACATATTTAATCCTGCAAACTAGATCTACAGCACTCCATACAAAATGCTTACACGCACACAAATAAGAAAAATAAAATTGCATTCATGGAAAACATTGGCGTGTGCTTATGGACCTCGGCTACCCCGCAGTGAAAACAGTCATTTTCACAAAAGGCCAGGTCAAGCCTCAGCTGCAATTCCTCAGAACTGTCCTTTAACAGCAGCATTTTCTCTATCCCTAGCACAACACAGCTTGCAGTAAAGAGACAAATTAGGCTCTGCATTTTATTAGCTCCCTTGATGTCCAAACTGCTCTTCCATACATACCAAATATAGTAAACAGTAAATTCTCAGCTTTTTGTTCTTGCCTCAAGGCTTAGAAACAACTTGCAGATCCTCTCAATTCATTTTAGGTCCCCATTCTTTCCATTAGACTTGCTAACAGTATCTTTTACAAAGATTCTTTTGTTTTGACTGGAACTCTCTTAAAAGATTTCTTTGACTTTTCTCTTTCTCTCAGTATCCTCTCACAAGGCACTAGACCTTCATCCTACACTTACCCAAACCCTCCCTTTTTCAAAGACACACTGAAACCTTCTATCCCACTCTCCTACCAAGGAGCGCGGACACTACTCATAATCAAAACCCAAAAGCCTAAAGCTGCAAACTGCTGAGCACTTCCCGCAAATGGCAGAGTACCCTCAGACCCCCACCACATTGTGGAGACTTGAAGGTGTTCTGAATCTCATAGGAGTTACTTTTCTCCATGATTTGGCCTTTACTCAGAATATGCGGTTCCTGTCTTAATGAATGTTCTTCTCTCTTCTCCTTCCGTGATCTCTTCCTATCTGTTTCCAAAAGAAACAGTAGCCCATGCTTTAAATTAGAAATGCCCCTAGTAAATCAGATGCTAGAACACAAATTCCAGCTTCCTTCAGAAGAAACTGGCATTTCTATTTGCAAATGTAGTCAGCGTAATTCCCAAATAATCTAAATTTTGGACTTTTGCTGCCTGACCTATCATTGTCGCTGTATGTATTCATTACATACAATGAAGATGCTCTGTAAGTAGGTTTTTGTTTAAGTGGAAGGTCTTTTGAGCTATTCTTCTGATGTAATCAGGATGAGAAATGGGGACAGAAATAATCAGAAAGGGATTCATGATCTTCACAGCCCTCAACTGCGTGAAGACACACTGTCTATGCTGCATCTGTACAGAGCATCCCACAGTTACTCATCTGGAAAAACAAGAGTTTGGTAGTAGTTCTGTAGTAGTTTCAGTTTGTCACTATAGTGTCTCCAATTCTTCTAGGAACTGAACAACTGAAACCTTTCCCCTGCTCATAATTAACACACATTATACACAAAGATGATTTCCACCCCCACTAACAAATGTGAGGATCTTACTGGAATGCAAAAATTATAACTTCTTTGGACTTTACAATTTTATTTTCACATGAGCTTAACAGATAACAACTGACCTTCTGAAAAAAAATTAAGCTTTTATATGGAACTGGTAAGAGTCTATTTTATAGCCCCTTGATTTAAACAAACAAACAAACTGCTTCCTTCTGCTCTTTTCCCAACAATCCAAATATTTAGAACTCTTTATAGGATGCTAATTGTGGAAATTCATGCTTTTAAATTATTTTTTTTGGGTGCCTTGAACAACAAAAACAACAGATTCTCTCTTGTGGTCAGACCACCAAAGCGGAGTAAAGTGCAGTAACTCTGAGAGTTTCTGCCCCATGTTCTGCTCTGCTTGTCCTTTTGAAAGGGGTCTCAATGAAGAGCCTTGTTGAGACCTCCGCTGGTGCCACTGTTTATAGAGGGGGTCATTAGGAACAGTTTAGTCAGAACAAAAGGGGGTTTGTTTCTATTGTCCCGGGTGCAGTTTGATGATGTCTTAACTGAAAAATTATCTTAATAGTCTAACAGTATATATTTGCCTATGGGGCTCAGACAACTGCAGAAAAGGCTTTGGATGAATGCTGAAACGATGCACTTTACAAAGCAAACTCAGTGCAGGCTAAAGCATTATTTAGGAAGCAAAAACGTTCCAACTGAAAACTTAGAAGTCCCAGGCTCAGAAAGATAAACTCTTACAGCAGTGCACTTACAACTAAAGTATCCTCCACGGAAAGCACAGCAGCAATACCAACCGCTCTGTATACAGTCACAGGAGAGCCCCAGGTGAGTTCCTCAGCTGGTGTAAATATGCACACCTCTGTCTGCTCACATGGTGCTATGCCAATTTACACCGGCAGAGGAAACAGTCCCTTCGTATTATTTTAACATCCTCCAGCATCAATTTCTGATTAATAATTTTCTGCTGCTAAAGCCCTGGGAGATTGCTTCATGCAGCCCCTTGTAATGTGGCAAACCTCCTCCCTCGGTCAGACCGGGAGCTGGAACGTTCCTCAAACCATGGAGAAGTGGGGCCAAACTGCGCTACTCTGTGTGACTTGGGGAGGAATTTTTGTGGCTGAGGCTTTGGAGAATCAAATGAATCTCCATCTTGTTTCATACCAGTTCAGAAACACTGCTATAAATCATTGCAGATATAAACTTATTTTAGAGGCAGAACCAGAGACAAAAAATGCACGTTGTACCTCTGCAGCCCCATGCAGCTCGGGATTGGCAGGGCAGAGCTTCCAATTTGAGTGGCTCTAATATGTATTCAAAATAAACTGTTAAAATAATGGTTCCTATGGAAATTAAATATAAATAAAAGTAGAAGCTGAGACCATATTAAGATAACGTTGGACCAGATTCTGTTTCCTGCTTATTTAAATGCACAAGATAAGCCTCAACAGGAGAGAAACTGTGGGGTGCAGCTGTTGTATATAATCCCGCTTCCTACAGACCTGTAAAACCCATGGTCTCCAAAGATCTCTCTGCTCCAGCAACAGAAGTTTTATGATTCAGGGGCATGGTACATATGGTTTAGCATACACACCCCAATTTTCCATGCAACCTCCCCTGTTAGGATTACTAATACTTGTGGCATGAGCAGTTTGTACAGCAGCTGTGCAAGGGTTATGCAAGCATTTATGTACACATCGGAATAAAGGCACAAAATAATGGTCCTTTTGAGGTATTACTCTGCACCTGCCTGGAGAGAAAAAGTAAAGCCATCCAAATCTGTCCCATTGCATTTTACAGGTCAGAATCATTTATTGTTCCCTTTGAAAACGATTAATAGGTTTTATGTGCTTTTTGTACATAGCTGGGTGTAAAAATACCAAACATCTCTCCCTTTAGTGAATACAAACAGCAGAAAACTAAAAGGTACTCTGGAGGACATAAATACATGCTAATGAGAAGAATCCTGAGTGTCTGATGATGAACTATAGAAGCTAAGATCACCATTTATCACAAGAAAACGTTACAACTAAGGAGACTTTCAGAGGCACATTTCCAAGGTGCTGCAGCATGGCTTAAGCCTGCTCCTAAGGGTGACATGTGAGTGTGTTCTCAGCATAGTTTTTCACAAATATCAGCCTAAAATTTCAGACGTTCAGATTACAATGTTACTGATGTAGGAAATGCCTGGGTTTAAGCCAAAAGCTTCAACCAGATCAACTGTGCACAGAATAATTCAATAGCACAAAATTAAATTCAGTTTTGTTTGGGCTGTTTTGGCAATATATGGATTTAAAAGTGGTCCTATGTTAAACAATATTCTTATATATGAATCTGTGCTATAGAAATACACATTACGTAAAGTTTAAAGACATCATTGTGTGCACAGATACACATGCTCATAGTAATATACAATTAAATAGAAACATATAGGCCTATGTTCAAGCGGTATATAGCTAGCTGTATGATAAATATAATACTACAAATGTTTCAATGATATGAACTTGTATTTCTAATGTTCTCTGGAGTAAATAGTAATAGAAGAATCACCGTGGAGATCCAGTTTTATAAAGTGAAGCACTATGAAATGCTGAACTGTGAAGGACTGAACATTGTCCACCTTACTCACTTGATGAATGTTAGATTCAGCACTCTAGTCTCATTTCATAAATTTAAAGATAATTTTCTATTTTGTTATCACTAGCATCTCCAGAAGTAATAATGCCCTTTCCTACCCCAAAATACAGAAATTTCATTTCTGACTCTCCTCTGATCAACAGCAGCGAGAATCAATACTTAATTTTTATAACGTTATCAATATAGTCCAACCCAGCACAGTTCTACCCAGATCTGTTGAAATCCCTGGATTAGAGCTAATACAATGGCTTACCCATAATACGATTACTTTCATGTTGGTGAATATGTTCTCAGTAATAATGCTGAATAGATGAATAGAAACTTTTGATAAGAATGATCCAATATAGTGTAATTAAATATGCAAGCTAATTAGGCATTCTTACACAAATAATAATGCTATTATTTTTATTTTGTAATGTTATGCATGCACAGGGCCCAAAGGAACAGTTCAAAATTCCCTAAACACATGCTATTTTAGTGGGAATATTTGGAAGAAGAAAAAAGTTTGCTATAATTGAGGACTTGCACTTTGTTCAAGACAAATGAGAGAAGATGCAAAACAGAATGGAAAAGAAACATGGTTAAACTTAAAAAGTGGACATCAAAGTAGGAAGGCAAGGAGCTTGAAACTGATTCAGCAGAAAAGAGGAAAAAATGCTTTGTGTCTTGATTTTTAAAAAGTCATGAAATGAGTTTGTGAGCAGAACCCAAAATTTTTATAGTTTCATTGGTAAAATAATATTTTTACAGTTTTTATTAGTAAAACTGAATGCAAATGGCCAAGTTCTGCCACTGGTCTATGCCTAGTATGGGTACATGATGATGACAGCAGCATGTACATATTCATCAAGCACAAACCTGCACATTTTTGTCCATTTCACGTTTTAAAATCAGACCTTTTATCTCCAACAGACATGCTTCCACCTATACCAATTGCCACACACACAAAAACAATGGCAGTAGTTGGTACAAAAATCAGATAAAAGTGTACATACAAAGCTCAAAGAGATCAAAAAATTACTCAGTTGGTAATGTGGCTTGCACAGAACCTCAGAAACATTGGGAGTTTGTTTTTATAGAAATTATCTGAAGCAGCAAGTGCCAACAAACAGGGATTACTTCATCATAAGCGTTTAGTTTTCCTTCTCAAGAAGAGGAGGACAGACAAGAGAAACAGAGAGGAGTAAGAGGAAAAACTGGTTTCTTAATTGATCCAGGAAGGAGGAGGAAAAAGACAATGACATGAAGGTGCCAATATTTCAGCAACCTGTGTGGAACTGATCCTACAGGAAGCAGGATGAGGTTTATGCAGCAGGCAAGAAAGAAGGGAAGAGAAAGACGTCCATGAGAAAGGCAATCCAGTTTGTACCTTTTCTGTTTGAAAGGTATTTGAAATTCAAGCTTGGATCTGCGGACTGAACCATTGCAGTTTGAGCTGCATTGTCCTTTCTTGTAGGCAGCAGAAAAGATGCTGCTCTTTGTTGTGTCCCAAAGCAAGGTGAAGTCAAGAGCCCAGGACCTCACATAAAAAAAATAAAATTATTCTTTAACAGATGCCCTTCCTCATCACACTTTCCTAAAGTGGCTTTGTTATGCGATTTCAAGAGTACATACAAGCAGTACCCCCCTACAAACTACCATGCATCTATTTAATGCTGTACCTGGTGCAACAGATCTATAGAAAATACTGCAATAACAGATTAAACTCTTGTACAGTTCCTATGAAAGCACAGGATACAGTTGTAGCAGTGCCCCTTCTTTAAAGAACATATCCTGCATTAAATCAGCACATATCTAAACCTGGGCAAAGCCAAACCACTCAGACAAAATAAGAAGGAAATAGATTCAATCACTTTTTCAATAAATTTGTCAAATCAAGGGGTTTCAGGGTTAACTTTTCCTCCTCTGTTTTTTCTTCAATGACACATACAGCTTGGAACAGTAGGTGTTAATGACTTGGGTTCCAAACCTCCCAAACTATCCTTTTATTTTCTCTGTCTCAAAGAGTGATATAATTCCAAAGCACAACACTGATCTGAAATTTAGTCAGTTTTTAAATGTGAGCTACAAACAAGTCAGCTGTAAGCAATTCAGGCAGCAGAGACACCTGCTCTCCCATCCGCTGTTCCATCCTTACAGATTTTTTTATCTCAGTGTCTGTGACAAAGGCAAGTCTCCTCGCCCTACTGCTGCTTGACAAAAGGCCAGCACTCAAAACTCCAGAAAAAACAAACTGCCTACAAGGAAAAAAAAAAAATTGAAATCAAGGTACCTGCACTGAAAGGGAGAGCAGAGGGATACTGAGTCATCTGCCTGCCTTTCCACCACCAGCTTAAGCCAACCTAAGGCAGCCCAGCCCAGACACCCTCTCCTTGCTCCCAGCTGTGCATTCCTGTGGCCTCCCTAGTTCCAGCACAATATGTAGTCAGTCAGAACAAGGAGCTGATCCAGCAGAAAATGAATGCAGCAAAACCAAATACATAAACGGTTAAAAAAGAGATTACTTTTAAAAACAGAATTAGCTTCCTGACCTGTGTGTGGATGTTAGAACCAGGACTGGAGAGGGGTGGGGTTGCACAGCTGAAGGTCCAGTCTGGGGTGGGATGAGAAAACATCTTTCTCAGGAGGAGCCTGGCCTTAGATCAGCTTAAATTGATCTAGACACCACACCCTCAGCAAGAGAGAAATTTAGGCAAATACCTGCCTGGTTAAGAGCAGGTTAGTGCTGCTCCTCAGGAAGTACAGAAGATGCTAGAGAGTTTGATCTTAACTGGGCATCCAACACCCCCATTAGCAGCACTGAGTTCAGCAAGAGCTGTCACCTTACCTAAGGTGGATCCTCACACACACACAGACACACACACAGACACAGACACACACACAGACACACACAGACACACACACACAGACACACACACACAGACACACCCCGCACCCCCAGCTTGAGCCATCCTAAGCATGTGTTAGGACTGACCTAGGAGTTTAATGCTGGTTCCACCACTATTTCAATAGCTCCATGAGTCATTTCAATGTCATGCCTCAGTTTCCCTGTTATTAAGAGGTACACATGCATGCATACAAACACACTAAATCACCCAATGTGTTTCCCATGCAGCTTTTTTGACTAGTTACCTGCTGTTCACACACGGATATTAAACATAAGAGCTAAAAGAAGTGCTGAATATTAGTTTCCAGAATAGATGGCAGGGCCTGGTGCTGGATACTACTGGATATTGCTCACCTGAAAACCTATCAAAAAGCCGATGCTGACCTCCTTTATCCCCTGCCCCTCTTCTTTCTCCTTTGCCTAAGGAATGAATCTTAATGTCAGCATAAGTGTACATATATATATATATGGTATATATATATATGGTTTATGAAATTACCTCGGGCTGGATTCAGTGACCCAGATAAACCCTTCCATCCTGCCTTCCTCTTGCTTTCCAAGTAAGATGTGGGAAGCAGTAGTCCACATTTTTTTTATCTGAGATTATTATTATTGTTATTATTATTTCCTGTTGCAGTAGACATCTACCTGGACTAATCAGGACTGGGGCTCCATTACTGTAGATGCTACACCCACTGAGTTAAAAAAAAACAAACTAAAACAAAACAACACCAAAACCCTAAAAACCAACCCCACAACAAAACAGTCACTGCTTAAAAAAGTTGACAAGCCCTCTCAAGGCAGTGTTCCACGAAGGCGTGGATCTGAGAGCAGGAGGGGAAGGCGAGAGAGCAGGATAATGTCATGGCACGAACCACCCGAGTGCACAGGTTGATGGTTCCAACCCAAGTAAATGTTGCTGGTTTTACAGCTCCTGACAACTCGCCCCTCGGATTTCTGATGCTTCTCCATGGAGTCTCCCCGCTGCCACCTGGAAAAAGTGACCCGGGGCTCCAGGCACGCAGCATACGTGCCTACGTGCGTGAATACAATCACCGCATTTTAAATAATTCAGCGCTGTAGGTTTTGTGCCGGGCAGTGTCTCCCTTCTGAACTTCTTAAAAAAACAAAAAGGTGGACGGGGAGCAAAAAGCATGCCTGCGTGTGCATATGTGTGCAGACGGCCGCTGTACTTGCATCTGTAAAGCCTCTGGGAGTTTGGGCCCCTTCCATACAGCTCAGCCACCCTCCCTCCCGGGGTGTCTTCTCCTTAATTACGTGCACGCTAATTTAAGCACTCGGGACCGGCTCCCCCGCTCCCCCACGCCAGCAGCCTCCACAAACATCCTGAAAAGCAACCTGATCAGATGTTCCTCCTCTAGGCAGTTACAGGGATTTTCTCTCCCAAGCGGTTTGGAGCGGGCGAGCGAGAGCGCTTGGGCTTTCCAGCCTGCTCCTCCCACCAAAGACAACCTCCCGCTGCCGCTCCGCCGAGCAGCACTGCACACACCGCTCCGCCGCGCCGTGCGGGACGCGGGCACAGCGCCGCCGCCGCCGCCGCCACCGCCGGGAGAACCGCCCC
>JAVJGJ010000002.1:10432277-10471498 GCA_035590215.1 Microhierax caerulescens | reverse complement strand
TAATTAAATACCCCCGCGGGGGCCGAGCCGCCCGCACACGCTTCCCTAATGGCTCGAGAGGGATTCCACGGCAAATCCCGCTTCACTGCTGCAGCTTTTTGTGTGGATCCCGGTTTGTGCAGCTAACCCGCCTCCTTCCCCGAGCACATGTGGATGGCTTTATGCAAATGACACGCAAGTTGGCATGCGGTGTGCGAGGCCTCCCTAATTGGATGCCACGGCCCAATCTGATTTCCATTTGCTTGCTGTAGATTGCACACCCGTGTGGACTGACTTGGCCGGATTTGAGTAAAACACTATCGGGATGAGCATTCTATTTTAAATATGTAATTATAGACCTGCTTCACTCTACCCGTATTTAGCCGTCATCATGTGCAGCTCTCCAACCACCGCCACGCACAACACGGGTGCCTGCAAGTTCAAGACAGAACCTGAACAGTATTTCCAAAACAAGATCAACTCGAACTTTGTCCCAAACAAAGGGACGTGCAAAGAGCAAGAGGAGCCCACCTCTGGCATGTCACCCGCTAGGGATTACAGACACCCCCATCGCCAATAAATCCATTAACACCTTTATGGATGTCACTGTTCTGGACACTTCCACTGTCTGGAACTTCACAGGCAACAAAGATTAACTCACTGCCTCTCTAATCCCAGCGCTTTAACTGACTTGAAATGATCAGTAGCTGTAAAAGCTCTGTGACACACGTTAATAATTACTAGACACGGTAGCCATCCCCGGCACAATTCTCGCATGATAGGGAGACACTGTGGGAGATCTCTGGTTTGCAGGAGCTGCACCTCCTTATTAACCACCACGGGCTGCACGGTGGGAAGCTGAGTTACATCTGGCCTGGGGGCTGTGCTCTTTGAGAGCGCCTGTGCTTTCCATTTGGATTTCCAGTCTTTGTCTAATTGCTGCTAGATACTTAAGCTGATCAGCAATGATACATGTAAAATCAAATATTTGAGCAGCCAACAGTACCAATGTCGGTCAAATATTTGACTTTAGAGATAAGAGTGATCTTGCTAATGCTGTGGTTCGTGAGTCCTATACCAAGTAGGACCAGAGTGCAGGGAGAGTTCTGAACAGAAGACAAAGGATGTTGAAATAACGATAGTGAAATTCACATGTCTGTTTCCATGTAGGTAGAGAGGAGAGAACCTTTATGAACCATGTAAGTACCTAATGGAGAGGAGTTTAGCTCTGGGGCAGCAGCACTGCTCCTTGGGTGTAGTTATTTACTACGTAAACTTCATCAGTGAAACTGCAGCTCTTCCGTCCTGTGCTTCCAATGTCAGGAAAAGTCACCTTTGCAGCCCATGGAAGTTTTTCTTGAAAGGCATTGATGTCCCCAGTTATTTGGATACAAAGGAGAGGAATCGATCCGTAAACTGTGAAATAAAAATTAAATTTTGCCTATGTCTGGTTTTGTGTGAGAACTTTATACGCAGCAGGTTTTACCTGTATAAACTGTATGGAACCAATAATCGGCGTCCCGATGCGACATGGTGACTATAGTGGGTATATTCATTCATTTCGACCGTGCTGGGTTTTTAGTTGGCTTAGAAATCCAAAAGTGTTCTTGATGCAAAATACTTAACTATCATTTTACTTAATTGCTGTCAGCATAGTCAGTGAGTAGTAAGAGTGCAGGCAAAATCCAATAGTTTTAAGGACAGGTGGAATTATTACCAGCAAGGCACATTTTGGAGGTTTGTCTGTACTGTTTTGTTCCCTTGTCAACAGTGCATGCCAGGACGAGTTTAAAAAGGACATAGATCTATAACAGCTTTCTTCATCACTGTGCACACCTTTCATCCTATTATAGTCAATGGTCTTTCATCTTTATAGGACAAAGACAGGCTTGTTTATGGACGTTTTAATGAATTAGACCAGCCACTCGCTCCCGTATATAGTCAAATACAACACCTGCTTTGATATGTACAGTTTTCTATGACATCCAGGGAAAATTAGAAGATCTATTGTAGAACTGATATTTTTTTTGAAACTTTCTACAATGATCCCTTTTAAAGCAGAGCTGAATTCCTAAATGCAGACTGTAGTAAACTGTGTCCTAGTTTTGTAAGAGATACTCTGTGAGCATTGCGTTTCACAGGTAGGCTTTTATTACTATACCAGAGCCATCACAATGAGGAAGTGTCACAGCATAATAAAGTTTCATCTTAGAATGGAGGAAGTAAAAGTGAGTAAAGAAATAATACTTCTAAAATTCAATAAATAAAACATGTTATTCCAGGCTTCCAAAAGCTAATCTACAGAAGCACTTCTCTGCTTTATTCATATTCTTCATCTACCTAGACATACAACTTGGGGGGGGGAATTTTATATATGTATATATGTTTGTATGAAAAAAAAAAATCTACTTGCAAGATTTACTGGGCTATATAGTAAAAAAACCCCAAGAACACCCCCCCCCCCGCCCCGATTTCTATGGAGATACTGTGTATATTTATTCCAGAGAATTTATCCTGGGTATTGGTAGGGAGGAACCAGAATACAGGTGCTCCATTTTGTGGTTATGTTGCAGGGAGCTTTGTACTAGGTGTGTAATGTTACTGTAAAATCTTGACAATTAATTAGATTTAGATTTATAACCAGTTAATTCACAAGGCTACATTTTGTCTTAGCTTACACCTGTGCTAAGATGAATGGGGAATGGATTTATGTCAAGAATGAAGTTAGATGTAAATTAAAAGAGAAGTTAGCCACAGTGGTCTGACTAAGCTAGTCAGTTAATTACTGGCTAATTTTATAAAATTTATTACTATAATTCCAGTATTTGGGATTTCATTTCAGATCCTGTCCAAGTACAGTTTACAAACTGATCCGGTTTAGGAACTGAAAAAACATGAAGCATTTTTTGCACAAGTTTTAATTTCAAGTTTATAAACAGCAACTAAGGAGTAAACATCTTCTAGATTACTTAGATCCTCTCTTTCTGAAAATAAGTGAGTTGTCCTTATGCGGGTAATCTCGCCTTGGAAAAACAGATTCACTTAGAATATTTTTTAAAAGAGTCGGCACAGGTGATATGCAATTTGCTAATTTGCCTCGTGGTTGATTATAAAATGAACAACATTGTTTAATCCTGGCAAAAAAATAAGAGGAGGGGGGAATTAGTCATTCTTGGAAGGAGCACATGAAAGTGGCTTTTGTTAATGTAAATCAAGAAGCTGAAGAGCCCCCAAGTTTCCTTTTATTTCATACCATCTGGCTATCCTTTTTGTTGACAAGTGTTTGGCATAGAGAACCATCTCTTTGCCCTTTAATAACAGGCTTTAACACTGTAGGGTATTAGAAAAAGATTCTATAACAGTTAAAAAATTTCCTTCGGGGAATACTTTATAAAGTGAGCACGGGCTGCAGGCATTTGCAGCTGTAACCTGGCTTGTGTTAAAATTTGGAAGGGGCTGCCTTGCATTCCAGCTCACTACAGGCCTTCATTGGTGTACAGCCAAAGGTTAATATAGATGTCACACAGTTTTTCTTTGGAGAGCCTCAGATATAAGAGTACGCGTACAGCTGTGTTTTTAGTAACCCTTTCATAATCACTTCTTTTAAACCTCATTTTCCTGCTTATATAAATCAAAGATTTTCAAGGATATTTGACCTGGATTTGAACTTATTTGATCTTCACATATTTCCCACTTGAAACAAAGCAGATTAAATGTTAGCCCTGGATGCCTGGTCATGATCACATGGTTTGTCCATACATTAGGCCAAGCCCTGGGCTTTTTTGTTGTTTTTTTTGTTTTTTTTGTTTTTTTTCCCCCCTCCTCCACTTAGCGCTGTTACAAGCTCTCAAGTCCGAACAGGTACATCCTGTAATTGTTTTGGATAGTATGGATATATGCAACGCTCGGTGGTACAAGATGAGCCAAGGTAGGAAGCTGGCAGCAAACTGAGGGTAGGAGGTACAGTGACCGCTCAGCAAGTTACTGGCAGGTATTCTGTGAATGCACAGACCCGTTCTAGAGAGAATTTAATTCATTTTCTACTTTTCAGGTGCAAAATGGCAGAGCAGAACAGGAACTATTTACCTCTGCCGTAGGGGTGCAGTGGTAGGAGAGAACGGAGCAGCTGAGGACAGATGTCCTCACGCCAGGAAAAGGGACGTGGCAATTGTCCCCACCCGCTCGCACGCTTCTGCGGCGGATTTATCCCAGCAGCGGGGTCTTTCTTCTTGTCCCACACAGGCTGCCCTGGGGAGGCGAAGCCCCCTCCGGGAACTGCAGTTTAAAAGCCAAAACACCGCGGCTTGTAAAGTGCTTTGAAGGAGACAAGCCTTGATGGCCAGATCTTGTGATGCTTGTAACAGGAGTCGGGCACAAGTGAAGCGTACGGGACCTGCTCCCACCCGCGCTCTGCTCGCCCTCGGTTTTCCTGTGTGCCTGTGTCTGCATCCCTGTCACTCCTCCTGCAAAGGACGTTTAACGGCCTCTGGGCAGGCAGCGCGAAACCAGGCGTTACGTTTCCATCTGTAAATAAGCTTGAAACACATTTTCAGGTCGGGGGGAAAAGATGTGTGAGAGAAGGTTACACAAGTGGTTGGAAACATTAATTAAAAAAAAAGATTAAAACTATTAAAGCCTAGTCAGAGCTGTTGACAGGCTCCTTTTAAATAGGACACTGCAATGTTTTAGTTTAATACATTCTGGCAGTGTCACCGGGGTTAAGGCTAATACTGGGATGTGTGGATCCTGTAATGTTATTGTCAGGAGGAATGCAGGGATTAGGTTTAAAAGTGGTGGTGGGTGAGTGGTGCAGCTGTGTACACTTATTATAAAAGATTTAAGTCCCACTGGTAAAATCAATATATTAAATTGCAAGAGCCTCTGTTTTTAATTAGTTTAAATCAAATATACTGTTAGTGCCATTATGGTTTTTATCCTTGAACCAAGTGAGGAAATGCTAATATTTATATGGAAACTGTTAATTTGTGTTGAAAATGATAACACATTTAGTTTTATGCCTCTAAATTGTTCTAACTGGATGAATACCAGTGAGAAGTTGCAATGATGGATGAAATAATCTGAGCAAGAACACCAGTAAGCAAATTTTGATAGCACACCAGATAAAGACACTACCTGTTGATACACAGCATTAAGAGACCACAATATTTTAAGCCCTTTCCAGTGATGCAGTCCTCCTCTCTGGGGCCTGCATCAAAATACTCACATGAATTAACTGTATATATATATTTATATGTATACACACACACACATACACATACACTTTTAAAAATATATATAAAATAAAATATGTTATTTTATATATATATTTCTTCTCTAAAGGGAAGGAACTTATAAAGGAACGAGCGAACTGTTAAAATTAGTTTTAGGATGAAGATTTTCATTCTATAACTGTTTGAAGTAAATGGGACTACTGATGAGGACTAATCACACGGATAAAGTTCTGCATACGCATATGTTTGGATAATGGAAACCCAAGAGAAAATTCTTGGCCACGTCTTCATTGGTGTAAATTGTCAAATTTCTACTGAAGCTGGCCCTATGGACTCATTTATACAACTGTGTGTCCAAAGTAATTCCCATAAACTCCCTCTTGATTTGCGCTGACACAACTGAGAACAGAATTGGGCCAAAGAAATGCCCCTGTGTTGCAGTAACGAGCATGCAGTAGTTTCTGCTAGAGCTTCACACAGTTTTCTCTCCTAATCTTGAAACTGTTTTTGAGGGAAGCTTCCTTTGCTGCAAATAATCAAAACATAGACTAGCTCCTATTAGTCACTGCTTATCATTATTAGCCCAATCCATGTTGTTGAACTACAGCTGAATTCCCATCTTTGCAACAAACAGAATTTAACAAATAATGTTTGACAAAAATGTGAAACTGATATTTCTTAATACAAGACATATTTCATATGGAGAAACTCCAGTGATGAAAGATTCCTGGTATCAAAATATCTGAATCACAGTACAAATAAACAGTGTGTTGTAAAGACTGCGGGGCCAAATTCCGTGCTGGAGTAATTCCACTGAAGTCAGTGGAGTTGTGCCAGGAGATAAACTGCCATCTCGATTTTTTTTGGTGTACATGTGAAAACCAGAAGTCTTTAAAATGTTGCCAGTAAACATCTTCGCTACAAAAGGTTGCAGGTAGCAAAGTTTGAACTGATTCTAATTCAAGTATCTCTTTTGGAAATCCTTATTTTGTTGATGAAAACCACAATGTTTGCTGAGCCCCCCTTTATTTGGGTATACGTTCTAAAACTCCATTACCTATACATTTTTTTACCCGATTTACAGCAGGTAACTAAGAGCCATCTTGGGTGCAAGCTCGTATGTGCAAACCCTGCAGTACCGTCTCTTGCACGTTCTTTTAAACATTTGTGTGGTGTGCATCTTGGAAGTCGGTGAAAATCCTGTAGTGATCCAGATTGAGTGGATTGAATTAATGGCAACTTCGAGACTACAAGTTTTAGTGTAATTGCTTTATTGTTTTGGAACCAAGATGCTTACAATCCAGTTCCTGTGCAAACATGTTTAACGTGTGTTAATGTGTTTCAAAACCAGACCCTCTCCGCAAAATTCTGCTTTTCATTAATTGACATCAGTAGCATGGTACAGTATTTCAAAGCACTGGCCAAATATAAACTGTGTTTCTAATTTCCTTACTTTCCTGTGTTTGGAATGCCAATGTTAATTTGTTCCCATGGAAGAGTGAGAGCTGCCAACCACAGTTTTATATAAATGGCTTTACAGTGCAGGGCTGCCAACATTAAATGATACTTAGGAATTTTCACGACGTTTTGTATTTAATGCTTGTGTGTATATGTGTGAGAGAAATAGAGGGAGATATATGGGATGTTGAACAGCACAGCCACTGATGATCAAGGCAGATGTTTGAAGAAATTTATCCTTTGAGTAGCTGTTACTAATGTTTCTTCTCATTTAAGATTTTTTTTTAATAATCTATCAGATATTAAACAGCATATTCCTTGTGCCTAGAAAAAAAATACTGCAGTGAATTTTGTTGCTAACTATCCAGACAGTTCCCCTCACCTAATAATTTTAGTTATTTATTAACAGATGAGCAGAAAGACTTTTGTTTATGTTGTTATTCTGATCATTATGGAGTAGACTGTAAGAATGTGATATTACTCAGGATGAGAAAATGCCGAAGTAAAAAAAGCTGCCACAACTAAGCAAAAGGGGAATTAACTGATTTTGAGTAAACTGACAACAGATAATTTTTCTTTAAAGGAATAGGATTCACTATTTGTGAATTGTTTGCTTTATTAAAAAAATTCAAGTGTAATCACAGTTTCTTTAGTGGTATGTACTGTCTGTACCTGAAACAAATGTGAAATACCCTTTAAACAAATTTAGTTTGAACTGATGGTGGTGAAAACAAGGTCTGTTTGTGTATTTCTCCTTTCATTCCTGGAGGATATTCAAAATTGAAATTGTTCATGTTTCAGTAGATTCCCCTTAATGAGCTTTATGGTTTATCTCTCAGTTTTCCCTTTTATTGGAACAGGTGCAGTGTCTGCCATCTGTGCCAGCCCTGCGCTATACCAACAAACAAAGTGGTGTTTTGGTTCACTGGATTTAAAAGTCTCCTGAGAGTAAAGAAATGAAAGAGAAAGAATTTAGAAAGTGCCCAGTGAAGGAAAGGCACTTCAAGTAATGTGCTTTGTCACTCAAGTCTTCCAGTAAATTACCTTAAACTATTTTGAAACTGTTTGAAAAATTTTATCCGTAGAGTATTAAGTTTCGGTTGCATCTTGGCGGTCCCACGCTATTCTTTATCATCTTTATCCTACTGCTGCAGCTTCCAAGTTAGACTCTGTTGTCAGGCTGAATTAAGTTTTACAGGAGTAAAAAATTCTTTTCTCCTCGCCCTAAAGTAGAAGAATGGTAAATTCTCAGGTTTTCACTGTTTCTGATTCCACCTCATTTAAAAAGATACTGCAAATAGCCATCCAAGTTTAAACAAGATTATGTTGTAATTAGACAGACAAACTCGTAATTATTTAAAGGCTAAACCAACAACAGCCCTTTCAGGTTCATTTTGACAGTGTTTATCCAGTGTATCTGGAAAGGCTTACAATTAAAGTGCTTGAAGGGTGGGGATGAGATTTTTCAGCATGCAGTCAGTGCTGTCGGGTCCACCTGGCCTGGGAAACTATGCAGGCTTTGTAGGAGAGAAAATCTTTTAACTTACATCTTCATAGCAAGCTCTTAAAAGCTACCTCCCTTTAAAAAAAAAAAAAAGGGGGGGGGAGGGAAGAGGGAAAGCATGTCTTCCCTCTAAATAATAATTAAAAGGAGCGAGTGTCTTCTGAGGCTCTTATGATGAGGGAAGGCTACCGCGCTGCTCCTGCCGACAGTGTCGCAGTGCATCCTTTTCTAAAGCTCTGCCTGGTGGGCAGCACCGCCTTTCAAATGAGCACAGAGTTTCCTCTCGTTAGGCTGCAGCCTCCCAGCGCGATGCTGGTCTGAGTTATACCTCCACGCAAACCCACTGATGTCACCGGGCAATATCCTCAGCTGGAGCAACCTGGCACCCGGCCACCCCGGCAGTGAAGTCACCACAGCTGACACCGTCTGAGGAGCTGGCACGGGGTCCGTACCGAGTTTGGGGGCTGTAAATCAGGTCGAGCTTTGAGTCTCTTACTAGAGCCGCTGGGCCAAATCCTGCCCTCGGTCACCTCATCTCGCTGGCACCGCTGGGGCTGCCTCAGTCCTCTGATTCTACCGATTGCTCTTCCCACAGCACAGTGGCAGTAAAACTTTTAAAAAGAGACCAGAAGAACCCTGGGAGAACTACTAAAAAATGCTCATAAAATAATACAACATCAGTAGTGGGGAGTTACAATTGCGATGGAGAGACAAGTTTCTTCCTGAGTAAGGGTTACAAACGGGGCTGGTAGTATTTCACTGCTCCACTGACTTCAGGGAGTCCTTCGGCACCCCGGGGGAAAGCAGGTTCAGGTTTATCATTTAAGTGGAAGAATGAACATTACTGTAATTTAGAAATTCTGAAAACTGCGGTGCTTACAAGTTAGTAGTGTTCAACTTCTTTATCAGTATTTTAACAAGTTATTTCCATCCGCTGAGTATCTATAATGGCACCAATGATAATCATTCACCACTCATGGGAATCAATTCCCAATCGTATCTGTTCTACCCACATGCTCAATGCTAGCGAGCTGCTCCTCCCCTGGTTCTCAAGGTTAAAACTTATTGCTTCTATCACTAAAAATATTCTGAACATTTTAATCTTGCTACTTTCATTTGTTTATTACTGTGCAGTCATTATAATCCCACAGGGACTTTTTAGATGTTAATAAAGAGGACTGCACATCACTTTCCCTGAAGCTTGTGTGGCACTATAAACATCATGCTGAGTTTAAGTTCCCCTTTCTGACCGTATCCTTAAAAAATCCAGCAATTGTTAAGAGAAAGGAGGGTTGGTTGGTTTTTTTTTATTATTTTTAACAAAAATAGTAGTATTATTAAGTAGAAAATAAAAAAAGAAGTAACTTTAGCCTCACAATCTGCTAGCTACATAAAGCAGTAAATGTTCAGTTGAGGCAGGGAAAAACCAGAACTGCTAGAGATTGGTTGTTTCCTTTTGGAGGAAACAATAAATGTGCCCGCTTGTATTTTAACAACATTACTACTGGGCCCCCTAATTACACAAATATACTTGTAATAAACTGCAGAGGAGAAGAGCTGAAAAAGAATCATGCAGCACAGATCTTTCTCTTGAACTCAAAAAGCAGCTTTTGAGTAACCACACTTCTAAATCTTGGCCCAAATCAGAAGATGAAGATATTTCAGCACTATGTGATGAATCATTTGTCTCCCGAGACAGGTGAAAAGGAGAAGCAAATCAGACATGTGGTGTAAAACTTCTCTCATTGGTGTGAATACAACTTTGACCTCTGAATACAATAGTTCCTGCAACTCAGTGGCATGCATTTTAATCAAATTACAAGAATATTAGACTCCATATCCACAGAAACCTCTGACTGTTACACTACATTAAACTTGACACAAGGAATACAGAAATAGACAAAAGAATGCAGAATGATGCAGAAACGCGTTCAAGCAAACCCCAAATATCTTTTTAGAAAATAGTAACTGTCATTTTGCTCTTGAGTCCACAACTATGAGATGAGAGTCTCACTGAAAACATTACAGACGAGGGGGAAAATCTAAGTCGGTGTGTCTAACGTGCTCCCTGTATTAGCAGTTGCAGTTCAACGAAGGGTAGTGACTGGTAGGCAAGGGACCGAGCTGGAGAAGAGTGGTCTGTGTTTCTGCTCCTTGAGACACTTTCATAAACGCCATACTCCCATTTCTACGCTATTTTTAACAGTTGCACGCAAGAGGAGGTGAACTGTGTTCCCTTCATTCATACCAAACCAATGCGAGGACACAAGGGTGTATTACAACAGCTGATCTTTCACCCCAGAACGGCAATTGCAAAATTGTGTTTGAAGACACACAAAACCCAAAACAAAACAGAAAATGCTGTTGTTAGGGGCTGAGTCAGGAGGCCTGGATGGCCCAACCCTAGCGAGAGGCTCAGTGTCAGGAATCCAGCCCTGTGATCTGCAGTGTGGTATGCAGGGCTAGGTGCTGCGGATGTCACTGATGCGCTTATCTTGTACCAAAAAAAAAAATCCTCTCATAAAATAGGGATTGCAGGTGGGAATTAAGCCAAAGATAAATCTCCTTACCTTCAGGTGCTGTTATGCCTGGGGCATTGGCCACCAACATTTAAAGTGTAATGGGGCCAGACACATGCAACAGTCTCTACATGCATAAATATATATATCTCTATCTATATGTCTATATCTGTGTGTGTCTTCTTAAGGACGTTTCTGAAATAATAGTTTAAACTTGCCATTACTATAAGACACTTGCATTTTACATCTACCAACAGAAATAGATGTGGAAGTCAACTTTCAGATCTTTAGTATTCGTGGTTCTTAGGCCCATATACCAAGTTATTAAAAGAATAAACAGCCTGTACTCAATAAAAATAAATGTGTTGCACAGCAAACATTCCTAGAAAGCAAAAAGATCCTATGCATAAGCTGCAAGTCCCATTGCAGGCAAAGGGGCGGCGAGTGGACGTGGGGTGGCTGGCACAAGGATCGCCCGTGGGCAGTGACCTCCTCTCTGGTTCGGTGCCTCAAACCCAGGACGCTGCGCTCACTGCCCTACCTGGTCTCGGCTGTCTTGGCAGCACGGAGGAAACACGATGATCTCAAAGAAAAATGTGAACTAGGTCATATGAAGCCACGCTTTCATGAGGAAGGGCACTCTGGAGTATCTTTTCAAGCAGTAATTGAAGTCTCTCATCATTCTTTTTTTTCCTCCCATCCCTCCAAACACTGTATTTCTATCTAATAATCCTGGTTTGTAAACAGTGTTGATATCACTGGACCTCCCACATACGGAACACCTGCAAAGTGTGCAATAGGTGTAACAGTACGGATGCAAGAGGAGCTCTGCCCTCACAGGGATTCCCCCTCCGGGGCAGACGGACCTTTCCTCCCGATAGTTTGTTGCCCCCTGGTCTCCCCGCACTTGCCTGACGGAGCACGGCACAGATGTTTGTTACTGCACAGACAAGCTCAAAAGGTCCCGCTGGTTGTGGTCTCGTGGCTCGGCTCGGAGTGTATACATTCCAAGTTGAGATTTTGCTGATTACATCAAGGCTGAGATTCTTACCTGCTGGCTGCACGTCTGATATCGACTGGTTATTTTGTAATATCCAACAAACTACTTTCTCAACAAAACCGAAATCTGGGATTTCAGCTGGGAAATCCAGCAAGTCATATGGTTTCAAACCTGGAAAACTGGTTCTTGACTTGTTTTCCTTTTACCACACTAAACCACAAAAAAGGCCCGATTCCCCATGCCTGCGACTCCTGCCACGCATCTCCCAGAGAGCCGCTGCATGGGTAGACCCACACTCTGGAGTATTTGGGGGGATGCTGGTATCGTAGTGTCAATACAATATTAAGGGAGGATTAATTAGATTTGTGTTATTTATTTGGGCAGCTGCTCAGTAGATGAAAGGAAGTCTAATGCAAATGAAATGACTAAGCCTTAAGCGGGTGATGGGCAGTCACTTCTCCACTTGTGTCCCTTAGCACTGCTGGGGCAGAAACGGGCCCGTTCCTTTGACAAAAACGAGGCATTTGAAGATTCCATCAGCTGAACTTTCTCTTTCAAGTGCTGCCAGTAGATGCACAATATATACATGTGCTTTTAAAAGACTTTTATTTTGAACTCAAGATGTGAATCTATGGTATTAAGGAAAGCAGAACAATCCTTTATTTAGCTGCACCTGCACCTTAATGCCTAATGAGTTTAGTCTGATGGAATCCAGACCTCAGGAAGGATTATAAATTCTCATTTGATTTCATTTACTTCCAAAATACCTTAAACCAGCTGTACCAGTCCAGAATCCAGTCCTTCTTTCTATATCAGTTTTGCAAACGTTGTTGAATCTTTTGCTCTATTAAGTAACTTTATGCTATATAATAATACCCCAATAGTAATAAGGAACAGAAGGCAACTTGAAAAAAACATGTAGTGGAAGATAATTAGTGGCATATAAGCTTGAAAAGCATCAGTTTACGAGCACAACTTTCATAAAGTTCTTCATGCTCTGGAAGCAAGATTTGGAAAGGTGAAACTGGGTTGGCAGGCAGCGTCCCCTCTCACTGGCCCGGCGTAAAGCGGCGGACCTGGCCCTGCAAGCACCCGTGAACACTCTGCGGAGCGTTAGCAGTGCCTTCAGCCATTTCTGTCTGTTTTGTATAAACACATCAGAGACGCTTGGGCAGTGACCTTCCCGAGATTACTGACTTGGGCTGTTTATTGTGAACAGTATCTAATTTATCAAATACATTTAAAGCCTTCTTAGTTTGCCCCAGCATAGGTGCTGGAATGCAAGAGCATAACTTGATGCTGTCCCATCTCTGCGTGATCAAACATTGCATTGAAGAGTTACTATAGCACGATTTGTGTTTTCTTTGCATGTCCTCTGCACATGCCTTCTTGCAGATCAAGGTGCCTGTGCTGCAGGCTCCCAGCTCCCTGCAGAGATGCTTAGTTCTTCCCTGGTGCGGACATTGGGGTATGAGCAGATGCCCTCAGCAGAGCAGGGAAGCTTGCAGTGCTGCTGCCCTCGCCACCGAGGATGAGCGCCCTTCCAGACTACCAGTCACACAAGTGGGCTGTCTTCCTTTACCTGAGGTTAGGTTAGAGCTGGCTAAAAACACTTCAGGGAAACTTTCTTGCCTTCCCCCGATCTGAAATTTGGTCCAAGGTGAAGAACTGTTTCACACTTGGAAGCTTTCAAGAATGACCTGGATCTTTTTATTCCAAATTTGCATTTCATCCCAAACAGCCCGTTTTAGGTTTCCCTATAGCAGTCTCTTGCACCGCCTCTTATCTTCCCTGGCTGAATACATGTTATTTCTGACCAGATGTGTTCAGCCACTTGTCTCTCCTTCCTTGAGCCTAGGGATGTGTTTCCATTTGCTCAAGGCTGTGTGAACAAGCAGACAGGGCAGACTGATGGTTTTTGCATCAGTGATTTTTTGAGAGGCGTCCAGCCTCAGAGCAGGTTGCAGGAAGCACCTTGGGCCCCATTTGTCTGCTGGTTGGATGGGATTATTTTTCTCAAATGAACCATATTGTCACTAACTTTTCTCCCTCTTTGTGCTCTGCAATCTTCTCCCCCTTGAGACACCCACACCTTGCTTTCTCCTCTAGACCAGTACTACCCTCTTCAGTGCTGTGGCTGCCACCTTGGTCTCCACTGCCCTGACCCTCATCCGTGATTCTGCCCCCTCCTCCCCAGGATGCTGCCACTGTGTCCTTGACCCTTGGATGCACTGATGAAATGTTTGACTTGGGAGTGCACATCTAATGCTGGCACAGCTTCCCCATGAGGTTGGCCTCACAAGACTTCACAGCATCAGGAAAGCAGCCTTGCTATTCCCCAAATTACAAAAAGAGCAAGCAGTGTAGTGTAGCAGTCATCTCTGTTCAAAGAGGGAAAAGAAAAACTTATTCCTGCATCTTCGCATACCTCCCACAACTGCATCCAGAGGGTTTAGGGGGTGTATTAGACAGCAGTGTACCTCTGCTCTTAAGCTGTGTTATGGCATGCTATGCATTATGGTGCAGACAGAGGAAAGAAAGCAGGAGTAATGATGAGCTTCTGCCTGTCATTTTGCTCGCTGCTCAGTTTGACTACAGGGACATTTCTAGGGGAGGGTGTAAGAAGAACTAGGATTGCCTTTGGTGGGCAGGAAGCTTTGCAGCTGCCTTAGCCTGCCCTGTGCAGCCCACAGTCCCTGCAGGGAGCTACAGGGGGCCCTGGCTCAGAGCTGCTGTCCAGGTGCTTCCCCTTCTGTCAGATATACAGAGAGATGAAACTGCCCCAGTCTCTTGGTGGTGCAGTCTGTTGAGGGTAAATATCAGCCTTGGTTAACCCTGCTTCTGGTGACAGCATGAGAGCTTGAGACATTTCGTGATGGCCACGTTTTGTGGCATCACCAGAGTCCCTGGCTTGCCCCTCTGTCTCTCTGGAAAAATGCCATCCCCAAGGTACTGGGGAAGGGAGAGCTGCTGGGGGCAAATCCCCAGGTCAGCACTGTCCTGAGTGCCCCCCCATCCCAGTGAAAGGGGGAAGAGAAACAAGATTTGAGAGGCTGATGAAGGAGGCCCTGCTGGAGACTTCCTTATATTGGAACCCTGGAGGATGGAGGTAGAAATAGAGGGAGTCTGTCTAAAGGAACAGCTTCATGAACTCCCGTTTCTTTCTTCCCCCCATTTCTCTATTCTCTCACACATCCCAAATCCCCTTGCAATCCCAAGTGCGTTGCAGCAGCTGTAGATGGATTGCAGCACTATGTGCTGCCGTGTTTCATGTGCTCAAGCTGTGGATAAGGTATTCTGAAGAAACACAACTCCTCCCTGCTTGTTTAACTTTGCTTTCCCCAGATACACATTCAGACACTGCAAACTCGGCATCAGGATTCACACCACGATCAGTCTGTTTACTATTAGGAGAGTTTCGTGTTCACAGAGCAGTCCCACGTGTAAATTTTTCAGAATACCTTTCGTCTAGTCTGGCTCTGATTTCAGCAGAGAAACCACAGCATAAATGGGTACTGATCAGGGCACACTCGGAAAAGAAAATGGATTACCTGTGTATAACCTGCACAGATTTTCGTGGATGGTCTTTAAGGAGGAATAGTTTTACTATCCAGCATTGCCTTAAAGCGCCTGCAAAGAAATCCTGGCAAGGGAATGTCTCCAAATGCAGAAGGCAGCATGCAGGCTTCTCTCTGTCCTTTCCCACCCGGTGACTGCTTCCCCTTTGCCATCTACCATCCTAAGTAATTTTAACTTAAAAGGCTCCTGGGGACACGTGCGGCAAAAGGATGGGGTGACTCACAGCATCCTCTCGGCAGCAGGGCTCCCGGGGGAGCAGGTGGCTCCGCACCGCTCGCCGAAGCCCTGCCTGAAGTGGGTACGGCACTAACCCTGCCCCTGGAAGAACGTTGGGAAAGGCCCAGGCATTTTGTCAGAGAAATACCCGTTTCTGCCCTGAGCAGTCCTTGCTAGCTGAAGTTTAACTTAGGAAGAACTTGCTGCTGCTTCGGAGATAATTAAACCCATCTTCTCTCAACCCGCTGTTTGTACAATCACAATGATACCATTGTTCAGAGTCATGCAACACATATGCTGACATTAAAGTGTTTAATCTTGTAGTACAGTATTCCATTATTTTTTGGACATCTGTACATGATAGAAAGGGTACGTATTAAGGGATTTGTTGACAAAGAAATGGCTAATGCTGATACATGTGTGGACTGAAAGGATCTTTCCAAGTTGTGTTCAGCAGTAGGGAGAGTGCTCCTTCCCAGGCCCGAAGCCTGGCACAGATGTGATACGCACTGCTGCTATTACCACTTCTCAATTTATAACAAGGAGTCAGTGTTTAGAAGAATTTTGGAAGCTCCCTGATGGGTTTGTGTCTAGGTGGTCTTGCTGGCAACGCCACCTTCATGCTGAAAGCTGAAAAAATGACGTGATGTCTAAAGGAAGAATATTAACTCCAGAGGGCTGCTTTTTTTTTTTTTTTCTTTTCCCCTCTTTCAAAGCAAAAATGCCTATCCCAGATCACTTTGCAGAGTGAGCACTAAAGAATTTTGAACCCCTCTGTTTCTGACTTGTGGGGTTGGGGATCAGGATTTCTGCAGCCTGTTTTTAATCTCATTTGAATTTAACGCGTTAGTCCTGCTTTCCACCCATGGACGGGGCAGGACTTTGCCCTGCCACACACTGAATTTACCATGCAGGAAATGGCTTAGCACCTTCACCTCCCTTTACCCAGCTGTAAAATGGGTGCACGAGCACCGAGCGTCGGGGGGCAGGTTCCCTTTTGCTGAGCGCTGCCTTGGCTCAGAGCAGCCCATTCTTTCTGCAGAGGGCAGGCGGGGACAAGAGCATCAGGACAGGGCTTCAGCAGATGAGCCCAGACCTCCCCAAGCGCCTGGGGTTCCTGGGCCTGTGGCTGAAGGACAGACTGTGCTTTTAGAAGTGGCAGGATGGCGGCAGTCCCTGGCAATGGGATGCATTAATGAGTTATAGAGAAACCACAGACTATTTTTCTAGTAAGCTTATCTCGCAGACCAAAATCAAGTGTGTATTTGTTTTTCCTTAGGTTTCTCCAGAAACCTGCAGTAGCTTTTAGATGAGTTGGAGAGCTGCAACTATCCAGTGTAAAAACCCCTCCAAATACTGTTTTTATCACTTTTTTTAAAATAGAAAAGAATCCCATCACCCAACCCAGGACATTTGCTCTACTCTGTTTGCAGGACTCCCAATTTATATTCTTCAAATATTTAACTTCTGCTTCAGCTGCCTAACATCAGCATGTAAGTCTTGTAGCCGAGAAGATGAAGCAAATGAAAACCAATCACAGAGCTTCACATTCCCAAATTCTTGCCATTATAAATTTACTGCCACTGCCCCTGTAACTCTTGCTGTCAAGCACAATGAGGAGGGAAACATGTGCCTTAGCAGACTGTGGCCTGGCATGACATTATTGCAATCTTTATTATACTCCCCCTTTTCCTCGGAAAAATATAAGGACTGACCTTGCACTTCTTGCTCAATCGGGAATCCCGCTGAGCCCAGTGGGCTCTTTCAGCTGCGGAGACTGCTGGATCCTTCCCCTAATTGGTTTCCTCCTTCTCGAACCTCACTCACATAAGGAGAAAAGGCCTATATTTCATAAGTGACATGGTTTTATCCACCAATTTAGAGACAAAGAAGTGCAATTTATAGAGGGAACATTTAATGCCTGCTAATTAGAATCCCATCAAGAGGTCTCAGATTTGGCATCCCGAAGATTTACAGCGCAGTTTCACAACCACCACGAGCCCAGAGTCCGAGGGTGGCCCTGCTCTCCCTCCCACCGTGCTGGGAGGTCCCCGCTCCTGCTCCTGCCACCGCCGCTCCTGCGGCTCCGCGGTGGGCCGGGTGAGGATGGGGTCCACCTGAAAACTCATCTGGGGAAGGGAAAATTGTTTTCTGCTTGAGTACATCTCCCAAGGCAGACAGCAGGTGAAGCAGTAGGTAGGAGTGAACCTTCCCTTTGAGAGCAGTAAGGTACACGGGCTGACAATGCTGGTGGAGCTGGTGGTCCCAGGGCAGCCCCGTTCTCGGAATCTCGCGCTCTACACTGAGATGGTACAAGAAAGCTTCTGCAGTTTTGGCTTCGGTCTCAAGGGGTGGTGGTGGAGGGAATTAAAGGTAGACCTTCTTGGAAATATCAAACAAGATTTTGCACTGCTGGATGCAAACGGCGTAACTCAAAGTCTAGTTAGTCCTTTCAATAAAACACTTCAGGCCAAAAGCAATCCACTGGCTCACTGGCCAAGCCAGCCAGCCCTCAGCCATCTCTGAAGAAATGGCACTCATTTTCTGTAGCACTGCGGCCATCAGAGGGAAAGCAGATAAAGACTTCCCTACCCACTAAACTCACCTACGTGACTTCTTCAGTGCCTGGGGCCAGGCAGGCACAGGTAGACTGAAAACCTGTTGGACCTCGGTGCTGGCACGTGGCAGATTTTGTTTTGGCATCCAAATCTCTGAGGGGTTTCTTAGGCAACTGGTGGTGGCTCTGCAGCCCAGTCTCCTGCCTGGCTGAGAGGCTGAGGCGAGGGGGTGTTGTCTTTTGGAATCTATTTTCCTTTGACTTATCTTTCAGTCTCAGGAATTCAGGACCTTTAATCTATTTGAGATTACAGTCCTTTACAAATCCCTTCTGGCCTTTTTTGGGAGTAAAGAAGTTACAGACACCCTACTGCACATTCCTTTTGGTGCTTTTTTTCATTGTAAATGAGAAACAAGTAGCGCACTAATTGTTGTGAGCACTGCAATAAATGAGACAACTACTTTTAAAGTGCCTTATAAAAACAATTAACATATTATCAGGCGAAAGTGTTAACTGGAAAATGTAAGTTTTTACTTGTTTAAATACTCTAAATGTATTCCAAGTGCATCACCCAAACCTGCCAAAGAGGAGGAGGTATGGAATTACTGAAGCTTTCCCAGTTTGGCAGCCTGAGCGCAAAATCTGTTCATCTGGTGTTTACTTTGCTTGTGAAAAAGAGATTTTTTACATCTTCAGAAAACAAGAGCGTAAAAATACTTAAGCAGGTAGACTGGCAAAAGTAAAGCCTCCCATGAAACCCATTGAAATTAGTGAAAATATTTCTATTGACTTCCCTGGGGCTTGGATTAGCTCTTTAATGCTTCTGTAATAATTAGTTTTTAACACAGTCATTCTTGGAAAATTATTTCTGTGATTCATTGGTTCTTTGCTTGACACATGGAGTTAGGGATTGACATCGTGCTACTGGGCTGGGTACTAAGGCTAAAATGGTTTCTTTGGTATGTGTACAGAGAAATAATAACTACTGCCAGCTGTGTCTCAACATAACCTTTGCTGTCACGCCTTGCCCACCATCATTCCGTATTACAAAACCCGTGGTCCAAACGTGTTCACAGAATTAGCTCAAGGTTGGCTTTTCACTTACCAGTAGGGATTTACAAAGAAGCTGGAAATAGTCAGGGGTTCTTAGTTCTGATCTCAACACATGTTGCTGTGAAAATGACCAAACATGGGATCAGTTCAAGTTTCCCAGCTTTGTGCTGATGCATCGTTTGCTTTAGAAGTTTGGGCACCCTGGGGTTTTAAACCAGGATCGCAAGCTTTTCTGTCCAACATGACTTTCTTAGTACTGGCTTCAACTGTATTGCACTGAGTTCTAGATGTTGACAACTACACTTTTTCATCTTAATGTTTTCTAGTTTTGTATTTGAAGAGTACACTTTAGGACATGTCAAAACAAGTACCAGGTATTTGTTGACATTTTATCTGCAGCTTTCCCATATTTTTGGATCTGATACCTGGCTACTTCACACCTGTACATGTATCCCTCCTGTTTTCTTTTAACAATCCCTCTTCTTGCAAAACTATGCAGTCCTGCCTCCTCTTGCATCACCGTAATGCCACAACAGAGTCGGTTTGGAGAGACAAAAGACTTCAGAGAGATCAGCCCGATCTGTATCAGATAGATGAGTGCAGACTGTGCAGCATTCAGATTGTGGACAGATAGTCAAGGCCACACTTTCAAAGATGCTAAGCTTACTTGCATATTTGCAACAGAGGTGTGGCAAATTTACTGATAACCACTAGCCTGAGATACGTGCTTGTTTTGGTTGGATCACCTTAATTGTCCTGCACACTTTTTGGTGTCTTGTTTATTTGCTCATGAATCTGCTGTCTGCCTCCATCCTACAGCTCCCAGGTCCCATTGTCTCGACCTTTCCTTTTCCAAAGGACTGTGCCAAAGGGAGTGCCTGATGATCCCCATATGTACCATAGCTATGATTAACTGCCACGCTCACCATGCCCAAGAGTTATTTCGCATCAGCAGATTTTGAGCCATGTGTTAAATTAGGTCACAATTTGTCTATAGTGGTTGTGCCTCCAAAATGCAGTATCACTTCTAGAAATGAGGAGGGGCGTGCATTTACACATGCATCACCTGTGAGTGACTTTGGATTGTTTCTTTAGGAGAGAAAATCCACTGTTTTCCCACAGCTGAGGCACACAATCTGTTTCATAGCAGAATTATTTTTCAAGGGTGTTCTTCCTTTTCATATTTTACAACCTTTGATTGCACATCCAGAGCTTTGGCTTTCTCTTCAAGCAGCTGCCTTGCCAAGGCATTTGAATTGTGACAGTTTCTGAGCTGGAATTTCCAATGTTTGAAATCAGGAACTGGGCTAAAACCATTCACCAAAGCCTATGGATAGTAGTGATTTGTAAGAGCTGTGAACCTGGGACAAATACGAGTTCAAGTTCTTTGGGCAGAAGGGCTATTAAGTGTACCCAGCAAATATTCATATTGCTTGATGACTTTTAAGGGAGCACTTAACATAGAATGACTGACAAACAGGTGAGATTAAGTCCTTCAAGAATGACCAAAAACTTCTCGTTGTGATATGTTGTATCACAGATTTTACAGATCTAATAGAGAAACTGCAGTTGTATTCAAAGAGCTGTAGCAATTCTTCTGACTGTTTTGGTGAGCACTTAAAATACCACTTTCCCTCCTCCCGCTTTTTTTTTTTTATTAACACATGACACACACCCCACCCACCCCAAACTGCTCAGGTAATTAATTGGAAATGACCCAGTTGCAGAGTTGTCAAAGGTCTGACCATCACCCATCCAACCCAGAAAACTCAGACTTCTTGAGCACTCCCCTGCTTACCTCGTGCTCTTGTGCTTAAGGTATTACTGGGGTCTACAAAAAGTGCATGATCTTATATACTTGTTCACATATGTTCACAAGTACCAACACACAGCAGCGTGAATTAAGGATAAGATTTCAGCCTTCATAATGAAGAGTCTTGCTTTTATGAGTTCAAGTCAGACCCTTAACGTTATTTTAACATAGATTTTGGTGTTTAATTATGTAATAAGATTTACTGCAGTCATCTAACAGATGTTGATTCAGGGTCAGTGTTTCTCATAAATTAGTTCTGAAAGGATTTGTTACTTCTGGGTCAGCAGATAGGTCCAGAGTGCAAAGAAAAAGGGGAAAAACAATAAACACGGAGTTGAAGGGTTTCTTGGGATTCTTTCTTCTGTTACATATCCACATATTTTCATGATCTTAATGACTATAGCCACAGGAATGTTTGCTTTAACACTAAAGATGGCTCAGGCCAAAACCCTATATCCAAACATCTGCAAAGCATGGGAAAGTTCAAACTTCAGGGCTCTTTGTTTTATGACCCTGGCCGTTAATTTTTCATACTAATATGACACATTTTTTCTAGGTCTGTGCAGTGGGAATCACCGTGAACTCTAGCAGCACCCGGAAAAGTTTCATCTTCATGTGTTTGTTGTCAGGCTTTGTGTATGAAGTGCAACTAAACACTGGTGTTGGCCGGTGTAGTTGTCATCACATATGTACACTAACAAGGTGCATCCACCTTCCTTTGCCGTTTCAGCCTTCCTGTGTCTTTGGAAACAAATCACATTGGTACATCCTACTGCTAGACCTCTCTACAATACACCCTGCTGGTGATGTTATCCATAATATAAGTAAAACCACACAACATTATATTCATTCTTCTATAGTTGTGGTTAAAGGAGCTATTCCAAATTAAAATATTTTTTCCTCCCCTCTATAATTTAGGTGTAGACAGATTCCTTTGAGACTGAAATCATACTCTTTATATCTTATTCTGCTGAGAATTATTTTGGAGGAAAGGCATTGAGGCACATTTAATAGTGTTGCTAGCACTTACAGGGCAGGTTTAGCCTGCCAGGTGTTTTACAGACACTGGTGAATATTCACAATATTCCCTCCCTTCAGGGTGTGAGAGACTGGGTGATCTTCCTCACTTGGGTTGGATGAGATGTTACAGCTAGAGGTGCAACAACATCATTCATTCAGTGCACGCTGAGACTGCTCAACCTATAAAACCATTTGCTGAACTCAGTTGCCTTTGTCTTGGAAAGTTGAGGGGTTTCACATCTAAAAAAACTCCTCTAAGACGAATCCCAGCTATTAGTAAGAGCGTTGCAGTTATTTCCCAAAACAGCAATCACACAGTGGCAAACTGCGAGCCCTGGCCTCCTTGCAGCAGCGGCGTGTGAGAGGAGGGAGAGCCCGTGGCCAGCCACCGAATCCCGGCCAGCAAAGCAGCGCTGAACCTGCTCCGGGTGAGCGCTTGGACACGGCCGCTTCCCGGGGGCTCCCTGTGCCCCGTCCCTGCCACAGGGGCGGCCCTCGCAAGCGCTGATAACGTACTCGTACCACGCAGCGCTGTAAATGTAAATAGCACTTCCCAGACTCGGGCTTGAAGCTCCGCTTGTTTCAGGAGTAATTCCATTTAAGTCAATGGATTTACACAATGGATTTACTGCTGCCAGAAGAGAATCAGGCCTGTAGAAAGACACACATTCTTTGCCAAGAAAATCTCAGAGCTAACTACTTGAATTGTGCAGTCGAGCTGCAGGGAGGTCAAGTGGACAGACAACGGGACTAGGACATATGGGAAGTCCCTGGTTCAAACCTCAGCTCTTAAAATGTCATGTGGTGTGACCTCTGGCGAGTCAGTTCATCCCCTTATACCTCGGTTTCCCCATTTTCCTTTGTCTGACTTGTCTATTTAATTTGGAATTTGTTCCAAGAAGGGTGCTTTGCTTCGTTGTCAGGATGGGGCACTGACACCTCGCCTCCCCCTTGCTGGAGAACGGTCTTGAAGTCTTTGTTTCCTCACAACACCGACCCTCAGCCCCAAGATCCACAAGCAGTGTTACACGAGACCATCAGCTGTCCATCAGACGACAGGCAGACCTGTCACTTGGCAGGATAACGCACCATCCTAACACTGTCTTGGGAGGACTCTGGCACTTGTTATTTCATGGTCAGGGTTGGGAGTGGAAGAAGGTCTTTGCTTTGTACATTTGCTTCACAGCCCTGGTCGCTAAAAATGCTTTAAAATGAAAGCTTTGACCCTGTGGAGTGGGGCTGTGAGCTTGTGATGAATTCAGCTGGCACTGAATGTGGGTCACTGGCATGAAAAGCCTCAAGGACTGGAATGTGTGTATATATGTGTGCGGGTATGCGTGTGCATGTGTAATTTTCAGAAGCAGAGTCAGGCCAAGAAACCAGCACTCCTGAAAAGCCCCATCTGTTCCGTTCAGCTCCTTCCCACAGCAGCTTGGTCGTTATCGGTGGCAAATGTCCAGAGTCACTTATCAAGCACGAAGCTGCCAAAAATCATTAAAACACAACGGTCACCCACACCCTGTACCAGCCAGCTGTGAAACTGTTTCAAAGACAGTCTGATAAACACATATATGCTTATAATAGCCAGATAGAGTAATGTATTTCCTATGTGCTTTAATGAACCGAACAACAGCATGAGGTGCTGCAATCAGATATTCTTGCCCTTTTCTGTTGTGGCAACTTGCAAGCTTGTTTGATGGCGAGGGGAAAGGGAACAAAGCAGGTGGCTAATGGGCTGTTTTTCTGTTTCAGTGGAGCATGACAGAGAGTTTCACCATCAGCGCTGCCACTACCGAGAGTTCAGGTTTGATCTCTCCCGAATCCCAGAGGGGGAAGCGGTGACGGCTGCTGAGTTCAGAATATATAAGGATTACATCCGTGAACGCTTCGATAATGAAACGTTCCAGATTAGTGTCTACCAGGTACTCCAGGAGCACCCGGGAAGGTGAGTGACCCACAGGGAAATCCTGATGAAAGCGCAAGCACAGCATGTTCCTTCAGAGAGTTATGGCCAGTACTTTCAGAAATACTGGTGCTATCAGCAAAAGTGTCTCTAGAGCTGGGTTTGGGCATCAGGGTGGAAATCTCCATCAATGCTAATGCAGGGGGCACGCAGCTGCCATGGGCGGTCAGCCACCAAGGGCAGGGGTAGAAGGCGCCCCGGAAGCCCCGTGTGCCCCAGGGAACATCCCCAGCACCGTTGCTCTTGTCCCTGGGAGCACTCAGTAGCTGAGGAGCCAACAAGCCTGGCCGTGTGCAGGAAAAGATCATAAACCTAAAGTATTTCAAGATTTCTGGAAGACCTACCCTCTTCCTCCTGCTGCTTATGGATCCTGAGGTGGCAAAACCACACCCGAATGCTTCCTTCCTAATTGTAGCTTAATTACTAGCCTTTATTACTGAAGGCATTCGAGATTCCTAATTAACAAAGACAGATGACACCATGCTTTTTATATCGACTGATTGTTTTGCATGTGCAAAACTACAAGATGAGTTATTAAATCCATTCCAAGCAATTATTAATGTATGCCAAGCTCCCTGACAAATCCTCCAGGGAACCTGAATAAGAACATATGTTCAATTTTCTCATCTGTTTTTAGTTCCAATTAATCAGCAATCCCAAACCCTTTATCAAAGGCACTTAGTTTCATTTGCACATATTTCTTCTACATACAAACCCTACCAAAAGTGAGACTGCATTTATTTACATGAAAAGTATTTACAGTCACATGCTAGTCAGAAGTTATTATTTAGGATATGGGATAATAAAACTACAGCCCTAATTTAGGTTTATGAAAAGAGAAACACTAGGGATTTAAAAAGGAGAAAGTCCAAAAGGGTAAGAAAAAAATATTGTAATCAGGACTCTGGCTTTATACTTTTATAAGAGCTAATAAAAATGCAGAAAAAAAAAATTGAAATATGACAGGAAACCTTATCAATGTTTTTAAATGGTAAGGATTTCTACCAGCTTTGCTGTATGGTAAGAAGTGTTTAACCACTGGTGTGTTTTCTTCCACATCTGAAATTCTGATTTGATGGCCTAAAACATGGGTCTTTTGGCATTTCTAATGACACAATTATTTGCAGAGTTTGGGGACTATGCTAGTATTAATCTATTTTTATCAAGCAATGATAATTCAAACTATACAGTTTAACCAGGTTTTCTTAAAGGAGAAGCAAGCCACAAAGGACCCAGTGCATAGGGTGATGGGTGCATAGGACCCATTAGATGTCCAGTTTAGCATAAGTTTATTCTATCTTGGGCCCTTCTAGGGACAGAAGCCTCCCTTTGCTGTATTCCTTGAGTAGGTTATTCAGGTGCCAGCCTGCAGGGATGACTTTTCGCTCTTGGGAAAAGCAGACAGAAGAGATGTGGTGGCAGATGAAGAGGCCCTAACCGGTGTGCCAGGGCATTAGGGAATTGCCAGAAACCTGTTCTTGGAGTAAATGTCCTGCAGGGAAGTTCTCCTTCAGATCCTGATGGGTGATGTCAGTGCCCACTAGGAATCTTACTGATGAAAGTTAGGATGACATTTATTATTTTCTGATGATACACCCGCAAGTTTGTTACAACTATGTTTGGAGAGGGTTGCAAGGTACCCACTGGGGATAGTTAACGTGTGCAGCAGCAAGTGTTTCTGCAAACTGTCTCCTTCACAAATCCTTATGCCTAAAGGAAAAACTGTATGCAAAGGGCAGACATACACATGAACCACTGGCTGGAAGAGGTGAGGAATCTTGCTAATTATACAGATGTTCCAGCTACAAGACTAGATGCAATTTTACTGCATCATATTCACCACAGGAACACTATTTTTAATGAGTGTTCATGCATATTCACGCTTTGCATACATTTTGGCACAGGCAATGGTGAGTTTTGAACAGTTTGTCCTGAAAAAATATTCCTGTTGGTTTGGATTGACCAAAGGTAAAAATATTGTCACTAACATTTGTAAAAATATTTGCTCTTTTTCTGCATTTTTCCACTGACATTTTCCATCCGGCTCTGTCACAGACCAGTCATCCAAGTCAGTGTGTCATTGGGCAAGTGGAGAAAGAAAACAAACTCTCTCCAATGTTGATCAAAAAACACCCTTTCACTTTGATGCTTCCTTGGCTGTTTGTCTCATCCTGGGCAAGCTGGAAAGTCAGACCCATCTGAGGTTGTTAGCAACAAGAGCAAAACAAAGCCAAACCCTCCCCCCCACGCAGGCAGGAAAACCTTTGCTCGAGTTGGGCTTTGTAAATTCCTCTCTCTAGAGCATGGCAGGTACAATGGCCAACAAAAACCCAAATGGGTTTCCCTCTCCCTGTGCTCTTATGATGATACAGCAGTGGATCTCCCAGGAGATTGCTGGAATTGCCTTTCAGGGTCTGAAACACCAGGTATTCTGCAGGCTGATCCCCTTGCCCCCCCCCCCCCCAGTTAGATTCAGCAAGGCACAGGAGCTCAGCACCAGGCTCCCCAGAGGCAGCTGCAGCATCATCTCTCCTTTGTAACACAGCAACACACAGCAGAGATCAGGACAGTTTCTAGGGCTGCAAAACCAGCCTGGGATGCAATTGGAAAGCCCAAGCTGAGGGTGACTGGAGATTTTTTTTCCTTTGAGAGTAAAGAAACCATCAGATATGCTGAAGGCTGGATTTTCAGTTAAACCTCAGATGAGCCTCCAGTTTGTAGGGTGTGATGGTGTGTCCTCAGTTCAAATAAACCATAAGTACGAACAGTTCAACAATTAATGACTTGTTCTACAAGTTCAGACAGGTTGGCAGGTATCTAACCAGCAACATCTCTTGTCTGCAATTTATTGTTGGTAAAAAATACAGGCATAGGTCTTTCCAGACAAACAGCTGCACCCACAGCAGACTCTTTCTGAAGTCCTGCCCCTCAACAGTACCAACGCTTGAACACAGGGTGGAAGCTGTCCTCCATCCACCTGCCCAGTCGTGGGCAGATAGATGCCTAACAACCCTGGCAGTAAAAGTGACAGCCTGGCCCTGTCCTTTGTAGCAGACAGGATGCCACTCTGGACTTTGCTTAATAGAAATTCTATCTCTGTCAGACTGAAGAGATTATTACCAGACCAAATGATCAAATATCCTTTCTGGCCTTTCCAAATCTATGAATTCATTGCAAGGCAAGCTTTTCAAACTGGCAACATCTCCTTGATAAAAAGGCATGTACTGCATTCTTCAGGCACAAAGCATCAGTTATTCACTTTAAGCAAACAAGTACATTCATGAACAAAAATGTTCCTAATATCACAAACACTGTGAAAACAGTTAATGTTTTGACTAGTATGTCTCAGAGCTTTCCTTGGTCCAGTGACTCATGTCCAACTTCTGTTTGGTCTTCATGGTTCACTCACTCAAAAGCCTGGGAAAGAGTTTTTTAAAGCCAGTGACTGGCTTGAGAAGGGTGCCGAACAGCAGGACACCAAGTCCTTGTTTGTGGTCACAAACCCTGGTAGTAGGCTCTAAAGGCTGCTCTCAGGGAGCCAGGGGCTGCTCAAGCCTCCATCTCCTCCCTCCTGGGTGCTGCGGGAAAGCAGAGCAGATTCCAGTGCTAGAGCGCGCACATCACAGGGCACAAGGCTTGCTGCAAGGTGTTGAAGGTCATTTATCTTGGGCACCTAGGCAGGGAACGTGTCAAAATAAAGCTTATGGATATGAGCCTGAGGAAAATGAACTTTGATACTTTTACAGTGTAATCATGAAATACTTTGTGAACTACTTTGCAAAAGAAATATCCATTACCCTCAGGCTCTCCACTATTGTTGTAAGCAGCCACCAAAGCTAGAGTATCAAAGGGACTGAAGTGCTGAAGAGACACGCAGATACACAGTGGGATTTCTAACAGCAGCTAAGCAGGCTGGATACCTAACTCCTATTGTAATTGATGGGAACTTGTGTATTTTCAAAAAGTACCCGTGCAATTAAGGGGCAGATTATTGGTTGGGGCAAGCAACATCCTCAATTTATTGACCTGAGGCTGCAGAAAAAATGTGGACTGCATAGCTCCCCTCAGAGCTTGATCCTGCCCATCTGCCTGCACCTTCAGAAGCTAAAAAACCTCATCCCAGAGTTACATCTCCGATTTCACTGGACCCAGAACTTGCACTGTGGAGTAAATCCCAACCTCTTTGAAGTCATGGGAGTTTTGTTACTGGAGAGAATAAAGCCAGGTACTTGACCAGCCTTTGGTAATTGAAATGTAGTTGCTATGTGTTCACTTTGTGGCCATTATGGATTTCACAGGCTTCAAAGGCAGTGAATGATTTGAATGCTCATGTTACTGGCCCTACAGAAAAACAAGATCTTGTACGATGCATTCCTGGGTTTGACTTGCAGCTGGAACACTTTAGTTTGTGCTTCAAACTACACCACTTCTGCACCCAGATCAAACCTGAGCCCCTCTCCAGACCCCTTTCTCCCATTCATTGGAGTCCGTTTCCATACTGTGGGTTGCAAAAATGTAATTCTAGTAACTAAGAAAGGCTTAGGCCCACCCAACCCGTGAAGCAGATGTGCCTTCTTTTTGGAGCTTTTTAAAATACCAGCATGATCGTTCCAGGGATGGTGCAGCAAAGAAAGGTTTGGTTTGTTTTAACGTTGTGCCCCAGCACCATGATGATATCTGCAAGTACTAACAGCATCTAGAAATTTATCTGACAATAGCTGTGATTTTTTGGGGGGGTTACTTACCTGCAAGTCAGTTGATAACTATACTCATTTCTTTGCCAGTAGCAAGGGAAATTTAGCATAGCAACCCTATAGCTCTCCAAGATCAGAGCTACATCTAGGTATCTCTTTCAGACTATTCCTAAAAGCCACTGCAGCCTGCAAAACCTCGGACAAATCTTGAACTCACGTAGCAAGGCGTGGCTGTTCACAGGCACTTGAGTAGCTGCAAGAGGCATTTTGCATAACCCAGTGGGCTCCTGCTCAGCTAGAGTGATGCACTAAGGAACAGCAATTCAATGCTGAATGGAAACAGCTGTATATAAAGTGTCAGAGATATGTATATAACCTCATTTATCTCAACACTGCTTTTACAAGAGCATTTGTATTTAGGAAACGTTGCATCTCTCTGTAACAAACTCCCATTGCCACTTTTAATCAGTCTTTGAAACCTAGATCTTACACCCATCTCAAATGCTGCACAGGGAAGGGAACACAACTACTAGAAACACAAAATAGAATTAGGAGTCTGCTGAAATTTTAAAGGGAAGTTAATTTCTCCCAAGATGCAACAGAATTTACACAGATCTGTTTCACTACCAGTACATCCAGTTTTCAGACCAGTCCTTGGAAATTGCCTCCAACAAACTGTATTCCTGCTGTGGCCGTGTTTCACCTGGAGGAGACCCCAGGCTGTGTTTGGCTGGGAGCTCCCCCCGGGGCATGGGGAGGGCTGTTTGTTATCAGTGGGGAGGGAGAGGGAAGGATAAGCAGGGGATCCCAGGCAGGCAGGGAAGGGAAGGTGTGGGAGGAGGGCTGCATCAGGTCTGTGTACAGAGGGTGTTGCAGACGTGCCAGGGAGAGGCCCAGGGAGATCCTGGGGCCCTCTCAAAGTAGGAAAGTCTGAAAAATATTTTCCTAAGCTTGTCTTTGGACAGCTGCAGCTGACTTTAAGCAATGACACCAAGCGAACTGGAATCTGGATACTGCAGTTTTTTAATCCAAACAGATGTCTTCTAACCCCAGATCTCCTCTCAGCCTCCCAAGATGCCCTTTCTGCCTTCTCCTCCCTCCACCTGCTCAAAACCAGACGTAAATTGCCCCTATCCCCCCATGCCAGCTCTGTCCTTGGGCTGCCTGTAAGTAAACTTGCTGTCTTGCACCATGCCTGTGACCCAAACAGCCCCTCGAAGGTTAGAATATGATTATTAAGAAGATTAGAAGATGATAAGATTATGCTCCTAGCTTAATGGCTGTGGTTTACACGCCGAGTCAATAAGACCTGTAATGCATCTGTGCCTCAAGTGTTTAATACTTTAAAATGGAAGTGGGAGAGCTGACCTATATTTGTAAAGCCATTCAGAGTCTTTTGCAAGGTGTCACAGTCTGGTTATTGTTTAAAACACTGTTAGATCTGTCATTCCTCAAAGTAGCAGGTAGGGATTAGAGCACTGGAGCGGCCGGGCAGCTGTGGTGTGCCCTTTGTGCTGGCAGGGTACCCGAACACAAGCAAGGGACTGCAGGACCTGCTGGCAGTGGCTCTGGGCTGGCTGCTGCCAGGACACGGCCAGCTGAGCCAGGGCTCCAAGCCTGTTCCCAGTCCTGAGTGCCAGCACATCACTGAAATCAACTTGTCTTGCAATGTAATGAAAGTTGCTGAGAGCACCTTTGCTGCTGCCGCCTGTCCTTCTTCCCATTTATTTTTATCCCACTTGTCAACCAGCGGCTTGAAATAACGGAGTTAATGAGGGGGATGGGGAAGGTAAGTGAAGAAACCAGATGCAAAAGCAAGGGCTGTTTGGTAAGAGAATGACTAGATTAGTGTAGACTTTACAGAATTATATAAATAAAGAGCTTCATCTCCTGTTCTCTCTTGCTATTGCAGAATTCTCAACTTTTTTCACTTTTTTCAAGTATTTTCACTGAATCTCTCTTGCTAGTCCATGTTCTTCCTTGTGTCCCAGCTCATCAAGGAAAGTGACATGGGGAGATGCTGCACTTCTAATTTTTTGATACATTTCTAGTGTGTATGGCTTCAAACCAAAGTGCATCCTAGAAGCTGAAAAAAATACCCCAGCAAAAGGCAAAGAGCCCACATATACTATTTTAATGAAGCTTCATGGTTGTCTTTTATGTTAGAATTATGGCATTGTAACATAGTAACTCTTCCTTTCTTGTTTCCTTTCAGGATGCTCTTGCTTGCCTTTTCTGTATTGTCTCCCCTTCTTTCCCCACATGTCCCCACAGACTTCACTTCTTCCAGTCCTTTTCTCTTGCACTCATCACCTGTGATTCCTTTTCTCACCCCACTCATGCTACCAGCCCTCCACAGCCCTTTGGCAGCTTCAGCCCTTCCACTTCCATAACTCCAGCTGCTTTCTAGACACAATCTCACATGCATCCTCCCCAGCCACCCTCACTTTGCAATACTTGTTATTCACCCTTGAGTCCAGAAAACAACAAGTTCACTAAGGAAATTTCATAGACCACACAGCATTTATGACCTGTAGACAAACTTCTGGGAGTGCTTTCTGATGGACGGTGACTCTCCCTTCTGGCATGCAGTACCAGACACTACCAAAGCGATCAGCAGACAGGTGCCAACCTCGTGTCCTCATCTTAGGCTCCATTGACAGCCCAGTGCTTGAGAAAACTGAGCTGAAAGCCCTGAGTTTTATCATTATTAAAAACTTTGACACTCCTGCTGATGTCAGTGCTTTGAACGCTGAGCCATTTTGATGTGGTCTCAAGAAAACATACTTGTGGTCTGGATCCAGACTTCATAATTTATGTAACTCTAATCTAGACATTAACATTTCCATGTCCCGGCTTAGTTTTCTGTAAAATGAAGATCACGCGCCTTTTCCTATCATTTGGTCTGGTAAGAGGTTCAGTATAGTTTCTCGTGTGCTCTGAAGTTCTCAAACGAGGGGTGTTAATGCAGGGCCAAGGAACCAAAGTGCTTTTCTGCCTCCTGGTTGCAGAGGCATTATTCGCGTCACTTCAAGAATGCTCTAAATATGTATAGGGTTGGTAGGTAAGTGCACTAGAAACCTTTTCCTTTTGTGCCTAGATCTTTACCTTAAGGCTAAAACTCAAACCAGCCATATTAGTTAGACTGAACTAGCACTATCTCATGTGACAAGCCATTAGATGGCAGCCTGCAGAGCAAATTTTGTTTAAGTCTAAGCAGAATAACATTTCTTTGCCATGTTTATTATGTCTTGTCCAACAATGATGTCTAAAGGGCTTGCTATTAGCAAGTGATTTAACCCCGTTTGCCAGAAGTCTTTGGAGAGTAGGGCATTTCACTTCAAGGGAGGCTGTTCTTTTTAAAAGAACAAGAGGTTTCTTTTCATTGGAACAGGCACCACAATGTCAGGAGCCTCTGCTCGCAACACCAGTTAAGTTTTGCGTCCCATCACTGGCCGCTGCTGGTGGGCCAGAGTGGAAAGTGCTAATCCAGGAGTGCTTGAACTTCTCCAGAGAGCATCTGACACGGGGCCTTTTTGGGTCCAAATGTTCCAAGCGTGTGTGGGAAGGACGGGTCCCTTTAGTGGGTCCCTTTGATCTCTCCCACTTCAGGCTTCCCCTCCAGGCCTATTGTTTGCACATTGCTGTAACTACAGGAAAACAAACGCATTATACAATTTCCCAGACTGACTCACCCCGGTACTTGATGCCTCATGTTGTCTGGTTACCCTGATTGCATCATGTCAGCATGGGAAGCTTAAAGGCTGGTTTTTCTGAGTAATACTACTGCAGTTGAGCAGTAGCTAAAAACAAAAAAAAAGGTTATCATTATTGCTATTATCTTCAACCTGCAAACTACAAGGGAGAAAAACCAAGCAAGCCAAGTCCCTATTAACTAAACCTTGTGTGAATCATGAGTTCCAGTCAGGGGCCATGCTTAAATGATGCAGTATGTGAATATAAAAACCCTTTACTTCTGGAAAATTGGACTCAGCCATTGGAACGGGCCAATCCGTACTACTCCCTTGTCCCTGGCTCCTCTGGGATGCGTTTTGTTCAGTGTGTTGTAAACAGGGAAGGGCGGGAGATGCCCGTGTGGCTGTGTCATGCACCGTGGGAACAGGGCCATTGCTTCTGGGTGGGGATGAAACCCCAGGAAATTTGTTGCCCGGTTAGAGTGCAAGTATCTTACATTCCTGTAACTAATGTGCATGTGGAGGGAGGGGCTTATCCGAACTCTTTATCTTCAGCTCTCCTAGGTGCACCTGGCTGACAGCTCCAGAGAGCAGCTCAAGCCTCCCCATTGCTGCACCATGGCTCCTCCTGAGCCACCCACTTCGGCTGCCCAAATAGCTGCTGAGATAATCCTCACAGGATCCCCTGTGCATTAGCCAGAAAGCGTTGCAGCAAGTTCAATTCAGATATAGGGCTTCTTCCAAAAGCCAAAACTTTGCTTAGAAGGAAGGAAAACACCCTCTCCTGCCTTCCTCCGTGGCAGGGACATGCTGGGCGAAGGGAATAATTACAATCATTGTAATCCTGCGCCTGCAAAACATCTCTTGCAAACATCAGAGCTTGCCTCCGCTTTCTGGATGGAGCTGACGCGGGAAGCCACTGCTTCCCTCAGGCTGCTCCACTGCGCACTGACCGCACCATCGGCAGCATCGGCTCTGTCTACGTGTTCAGCAGCATCAGTGAGGAGGCAACAGAAATCCTTCTCTTATGCACCCTGGGTTGCCTGCTCATGTGCTCTGCAGGAACTAATTTCAGAAGTTTAATTTCATGTAAGCTGGCACAGAGCCAGAGGCAGTGACACCTATTAGCTCACGAAGGAAAGCCATCATCCCTTATATGCTCTGGTCCACAAAGGTTGAAAGGAAAGCTGGATAGTGAAAACATTGCAATAAAACTCCATTTCTGTTTTGAGTCAGCTGGTGGGACAAAAGCTTCTAATTTCTTGGTATCTCACAGGGAAAAGAATCACTAAAAGCTATGAGGCAAAAGGCTCTGTGCTGACAGCACTTCTCAGATTCATTTTTGATCATTTGATATTTCAGGTGAACAAGAAGCGCTGTGTAAACTAAGTTAAATATATGTATTTGCACTGACAGATCAATAGTGACAAAATTAATAAGGTCTTCTTCAAGCTTTGAGGACATGATTAAAGAGTTTTTGCAAGGATATTTCTTCATTCAAAAGGATATAATTACACTTAAACAAGTTATCATGTTTGTGCACTGTAAGTACAAAAGCAGCTATACGGGACTTGTCTAGACACTTCCACTGTGTTTCTTTGTTCTTCTTGTAAAGTAATTTTTTTTTATAAAGGAACTGCACCACTGTCCAATTTTTTCATCCAAGTTTTATCTCTTTCTTAATTTCTGATAAGAATCCTTCCTTTACAGAACCTGTGTTTTCTCAAATTTTCATTTTACAGAAATTTGCCGGGAAATGTTTTGTAAATCCAGAATGATGTCACCCTTTTCAAATGCGTGAAATCCTCTCTATTTTGGATCTTTTTTATTTGCATTTTTTATTTTTATTTATCTGGTACCAGTTCTTCAACTAGAATAACTCAGCAGTGGCCTTTAAAAAAATTAAGCAATGAATTGAAAGAAAACTGCCACCCAAAGTAATGCAGACCTGTGACTGTGCAGAGGGTTATTGCCTCAATCAATTATCTGTAACCTCAGATGAACAAATTTAAAAAGCCATTACATATGTTAATGTATGCACACCAGTGTTCCAGCTGGCTTACACCAATGTACAATTATGCATAAAAGTCAGGAAATTATGTGTGGAAAGGATAATGAGCAGCATTGTCTGCCCAATTACCAAGTTTGCATATGCAAACAATAATTTTGCAACTCTGTGCCTGGCAAGCATTTTTTTCTGAAGTTGCATCAGCAGCTCTAAGGTTAACTGTAACAGCAAAGTAACCCAAAACCACCTCAACTCTGCTTCAACCCATCCTCCCTTTTTTGAAGGGAAGAAACGCACTTCATCTGAAGGTGATTAGACAGGAAAGCACGCCAGCCCAGCGCCGGCATAATCTGCCTACTGCTGAAAGGCTGACCAAGCATGCTGCTTAAAATGCTTTAAGCCTATGGAGACTCCGGTGGGAAGCCTGGGTAACTGGGAATTACGCTTCTTATTTTCAGGGATTCAGATTTGTTCCTGCTCGACTCTCGAACAATCTGGGCCGCAGAAGAAGGGTGGCTGGTGTTTGACATTACTGCAACCAGTAATCACTGGGTGGTGAATCCCCAACACAACCTTGGCCTGCAGCTATCTGTGGAAGGCATCGATGGTGAGTGTCAGACACAATCTGTGAGAGTCTCTGTTTCAGGTACATGATTCCCAACCAGGGGAAGCTTAAGCATTCACTACTCCCTCCTTAGAATAGGTTTTCTTGAGCATGTTTTTCCTGAAATTGCCCAAGATGTAAATAATAATAATATTATCTGTAGACATATTTCAGGTTAAGGATGTACTCAAGTGTTTGAACAGATTGGTAACTCATCTGCATTTCAGTATTAGCTGCGTATGCATCCCTGTCAAGGTGTATGTATGCTGCTGGCTAATTTGCAGGTAGTGCTGTCCACTCAAGGAGAGAGGAAGGAAAACCAACAAAGTATGAAAAGACACAACAAAGTGATGTAGAAGGCTGGTGTTAATTGGCACAAAAGTCCTTTCAAATTCAGAAGACGGCTAGGAACCATTTTCCTTTGTGGCAGTAGAAACTACTATTAAAGCCTGATCTGGACTCCAAGGTCTGCAGCATGCTTACGGTACAAACCTGTGAGGTTTGGGAATGAGTGGGAAGACCTAGTTCTGAAACACCTTCAGAAAGGATGTATTTAGAATCAGGTGGGGAATTTTCCTAACCAGGTCTTAACTAAAAAGTTATGCTGATTTGTCTTAAAGCTAAGAATCCTGATGCTCACTTGGAGACTTGTACAAGGAAACCAAAGTATCCTGGATCTTCTGGGAGGTTCCCAGGACCTGGGAGTATCTGGAAGTGCCTGGCTGCTTCTCAGGAGTGGTTAAGCAAAACCCAGCTCCAGATTATTATAAATACTCTGAATGTAGTTATCTAAGGACATACTTTCATTCTCCAGATCTGCATCTATGATATCACTTGCTATTGGGCTTTATGTAACACTCTGAATATTTCTGGATAAGTAGTATTTTGCATAAAGACCGCGCAAAGCAGTTTTGAAACAGGCAACCTACAGAGAGTCATTTACATGAAAGGGTGATTTTAGTCATGTGAGACCTGTGCGCAGAGAGGTGCACAGCGTTTGTTTTAACTTGTGTTTCTGAATGAGCAGTGAATGCAGAAACCCAAACACAGATGTAAAGCAGGAGCTTCACCATGGAAGTTGCTAGTCCCCACTTCAATGACAGATGCCTTTTGCAAATCTTTTTATGCAAATTCAAATTCAGCCTGATTTGCAAGTTAATCTTAACTCTTAAAGTTAAAACAGTAAGGGAAATTATGAGCCAAGATAAGCTTAACCTGTTTTCAAACACTTATCCTTGTTTTTAGTTTCCAGTTTGCCTCCTAAATGAAATATTTGGAAGTAGAGATGTTGTGTCCATAATCATGGCACGTGTGTTCAATTGTGGTTCATAGGAAAACCATCAAGACACAGCCCAGAGTCCACAGAAAAGCAATACCTGGAAGTAAGCTTAATAGCTTTAAACACCAAAGATACTACAGTATCACACACACTCTTCTACTGATAAAGGCTCCTTATCGCTCTGTCTTCCCCCATCCTCATCTAGTGATTTTACAGCAAAAGTCAGTCCTGGTTTTCAGCATTAAGGAGAAAGGCAGCTGATTTCTGAGTATGTTACAGGTTTCAGTGGAGACTTTTCAGGATCCTGCATCCAAGGAAATGCTGTAAAACTTTGCATACACAGTAATTCTGTCTGCTCTGCTGGAGCAGTCAGAAGTGGAACCTTAAAAGCATACAGCTAGATCTATCAGAGAGAGCTTTCAAAGAAAAATTCCCAGGTTCAGTGATAAGTACTTTCTCATGTGTTATTTGACTCAATGAAAATTAGGAATCTGCTTTCTTTTTCCAGTCCTGAAAAATCTGGTTGAGTTTGTATATGATTTCAACCCTTTGCAAAGTAATTTGCTGATTTCTCAAAACAGATTAACAAAATACTTCAATCATCCTGTCATTAAAGTTAGAAAAGCCAACTGCAGTGTTTAAAAAGTACATTCAGAGATACAGGACCCCAATTGTCTGCTTGTCTTCTGTAACTAAGTCCCCTGGCAGTACACCTTTGCACTCACATTTCTCCACTATACATGTGAATTTTTCTTTCTGTTTTGAATGGCAAGGACATGTCCTTCCTTGCTTCCCAGGTTTCATTTTGGATTTAGACCAACCGTGTGTGCTAGCAAGAAAGCTGCTTTTACACCTGGACTTCATATGAAAATCATATGCTGCAAACGCAGCAGGATTTTGATGCAACACTATATGCTTGGGTGATCCCCAAAGCTTTAAGTGAATTAGAACTGCCCCCCCCCACCCCCTTTATTTATATCTGTCATTAGAGATCAGTAATCGTGAAGCAAATACAATCTATATTAAAAAAAATATCTGACATCATGAGCACTGAACAGATGAAATTATACAAAAGAAATTAATTTAACTGATCTTTGTATTTCTTTATAATCTTGCCAAGTAAGTCTATCAACATGTATAACTAGGGTGGAATCAAAGGGTGTTTGTTTACTCTCAGAAAATGGGAATCAACTCAAGCAGCAAGCAAAAAAAAAAAATAATAAAAAAAAAATGTTTGAGTGACTCAGTAGCCTTCAGCGAGCTCTGAGCCCAGCACCCAATATGCCCTGCTCGGCAGCAGCACGTGGGAACAGCAGCTGCCCACTTCGGTTTACTTAAGATCCTGGTTTTGACAGTCTTCAAAAAGCAGCATAATAAAAGCAGATAAAGCCGTGCCCTCTGGTTCAAGAGCACAGCTTTAGTTCTTTTGGGGAGAAGTTTATCATTGTCTAATGGTGACTGCACGTGTCCTTGTGTTTAACCTTGCTTTCCAGATGTATAGTAGAGTTAGAGTGTGGATTTTTCCCTCTTTACTAAAAAGAAATATGTTACTTTGCATACAGAGCACACATGCCTTTTTTTCCCTCCAAGGCAACACTGCCACCATACTGGTCTTGAACGTGACATGGTGTTACATGGCGAATACATTGGTCAGATGCTACTTATTGCTGCGCTAATGCAAATCCATTAAACATATCCCTGTCAAGTTGTGTCCCCTCACTGCATACTGCACATACATACTCTGTAAACATGGTAAAGGTAAAATAATTTACACTGGAAAAACCACAGGCATAGATGTACTTGCTAGTTTAAACAGCTTTGGGAAGCAGAAAGGCTTCTTTGAAGGGGCAGGAGAAGCCATAGTAGCAGCATTCAGTGAGCTCTAACTTCTGCAGCTGCACTTGTTTTCAGGAAATAAGGCTTTGATCCAGCAAAGCCTGAGCACAAGTGGAACTACTTATATATTTAGCATAGCTACTTGCTTAAGCACTTTGTGGGCTCAGCCTCAAATGCTGAAGATGAAAACTGTTTGGACAAGTTTCTGGAAAGTAGCTTAAGCAGGATGTGAAGAAGTTGTTGATGTGTGTCCACATATAAATCTGCATACGTGAGTTTTCACATTTGCTATTTTTGCCCACTCTCTCCCTGTCGCACGATTAGTTTTGCTTTATCTAGTTTGCAAGGCCTGGCCATGCTAGGCAGTTGTCCTGCTGCCAAGCTCCCATTAAAACACCTCTTGAGCCAGTCCTCTCCACAGATCCTCTATATTGCAGCTTAGGACTTGGTTGCAGGGATGCACGCTGTTAGAAAAATAGGAAATAGCCTCCAGCCAAGGCCAGTCCATTTCCTGGCCTCAAGCTTCAGCCACAGCCCGCTTTTTCTGGGTCTGTCACCTTTACCAATCTTTTGGCCATGTGCAAGAGCAAAGGTAGAAACAATTCCATGAAGACAAGAATTTATAAGCCTTGGCATTTATTTCACTCACCTTAAAAACAGCAGTTACAGAATGTTATCTAGAAATATTTCAGGTTACCAGCTTCTTTTCACACGGTAGTCAGAAACTAGTAAGATAAGGACATTTATAAGGACATTTTTGTCAGTGGACTATGTAGCCTGTCATCTGCTCTCCTGGCCAGGCTGCCTGCAGGCCTTCTCTAGCAAAGTGTCAGCTGTCACTGAATCACAGAATGGCTGGGGTTGGAAGGGACCGCTGGAGGTCATCTGGTCCCATCCCCCTGCTCAAAGAGACCTTCCTAGCATTGATTCCTCAGGACCATGACGTAGATTCATGGAATCATTTATGTTCAAAAATACTTTTGATATCATGAAGTCCAACCGTTAACCCAGCACTAAACCACATCCTGAGTGCCGCGTCTGTGATTTTTAAACACCTCCAGGGCTGGTGACTCCACCGCCTCCCTGGGCAGCCTGTTCCAGTGCTTGACAGCCCTTTCAGGGAAGAGTTTTCCAAATATCCAACCTAAACCTCCCCTGGTGCAACTCGAGGCCTTTTTCCTCTTGTCCTGTCACTTGTTACCTGGGAGCAGAG
>JAVJGJ010000002.1:10417029-10429817 GCA_035590215.1 Microhierax caerulescens | reverse complement strand
AATAATTATATGTAGGACTATTTTATGTAACTTTTACACACAGATATAAAATGAAGTTAGCTGTGCTGAGCTGCTCTTGTCAGAAGCAGCTTTGCCGATTAAGTCCAGGCCCTGGGTGGATCAACACATACAGACGTGCCTAGGAATCACCCTTACCAGCCAGACAGCAGCTCTCCTCCTTGCTATCCTTACTATGTCTGCTGAAAATGAGAAGTTATTGCTCCTGCAGGCCCTCTTATCGGTCCATTCTGTTATCAAGGGCAAAGCATCAATCCCAAACTGGCGGGTCTTATTGGAAGGCACGGCCCACAGAACAAGCAGCCATTCACGGTAGCCTTCTTCAAAGCCACCGAGGTGCATCTCCGCAGTATTCGCTCCACGGGAGGGAAGCAAAGGAGCCAGAATCGATCAAAAACACCAAAGAACCAGGAAGCTTTCCGGGTGTCGAACATTGCAGGTACGGTGTGAGTTGCTGGTCCCTGTTTCTGGGCATCGGATAACGTGGGAAGGGTTTCTCCCGCATTCAGTCTGTTGTCTCTTTGGTCAACTACTAATGTTTAGTTGCTGGTTTGAAACTACTTGGAATTAGAGATTATTCCAAAAAAGAAAAATGTTCCTTTGAAACAATATTAAACTGAGGAACTTCTTAATCCAATGTATTTAAACAACAACAAAAGAAAAAGCACCTAACCAGAAAAATCTCCTTTTCTCCCACATGAAATAAATACTTATTGCTTTAATGTAATTGTCTTACATTTCACAATGAGAAAGTGATTGAAACGGCAACATATTTCAGTGGATCTGAATCAAAATGCTGTGTTTTGTGATTTTAAGTTTAGGCCCCAAAATGCCTAGTAGTCCCAGAAGTTTTGCACAGGAGAAGAAAGCCCCTTCGTTGCTCGGATAACCACAGCTATTCTGGGGGAGCAGTGCTTCCTAATATGGAAGAAAACTCCGTCAGGCATTTGAAATAGAAACGTGGCTTAATTACGAGATACCTCAGAATAATGGGCCCTTGGTGACCTTCCCAGCAGGAACCACAGCACAGGGCTTGCTCTGCTGAGGGCAGCGGCAACTTGCAGCTCTCTTTCTGCAAGCGCTTCACTGAACGGAAGGAGAGGTTGCAAAAGAGGAAGGAAAAGTGCAGCAAAGGGCACAATATCATCTTAAGCGACTCACCTTTGCTTTGGGTTCCTTGGGGTTACCTGCAACGCTATGGGAGAACTCTCTCCTATCAGCCTTGGTGCAGCTTCCTTATATTTAATCAGGTTATTCCTGTCCTAGAATTAACAATTTTTTTCTGCAACCCTGGTGCTAGGTGTGACTTCTCTGATCTCCCCACACAGATGTATTTCTGTACCTCTCACCCAAACCCCAAAAGAGTCTCCTAAAATGGTTTTCCGTGGCTTGTATTTGCAAGCTCTGGGTTATGCAGTTCCCCAAGCATAGATGGTTTGCAGTGTCAGTGTGCTTTTTTGTCATCTATTTGCTATATCAATTCAATTTTTAAAGAACGGGTAGTGGACAAAAGAATTTCATACTTCTGCAAGTAGGCTGGAAAACTCCCTGCAACCAGTGTCCTGCCCCCAGCTTGGTGACCCCACTATGAGTTAGCTTCCAACAAGAAGAGCTGAAAGAATTATTTTCTGGTACTTCTGCTTGGGTCTCCAGCTTAGGCTGTATGTCCAGGGTGGGCACAACTTTAAAACTGCACTGATAGTCATGGTTGTTCTGATCCACAATGCAGACCTGTGCTTTCTTCTTTGGCTTCAGCAAGCATTGTCACCCCTTGCAAGAAGTCGGTAATCTGGATCCAGCTGCACTGGACAGATTCCACATTACCTCAATGTCATACGTTGCTTTTGTAGGCCTGAAGGTGCAACTGTCACCAGTAATGCAGGTGATTCAAAGACAGGAATTTAGAAAATACTTAAAAGGTGCCATTCCCTATCACTCATTTTATAGCGTCTTCTTTCATATATTATTTGATAATCAGAGAAACTTGCTTTTTGCTACTATGAGGTCAGAGGAAGGCCAGAAAAAATCAGAGAGGGGGAAGCAGCTATTTTTCCAGGCCTGTTATGGCTTTGCACAAAAAGCCAGAGGGGCATTTCATATATATTGAACCCAGCCATTACTTATGACTAAACTTGAAAATGTTAAGGAAAAAAAGAAAACACCACAAGTGCAACAGATAAGCAGCGATACCTCACTCCCTGCCGGGGCATTGCCGAGGGCTGCGGGTGCTGAGGGGTACAGCGGGCGTGGGGGCAGCCCAGCTTTATGGCCACCCATTCTCCCCATGCAGAGAACAGCAGCAGCGACCAGCGACAAGCCTGCAAGAAGCATGAGCTCTACGTCAGCTTCAGGGACCTAGGGTGGCAGGTAAGGGCTGTGCACGACCGGGGTGCCTTTGCACATCACTTGTTGAGCTGCAATAGTGAGGTCAAGCCAATAGTTGGATTTTTTTTTTTTAATCTGAGAGAAAAAAGCGTATATTGCCCTTATGCTTAAGAACTGCTTCTGCAAAATTAGGGTATGCAAATATTTAAGTGTGAGACTGGCTAGAAACGCCACACACTTAAGTCCTTTTGAGAAACTGTGGCCCCAAGTTTCCTCTGGCAGTGCTGAATGCATATACAGCTCACCATCTTCGCCTCTCAATTCTTTTAGACCTGGTCAAAGACATTTTGTTTCTGAAAGCTTGTTCCTGCATTTCAGTCAAGGATGAAGTGATCCTTGTGGACAGCTGGGAGGACACTGCTGAATCGATAAACAACTAAAACCCTGAAATTCAGCTACTCCATAGGCACATTTGTAAAATGGGATACATCCCTCCGGGAAAAGCGGCAGCTTTAGGGGTGTATAAGGTAGCATTAGAATGGCCAGCGTACCAGATTTTTATTTTGCAGACCACTGTAATTGTATGTGGGTGTATGAACTGGTAGATTTACGTGCTGTCTTACTTTTTGTTTCACTACACAATATTTCTGTCTTTTTCTGTAATCCAACATTTTCAATTTAATCAAGGACTGGATCATCGCTCCAGAGGGCTATGCTGCTTATTACTGTGAAGGAGAATGTGCTTTCCCATTGAATTCATACATGAATGCTACAAATCATGCCATTGTACAGACACTGGTAGGTGCACTGTTACTCCTAGTATAGAGTTGCATCTGATAGATGCTACTCAGAAATAAGTTCATATACAAAACAAAAAAAATAAATCTCTAAGCTAACAAGAGAAAGAAGGTCTGCATTGGCCCATTAAGATGCCTGCAGCATCTGGCTCAACATGTCTAGCCAAGTGGCCTGAATTAATAATTCCTGGGAAGTACCCTGTCTTTGCTGCAAACATTGACATGCTCTTTCTAGTTTAAAAGGGCCCAATGATGGATGTATTAATAGTGGTATAGTCCCACTGCATGGGAAGGAGAGCACAGGACATGAGACTTGCTATCAGCACATCTTGGAAAAACTCTGTAAGAATCCACTGTATGCTGCTGCCAAAAGCAGATTTTGGGGCAGACTGGGTATAGGGTCAGCGAATCCCAAAATTACACAGCCCAGCTGCTCTGTAGATATATTTGGTTTATGAAATTGTGCAAAGATGCCTACATGGGACCCCTGAGCTAGCATGTCCTCGTGACAAAGCATCTGTGTTCAGGGGGACCATTGGCTGGGGACCACCCAGCCCCACCTGCATCACCAAAGCCAATGCACCACAGCTTCTGGCATGGGCCAGAGGACACGCTGGTCCCGAGTACCCTGGCTGTGCAGCACACTGAGCTGACGTGCCAGGATGCCCTTTCCTACCTGGCTCAGGTCCAGTTTAACAGCCCAGGCCCCCTGCACACATCTGCAGGGCACGAAGGGGCTCACTGCGCCTTTTCATCTACATCCTGTGTCCTGTGTATCTAAGAACAACACTGCAAAAAGTATTAGGGAAAGTAGAAGCGTCTACGTTTCCAAAGGAAGAAATATTTGCATGTTTTTCTCCTGGTAGATTGCTTTTTATTTGCTTTTCCCCCCTCTCCCTGGAGGTCCCACAGCGGGGAGCACAGGGGACCCGGAGCCCTTGGCCCCAGCTGAGTCTCGGTGCTGCCAGCTGCAGGGACAGGGGCCCCCGCCCAGGGCTGAGGGGATTTCTCACAAGACCTCACTCGCACGTCCTGCAGAGTTTATCGTAACTGGTACACTTCTGCAGAACGCTGATTGCTCTGACAAATGGGAATTTTCTAATGAAAACCTGCCTCACTGAAAGATTTCCAACTAGATCTGACTTGGATGCGTGCATCAGCCTCCGTTACATGCAGGGGACATCTTAAGACATTTGTACACAAAGCCAGGTGTTCAAAACATGTCTGAGTGAGTGGATGGGACAGACAGAAGGTTGCCTGGGAAAGAAAAATGGTGGGGGGGGGCAGGGAAGAGGGGAAAAAGTGAATCTTAACATGCCTCTACTTTCATTCCCCCCCAGGTTCACTTTATAAACCCAGAGACTGTGCCGAAACCCTGCTGCGCTCCTACACAACTCAATGCCATCTCAGTGCTCTATTTTGATGACAGCTCCAATGTTATCTTAAAAAAATACAGGAACATGGTGGTACGAGCATGTGGCTGTCATTAGATTTGTAGGAAAGAAGAAAAAAAAAAGTTATTTGTAAAGAGTGGTTTTGTATGGCTATGTGGGGGAGGGGAAAAAGGTTAGCACTCCAGAGATGGGCTTAAAAAAATCCCAAACAGTTTTTAGGACCAGGCTTCTGAAAGTTCAGACAATGGAACAGTTTCTGGATCTAAGTGGCATTTGAACACATTTTGTTTTAGTTTATTACAGACAATGAGCTTGTAAACTGAAACAAGCCAGAGAAACCATTCAAAACCAAATCTGCCTACAAAATTGGCTCCTACAATACATACTTTTGCAAATGAGTCTTTCTGAAGATTGCAAACTCACCAGTGGTGATTGTGAGTTAAAAAAAATAAACTGTCCAAGGTGAGAATGTGCTGTGACTAATAAGCATGTGTAGTTCCTGTAATACAGTTTGCAATAAAATAAGTGAACAAAATATACCTGGAGTGAACAGGTATTTTGTTAGAGAATTATTACTTCCATTCCTCTGTTTGCTTCAATTTCATAAGCAAAACCAAAAGATTAATTACCTGCAACTTCCAGTTTTAAACTATAGTAGCAAAAGCTATGTCTGGATTGATGCAAATTCAAAGGACAGATCAGTGTAAGAAAAAGAATTTTCTAATTGGCAAGCAAAAGAACCGAAGAAAATATTTAAAAGAGTAAGACTTTTTGGGTATACTTTTTCTGTCAACAGGGTAGGAAATTTATTTTAGCAACCAGAAGGAACTTGAATTTGCAATGAACTTGAAACAGGAAAGCAGCAAAACGTTAAGAAAGCGAGATTAAACTTAAGGTTTAGCTGGGGTATCCTAAGCAGTTATGAAGTTGTGCAAGCCAGCTGAAGATCCTGCTCCTGTTTGGAAAATGTCCATTGACTTCACTGGCAGAACAAATTCCAATGCTTTTTCAAAAATGTGGAGGCTGAAGTGCAGAAGGTGCTGTTAGCTGGGACGTACACCCAGCACCACACAGACTCAGCTAGAAGCTAGGAAATCTTGCTTCCCGTGGTCAGTGTTTACAGTAAAACCCCTGCTCTATAATTGGTTTCACCTTTAAAAAAAAAAACAAACAAAACCCTTTCAAGAGCCACACCAACAAGCTGGAATCAGGAGCAAGAAAATGTCCCCTCAAGGCTTTTCTTTTGCCTTCTTTTAAAGTCACAGGTTATACAAACATCACACTTTTGTAATTAAAATGCAATTAAAGTTGTGAAGAAGAATACAAACTAGCAGTAACCAATCACAAACCAATTCAACACTTTGGCATACGTTGCAATTACAAAGTAGGATTGGCATAAATTTCACCAGAGATAAAAAAGAAAATTCTGTCCAATAAAGCACCGGGTCCACAGCACACCCAGCTCTAAATCTCCCAACTTCAAAAACCTAAACCTCCAACAGATGGGTCCAGAACTTAATAAATCCCTGGAGATGGTTCTTTTTTCTCAGTGAGTGGACAGAGCCATAAGCCGCAGTGGGAACTTGGCTCCATATCTTGCCTTAGAGGAGAGTTAGAGAAAGAAGATAAATGAATGCAACCGCCCAGTTCTGGAAATTGCTTACTGCTCTTCTTCCTTTAAGTCACAGATCAAATCCAGACCAGATGCTTCACTTTAAAAAGAATAAGCAAAGGAAGAAAAAATTTACCGTCTATGAAATAAACTGGAAACTTGTTTCTGATGGTCTAATTCTCATCTCACTTAAGTCAATTGGGTTTTCCCAGCGTTTTTCTCAGTAGCAGGATTAGACTCATAGGAAGATGGAAATCTCCCCTTGACATCAGTAGGTTTTTGGACCAGGGCTTTGGTAAGCAGTTGCCAGATGTGCCCAGCTTCCAACCCAGGCAATTCAAACACTTGCAGGACCGGCCTGGCCACGGCTCTCACACTCTGCAGGCACAGCTCCAGCAAACTTCCTAACTGCCCCAAGGTGAGACTTGGCCAGTAGTTACAGACAGCCAAACGGCAGGACGACAGCTGAAGCCAAAAGACTGTCTCTCCCTAGAGCCTGCAGACAAGACCACCTGCAATCAACAGCCAAAACTGCCCTCAGCGCATCGCTCATTTAGAGCGGGGTATTGAAATCAAACAGATGGCAAGTGTCTTTTGACATTGTATACATATATACACCAGTGCTTCTGTAAACCTCCTAAAGGAAGTTAAGGTGCCACCTCAAAAGTTAAAAGCTAATCGCACCTAAACTTCCACTATTTAGTACTCAAGAATTAATTTTTCTTGCGGGTGTTTCAGTGTTGGTGGTCACTGCATTGGTGTATTGCATTTTTAACTTGGACCACAGTATCTTGCTGTATAGGATTCATATATTAAATATTAAGTGGGGATTGTTTCTGTTTGGGGGTTTTTTGTTTGTTTATTTTGGTGTGTGGTTTGTTGGTTTTGTGTTTCTTTGGTTTTTTTTTTTTTTTTTACCACAATAACAGGATTTCTGATGATAGGCTCAACATCAGCTTCACTGTTTGTACATTTTTATGTAAATAGTTGTCACAAGTGGAAGAAGAATTATTTATTTCCATCTTTGAATTCCTTTTCAGTCACTCCAAGAAAAATGATTCTCGGTTCCTAAACACATTTGTTTCCTTATTTAAGAAGATATTTATTAAGAGTTGGCAAAAATGCATACACATTTCTGATTCTTTTCATAGGGCAGTTGTCAGAAGCCTTTTGTACAAACTAGTAAAATAAATCATTGCAACTTTACAAAAGATACCCCAAAAAGATTGTGTATCTGTGTGGTTATTCTCCCTGTTTTCAAAAACCTTTTTGGCTGGGCAGTATTTCATCTTAAGCCTCTGTTTTCATGTAGATCAATCTCTTTGTGCAGGAAAACACGGCACATGTCGCTGTTTGGTGTGACTCCTTCAGTCCAAATACAACAGAGGGAAGAATACAAAAAATATGAATATGTTTTGCAGTCTGCACTGCAAAGATCCATGATTGAATTATAGTGCAGCTGTCAGCAGCTGTTTCAAAGAAGCAGGGGGTAAATTAGTTCTGTTTACTGCTAACATAGTTCAGAGATTTAGTCATCCCAATAAAATTATAGAGGCACAAGAAAGGAAGAAAGAAACTCCAAAAGAACATCAGCCAAGAAGCTGACATTTTCTAATTTAGATTGTTTTAGCATATTTCAGAGATGCTGCTGGCATGAGGTTGCCTACTGTGGATACCACACCGCATTGCTATGGAGGCAGCTGAAAAAAATAATGGTCTAAATCCTTGTATTAACTAAACATTATATCTTCAGGGCATAACAGCAATTTTGGGGTTCTTGTTTACTTTGAACTGCAAACAGAGTTGTGCCAGTTTATGTAGAAGTATTTACTGATCCAGAGGCTTAAATCATGAGCATTTTGGAATTAAACTACTTCACAAGTGATTACAAATTCATAGGTAAATTTACTTCCTGCACTGATCAGAAGTCCAGCAATGCATCAGTGGAAAGACTTTTATTGACCTGAACTGATGCTCACGTGGCTTTTGTATGCCTAGACTAGATTTAGGAGAATCCTCTGGTACTTCTCAGTATGGTCCTATTCTCTGCATTTAGACCCAGTGTAAGCCAGAAGTGGTTCCAGCAAGAGGAGGAAGGAATTATTTTTTTTTTTTTAAATTAAAATATGCACAAAAAACAACAGCCACAACAACCTTCCCCCCATCCTGCTTTACAGTGCCAGTCTTGCAGCCAACAGCAGCTTTACCACTAACTTCAACACATACAGCCTTATATCATGAAATATCGGTCGGTTCCCAGCTCCGCCACAAACACACACAACTTGCTGGATGTGCTTGGGAGCAGCTTTCCCAGCCTGGGAGCCAAAACTCCGCTCCCGAGCTGGTTGCAGCCTCCCCTCAGTCCGCAGCGCTACTGTGGCTTTGTCTCCTCATCTACTGTTCTGGAAGAGGAATTCTTGACATGAATCCATACGCTGCCATAAACTGGCAGGGCCATAAAAGTCTAGCGAACCAACTTCAAAATGGCTAGATTTATCTGAGTAATGACATTTTAAAGCGCATTAAAAACATTTTATAGAACAGTTATTTTAACTTCCTTTCAGGCCAAGCTTTGAGGACGTTATGTTTGCTTAATTGAGCTGTCTCAGATCTGTTCCAGTACTGACAATAGGATCCTTTTGTCCCTATGCAAGAAACTTTGTCTGTTGCTGCCAGCGTTCATATAATAAAAGATAATGATTTAAGTAAGCCTTAGTGTAATTTTAAGATTTCTGATTTTTATGGAAGTGTCAGCTGGAAAGCCTAAAATCAGAGAGGGAGAGCAGAGCTCGCACAAGCACAGCTCAGCAGCATTGCCAAGGACCACGGGATTTCCTCTGCTGCTCTGTTCCATCCTTCCAGCTCGGCCTGCAATGGGAACAGGCACTTTCTGGATAAGTAAAACCAAAGAGACTCATCTTCTGAGTTTAGATTTTGCATCCTCTGTACGTTTCCATCCAAATACCCTGCTTGCTGACTTCCATTGCTGCCACAAACACATTATTCTCTGTATTCAGCTGTTCATTTGGAGAGAAATTCTGCCCAATTAAGCTAAAAGGGGCCTGTTTGAAGTTTTTATTTATCAGGTAGTGATTGACAAGACCTTGAGGCAAAAACTAGGAACACTTTATACTACAGTCATTCATTACCCAAGTACAAAAGCAACACAAATGGGTTATTATGGCCACTGTGAGTTACTCTGTTTTAAATAAAAATATCTATTCCTTTTTTCTGCTTAATGCAGTAGAATTTGTATTCCTAAGCCAACAGCTAGGAAAGATCCAAAGTTTTGAATAACACACGTTTAGTGCACCAATTTGTTTCCTAGCGTTCGCACTAGTTTTCCGAGGGTCTGTTTGCTGACCAGGCAGTAGGAGCAGACTTTTTAATGTTTTGAGAGTTACTTGGTATTGTGAGGTTTGCCACTTTGGAACAAATCTGCTGTTTTCTCCAATTAATAGAATCCTGATGTTTGAATTAATTCCATAAATGAACACAGCACAAACTTTAGACAGCTCGAGTATGGGTTTATATTTAAAAGGAAAACAGGACAAGTTACAGTCACATTCATCAACTTCACATTTTCCAATCAGGAAAAAGTACTTGGGGAAACTAGGAGAGAAGAGGGGGCTATAGCCTCAGACCCACAAACCCTTAGAAAGGTAGCTTTGCACTTGACTAATGTTTGCAGGCATATTTAAGCCTTTAACCATTTGCAGTATAAGGCTCTACATGGGGCTGCTTGAATTAACCTCACTCTCAAAGAATTGGCTTGCTTGTCTGCAATAAAACCCAGGCCCAGGCCAGTCAGCAGTAATGTGGGGAATGGAGCATTTGTGTCTGGAACTGGAAGGGGGCAACTGCCTGTATTCACTGCAATATCCATGCACTTGCCTGTAATTAAAAACATGAACTTCCCTTCCTGAATGGAAACTGAAGTGACTCCTGAGTTAGCAGCTCCAAGCTGCGGGTATCTTTGGCCAAACAGTCTTATTTTAAGCAGCTCTTAAGAAAAAAAAAACCTCAGCAGATCTGTTTTGCTTTAGCATGTCAGCACCTGCAGCTCAAACCCAGGACTGCAGGTTTATGCTAAATTTCTGAAGCAGCACATAGAGGTTTTGGGATGTCACCATGGCTGTGGGGTAGAGAGTCTTGCAGAGGCATTGGGAGCCCTTTCAAGCTGGGTCCCCACCTTCCCCTCCACTGCATCATCTCTCTGCTGAAGTCTAGAGCAGGCAATGACCAGACACTAATGGTGACACCAGCAAGGTGACCTTTGGCTTGGCTAATGAAGGCAAACTGTTGCAGGCTGCTGGATTTATTCCTGTGTTATTTGTTGCTGCTGTGTCAGGTGCTTCATATAAAATATGTGGAAGCAGAGACATTCAGTGTCTGGATTTGGTTATGAAGGGTCAGAGCTCAAAGATATCATTTCTCAGGTCCCAACAATTTAAGCCATTTTGTTCAGCGTTTATAACAAGCTGTAGACAAGAGCAGAGAAGTTGATAGCTCTACATCTGTCTGCCTCAGGCAGAAGTACTAGTCAGCCTCTTAAAAAAAAAAAGCAAACAAAAACAAACATAAGAAATTTGGGCAATAGTTTAATAAGGAAAAATTCCTCATTTTAGCTTCTATCTTTGACTATATGTACGCATAAAAGAAAGGGGCACAAACCATCATACTTAGCTAACCCAAAATTGACACATGAAGAGTTTTGCTTTCAATTTGTTTATTAATTTCTCTAGTGATCTACTGCCACTACTGACCTATACTTGGCTCCTGAAGCTAGAATCTAGCTCTTAAACCCACTGAATTCAGTTGTTCTTCCTTAATAGGGAATGACCTGGCTGGACTGCAGTTTTAGGATTTTGTTAATTACTCCAAGGACATATTTCATGAAGCCTCAGGGCTAAACCACTCCTCAGGAGTGGACAGCAAGTAGAGGTAGGGCCAACCATTTGTGAAAAGAAAGCATGCAGCTACTCACTTTGCAACTGACAACCAGGTGTTGAAATCCATCTTGCAGGTTCCCCTGGAGACCCAGCCAGTGGTTTTGGGGTGAAGGGACATGACACTCACAAAGGTTGGGCCAACACCAACTTGGAGCAACTTTAATCAAGAAATCTCTTTCCTAACAGCAAGGCAGACTTTTTTTTTTTTCCTTTCTTTTTTAAATTAGAAAAGTGCACAAGTGATTCCAGGTTCAGCCCATCAGTTGTTTTGGTTTCACATGACTACTGAGAAATCAACTGTAAAAGCTGGTGCAGTTATATACACACATACCACGCACAGAATGTGAACTATAAATACTGGCAGGGAGTCTGGTTTAAGAAGCTGCAGTTAACGTTGTGTCAGAACAGCCCTCGGAACCCCCATTTTCAGACACTTAAATTGCAGGCAGTGGGGAGGGAATAAATCCGATTTTGCTGGAACATTGCCTACGACTTCTCAGCCATAAAGCCTTTATTTATGGCTGTTACACAGCATGAAGGATTCAATTTGTCCTTTGTTAAGAATTTCAGTGGATCATGTAACTGTTTATTTCCAGATATTTTTAAAAAGTTGGTATCTTTGGTTTGCAGGAAAAAACCAAAACTCTTCATAGCCCATACTAGTAGGGATGTTCTTGGACCACACTCGATAGAGACAGTACAGTGGGGTCTCAAAGTCCTGCAACTGGGTCCACAGAAAAGGATGAGACAAAGCAGTACAGGACTTCCATGAGGCTGGTGTGCTTGGGATTTAAGTCTAAACTCTAGGCTGAGATATCCCCCACCACCTCAGTCACTCAGTCATGATCTTGCAACCATTTCAGTCTTTAGTCAGGAATGGCAGCCAGCTCCCTCTTGAAAGCTGCTGGAGGGATTTCTGCTCAGAAGCAATAGCTCCAGCTTCACAGGAGTAGGTGGAAAAGCATAACCAATTAAAGGCACAAACTGTATCTGCTCTTCCCAGCTTTCAGAGATTTCCTGTTTCTAGTAGCAGCTGAGAACAAGATGCTAGATTAAAAAAATATTGCAACCAGAGACAGACATGTCTTCAGCACACTGCACTTTGCAGCTTGATTCCTCTACAGTGGCAATGCGGAGTGGCAATGGCAATCCTATTAATTAGCACTTGAAAAGCACTCCAAAGCTTTTTTATTGGTATTAGTTAAAAATGAAGAAGATTGTATTTTGCATTCATTTATTTCACATTTCTCATCTGGCTCAAGAATAAGCCTTGGGAAACCTGTTGTTTGGGCAAGAGGTAACTGCCTCAAGTTAAGTAAGAGATGGAGACTGTCCTGGGATTTGTGGGAGATTGACAGCAAATCAATCCCACAGGTCAAATATTATGTTCTCCAGATGGGAGTGACAGTCTTTGAGGAAGCAGATCTGGTTTTCTACTGCAGCACCTCTCAGAAAATGAAAAGAAAAACATCTCCACTTGACACTGCAAGATACTAGAGTTGCTTTTGCTTCATTTCCAGACCATATATTAAACATACTCTGATAGCTCCTCAGATGTGTCCTCCTTCCCTTTATTGAAAAGGGGTAGAAGACTAGGAAAGTATCAAGTCCATGATTCACCTACCTCCTCTTGAAAGATACTCAGCAAATGGAGAGCTGGAACAGATCATAAGGATTGTCATCATCTAGG
>JAVJGJ010000002.1:10396251-10410859 GCA_035590215.1 Microhierax caerulescens | reverse complement strand
CCCACGCTTGTCTAGAAGGCTGGGGGGCCCCCACGCCTGCGGAGGGGCTGGGAGCCTTGCTTGTGCATGTGGGCGTACGTGCATGGCCTCATGTGCCCAAGGCTGTGCATGAGGAGGTTTGGTAGAGGCACAGAAACTTTCTTCTCCTCATGCTATTTAAAATAGGCTGTGCTATCTTTCCCCAGTCCTGTATCAGCCTCCCAGGCACTTCCACATCTTCCTCTAGAGCCACAGCTTGTGTGATCAGCATCACTTTAATGTGGTCTTTGTTATTTTTGCATCTGGATTCCACATTTAGGGATTCAGCACTTTTCAATGCAGCAGGGACAGAGCGACAGTGGGCTGGACTGCTTAACTGGCTGTTTACTAATTCCCCTGATTTCTGCATATAGATTTTCCTCCAGTTTAAAATGATCGGCAGTGTTTCCCACACTCTCACAAGGCTGTGTTCAAACGGTCTAAGCCTTGTGTTAAACCATGCCTTAACACAGCCCTTACTGTATTTTAAATGATTAACACATCAGAGTATTTCAGAGCTTACTACAGAAAAAGTTCCTATATTGAACTTTGATAATTCCTATGCTAACTTCTGTAATTTAAACAAGATGTAACTGAGTATGACATGGAAGGAGTTGGATCTGGAGTCTTGAGCTCTGTTCCTCACTGTCCACTGCCCGTAACTTTGGGCAGGAGGCATCACACATCAGTGCCTCAGTTTCCCTATCTGTAAAATCTTTATTTTGCAGATGTGGCAGAATTTTTAAAGGAGCTGATATGACGAGATGGGCTTAAAGCATGCAAAGCCCTGGCACCGCATGCAGGAGGGCACAGTTTATGCCAAGGAGCCTGGTGAGGAGTAATCACACCCAGTGAGCAGGTAGGCATGGGGGCAAGCAATGAGTGACCATAGGTCCTGCCCAGACCAGTAACCAGACTGCCTGGGATAGGTCACTTCCAAAGCAATAACAACTAGGAAAACATACAGCAAGTAAAAAATTGAAAAGTGTTTGGTCACCATCCATCTGCCCTCACACAAGCAATGAAATTGCTTTCCCTCTGCTGCTTTGTTGAATAGAAAATTTACCCTCTCCAGATATTTGTGATGTGTCACATCTCACAGCCTGGCATACAGAAAGATCTGCCAGCTGAGGATTTTATAGTCCCATTAGGGAGAAGAAGGGAGTGAGCTGATTCCATGGCTATGGAGGAATAATTAAGAGGTTTTGTTGAATAAGATTCAGAAAACCAAAAAAACCCTGGAAATGGCTGTCTTAATCAAAATATATTTTAAGTTTTCAGATTTATCAGCAATTTGCTTTTCCTCCACTAAAAAACACCCCTGAAATCAAAAAACTTCTATGAAAAAAAGTGTTGTATAAATAAAGTACAGACGTCAGACACGGGGAAGAATTCATTTAGGTTTAAACTTCTGTCAAAATTTGAAGGGAAGCTGTGTGAAGGACTTTTAAAAACATACTCATTCTTATCAGAATTCTATGTTCAAATGTAGCTGCCATTTTTCATTCTGTTCTCCATAAAAAAGTGAATTTGAAATTCCCTGGACCTGCAGTTTCCAGAAACGAGGTTTAAGGTTAGGCAGAAGACAGCTCCTGCGAGCCAGCGGCAAGGTGGCTGTTTGCAGGAGGCAGTGCCGAGCGATGGCAAAGGCTACACAGCAGCTATTTTAAACTTGTGTCGGTTAAAAAACAAAGCGTGTATTCGGCTGACTTTGGGGATGGAAGAAGATTTTGGCTCGCTCTCCGTAACTGTTTAAGGGATTCATTCATTCATAGAAAATAGCGGGTCTGCATGGGTCAGCGAGTTAGGAAATAGGGGTATCCCCGCTGGCTGCAAGCGGATGGGGCTGGATAGCCTTGAAGTAGCGCCCAGGAAGGGCCGTGTATTTGGCAAAATTAAGAACAAAGAGGTCTAAAGAGACTGTCAAGTGGTGCTGGGGAGATCTGAGGATCTAGTGGGACTTCTCTGTCACTCCTTTTCGTGTCTGTGTGACAGGGATCTGGGACAGACCTAAATCATCTGCATGGTTTGCCACTGCCTCATACATGCTCCTGAGTTCACATTTCTCAAAGCAAGTTGATGCTACTTTGAAAGCTTGTCTTGTTTTCTCTAATTCAATCCGGAAAACATTCATATTAATACCAACAGATACCGCCCACACGCAAATCAGAAAAATTAAAGGGCATTGCGAAAGTGACTGTTTCCAGTGGTCAGATTAGCTGCAGACGGAAGCAATTCGAGATGCATTAAAACTAACAGGCTGTAATTGTCCAGAGGCATTGTCTCACAGTGCAACACTTCTCTTTGGCTCTTCAGAGATTTCTTGGAATTTTTTCAATTGCTTTTCTGCTTGAAATATATGCTACATTTCAGATCTTTCCTTTCCATGTCACAAGAGAATGAGCTAAAAGTTCATCAACAGCCTATGGCAACATCTCAGCAGAGAAAGTTGAAGTCATTTCTTAATGCCATTTCTTATTAGCTATCATTATTGTGTAAATGTTGCAAGTACAAGAGCACAGGAGGTCTGCTGTTAATCATCAAGAACCTTGGTTTCTCCCTGCCTAGCCGTTAAACCTTCAGAATCGTTTCATTTCTTTAAAATACACAGAAAACTGGCTTCTCCCAGACCCTTGGGTGTTCTAGTGAATAATACCGTGAACTTAGTTTTCAACCAGCTTTAGTTAGTTAGTTAGTTAGTTAGATCTTCTATTAAAGATAAGTTCCATCCCACCCTTCTGCAATCTGGTTATGATTACTGGTTACTGCCACCCGCAGACTGATAAACTTATAACAGCTGCATTGCAGGAAATCACCTCCAATTCAACCCTGATGTTGTATGGATGTCTTTAGTTAGCTTAAATAGGCTTTTAACATTCATTTTTTTGTGTGCAAAACACCTATCATTAATTTTGACTCGAAAGATCAAACAGTTAACAATGTGTTGATCCTAGCTTACTTTCAAGTGATGTATTGTATCATTTCTGAGAGTTATGAGGGGTTGATATTTTCTTTTACTAATGCATCAAAGTCGATAAGTGAATGGGGCAAACCCGCGTCCTGGGAAAGGAAGCTATTAACAGCTCCGCTCGGAAGGTTCTGAGGGCCACATTGCGTCATAGCCCTTGAGTTTATTGAACGTTAACTCTTTTTTTTTTCCCTTAACCAAAGGAAATGAGTTTCTATAATCCTCTGCTTTGAGCTGCATCCTCAGTGGGGTAATGAAAAATGACCTATGCCATTTGATAGCACACTACTTTGCACACAATAGATCTTCACAAAAGCAAGCACAATGCAACTCCGGCTTTTTCTTTTCCTTCTTGTTGAAATGCACAATGAATTTATTTATCACAGATCTAAAAGGCACTAGAACAGAACGGGCACAGCAGGGGAATCGCCCAAGTTTAACTTGGCGTAGTAAGAGAGCAGCCCCAGAGAAAATGACCAATGTTCAGACCTGGGAGAGCAGAACATTTTTATAAGGAGGATCTCGAAATGGTGGGTTCATGCACACGCAAAGAGCAAGGCAAACTGGTTCCAAGAACAAGGCATCTGCTTCCTTGAAAACTTTTTTTTTTTGGCAGAATTTGTATGCGAGTTGGGCATGTTGAGTGATTTATGGGGCCATTAAACATACACTAAATCAATCTCTATTAGAAAAAAAAAAAAAAGCACCATGTACTTAGAAAAGGCCCTCGAGCTAGATTTCTGAACCCAAGGTCTGATGTTGCAAGGTAAAATGGCCATTGGTAATTTGGAGATGTAACATGAACTCAGTCAGTCAATTTGGATATGATAGTTTTTAATGTTCCATGAATCTAGCAAAATGTGTATCCAATTAACTACTACTAAAGGACCTTATTTATAAAATAATACTTTTGCGGTCAGGTTGCGCTTTTTCCATTCATTTCTGTACACAGTTCAGGTTGCAGATTGCGTGTGTGTGATTAATAAAGACAAACATCCGTTCCGTGCTGGCTGCTATTGGCACCGCGGCACGAGGCTGGGCAGCAGGGCTGCGAAAAGCAGTTTTGTCCCCATTATCACAATATTAGACTGAAAACGGAGGTAGGGAAGGGTTTCCTTCTGGAACTGAGCAGCAGGAATTAAGTGAGAGGTTGTCCTTTAATGAGGGATCTCTCCAAGGGGAAGACACAAGTGCTGGAAACACTGAGTTGGCAAAAACCTCAACTATTTAGTTAGTGATGTTTTGAAGCTGAAGAAATTAGTAGGTGGTACAAACGTGTCCTTCAGCCCATAGGAAAAACATCCTTCTTTCAAAACATATCTTGAATTATTTAAAGGATACATGCAAAATGTATGCATCACGAAACAGTCCCTTTTCCAATGTAATTTCATTTTAAGCCCATGGGGTGGGCAAACATTCACAAATTCAGGCAAAAAGAGGTTTTATGAACTCCCCTATGAATTGCCTATGCAAACAAGCATAACATTCAAATGGAAGCAGGCCAAAAGTATTTTGTGAATAGAGCTCTTAAGACATTTTCTTCTTGACATGGTTAGGGATGGAAAATCTGTAGCAAAGCCCTACAGCTTGTCAGAGAAAATTCTCATATGTATATGTGTGTCCACACATCTGTAAGTACATGAGAGAGTGAGTGACATGTAAAGTTTCTGACCCCCTACAAGATGAGACGGAAGAAACCGAGGAATGCTTTGCAAATCCAAAAGCATTTTCCACCCAAGTTCAGCTTTCTATTTCCAGCTTTTCTCCGGTGTTCAGTTACATTTTTTTCTGATTTCAGATAAAAAATATTCTGTGTGAAACATCTGCGTTTCAAAAATGAAAAAAAAAACCCGAAAACCAATCCCACTGTTTTGGAAAAAAAAAAAAGCAGCAAAACAAAGTGTGTGGTAAAAACAGAAAGAGAAGGCAAAGGAGTGATGTCATGACAGAAGCTGACAGGGATACAAGAGAGAACACGTAAGTGATGAAGCTATCTTTGACCTGCACGAGGGCCCTGGCCCTTCACAAGAAAGCCTTGAGCTCCACCACAGCCCATCGCCTCCTGGAGCACAGGGATCATCTGCGGGAGGTGTCTGGAGCAGAGAATTAATTTTCTGTGGAGTACAGGCGATGGGATTTAAATCTTGGATCCCACTCTCAACAACTATAGGATTCAAAAGTAGTGACAGCTGAAGACACAATTAATATAACAAATCTAAACTGGATAATTACTTTGGCAATACAGCCTAATTACAAGGAAAACAGGTCAACACTGTTGGATTTCTCCTGAGTACAGGCAGATAATATAGACTGTTTTCTAGTATTTTGGCAATGAAACACACACTCATGAGACTCACATTTCCAGAAAATGCTTTCTGGGAGAAGTGTATCTCCAGTGGTTTGTCTCTGAAGACCAGTAAAACTGCAACAGCATCAAGATTTGATATAAAAGACACCAGACACATTAGTAGATTACAGGGATGTGCAAGAGGGTGCCTCTGAAACTGTAGCTGACACATTTGCAGCAGCAGATAGAGAGTGGGGAAACAGAAATGGGGCAAACCACAAGAGAAAACTTGAGGTTGAGAGGTGCCTTGTGGAAATCCAGATAAAACACCAAATGTGTAGGCACTTCCCAGAGCTGAATTAGAAATCAGATTAGATCGGGTCTTCTCAAAAATCCAGATTATTTTCTCAGGATGCTAAGGCTCCCCTCCCATTGTTTCAGCTCGATGCTGATCTACCCCCTTCCCTACTCCGTAGCCTGTCTCCCCGGGACCACAGGGGCCATGGCTGGAGCAAGGAGAGCTGTTGTGTGAACGGGGGAGCCCGGACTGGCTTTGCCTTCCCGAGCAGTCGCAGACAGACAACGGGAAGGACAGTGCTGCGCGCCCTGGGCTCACCACCACCAGGACCTACTGCACAAGCTAATACCCATTAGAGAGAGCAGAGCCTGCACACATTACCCCAGGAGCCTTTGCTATTTAAAGAAAATTGAAAATAATTGAAAAGAAGACACTTGTCTGGAAAGTGTTCCTTGTCAGCTTCACTTCCTATGTGAATGAGGCTCCGGGGGATGTCACACACATATGCCTCTGTCTGCCCAAGACCTCTTAACTTTTCAACCCACTGGTTATATTTAACCACACTTGACAGTAGGGATTTTCAGGTGCTGAATGGGGTGCTCATCCCCTGTGGGAGAGCATCCTTGAGGACACTGCACCCCAGGCAAAAATTGTTCAGAGCATGTGTTTGCTGCGGGACAAAAGCCCAGAAGAGATGAAGTGCTCTTAGCTCAGGGACATCTGTCCTACGTGGGGGCAACATCTACAGCTGCAGGGTCTCTTTGCACCCCAAACTTTGCTGCCACTGCAGTTCAGACTATCCCAGGGTTTTCAACAAGCCACAATTTCTTTCCTCTGCTGCCTGTACAGCTGGTGAAATATCCAGAACCTGCCTTGTACATCCTTCTTGGCTTTTCTCCTCTTTTTCATTTGCATTAAAAAACAAAGCAAAGCCAAATAAACCCCCCCAAAAAAACCCAACCCTTTTCTTTCTTTAATAGCAAATGGAAAACCAAAACAAACAGAGGAGTACTGCCTTCCCTCCTCAAACCCTCCAGGCAGCTTGGAGGTAGAATGCCCTTTCTAATTTCATTGACAGTGCTGTTGATATATAGGGTAATTTTATCTTAACAACCTGTAACAAAGGATAAGACAGTAGTTGTCTTACATTCCAGACGGTAGGAGATGTTTACTCATTCTCCCAGCAGACTCGCTCATCATTCATCTAGACTTTATTAGGATGCCAGGAAATAGGAAACCTATAATTTAAGAAATGTATCACACAAGGAAACTTCTTCTGTTTGGTAAATAAAAGGTAGCTGAGGATCTGAGGTTAATTTGCTTTTTAAAAAATGTTCTTAGCAGTTTTCTTATTCCTTCCCAAAGCTTTATCTCAAGTTAAAATTTTACAGAGTGATACTGAGGAAAAACATCACTGGGCACCTCAAGAAAGACCAGGATGTGTCCTCCTTACCCCGGGACTGGGCACATGCCTCTGCTCGGGGATCCTACGCTAGCCAGCGTGCAGGCTGTGTTCATGCTCAGTGAGCCCTCTGAGTGTGAACGTGCATCTGTTGCCAGGAATTTTTTGTCTTTACCTCTAGAGGTATTGCATTGTCCATGATAGCAACATGCTCTCAGCAATCTCCTTGCCTGGGGCTGAGGAGAAAAGGGTGAAGGAGAAGAAAGCACATACTTTGTGGCAAACATTCTTATGGGGTTTTTGCTCCTTAAGCGAGTTTCACATGAGCATTTATTCCTGTTCACATAGCTTCACATGAATGCCTGGCTTTGATTTGAGGACAAACTGCCCCATAAACTCATGAATGTCTGAATTTAACCTTCACCTTTCCCCCCTAACCTTCACTCTTGCTTTTCCCTTCATAATTGGTGACATTCTCACAGCCAAATTTAGTAAAATACGTACTACTGAGAGTGAACTTGATTGTGAACACAGACTGGGCATGAGGGATGATGTGTGGTGCTGGTCAGTGCAAGGGAGAAAATTCCTTCAAAAATCAGGTGCTAGGACAGAATTTCTGCTGTTTAAAAGCAAGCTTCTCAGTGGCCAGAAAGCCATTAGCAAATGGATAAATCTGATCCCAGCTCTACCCATCAACCGCAGCTTGGCTTCTCCCTCTGACAAGTTAAACACCCAAATTCATCAAAACCAAGTGCTGTAAGTGCCGTTGCTTATGGATCACGATTCCTGTTACACCATCAATCCATGATGATTGCAGTGTTGTTTCAAGAGATGATCAGCATCTCCCTAGGCACAGCATGCTCATCCTGAAAGGAAGCAGTCACCAATTTTGGATATCCATCAAAGGAACATTTTTCCTTTAAGTTATGCTACAGACTGTCTACCCTCCAGTTGTCAGCCAGGAGCATGGCTTTCTCTGGCATACTTCTGACAGCTGCCACTGCAGTTGTGTGGGCTGCATAGACTTCACTTATGCTTAGATTGGGCCATGTGGTTTTGAGGCTTCTCACCCTACGGCAGTCTCCCAAAGAGTGTGGTCTTTGTCATCTTCCAAGTAGCCATTAAAACTAGAGTTGAAGTCAAGGTTATGTTGTACCACAAATCTTTGAAGAGCTTCTTTGCGTGCTATGTAAAGCAAACCCAAAAGACCACTGATGTACTTACTAGGCATCTCTGCTGTGAACTCCACCTAATCCACTGGAGTCATTGGAGGGGTGAATGTGGTCAGATCTGTGATTATTAAAGGATGAATGAAGACCTCTCACATTTAGATATATCTGATCATAGCTGTTAAAATGTTTGGCACAGGAGAAAAGAGACTTTTTCTTTTTGCATTTATACATAAGGTCCACTTAGATATGGACCAGTTACAGCTTGCTGGAGGCAGTAATGGACGGAGGTAATTTCTCCTGTGTATTTTTTCCTTAAAAGGAAATTTAGTTTTTAAATGCAGTCATCATGGTGTAGGAAAAGGAGGAGGAGGTAACCAAAAGGATAAGAGGTGTGACTTTAATGACAGGAAAAGAAAAATCTGTGTGCTCAAACTGATGCAACTTCTAAATTCACATAGATGTCACCATGGTGACAAAGCCTCGGACTTCATAAATTTTTTCCTCTTCCCATTTGTGGTGAGCTCTGGTACCCTGTTAAATACATTCAAAGACTTTTAAAGAATCATTAGATGCATCTGATCAAGTAGAAGATTTCCTTATAATAACACTCATTAGATATGTGGAGAAACCACATCTCAAGTTGCCTCTGAACATTAAAGACATGAATTTTAGAGTTAAAATTTATTGCCTATATGAGTCTCGCTTGCGTAAGTATGATCTCTAGCACAAGAATTCCAGTGGGGAAGCCTGTGGCAAACACATTAGGCTAATAATCCCCAAGATCCCATCTGTCTCAAGGTCTGTGAATCCAAACTCAGTGACTTAGACATGCATCTAACTAGTGGTTGGTTTAAAACCATTCCAGTGATAAACTGGAACTTGAATAAGGCTGCTTGGGTTTGCATAGTCTCAAGCCATTAACCTTTTCAGACAGGTAACTGATGTACATGCACCTCCATGCACACACACATGTACTTACACCTCAGTCGAAGCACATCCCAGTACTCCATCACTATCACCAGCTCAGGACTGTTTGGAGACCAGTGTAAAACCTCTTAGCAGCTCATTCTCCTAGGAGTTATTTATCCCTCCAAGCAGTCCTCTGGGTAGAGGCCTCCACAGAAAGGCCTTGACACTGAAGCCCTAGAAGTAAAGGTTCAGGAACCAGCAGGAAGACGCACCCGTTGCTCTAGCCCTGCTTTCTAGGTAACAGACCTTCTCCCCTAAAAGGACCTTTGCCTGTGCCAGCATCAGCTGTATAGCTCTGGGAAAACCATGAGTTTCCACACAACCAGAGTCAGTTTCCCTTGATAACTGCCACCTGCGTCACACGATGTAGCTCAGCATTTCCATTCCCTCTCTAAGTAACAGTAGTAGTCACTGCATTGTAAGAGCGTGCTGTTAACCTAAATTAAGCATGTCTTTGGACACGTATGCTGACAGTTACACCCAGACACTGGAGACCGGGCTTTGCACCAGAGGAAAGCTGCATTTATACCTCTCCCCTCCTCTGAAGGGAGTGCATGGGGCAGATAGTGCAGCAAGTGCATCAGTTTATTCCTGTGAATTGCAAACTCCTTGCACTGAGCCATGGATCCACTGCAGAGCATCAGATGACTTAAACAAATACTTCCTCATCCTCAGTAGGGGTAAGAGAGGGCTAGCCTTTACCATCCCCAGCCCAAAGTGGAGAACAGGTGGGAATATCCTCTCCCACTCCCTCCCAGTGAATTCAAAAAATTCAAAAAGCCTACAAATGTGTGATAAGCAGGTTCTGATGCTACAACAGCGCAATGTTTGTCCCTCTGGCCCTTACTGGTGTCATGCTCCCTCCTGCATTTCCTCTGCTGCTTGGCTGCTCTCCAGCCTGCGAGGTTTAACAACAGGAGCACTTTCATCAAACAGCAGTTTCACTGCAAACAGCAGCAGATGAAACCAGTATTTCAGTATCTGACCAGAAAGATCTCTTTCAATGCATAGGATGCCACCCAAACCTGAGACTCATAGCAGGTTCTTCTGTGAAATCTAACCACATTTAATCCTCAGTGTCAACCAGATATGCCTTGCTCAGCATTTGCCAGCTACAAAAATGTCACGGGCCTGAATATTTCAGGATTTACTGCTCCAGAAACTCTCCAGTGTCACCTTTCTCCCCTTTTATGGCTCAGCCATAATCTTAAATTCAGCTGAACACAAAGAGCTGCCTGTAGACAGCTAATCCTAAAGACAGAGCTTTGTGTGAAACTTGGAGGGGAAAAAAGAAAGGAAAAGAAAGAAATCACTGAGAGGCATTGGCAGGAAACACAAATATTTTTGGCTATTTTTTGCTAGTGTTCTTCAACCCTTGTTAAGGGCTGAACTAAAAGGCTCCTCCTTTACCCTGGCCCATTTCACACCACGTATTCACCAAAGCAGATAATTCAGCAAACAATAGATATTGCAAACAAAACCTGGGGTGGAAAGTCCTATGCTTTACCCACTGCGGGTGCAGGTGTGGGAGGCAGATGGCTGAGGTCAGGGTGGAGCAGCAGGCTTTTGTTTCACTCATGTAAGGATTATCCACCAGATCATCAGTGAAATCCAGGTTTGATATGCTGCAGTAATGCTAATAATTACACAGCAAAACCAGCCTGTAACTCAAGTCCTAATTGCATTTAAAGAGTTCTTGTCATACCCAGGGAGGTGCTAGGTTTGGATATGCCTTGGTAAGCTGAGCAGTCCTGACTGTCCCAGATCTCCCCGTGCACTGGAGACCTGCTCCTGCCATGCCATGTCTCGGAGCTGGAGCAACGTTAAGTCCAGGCTGCTCAACACTTTGCAGAATTTCCAGCTGCATTGACCTTAATTTATACAGGCTCTGATTCAACCCTTTCTCAGACTGATGTAGCCTAAGGTGGTACATCAGGTCTTTCCACCAGGGTCAGCTGAGTGACTCCGAGTGTTGGGGCACCTTAAAAGACACCTGCCATCTTCCCTGCTGTGCCTTTACTAAACAGAGAAATGCTGCTCTCAGGCACGAGTATATTCCCACAGATATTGGGAGACAGAGGGTAGGGGGATAATTTTAACTTTTAAAAGGTATTCTGTAGCCACCTCTGCATTTCACATAGTAACAGAAGTCACGTCCTCCCTAAACAGAGGCCATCCTGCACACAGGGAGTCAGCAACCTTCATTTCAGTTTGGGAAACCCACCAAACAAGGATATCTCTCTGTAGAAGAGTACACTGCATATTCCTCGTAACTGTATGGAATTGCCTCTAGCAATGCTTCCCACCTACTCCAGGAAATTAAAATGTAAAAGACCCCCAAAACCAGAACAGTTGGAAGCTAGATAAATACATAAATAATAAATAGCACTTTTCTCTCCTATTATCTTACTATAGTGCACATACACAAAAATGGGTTTTACAGTTTTTCCCATCAGGTTTTAATCAGTTAGCAATTGGCTTATATTTTAGTATTATTTACTATTTTCTAGAAGGAATTAGGAATGTCACCCATATTACAGATGCTGAGAGAAAAGCAGAATTGCCTTTGTGCTATCTGGTTTTACCTCATAGTGTGTCTATGAGCTCTATGTATGAAGCAAAGAGAGACTTTTCAACAGCGCGGGAATCCCAGATTTGCCAAGCGCTCAGTACTCTCAACCTCCTGGACTGCAAAGAAACTTACAGACATGGTTTAGGATGACTCCAGTCTCCTTTTGATGCTTACAACTCAATTTTGCAATCACTATCCAGGACAGCTTGTGAAACCAAAGAAGAAGGACGATCAAGCTTTTATGAGGAGACTCTCTACTTGCTGCAAACTGCGGGACGCTGCTTTATAGTCTGTGCCTCTTTGATATATGACACATGCTGCTGTGTGGGTGCTTACCTGCTAAAACTGTTCTGATTTGTCCTGTTTCTTTCTTGTCTGCATATGGTTTGCATCTATGTATATTCTGCTAATCTCTCACGGCATTTTTTAAGTAGCCAAACTGTTTCTGTCCATGCTATTTTTGGTATGCTATGCCTTATTGGTACTTGGCAATGAAAAGAATCCAAATTACTAATGAAAAATATATTCCCTGCTTTTAGCAACAACCAACTCTTTTAGCACAGAAAAATTAATAATGTTAAAACAGAACATAGAGCTCTCTATAGTCATCATACAAAGCACTTGCAATTGACCTAGTGAGAGAGAGCAAATGAGTGCTTTGTTACAATATTTATCTAAATGTATCAAAAATAACAGGCAAACCTGAGATTAAAACCTCTGAGGCAGAATCTGCAAATCATGTAATATTAGATCAGTAATAACAATAGCACATTTCAACATCCTTCAACAACAACAACAGAAGATTAGCAGCCCTGTGCTGAAGACAAGGAGTTGAGACACAGTACCAGATTCCCAGAAAACAAATACCTTACCCAGGAGTCAGCTGAGCTGTGCACATCTATATCTCCTGAGAACCTGCATCAATTAAAAAACTTGGTCAATGTTATATGACATAAAGTAAACAAGAAAAGATGCTAAATGCTGCTTTTGTGATTTATCCATAACACTGTGCTTCCTCATCACAGTTTTGCCTGGAGATGGGCAACACTGCCTGCTGCCCCAGGCCAGCAGGGATGCAGCAGCAGCACGTGTGACTTGAGAAGAGAAAAATCATTAATCTTTAAGCAAGGCTTCAACTTCTCTGAAAGGATCAGCCTTACCTCAGTACAAATGCCAAGATACAGAGTTTTATACATCCATGTCCAGGTAGGGCCTAGGAGGGCCACAGATGATCTCTAAGACCACGGGACAGCATGCAGCTCTCGGCTGCTCACAGCGTAGTGGGTCTCTGATGAAGACCAGATCACAGCTAATTAAAGCCTAATAAAGCCCCACACTCAGCTGTGGGTTAATGCAGGAGCAAGAAACTGGGGAAGGAAGCTGATGAACGGCACAGTCCCAAGCAGCAAATGCTGAAACACCTTGACAGAAGAGTCCCCTCTAGGTGCTGGTGGCCCACGTGTATGATGGGAACCAAATCAGGGGTGCTGTGGGGATAGCAGGACTTGGTGATAAATGTGGGTATCTCTGGAGAATCTCCTCCTTATCAAGTGAGCAGTGTCAGATACCTTTTTGCTGGAGAAGAAAAGTGTCTCTGGTGGAAAAATTACAACGAGGAAGGTTTTCCCGGTGCTCAGAAGTGAAGCAGAAAAGGAGTTCACTGAGACCAGGACACCTGATACGTGCAGGCATCCAGACTGAGTGTGTGCCCTGTGGGAAGATCAGCCCCTCCTCTCTTGGCCACTATGTGCACTAACACCGGGGCATGGAGGTGCTGGAGGCAGCTGGGAAAGCCCTGCAAAGTGCCTGCAGCAGTGCCACTAGCCCTGCAAAGCTCTGGCCAGAGGCCCCAGCAACACCAGAGGCAGAAGCAGCAAAACGCATTGCCTAGTCTGGGGGTTTCTGCAGCTGTATTCACCTGAGCAGGATGGTGCAAAGCCCTGATACTGTATATCAAGGAAAGCCTCACATGGACATGCACTGCGAGTGGGAACCAGGAACAATGCTGTGGGGTGCCCTCGTAGCCCCCTGCACGTGGCAGTGGCAGAGCAGCCAGGCCAGGGGTGCAGGGTGGGGACAGCATACACCAGTGCCACTGGAAGAGCTCTGCTAAGCCCGGGCCTCAGGAAACGCTGATTTCCAGGAATAAGTCTCTTTCATCTTATAGGCTGGTCCTTCCCAACGGTTTAAACCGCGAGGACCACATAATCCTGTTTTTCTGTGGGGTTGTTTGTAACCCAGGGATGATACGTAATCCCCCTGCAATCACTCCAGAGCCCTGGGAGGAGAACCGAGTGCTGCTGTTGTTACTCCCAGCAGAGTAAGCGGTGCGCGGAGGGCAGGATCGCGCCTCTCACACAGCTCTCGCCCCTCTTCCTCGTGTTGCCTTTTATTTCAGGACGTATTTCAGCAACAACCGTTTAGATCTCCCGGTGCTGGGAGCCAGGCCTCCTCCCCACAGTGCCAGCCTTTAGCTTCCTCGAACCTTTCAAAACCAAAATTGCTTCTGATTGCCAGAGCTAGCCCCAAACGTTAGCGGCAGCACGTCTGGGGCATCAAAATGGACATTTCGGTATCTGCTAAGGAATCATTGGGGATGAAGGAAGTAAAAAGGTGCCGTTTCTGTGCCGGGCAGGTACCGTGTCATCGGCGTGGATGTCGGATGTTGCTCTGCTTAGGTAAAACCGTGCCATCCGTTAGGTCTGAGCACTGTTTAACCGCCTCGCTTAAGCCGAACGGGCCCGGGCAGCTCCTGCTGCTGGCGCGGTCCCTGCAGCGGCCCCGCTCACACCGGCCACGGAGCCCGCAGGAGCTGCGGCCGCTGCCCCCTCACTGGGCCGCCACCGCCACCGGCGGCCCCGGCACCTGCGGGGGGGCCGCGGCCACCTCTACCGGGACCAGACGCGTCCCCCAGCCCCGACC
>JAVJGJ010000002.1:10350069-10395928 GCA_035590215.1 Microhierax caerulescens | reverse complement strand
GGCTCCGGGAGCGGGGCTGCGTGCGTGGGCACCGCGCCCCGTGCGCCCCGCCAGCACGGGGACCGGGCCGTGTCACCCCGCCAGCACGGGGACCGGGCTGTGCCACCCTCGGCACCGGGCCCGGCGCGGGATGGCCATGCACCAGGCCCAGGGCAGCGATTCCTCCGGTAAGTACCCAGCCTGCCGGGGAGGAACCTGCCCAGCGCCGCCGGGCTGGCAGCGGTTGGCCCGGTGTGGCTGTTACGTTCCCCATCAGAACATTTTCCAGCTGCCCCGCTTTGGCAGCCCACACTTCCTCGTGTGGGCTCGTCCCGCACACAGTGCCGGAGTGGAAACTGATCCTGCACTGCTGAACTGGCCGGGAGCTGCACGTGCCAGTTACATCCCATAGAACTGCACTGAGTTTGGCATATAACAGGTCTCCCGCATTGACAGAGGATAGCCGGAACCAGTAACATACACCATAAATGGTCCTGCTTTAATTAAAAAAAAAAAATAACTAATCACATTTTGTATGGATGCAAGTATCACTTTTCCTTCACCATCCAACTCACACAATCGCTCACGCCAGTCAGGGCACCAGTCTGGTCCATAGGCCCTATCTAGCCTGCTTGCCACTCCAGCTACCTTATGTTTTCATTTATATAAGTTTTTTTTTCTGATAAGAATATGCTGTTAAACCCTCTTCTTGGCTCCCAGCTGAGAGGACCACTAACCCTCTTCTGATCTGTTACTCTGGCCTCTCTGGCATCATTTACCTTCAAACAGGAGCCCACAAAACTTTCACCTTATGGAAATGCAGTTCCGAGGTAAATATTTTGCTGTGCTTACTGTGCAAGATACTCTAGACGCCAATTTTACTCTCTGATTGCATTGTTGCTGGCAAGAGAGAAAGCAGGAGGGGAAGGAGGACTTGCTTTGGGACTTCACTGCTGTACCTGGGGCTGCAGCACCTACCCCGCTGCAGAGCTGGGGGATGGCCAGGGTGGGCTGAGGACCTAGCAAAGCCACGGCCCTGAGCACTTTGCAAGGACGGTGCTCACCCACTTGACATCTCCTTCCAGGGATTTGTGCTTATTGGGCTTTTAAAAGGCTTAAACAGCTGATGTGCCTTTTTTTCAGAGGTTCTGTAGAGTGGGTGGCATGACGGGGAGGGGAGGGCAGAGGGTCGGGGAGGGCAGGACTTCCCGGCGGCTGCCTGCAGGGGGAGCTCACGCTGCGCTATTTGCGCTATCAGCGCCTGCTTCCTCCCCACCACGGCTACTGGCTCCTGCGTTCTGCGTGGTTTTGCAATAACAGTAATGCAGTATGTTGTGTCGCACTGCCCGGCTACTCGCAGAAACTACAAAAGCCTAAGTAAATATGACAAGCAAACACAGATCACCCTAAGCCAGGTACGTGCCAGGCCATCTCAAGCCCCGTATTGTTAATTATTATTATTTTGGGAAGAGCGACTGGTCTCACTGAGCCCGAGGCCCATGCTGGTGTGCCCACGCAGTGCTGGGTGGCAGGGACCTGGGTGAGTGGGCTGGCAGCGCGACACGGGCTCCTGGCCGCGGGACTCACCAGTTTGCTTTGCTATCACTGTCTTTCTCACAGAGGTAGGCAAGGATTTCCTGCAAGTCCGTTGGATGATCAGCTTTTACACTTTGCTCTTAGCATCAAATGTCAGAAAAAAAAATGAAAACGTAGTTTCAAAGACAAGCAATTTGAACCTTTCTTTGAGCACGGAAGAGCAGCTTCACACTAACAAGCCTCCGTGCCATCTCAGCATGACTACAAAAGGATTCTTTGCTAGGTTTTCTCTTCAACCTATTTTAACAACAGTGACTGGTTAGCATTTTCTCTGGGAGAAACATGGCCTTGTTCATGCAGAAATAGTTCCTTGGTGTTGGCAAGTATATCAGATAAATACTCAAGAGGACTATTACAAGCTACTCCCAAGTTAATAAGATAATAACAATAAGGATAACAAGGATCAGTTATCTCTCTCAATACCTTTCCAAACACATCCTTTAGAAGTAACTGCTATTGTGGTGATTTAGCACTTTCAAATTTCCAGCATTCCTATTTTAGCATCACAGAAGCTTAATTGCTGAGCAAGTATAAACAAGGAGTTCCAGTTACAAAATTCTCTCATACACACAGGATTCTTCTTAATATTTTTAATTATGTTTTATTGCCTTCATTTTGCAAATGGCAAAAATACAATCTCTCCCATTATAAAGTTATGCACTGCAGTTTACTACATGGAACATTTTGTGATAGTCTTTTTGAAATCTCTAGCAGATCTCTGATCTACTGCATGACAACACTTACAAATCTTTGCTCTGTTTTGAGCATTTGCAGTATCTCACAACACAACAGGCTAACCCATATTCAGGTTTGCTGCACAAAAATGTCCTCACTTGCTCATTTTCCGAGATTTATCTCAGTTTCCCATCTTGAACTGATCCAAACCCACTCCACCCAGTCTCAGCACACACAAAGATTATTCCAAGCCTGGGGAAGAGGACAGAGCTGAATATGTTCAGTGTGAGCCATACTGACCATGCTTTGTGCCCACAGGACTGCAACACCAGCTTCATGGTGGGGACAAGTGCACAGGAACGAGTTCCTGTGCCCAGTTCTGCCCCACTGAAGCCATATCTCATCTCTGCTATCAGAAGCTTTTGCTTTCCTGCTGTGCTGAATAGCAGGGGCTGAAAGGAGATCTTGTTTTCAAAACCAGCATGAGTGAGGCAGTTCACCTGGTGCACGGACTTACTGCTACCCAGAGGCATGAGCAACATGAAGCCTGGGCCACATTGGGCTGCTGCTGCGTGTGACAACCCCTGCTACCCCTGCCACTGCTCAGCCCTGTGCCCTGGGTGAGGGGGGCCATCCTGGCTGCTTTTCCCTGTAACCACATGCCTGGCAGGGGAGAGAAAGTGGGCAAATTTCAGCAGCAGCCATGGTGCAGCCTTCTGCACTGAGAAGGACTCTGCCCTCTCCCCACTGCACCCACCTGTGGACCATCCTGCTCCTTCCATCCCCCACAAATACTACCAGCCCCAGAAAAACCACCACAGAACCCTTTGCTCTCAAACATGCTGAGTTTCCTGTCCACTTCTTTCACGTATTTTGTTGAGCTTTTCCTCCTGATTTCCAAAACTCTGCATAACTTTGTGTTAGGCTTCCCATCATATCCCGTGCCTGCTTCTGCTGCCTCTGCCACGCATGCTGTGCTTCTCCCTGTTTGTACACTATTCGAGTTGCCTGGAATAACCTTCTTATCAAAATGCAACAAGCTGTCTCCAGCTCCTTTACAAACCATATGAATATCCACCTGTTCCCCTGACAGTAACCATATGCCTCTCTGTATTTGTTCTGGAGCGTGGGAGGCTGCTTTGCGCTATTTGGGCAAGATCCAGCTCCTACTGAAATCAAGGAAAAACTTCCCATTGATTCCATGGCACTTGTACCAAAGCCTCAGACTGTAAATTTAATGGGTTGTTTTCCGCATGTTTCAATTACTGCAGCACATCATACACATTTAGAACTCTATTGAATAGCCAGTAATGATTATCACTTAATTGCAGTGATATGTAATGCTAGGATTACCATCTTAGAAGGGCAGCATAAAACCACTGTCTGTATAAAGCCCCTTATACAGTGGTGTTTAAAACGCAGCATACAAGGGATTACAGGCACCTAACAATACAGAGTTTAGCTGGGGACGAATCCTCCTCAGTGATTTGAGTGCAGGAGCTCTGTCTGTATCAGAAAAAATCTGTCAACATTATTTGTGCAGAATCGTAAACATGATAAATCTTGCCAGCTCCTCTGTGAACTGGCTATTTATTGCATTCATCTCCAAGGCTTTTTGATACTGGAGCTGGAGGCTGCAAACATAAATACTGAAATGATGTGTTGCATATGCTGTAGCTTAATTTGCTGTGTTTGATTTGAGGCTTGGTTTTGGAAGACCCTCAGCATCTAGCCTACAGGCCTCCCTGCACAGGCTGAGAGATAACGCAGTGATCCCAACGAACCACGTCAGCCTCCCTTACACCCACAGCGGTCAAAATGACGGCGTGTGCATACCAGTGCAGCCAGACTACGTACCTCCTCAGCCAGCACTGGACCAGCACGAGGGGCAAACACAAAAAACCCAACCCAGAACCACATTCTGGCAGTTCATCTGAACTGCCTGAGCAGAGAAGGTAGATAAATTATGTCCCACTCTCATCATCTGTTATTGGTGGTGTCATGAGACTCCACAATGTGGGATTCTGTCTGCAATGCAAGAGCCATGATCAGGACCTCACTTCAACCCCAACATCAAGTGGCAGCTGATTTGACATTCTAAGAACTAGATCCAGGCAAAACCTTTTTATTCACTAGAAACGCCACCTCTGCAAGTACAAATGAAAGAAATCTTTCCAAGGGGAGTGTCCTGCATCCAGGGAGATGATTCCCCTTCCCTGTAGGTCAAGTGGTTAGAGCAGGTACGTGGCATGGGGGAGATCAGGCCTCAGAGTGCTGGAAGTGATGTTGAAACCCATCTTTTATCATCTCCCCCAGATTCAGTGATCATTTAAGGAAGTGATTTTGGTGAAACAGTTCCAAGAGGACCTGTTTGGGCTCCTGGGAAAGGCACAAATAGAGGTGGTTTCTAAGGTTCGGGGATTTTGTTTCTTCATTTGTTTTCAAAACAGAACAGCAAAGATGGGGAACTGAACGCGGCTTTCCTCCATCTGTCTTACCTTGAACTTTGAGTAGACAAGAACACATTGGCACCTCCACCTGCAGGTTAGTGGCTCCCAATGCCAAGCCTATATTTTTGTTATTTCTTTTCTTTTAGAAGGTGCTGCATGAAAAATCTTGCCTCAAACAGCTAACAAATTTCAGCAGAACAGAAATACTAACTTTCTGGTTCCAGTGATAAATGTGTTTAGTCTGATTCTATGGGAAAAGCCCTTCTTTCTCCCTCCTTTCCCCACAGTTTTTTATTGCTGCTTGTAACCCAAATAAGATGTTACAAAGCCTAGCCGAAGTACCACAGAAGCAACTTCTCTGTGTGTGCTTCATGCAGTGTATTGCCTTTGCCTTTCTCCGCAGTCACATCTGGCTCAAATGCATCAATTTTTGTAGCATATTCACAAGTGAGATCGGTGTTGTAGGAGGGCAGGGTTCTTGCTGCAGCCAGGACTGCCATGCAAACACAAGGAACCATTACCATATATGTTAAAATGCCCATAGGAAATCATAGGAAGGACTTTGTATGAAGTCTCTTGCACGGTATTGTGGCTACTTACATGATGCATCCAAAGGTAAGTTCCATGTCAGCTAAGGAAATTGTGAAGGACTACACAAGCTGAACTTGTCCTTATATCCCCTGGGATCTGGAAAAGCAATGGTCTGTTTGAGAAACCTCAAAGAAGAACAGGTAAGTTCATCCAACATTTTGGGGGGAATCAGTCCGTGTACTTCTCGAAGTGGTATTTTTTTCATGTGAAACACTTCTGTGTTTTGCTACTGCTGCCTGGCATTTTTCTTGCTTGAAATACAGGGACAGATTTCAGCAAAACACAGGGAGATTACCTGAATGAGGGACAGGGTGCTGATGCTGCCCAGTTTTTTCAAAAGTCACTCATGAGTTTGGGTGCTCAATCTGACACATCTGAAAGAGGCTGTGTGTGCATAAAGTGAAGATAGGATGCACGGTTTTGGATAAGACAAGAAGTGACTTGAACTTTCATTGCAACTGAAATCAAATCTGGCAGCACATTTAAACACTTAGTTAATTTATAAGAAAGAAAAGAAAAAAAAAAGCTTAAGAAAAGTCCGTGCTATTGTAATCTTTTCCCTGGGCATGAGGGAGAATCAAAACCTCCAATCAATGCAGGCAGTGCTGAAGTTTAGCTGCGTGATGGTTAAACCTTCACCTCTAATAGTCAGGGAACCCTGCGCTTTGGTGCCTGAAAAGCACAGACCAGTCAGGAGAAATGCCAGCTGGACCTCGCACGGTGCACAACTGGCTCGTGCGTCTCGGCTGAACCAACAATTACCCGCCTGGCTGCTGCAGCACATTCAAGGGAAATTATTAACTACACTAGAAAAAAACTGTGAGGCAGATTTTTACGCAGGACTGAGTTTTCCTCTGAATCTGTCCTGTTCCCCATCCCATTCGGCACATCAGCTTATTCAGCACATCAGAAATTGCCAGACTTTGCCAATTATTCATTTTTTATATATATATATATATATATATATATATATATACATATTAACGTATATCTATAAACCTCCCCTCTAGCTGTAATAAAGTGGTTAAGCAGAATGTAAACCATTATTAATATAACATAAGATTCACTATAAAAATCTGAAAAAGGATGTATAGTACCTCAAACATATTTTTTTTTGAGTGAAATATAGCATCCTTGTTGTTTCTAAATCAGAACAAATTAAGAGATTTATCTTAAGTAATTGAAGCAATTGGTAACTTAAAATATAGTCTAGTGCAAAATTATTTACTTGTTTTCTCTGGCAATTTCCAAGTTACAACAGCCTGGTCTCTATTTTACCTTTTTATAGAGCTATTAATTACTTTCCAATCTACATTAGATCATCCTGAAAGTTCAAAATATTCTATCTAAAATAACGAGCCTCCCAAAGATTTTCTGTAATCAGTTCAATGCTGCCTGTGGTCTCAGCAGAGGACTGGGAGCAAGGAATTCTTGAAGTCTTAATCAGATCTCTGCCAGTAATTTGCTGAATTACGATTAGTTCAAATTAAAGTTGTGCTTAATTTTGAATCCCAACAGTATTGAGCAGCCTTATGGAAGACACTAAGGCTGAAATCAAGCCCCATAGGAACAAGCACAGATTTTACCACTGGCCGGACTGGGATCAGGATTTCACGCACAGGTCTAGTCTGGAGGAGTTCTGCTTTGTGGGCAATGAGGATGCTCTCTGCCAGCTCCTGCAATGATCTCAACAGCGCTGAGGTACCCCGGGATGCTGAGCTTCATCTTCATGTCTCAAAAATGAACAGCTTGTCCCCTGCACCTCTGTAAAACTGCTGAATTTAGAAAGCACTGGAGAAGTTTTTCATTTCGTAAGATGCAAAAAAGTCCACAAACTGTTGGTGTTTTCACCATTTTTAAAATTAAAATTAAGTCAGTACAAAAGCAGAAGGATTCACAGACTAATTGTCCTTTTGGTCCCAGGTTTTCACTTTCAATGAAGTCTCTGCTTTTTGGTCACACAGGGCTCATTTTGATACCTCTCCCTTTTAAAACTCTCACTGACCTCCTTCCCATTGCTGTTTCCCTATTTTTTTCCCCTGCGAATACTCCAGACAAACCAAATGGCTGTTCCTGGGCTCAGACCACATGAAGAAACATCAGCAACAAGGAAGATCTTCAGATAGAGGAATTGCCTCCCTCTCCAAAGACAGGTCTGTGAGGACACGTTCACAATCAGGTACCATGCCCACAGAGCGCAGAAGAGACGCATCTTCCCTCTCCTGGCCTGCACGACATACACAGCATCTAAATCTCACACCCTGAACTTAGGTTTAGGATTCCTTCAGTGCCTCCAAGTAAGATGTTGATGTCACTGTGTCAGTACATTTAAAACCGAGGTCCTCTACAGACCTGTGTGTGACATCAAAACAGCAGACAAACGCTTGAGGTGGATTACACATGAACACACTGACAACTCTGCAGCTTTGCATTGTACGATGCTGTCTATTCCCAGTGTCTGAGGACGGGTGGCAAAGAGAATGCATTTAACAAGAAGAAGACATTAAACATCAAACGTCCCTTTGCTTCTGACAATTAATTGAGAAGAAAACCTCATAATCAGTTGCAGATTTGTCTCTGTGTAGCTAGCGTGACTCTGCTCAATTATCACACTGCAGACTGGAGCAAGGAGTTTGGTTCTCATCTTTGTGTTACTTGAGGATGGGGAGGCAGCGGACAGAGCTGAAAGGTTAAAGGTGGCAGTGGGAGGTCACCAAGGGTGCCACCATCTCTGTGTTAGCCATAAATAATAGAAATGAGTGTGGTCTTTGGTTTATAGTCCAGCTGTAAACTCACACTGTATGAGGGGCTGTCGGTGAGGTGCTGTGCATACACATACAGAAGGGTGTTGCGCACCAAGGCAGGTCTGCACCCTTACCAAACAGCTGCTGGTAGGAGAAAACATCTCAAGAGCATTCCAGTATGAAGCAGCTGCCCCTGCTTTCTAGTCCCTAAGTAGTCCCAGTGCCAGTCAGCGTTTTTTGGTCTCTAATGGAGGAAAAAAGCCCTATGTAAAAAATAACAGCTGGTTATTGACAGTTTTGTAATTGCAGTGTCCTCTTCCATGACAGGAACAGTCCCGGTCCCTTGCCAGCCACACACTGCTCCTTCCCTACCCAGCTGAGATTGCAAAGACATATTTCCAGAGTAACTTGGATGACTTTGGGTGGCATGGTTGGGACAGTCATCCTTAGGACGATGTGCTCTCTGACAGGAAGGCAGGCTGGGGGCACACTCTTTTCCCTCGAGAATGGCTGGAGCTACTCCCATGGGGTGTTTCACCATTGCCCTCAGTTCAGTTGTGCCTTACACAGCACGACAGAGATATTAAGAAAACAGCAAAACGTTGTTGAAGTTAAAGCTTGTTGATTTCCCCACATTAACAGCAAAACCAATTCCTGCAGCTGCAGTCTCAGGCACCCCCCTGTTAATACTTCACAGCACAGCCCTGTATCAGTCAGCCCCTGTTGCTTTAACATCCTGATGGTAAAATGGATAAAACACATCAGCTGATCAGAGATACTTAGACTAACCTACACTTGCCCCTAGAGTGAAATAAAAGCGTCGGTACTCCTGACCTTCCTCCCACATGAATTTGTTCCTTTACGTTCCAGAATTAACTGTGCTGAAAAAGGGGTCCCTAGTGCATGCAGAAATTAACGGCATTGGAAATGATTCAGGAGAGCTCTGGACCTCAGCCGAGGAGCAGTGGGAACCAGTCACACTGAGCACTTCCAGGATGGATTCTGAAGAGACTTGGCTGGATCCCAAGTGACAGAAGAAAGGCAGATGCGCCCTACCCTCTCTGACACCTTGGCGCTTCCCTCAGTCTATATGTTATGTTCGCTATCACCTGAAAGCAAAAAAGCCTTAAAAGTAAACATGCAAATGTGCTAATCTCTTAGGACAGCACATACATAAAAGCAAGTGTTTATAGAAATGATACCCCTCACTTCAGACTGAATTTAATCATCAAAGGAGAAAAAGCACATTTTGTTTGGTCTTTACTAGTCAAAAATGGCTGGTATTTAATAAGCCCCGGAGCCAGATCTCAGTAGGACAGACTTTTTATGGGCCAGAGGCACCTACTATACCGTCCCTTTCCACATACAGCCACTGACCTATGTCCAGCTGATTTGAATTTATTTCCCAAATCTGATGCTTCACCCAGTTAGATCAAAAAAAAAAAAAAAAAAAGAGCAAGAGAAACATGGCATTTCTAGACCACAGTTCTTGGTGTCACTACACATTACTGATAATTTAGGAATGCTACAGAACATCTCAAGTTTAAAGTACTTTCATGGTTCCAATGGAGAGCTAAAACAGATGGGGTTTCAGCATGACCTTTCAACCTACCAGACACTGTTGACCCAGATTATAGTTCAACAAAGCTGCTCGTGGATTCATATTACATTTTGGGAGAAACAACAGGGTTACAGTGAGAATGGATACGCTGCTCGGGGCAGCTGGGATGGCTGGCTAAGAGAGCCTCAGGACCGGAATGGCACGTCAGTCCTACTCCCCATGCAAGTGTCCAAAGTAGGTGCTCAGTGCTTGGAGGGAGCCTCTGCTCTCTGTCACAAAATGCTGGAAAAGGAATTCAGGAATGGGAGAAATAGCACCTGAGAGATTTCACTGGGGAAATCAAGGAGAGGGTCAAAAATCAGTAGAAAGGGAGAAGCGCTCCGGTTGAAAACTCACTCTTTCCAAGTTTAGGCTTCATACTAGAAAGCTGGAGCTGAGGACTTTCTGGCAGTGTTCACGAGAGGTCAGGTTTTATCACAGAGGTGGCTGCGTTTCAGCAGCGGGTGAAGAGGCTGCTAGAGCCCGCCTGGCTCGGCAGCAGGGGCTGGTCAGCCCAGACAATGTGCCCACCCAGGCTCCATCGCAGCAAGCCCAGCTCGTCTGGCTGAGCTGAGCCAGTTGGGAACTGGAGGGGGACCATAAACCACCAAGCACTGTGGAATCCTATTGAAATTGATGAAGTTCCTGTCAATGTGCTATTATTTTAGACATCACAGCACTAAAAATAGTGCTTGTATTTTTTTTAGCAAGCTTGTTGTTTTCAGGAGCTCTGAGAATATAAAGGGTTCCATAAGTGCTAAGAACAAGCTTGTGAAATAGTCTCGCTGGAATACAAAACCACTTGAAAATACTGTTTGTTACATTTCCCTATGAACTCAACAATAGACTATGCAGACCATTCTGCTAAAACACTGGATTTATTTTACTTAAAATTTATTTCACATAAGAAAATCTGGGAAAACACCCCCATGATACCTACCTACTGTTTCTCTATTCCAGATGGCAGCAAGAAACCTGGATTCTCAAAAAGTATTTCCAAAACACTATCACCATGCCAAAAGCCTCTTCAATCTCTTTGCCCCCCCACCCCCCCCCACCGCCCCGATAAAATGCTCATGATCCAAACCTTAATTATCTCTGCTTGTAACAACAAAACCAGAAAAACAACCCTTGTGTCCTTCAAGTGGAAATCAGCTGCATGAGAAGGACCAGGCTCGTCTTAATCCTCAAAAGACTGACATGTGTCCTAATTGTGAAATCTGTACAGCATTTTTCAAAGCAGCTTTCTGTAACTGCTGCCCACGTCTATTGCTGTCTGTTGGAGCACAGCTGGAGCCTTTGCCCCACGAGCCAACAGCAGCCAGCATCACTGGTGGGGGCACCTCCTCATCTCTCCAGTCTGGCACAAAGCCATGGGGGCAGAAGTAAAACATCAGGTACCCAGTGGGGAATTTCCCAATAGATCATCCCAGGAGCACTTGATGCTGAACAAGTAGGAGCTTATCACCAGGTCACTGTTCTGTAACTGAAATAGGATGATGATGTGCTGGTAACTTGCCAGCATTTTGTGTTGTAACATTTTACAGATTATACCATACGATAAAGGTGCTGCATTTAATGAGTTTTGTCAACTCAGTTATCATTTTCACAGTGCACAAAGAAAGTTTTGGGCTAGACTTAGTGGCTATGCATCCCCTTTCATCCAAAAATTTCAAAGTGATTTGTCCACATTAATCATCTTTCCAAGCTACCTTGTGAAATATCTGTTTAGGCTCCTGAAGAGCATCAGGAATGGCTGTAGCGATCCCCACCGAAGGTCTGTCTGAAGCAGTCCCTGGTGGAGGGCAGTAGTGGCTGCCCTGCCTGGTGGCAGCACCGGGGTGCACAGCGCTCCCCCAGAGGACACTCAGCCGCCCGAGATGCACTGAAGGGCACTCACAGGTACTGTTACTGGAGGTAATGGGGCCTGGGTGGAGTTTTCTTTGCTGAATTTTGAACCCACCTAAACTTTCAGCATTCACAACATCTCTTAGCAGTGAGTTTTACAGATTAAATATAGAACATGTTAAGAAGAATCTCTTCTTCCTTATTCTAAATCTGCCACCTGCCCATTTCATTTTGATACACCCTTGCTGCTTTCTGGCAAGACACATTCCCTGCTCGCCTTCCCTATGCCACCCAGGCTTTGGAGACATCTATCCTTCTCCCATTCTTTCTTCTCAAAACAGTAAGACCTGACACACAGTGGTGTTTAAATACCTGATTGCTAAATAGATGCCAAACTGCCACTGAAGCCAAAGTTAAGAACCTAAAAAGCTTTGTGGAACTGACTCAGAAGGGTCTGCCATCCAGCACCCACAATGCCACAACGTGCTTGTCCCGGCTCTCCCTTCCTGCTTCAGCCCACAGATACCTGGGCAGAAATCAGACATTGTATGTCAAAACAATAAGTTATTCAGGTTGTGTGATGTGAGTTAATGAGACTGACTAACTGCTAGATGTGTTGCTTCTCCAGGTTTACACTGCCCTGTTGGCAGGGGACAGGGAAGGATGGGGGGAGGCAGAGATTAACATTCAAAAATAAAAGTGGTTTGTATTTAGATGACTACGAATATACACAGGTACTCTCTGCTCATCTTCTCACACCATGTATTTTCTGGTTTTAATTACTTTAAGAACTGTAGTTGTAAAAGACCATTATTTCTTTGATCAATCTTTTTCTTGCACCCCAAATGCAGGTTTAATGTTACAACAATGACTGCAAGTCCAAAGGAGGCAGATTTTCTGTCCCCACCCATGAAGAACAGTTGATTCACTTAAAACCGTGCCAAGGCCATATGCAAATCATCCTAATAGGAGCAGCTGCTGGCCTCACAGCCCAGGGGATAAACACAAGTTATGTTCATGCTGCTGCCCCAACTCATATCCCCAGAATCACATTCAGGTGAATGAAAATCACTAAGTCTCTATGAGCCTGCTGCAGTCGTGGCAGGTCAAGGGGACGTGCGCTGGGGATGTGGCTCAAGCAGCAGCAGCAGCAGCAGCAGAGCCTGCATAGGAAAATGTGTAGGAAAATGTGTCTGGCTCTCCTTCAGCAAACTGGCATTGTCCTCGGGCAGCAGTGCCAGTCTGCAGCACATTAGGGTTTGGCCCATGTTTTCTGTTGAGAAAACAACATTCCATCTGGATTTCATCCTTTTAAACCCCATGAGTGTATGTTGTTTGTATATATTCTGTAACTGAAAGGACGTTTTACACGGTTTTAGGGTAAGCACAAGACGATACCTGGTAAACCAGTTCTGTATTAAACTGAAATAACAGACTTTCTGCTTTGCTCTTTTAAAGCTCGTCGGACCTAAATATCTGGATGGAGCTCAGGCAGGGAAAGACTAAGCCAAGGCGGGTGAAGAGTAGGAGAGCATGGAGGAGTTGAAGGTCCACCTCACGTTGTCCCCTCCGGGAGCCCAGGCTCTCTGCTGCTGCCCCACAAAACGCCAGGGTGTGAGTCCAGCTTCTTGCTTTTAAACAGTGACTGAAATTCTTTTAATACTTCTGAGCTCCTTTGGTGGAAACCAAGTGTTGTTCGTACTTTGGTGGTAGGGTGTCAGGCAGCAAAGACTGACTCCGCTTTGTCCTTTAGAAAGTGTGCAATATTGAGATGGCCTTTATCATCCAAGGGATATCACTATGCTGCCTTCTGCTCCCCTCCCATCTCCAGTCTTGAACTAGTCATCCATGCTTTCCATTATTTTAAGTCTGGATTTCTGTAACGTGTTTTGCTGTGGTCAGTTTATCCTTTTATTTATTTATTTATTTATTTACTTTTTAGAGAAACTGAAGCCAAGTCAGCCTCACAGCCCACGAAGCAAGGACAGTCCAACCGAAGAACAGGTTTGAGAGCATCTTATACTGTACCCATTTCACATTCCCAGAACACAGCACACTGCTGCTCTGGGGAGCCTACATCTCGAGGAGATGGATTGCCAATTGCATCCGTGGTCTGCAGGTTTCTAGTGCAGGTCAACATTGCAGGAAAACCACAGTGACCCAGCTTGCATTGAGCCTAGGGGACCGTTGGAAACAGGCTTCCCCTCTAGTAATTAAAAAATCCATGTGCGAGAGAGATTTCCCTGCAATTTATATGACTTTGGAGCTATTTCAAGGAACAGCATTTCCAGCCAATGACTATATGGCATACAGCTAGAGTAAGTGTAAGGGTAAGGTCGAACCTCTTGGAAAAGAAACAAACTCCTTTTCAGCTCTGGAGAACCTGAGATGAAAAGAGAAGCATCCTTCTCTTCCCTTTCTCCCCGGATCATGTACATTTTAGGGAAGAATATTATCAAAGTGATACACAATGCGTCAAGTCACGATATGTACACCATTCAGAACGGACAATTTATTTTGGCTTGATCTGTCCTGTTCAAAACCTGTCACTGACAGACGGATGCTGTTGCCTGTGTAATGGTTTGCAACCACACGTTCAGCAGGACAAATATCCTCTTTTGGAGCATGTAATCTCTGTCCAGCTCTCTTGTGTTTTAAAGAGGTTAAGATGGTAGAAGGTTAATAACCCAAAAAGCTCCCTTAAGAAATCTGAATGTATCAGATAAAATATGGGTTTCGATTAATTGATTTAATGATTCTGGGAATGCTACTTGTCTGAAATCAGTAAATATGTTGGAGAGGAAATTGACAGAGAAAAATTTGTTTTGAAGCTGTTCTACATCTGGTCAGTGTTTCATCTGGAATTGGTGAGAAAGAGAAGAGAGAATAGAGAAAGTCATTCTTACTACCTGATCTTCAGAGCTAGTTGCAGCCAGGACAAGTGCTCAGATCTGCTGCTCCAGCACCTTGCAGCCACCCTGCCCTTTGCAGCAGAGGAGCTGCACACTCACCTACCCCAGCGCGTGATCCACTCCTACAAGGACCAGCTGCAGCACTTCTCTGTACTCTTTCCATCGCTGCAATACTACAAAAGGATTACAAATTCTGGCCCAAAGTCTCCATAGTTGAGGTTGAATTTAACATTCCACTTTGGGTGCAATTTTTAATCCCCTCAAATGCTCAAGAGGAGAACAAACATTTGCCTTTTTTTTTTTTTTTTTTTTGTCCTTAAAGTTCCTGCCTTCAGCTCATTTTAGGTCTTTTCTGACCACCACTCCAGACTTCATCTGAGCCTCAGGGCTCCAGAGAGTTTTGCCCAATTTCAGACTTTGCAATAAATGTTTTGCCAGATTTACATTTGACTTCAGAAGATGCAAACCATTCCTACTCCCAATTTAATTAACGATCATCAGTCAAAGAAATCATCTTCCCACCTCAAGAAATTACATTGTTTAAATGGAATAAAACTGGTTTTAATTAATAATGGAGTATAAAACGTATATAATTTACAACAAGGGCCCTGGGGAGAAGCACTGCTGCTGTCAAATTGTTTCAGCAAGATGATCAACAATGTCAAAACACCAGTCATAGCAAATTGAGATGTTCTAGACTGTAGTCAGGAAAAATAAAATGGTTCCACCTACTCACCAGTGAAAAAAATATATCTCCTGAAAGAAATCCTTAAACTTTCAGTCCTTCTGGACTTCATGCAACAATCTGTGGCTTTTCCTAGCACTGTTTTTATGATGTTGATGATCAGATCTCCAAGTGACACCAGTACTGGTGGGACAAAAAAAAAAAACAAACAAATGAAGTGGGTAGAGCATAGACATTCTGGAAAATCAAAGCAAATAATAAATAAAAAATGCACTGGAAAAAAAACATAGTGGGCCTTAATTAAGAGCCTGCCTTTATTATAGCAAAGGCAAATCATTAGCAGCTTCTGTTCAAACTTCTATCAGTATTTCCTCTTCAAACAGTCAAGGAGTGTCACTAACAAAATACACCGTGTGGCCACGCACAAGATAATTGCCAGCTTAATTGGACCAAAGTGCATTAACATCTTTGAGCTCAATACCAACAAAAGTCCACCAAAAAATAGCCACATAATTCACCATCTAAACATCAGCTCTTCCCTTAGCACGAATCAGAGGATCCTATAATTGCTCCCAAGTGGCAAAACCACAAGCATGGAAGTAAATGAACCATGATAAGAGTCTCTCATATTAAAAGCATCATAAAAGCCCGAACACAAAGCCTAGCAAGAAATGCCCTTCTCCACATGGCACAGCTTTGAGCAGGCTGCATCCACCCCCCGGGTGCCGCCTGTGCTCCTCTACGCGCTGGAATTCAGCTGCTTCGTGACAATATTCCAGACATGGAATTAACACTTCTGAAAGCTTTTAGGGATCAAAGGTTGCCCCCTTTGCAAGTTTTTTCATACCGAGGACATGATGAAGTAGTCTGGCTCTAGCTGGAAAAATAGTTCAGATGACGCTCAAAGGGGTTGCGGTAAGAGGAGGCGGCTGGGGAACTGGGACCAAGGTTGGCATCAGCCACACAGATCGGCCTCCTCTGCCCTGCCCCAGGCGAGCTCTGCCCTCGCGCCCATGCAGCTGCTGCAGAGTACGCCCCTGCCTTTCATCCCCAGAGCACGGGGTCTGCTGCTAACGCTTCTTGGGGGTCTTGTGGGTGGAGCCCCAAACACAGGAAAAACTACTAATTGTTCTGGAGTTAACTCGGACTGCACATGTTATGTGGGGTAACGAGAAACTTGTTAATTAGCACATAGTCCTCCACCAGAAGTGAGCCAGAGAGTCCCAGCTCAGAGACAACCAGCCTTCCCTGGGTGAGCCGAAGGGCAGCATCCTCCCCAGGAGTGACAGAAAGTCAGCCTTTAAGCTGTGCAGACAGACAATGATTTTTTTTATAGGTGACACATCCAGAGCTAGTGGTAGCTGCTCCGTTGCTGCAACAAAATGGGATTATTGCTGTTCTGTCTCTGCTGGCGATGGTGAAGATAGCTGTGCTGCTGCTGGCTCCAGCTGTTGGGAGCACTGCATTTCCATTCTCTTTGCAGTGGGAATTAGGTACCCGGCACAGTATTTGCAAGCCCCTAGATAACCTAACCATCAACGTTTTTTCAGTGATTTTTCAGATGTTTCAAAGACCCTTTTGACAACATGTGCCTAATTTCTTTAGGCGCTATCAAAAATGCTGTCTTCCCCAGGGATGGCTGACTAAACAGAAGTCTCAACATTCATGTCATAAATATCTCGAGACAAGCCTGTTGATTCAGTGAAATGTGTGGTTGGCTCCTATTGTAAATGCATTCACAGAAAACCTCACAGTGTGCTGCCGCCTGGGATTACTTGTGAGCAAAATGAATGACAAACATTTTGGGTTTTTTTTTAAATAACATTTTGATACATTACAAAGTGGCTTTTCTGTTAATTTTACACCACATCGTTTAAGATGACATGAAGCAACATAATTCGTTAAGACAAGATATATAAAAATAAATAAATAAAAAGGGATTAAAAGGAAAGCCAGTTTTGATTTTTTTTTAGTTGGAAAAGGCTGTAATTTAAATCAGAAATATCTGGATTAGATTATTCTGACAAGCTAAAAGAGGCAAAATTTTGTTACACATTTACGAAGCAGAAACAAAATGGAGGGAAAGCAATGCCTTCAAACTGAGGATGGCTCTCAAAACCATCTACTTCTGGATCTGAATCCAGATCTGATAGTGGCTTGGTAATGCTGAGCAAGCCACGGACCCTTACAATTTCAGATCCACTGGTGAGCCAGGCCACGAGCCAGCAGGACAACCATATCCCTCTGCGGGAGACTCAAATCATTAACCATCAGAGGGCAGGGTCATGATGTCCATATTTAAGATGATCTTTCCACTGAACAAAATCTTAGGCATCGGAGGGCAAACCCAGTCGTTGAGCGCTTTTAGGAAATGTGAAAATCTTCAAACTCCACAAATGTCTCCACTGTAACATGCAAAGCCACAGCAGTGATGGAGCAGATATACCTTAGAGAAAATACAAACCAGCATCTCCGAAGCCAGCCAGTCCACCAAAAATCAAATTAACTCAAGCAGAGCTTTTAATTCTAGCAAAGAATGAAGTCAAACATTTCCAAGCAGAGAAGGGGAGAGCCAGTCTATCTGACAGCTCAGGGAGCGACTCTTAAATGAGTGCCACGTCCCAGCTCCCCAGCTGAAGGCTGCAATGCCGAGTGAACCAGACCTCCACCCTTCGGCTGTCCTGGCTGAGATCTGTTTGGCAGAGTTGTAGGCTGGTATCCCAACCTTTTTTTGCTGAAATCTTCCTAAATTTCACCACGATGGATGGAAGTATCAGTGGAACAGATATTTCACAAGCAAAACTACACATTTCTAAGGGTCAGCATTTCCCACTGGAAACAATTAAAAAAATAAAATTAATTACAATATGGAGGTTTTGGAGTACTTTGAAGAAAAGCTATTATTAAAACAATACTTGTCTAATACAAATAATTACTATATTAAAACTTAAAGGATTATATGATTATATTTACATTACTGTATTATGTCTCAAAGGATCCTATATGAATTATAAAAAGAAAGTACTACAGAAGTACAATAATTTCTGGATTTAGCTGCTCTACTAAACCTCTGCTAAACCCTTTGGGCTAGGTGTCAGAACAAAAAACAAAAAAACCCAAAACTAATTTTCCAGAGGCCTAAAACTTTAAAGACCCAGTCTCTCAGAATCTTGTACAATCTGTGCTTATAAATAAATGGCAGCAGAATCCTGGCACCGGCACCTTAACTAGGTGAGTATAATAAAAACAGTCATGCCAAAAATGAGTCTGTGAACAATTGCAAATCTAACCTCTCGGGCAGCACTTCAGAAAATCCAGTCCTAACCATTCTCCCAGCCAGGAGATGAAGTCCCTGGTTGTCTATTCTCAGGCAAAAAGAAGAATAAGTCTCATCTGCTGAGATTTTCATGTCACGTTCTTGAAGGTCTAGATTTGTTGAGCCCCATATTTGGTCTACTGCTCCATGCCCTTCAGCTCATGTAATGCCACACTTTACAGCTTGCTTACAGATATATTTCAATTGGTAATATTCAAAATTTCCAAATGGAAAATAGCTTCTAGTATGTGAATATGGCCAAATTGCAGGACAATTTTATTCCCACCAGTTGTTGCCACGCAGTGTGAAATTACAGCTCGTATTACTCCATACCATGGCTTGCAGAAATTTGGACCAAAACGATAAATATATTAATGTGTATGCAAATGCAGCCTTGCACATAAATCAAGCACACACACTTAATAATCTGGTCCTTTGACTTTATGAAATGATAGATCAAAGCAGAACAAATGAGAAGATGGAACCCAAATTAACACATTAACTGAAACAGAGCGCTCTCAGATCCTGGAAACCACTCTCTGTCTGGGTGTCACATATCCAATTACATTCCTCGTAACTCAAGTGACAGAACAGGCTGAGAGAAGCTAGGATGCCTATTCCTACTCATCACCAGCTACTCATAGTAATTATTTTCAGAGTACTAGTAATTATCCTTAAAGGAGAACAATTAAAATCCAGTGTAATTGGAAGTCTGGTTATGATTACAGATGAGTCAAACTGCCTTGGAAAACGAACACAGAACTGTTTGGAGCTTCATTGGTATTTTATTAATCATGTCATTAAAATGGGTATATAAAGTGGGTCCAGCTATACAGTGGGATTTTCAAAAGCTCTCGGCACTAGCCACACTCTGCTCCTGGTAGAGTTGGTAGGAATTTTATTCCTTGAGTTGAATGGGAGCAGTTATGCTAGAACTGAGCATTTTTATAGTAGCCACACCTTATTGTTCATAAGCATCCAATTCTCTTGACATTTCCTTAATTCTGATGTTATTTTCCTGTTCTGGTGGCAACCCCAGGACTGGAGGTGCTGCGAGGCCCTGAGCCCCGGGGACATGGGGCAGAAGAGCTCTTCCCATCTTCCTCCCCGAAGGGATGAGACCCGATAGGAGCTGAGGCTCTGCGTCGCAGGAGGACTTGGCCCGAGCCTGGATGCTGAGCTTGCTGCTGGGGGTAGAGCGCACGAGACTTGGCCTTACAGAGCTCAAGAGTAATGCAGCAATTTGGAGCAGATGGTTAGCATCAGAGAGCTGTTTAAAGAAACAGTGTTGAGAGTAGAGAGCTGAAAAATAACATAACAAGAGATTTATTTGTGGTCTCTAGTTCAGGGCTGTCTAAGAAACATAAGCAGTAGTTGGTACTTTCAGTTAGTCACAGATAACAAGGCACCTCGAACCAAACAGATTTTGGCTGTTTGCTCTGCAAAAACAAAGCCTAATCTGATAAGAGGAGGTCTAAACAAAGCATGATCAACTTCACACCATTCCTCTGATGTGGCTCCATCAGGCACCAAAACTCCAAAGCAGGTTATTAACAAAAAGGGGGAATGTACCTCAAGATGCAAAACTTCAGAGAGAAACACTTTCCAGCATTTACTTCTGAACCGATTTGCTACCATTGGAAGCTTGGACTGAATGATGCTGAAACGATGGGCAATCATTCATATAAATCAAATGTAAGGAATAAGCATTGGGAGTATGGGCTTAGTTGTCTAGACTGCCCACTGCTTTGGCAAGCTCTGGAGAAACCTCTCTGGCTGCACGGACAGGATTAGGAAAGGTACACTATTAGCAAGGCCTCTTAACAACACAGAAAACTTGAAAACTATGGCTTTAAAGTAAATTCTGTCATTTGTTTTTGTGCAACAAAATCTTCATTCTTAGAACCCATCTACTTACACATGAATTACACCAGTCGTACAGATGGTGTTAAAAAGGTATCAAAAGTTCTCAAACTCCAAAGAATACCCTGAAAAGCTGTGCTAGAAATTGAAAGGATTCCCTGAATAAGACGCTATAATCTTAATTTTCATTTTATAATTAAAAAAAACCACATCTACTTGTAATCCTCTTGAAAATCGATCCCCTTGGAATGAGTTGTCTTAATTCTTTACATCTGAAGGAAGCAAGGTAAGACAGTACTATACTGCATTTTCTTCTATCTGAGGGAAGCTGGAAATAATCTGGAGAAAAGATTATTTCCAACTTTCCAGCTCTTTTTCTATAATTAACAGGATGTAAGACATAACAAACAGAGGCTGAAGAAAACCACAAACTCTCCATATGGGGTTCAGTTCCTGTTTACTAGTATCCTGTTTACAGCGTAGGCTTTGATGGTCAGATAATCAGGCCTCTCATGTTCCCAGAATGACCACACTTATTCTGTACTTATTTAAGGCTGGGAAGACTTTTTAATAAAAAAATATGTCGAGGAAACAAAGCAGAGAGAGATTATAACAATATGCATCACTACGGAAATACCAGACTCATTGTTATAGCATACGAAATTACCAAATACCCCTTTTGTGTGAAAATAGAAGGATGATGCGAATTGCTAGTTCAAAGGGAGGGAAGGAACAAAGCCCTTTTCCTCCTGCCGCTACCCTCGTCCATGTCTGGGTCATGTCATTCCTCAGGTGGAGGAAGGAGAAATATCCATTTCCCGGGGCTTCCCTGCCTGCTCCCCATGATTTTGTTGTCAGCCGAGCGCTCCCCTCGGGGCAGGAGGCAGGTGCTGCTTCTCAACCTGCCCTCAGCTCCAGGCGGGGGATGGGGAAGAAGGACAAGGGGGTTTAGCTGCAGGTTTGCTCACGCCTCGTTAAAAAACAGAGGGCCGGTTCAGACCATGTCCTGATCTAGCACAGACCAGAGATAAACCTGAATGGCACTGGAACAAACAGAATCAAACCATTTTTATACTTGGCAGAACGAATTCCTGCCTTATCATGCCCAGTTCTGCTTTGGCTAAAATCTGCCTGAAGTGCATGCGTGCCCTCCTGTTTCTGCTATCCCTGGATGTAGCGCTGCTTCCCAGGCAGCAATTGCTTCCTAATTGCCATGAATTTGGTAGAAGTTTGTGGTGACAGTGCTGAGAAGTCGGAGCTGCATGGTCCCAGGGACAAACCTGTGCTGTGATGCCTGAGAACACCACAGTCCAGCCAGGCTGGAGCAGGAGCATGTGCAGCTCTGCTCTGGGCAGGGGGACGGCATCCCATGGCAAGGGACATGTCACCCCAGCACTGCTGCCCTTCCCCATGGCCTCTGTGCCTGGTGTGAGCACATGCTTGGATCCAAATGAGACTTATGAAATTACTTCCAAACTACTTTGGTGCACCAGTCTGATGAAGTGACTCTACAACACAATTCGTATCATCCTCTTAGCTGAGCCTGGAAGACAAGAGAAGGACTAGGAATGGCAGTCTCTAGGGTTAAGGAGCGATAAGATAATTCTTCAGGGAGCTGGAGAATAGGTAAAGTACATACTAAAAAAAATATTTCAGTGACTAGAAGTTGCTGCCTATATCTCTGAGACAGGCTTTCTACCCTGAGGCTGCATCAAATTGACACCAGTGGCGTTTGCAGCAGGAATGGCAAAATACCATAAGCTGCTTTTGGGGGGGGTTGTAATAAAAAAAAAAAAAAAAACAAACCACAAACCACCAACCCCAAAACATTTTGCAATATCAGCTACTCTTGTGATATTCCTGTGCCCTCAGGCACAAAGTTGAGCTTTGGAGACAGTTCCTTTCCAGTTTTGACCTGAACTGGAGCCACAGTTGTATGGACGAGTTCTGAACTTGGAAAAACCACAGAACCTTGGAGTCAGCATAGCAGTTCTGCCATCTCTTGCTACGATGTCATCTTCTATTGCCTTCCTCACAAAGAGCGTACCCTCTTCCTTACAAGCAGCTTCTTCCCCTTTCTTTGTAGTAGACAAATTTCAGAAACTTCCTTCAGACCCACTTTTCATCATTGTGTTTTTGTGTTCACCGCTAATTTCATTGTTAACTTTTTGCAACATTGCTGGTCATGCACAAAGTGTACAGAACATACAAAAGTGGTAATTTATTGTACTTTTTAGTTGAGAGGAGAGTTTAGGAGTGGAGGGGCCAGCTGTAGGACAGCTTCAAATTTTTCATTTCTTCTTTAGAACTCCTGTTACAAGAGCAGTGATTTAGAGAAATTACACTTAGCAATCAAGATTTTTTCATTACTTTGTATGTGTTAAGAAAAGTTGCAAGTATTTAAATAAAATTAAGAATGATTGCTAGATAGTCACTGAGAAAACATATTGTATAACAGCTCTTAGAGATAAAAGAACTGAGGTTTGTTATAAATAAACCTGCTGAAATTACACATTGCAAATAAATAAGGTTTTGTTTATTTAGATTTTTCTTTTTGGCAATTTTTTCATGAACAGCTTTTCATTTTGCTTTTGAATCTGTTCAGTGTTTGAAATGGTTTACATCCAAAGCCATGTTTCTATACCAGATTTACTGATGTCATATATTTGCTCCATAAATTGAATATATAAGGACAGCTCATCAGCAAGTCATTAGAGTTGGGCTATTTACATCATCTGACTAGATGACTAGCCCTTATGTGGTTCTGTCTGTATCAGCTAAAATCAGGTGAATTTATAGGCTATTATGTTTCATGCCCATTAGTAACACTGTTTGGATTCTTCCCCCCTCCGCCCCACAAGAGCATCACTCATATCTTATGCAAGAAGAGGAAAGTCCCCGTGACTCACATAGAAACACCTTAATTAGTGTAGTCTGAAAGGCATGCTCGTCAGGAAATGCTTCCTCAGGGACATGGTCTCCTGAGAAAAAGGCCAATGTCTAAAAAAATTCTTGGAAAAGATAGAAAACAGATGGAAACTTTTCCAACTCTATTGTTTTGGTATGTAAATCATTTCAGTGCTCCTGAAGAGGTTGAGATTAAAAACTTCAGAACATAGTTAATTAATAGCAATAATCTTAATATGGTTTGCACCATAAATATACCTGGCCTTTAACAGAAGAGCAAAAGAGATGTTTGGAGGGGTATCATGGGTGTGGAAGATTTCAATCTTGTTTAGCCTGAGGTTTATCTCAAGAACTCTATTTGGCCTAGATCTCCTCTCTCAGTCTCCTGATTCATGCCAGTATAAATGGGGAGAGAATCTGGCCCAAAAATTTTATCAGGTTTAATATCATCATAATTACAAACAGCCCATTTCACTCAGTAATTATATCACGGAGACGGAAGTTTCACTCCATCCTTACTCTGAGATGTTCCACTTCTAGGTGATGCCTGTGGCATATTCATATTAATTCTTGGTTCTTTATGGCAGCACCCTATATTCCTTACAACAAAGGTGACTAAGTCATGTTACGGACATTCCATCTGGAGCAGAACTGCTTCAGTAGGGACAAGGTATAACTCTGAGAAGTAATTTTTCAGTAAGTTCATAAGGCTGGATTTGAACCTATAACTGAGAGGCAGCAAGCTCCATAATAAAATAACATTCCAAAGAGCCTTTCAGCCTGCAGGAAAATAATTTAATTCCAAGCAATTCCTTCCTAACCGTGAGAAAGTCTTAATGATGTGTTGGTCAAACACTGTCATCAGTTCAGCACAGGTTTGTCTGATAGGTCAAATGCTCATGGATATAATTTCATAAACTTCTTGGCTCAAGGGTACTTGCTACCTTGTAGAAGGAGTTCAGTGCCATGTTCATTAGTCAGTTGCTGCTCACAGCACCTTAAAGAGGTCACGATTGTTCATCAAATTAAAATGACTCAACAGTTCTGCAGGACAGCTGGAGACCTGACAACAGAGCTGAGTCCTGACTCCCTTGTCCCAACAAGGTAACAATACTTCCTGCACCACAAACACACCACAGCTGAGAAACCTGTTATCAGTCATTAGGAGAATGGTAGGAGCTGTTGTGAAAGTACAATTCACTTTGAAATATTTTAATCTGGAGGATTGGAAATATGCTAAAGACCTCTCATTATTTTTAAAGGACAAACATTTTGACTTTGTTGAGCTGAACTCTCCAGAATTCATCCAAAATTCATCTTACAAGTTCAGTCATCTGCCTGCCACAGGCCATGAGCTGCTGCCTTTCAGCAGAAAGTGAGGATTCATCATTGTTTTATTATTATTGAACATCCTTTATGTTGATAATAAATCAGTTTAACAACATCTGTCACTGGAAGGCTCCAACAATCATGCTATTGCACAAACATATATACCACTCTCTCGCAGCAGCCTACTGCAATCCAACTCCCTCCCTTTTAGCTTAGTGTGCTACCCTACAGCCTTGAACAATAAAATCCCCTTACCGTGAGCTTCCAGGAAGTGCAAAGAAGTCCTGGAAGTTAATTTACTGAGGGGCAAAATGCTGGGTCTTCAGCTGAGAAAGTCATAACGGAGCCATGATTTTCTCAGTGAAACTGCTCTCCAAGAAAATCCTTTCCATGATGCCTTGCTGAGAAGATTTTCCTATTCTTGTTAGTTATCAAAGAGCAATAAACATTAAGTAGACTCAGTCAATACTTTTTAATGTGGTTTCTTTTTATTGCTGGAATATGCTGCTTTGCCCAAACAGATATAGTTAAGAGGGGCGGGATGGCTTTTTAGTTGAGAGGATGGTAGATTTTTTTCATTTCAATTATTCTTCTAAAAACAATGGTTTTGAAATGGTCAAAAAGGCTTTCTTTGGCATTTTCAGAACTGAAAATGTTCTTTGAAGCAGATTTTAATTTTCAAATATAAGTTGGCTTATCACACGTAAAAAATTCTAAACACAAAGATGAGTGTTTTTCTGATGTGGTATGGGAAAAATATTTGAAATCTTAAAAGTTCTCAAGGCACAATCAACCCATTTTCTGTTGAATTCTAGGACTAGCTGTATACTCTCTATACCTACAGATTAGTTGATAGGACTGTTCTATAGAATATACCACCAGAATAAAATCTAATCAACTATGAGATGTATTGAAAGTAATTGCACGAAGTGAAACTCCCTGGATTGAAATTCATGCCAAAATGTCCATTGAGTTTAAAAGAGCAGGTCTGGGCATAATCACACCCAGCATTCAAGAGCAGATCTTGCAGGAAGATCCACTGTGATGAATCCACTCTGATCCAACTTACTGCCGTTTATAGCTCCTCCACTAGAGCTGAGACGGAACATCCTAGTCTCTGCCTCTGAAAAGCTTTAATTGTGCTAGGATGATTTTCAGAGCATTGGAATTAGAACTGGAAAATGGGCCCTTTTTGTTTGAGAATGTGACTAAGAATGAAAACTAGGAAAAAGAAAGAAAAAAAAGGGGGGGAGTGGGTGGGGGAAGGCCCACATCTGTCTCCAAACTGAGGGGTGTTTAAATCTAATATCCCAGCCTCTGCTTATCAATGGTGTTTAAACGGCTCATTCAAGGAGAGAAAATATGTCTTTCTAGTAATGTATTAACCCTGCTAGCAAATGGTTTACAAAAGAGAAGTGGTCAGTCTTAAACTCGCCTCACTCAAGTAACAGGTCTCCATCGGTAGAGGCTCTTAAACAGTACATAATATCTCCTAGGTAACTATGGTACTACATAAGAGCTGGTTTATTAGTTATCTAATTAAATTTCAAAAACTTCACAGTAGTGACAGATTCTTCGTTATCTCCACTGCAGAGATTCAGATGGGATGCCAGAGGGAAAGGATGGGGCTGTTTGTCTCATTGCATGCCAAGATTTTGTGCTACTGGTTACACTCGTCAATCTCTATCTGAAGCAGTTAAGAACTATAAAGAATTCATTAAAAGGGTTGAGATTTATTAGAAGCACCTCAAGCTCATTAAGGATGCTGATGAAATGTGAAGCCCTTGAATCCACATGCCATCTAAAAAATGCTCAAATAGAGCCTATTAAGTTTTGGAAGAGAAAGGAAACATGTTTTTAAAGAGTGTTACCCCCTCAAAAAAAAAAAAAATCATCAATATAATACTTTTAAATTCTGTTATCAGTGCTAAAAATTATGATTTTCAGCTGTGTGCGTCCTTTTTCACTCCTCTCACCAGTAGCAAAATAACAGCAAGATTTAGGTGTTTTAGACAGAGAAAGAGGGGAGGAAGATAAGAAATGTTAGAATCTGGTTTAAACTGTGGGAAAAGCAATAAAAAGCAAAAGAGGGGATGAGAGGACTCAAATAGCAGCTGCTCTGGAAAAAACAACTTCAACAAACCCAACTTCCCCCTTGAGGTGAAATCCTGGAATTACTAGAAATAACAAAACCGGGTTTTTTTCCCCTTCCATCCTCTGCAGGAATTTCAATCATTCAAACGTTTTCAGTTACACTGAAAGCTCAGAGGCTTTTGGATTTTTATTTTCACTTTTTCTATTAAAAACAATGCAGGCACTTTCTGCAAAATTATTTTTTTATTGCTGAAAACAATTTATCTCTCAAAATGCTAGCTATAATTGCCTGTCTGATAGGAAAGAAAGGAGAAGAAGCGAGAGAAAAAAGGAAGGAAAGACTAAAAAAAATATGGGAAATGTGGAAAATTTTCACCTCATTTGAGCTGTAAATATGATGCAGAGGAGATGCCAGGCATAGACTTGCCTTTAGTCCATCTCCAAACCTGAGCAGACTCACCTCATCCCTCCTGCACACCAGCCACCTCAGCCAATAAAGGCAGATGAAACCTCTAACGGCTTTTCAAAGAGGAGGAAAGGGAAAAAAAAAAAAAAAAGCAGTTTTCTTCTAAAACAAGCATTGACTAATTTTAGCTAGTAAAAACCTCTAATCTGGCTTGGTGTGAGATGCTTTCTACTGGGTCTTATAAACGAAGGAGCTTTGCCTTAGATGGTTTTTCCTCTGTGTATAAAGACTCATATGCCAAAGGCACAGGGAGTTTCTGTGGCCAAACTAAATTAATTTTGTGCACAAGGCATCACCCCAGGGAGGGATTATAGCCCAGGTAGTAAGAGAAATTTTCTAATGAGTATGCATGTGAGAAAAGGCAGAGTCACTCCGCAGGATATTTGATTTGGGAGCCCCGTCACCCTGGGCTGGGGCACCAAGCCCGGGTGTGCAGTGTGGGCTGTGCGCCGGAAGACGGCACGTGCAGTCGCTGGAGATGCGAATGCAAATGCCCTATAACTTCTCTGAATACCAAATGTTTATGTTCTCTGTATATCTCAGGATGCAAATACGGTTGAGAAAATTAAACTTCACATCTAGATGGAGATTGAAATCTGATGTTCCCACAGATTTGGAAGTGTTCTCGTTCAGAGCATTCTAGAGATATATACCCAGGCCGTACTGAGATATACCGTAAGCTTATGCTGTAATAGAAATTTCAACAGAAACCTTACCAAACAGGTCAAGAGAACATGAGAATACATGATCTTCTTTCCTCAGCCCCCGCCTCCTTTAATCTTGAAATGAACACCTATTCCTCTAATTTTATGTAAATTCTGCTTTTTTTTTCTTATAAAGATTTCATAGTGAATAGCAAACACAACCAAAATACCCAAACCGGTGTCAACAGAACTACCTCACTGAACAACACCTAACATGTCGAGACCTAACTTAGGAGGTATTTATTCAGACCATCAGCAACACAGTGGAGTTTTTTGTGTGCTGCACACACAGAGGCTGCATCGTTGCTTGAGAGAAGGAGCATTGTGCGTATAACCTACAGAGCAAAAGCAGGGCTGACCCAATGAAGATCAGCATGAAATCAATCCCAGAAAACACCTGTAGAGAAAGATAAATTCATACTATGAAACAAAAGGTGTTCATGTCTAGATCTCCCACAGCAAGGCAAACACATGTCACTGCAATCACACGGCACCAGTGAGACAGCGCATATACAGAAACACGTGAAGAGACAGTGCCAAATAAAACCACAACAGGTTTTTGCAATGCTAGCAAATAAGACTTACCTGAGTTAGATAAGGCAGGAAAGCCCCACCTGGAACTTAAAACCCACCTGAGAAAGGATGGATTTGTACTGAGTGTTTTGATTGCTTTCAGGTGCAGAGATTTCCATCCTGCCCCTCTCCATGCTTTCAGAAGGACTCGGGTGACTTGCCCTGTTTTCCAGGCAGTACAGAGACTCTCCGGTGCCCCTCAGAAATGCTGCTTAAAGGGGAGACTGAGCAGGAGCCCACCAAACCCCAACACAGTCAGTGGTGTGAGTGACTTGAGAGCTGGTACACACCATCTGCTGTCCAACAGGTGTCAGAAACAGTACATGGCCCTACAGACACATAACACACAGGTGCAGATGTAGAGACAAGTCACCTTAAATCATGGTGCTGCTCAAAATTGGCCTGGCTCACAGGACCCAGCAGTCTGTAAAGTGTAGATACTAATAAATTGCTAACAGAAACTGTTCCTGGAGCAAGGATTTATGTAAAAGTTCACTGCAAAGATACAGCCCTTTCCAACCATCAAGCAGAAATTCAGTGACAAAAATCAGCCCAAAGAATGCTGACTTTCTAGTCCTGTGCTTAAGCTGCAGGAGAACCTTGAGTCCTCACACTGCAGGGAGGGTGGTCCAGATGTGTAGATGTTTATGCATTTTCTTAAGTCTTTTTCAGCATGTATGCCTGCCTTAGTTCATACTGGAAGAGGCTCTGGTTCCTCTCCCCATGTCTCCCTGCTAAAGAAGACCAGCAGCAGTACAGTAAAGACTAAACTGAGTTGTACTGGGGACCCACAAGCCTTCAAGCAACCAGGAAAACTGTTTGTGGTTTTGTGCCTTCAAGTAATATTAGCACCCAAACTTTTATACACTTCTCTAAAATGAAGGGGAACTTCTAACCTCTGTACTCACTTCTCTTTGAGGTTCAAGTAATTTATCCTCTAGGACCACCTGGAAAAAATTGCTTATGAGTTACAGCTGTACTTTACTCACAAAAATAGACACCTGACATCTGCCTTTGTCCTGCATTTGTTTAGCAATATTTGTAATCTAGGTGAAGACATTGTTATGCCAGCGTGGATTAGTTACACAATCACCTCTTGCGGTGGGTGTGGGAAGCTCATTACATCCCTACAAGAGAGAGCAAAAAGATAAAGAGTAGCTTTTTTAATACAGAAGACTCCCAAACAGTTATGAATCCAGCCAACTCTGGAGCCCACCAAGCAAGCAGGTGAAAATATATTAATGCAAACATTTACTGTAACAAGTCTCTTTTTCCCCCTCCAGACATTTCTGCTCATTCAAAATGTGCAGCTATAAATCAAATTAGATCAAATACAACTGTCTGAAAGGAAGCCACACAATAATCAGTTTTGAATTTTCCCACCCCTCTCCCATAAAAAGCCAGTACAGTATTACAGAAAGTTAATATGTGCATCTAACCCATTATATCTGGCTTGAAACTGTATAAAATGACATCTGATAGCAGCTTGTATGGACAAGCTCTTATTAAATGTAATTACTCAGCAAGGTCTATCCTAAATCAGTTAATGATCGACAACAGACACACAGAAATTTACAACTATTCCCTGACTTTGCATATTATGGGAATAGTTTTTAATATTAAAAAGTTCATATCATTCCTACTTACTCTTTGATTTACTACTCATGAAATGAATGTGAAATCTGATTACATTACTTGAGCGTGTTGTCAGATTGTCACTTTTCTCCTTTTTAATTGCCTCCTGTCTCTTTCATTATCCCTGAGAAGCCACATTTTCAGCCCAATATCCAGTTTTGCATGCCTAGTTTTCCCATTTGCACTGCTACAAAACTGGTTACTCTCCGGGTTTCCACCAACTGCGTGATCATGCTGGGGTAGCTGGGGTGCAATGTGAAGGCATGTGCTCACTGTAAGCATGTACACATGTTTTTATGTCCTGCTACAGTGAGACAAAATGCCAAATTAGAAAATTGTTAGGAGACATAAAGGGCAGCATTTCTGATCCTGTGCATGATTATCTATGCTATTACAGGTATTACCGGTATCTACTGCATTGACTATTTGGAGGAATTAATAATTCCTTGTATGTGGATTTCTCCCGTAGTGCCTGAGCTGTTCTAATTCAAGAGTATAAAAATCTGTCTCAGAGCTCTGTACAGCAAGTCAGTGGGTGGTTTTACATTCTCAGCAGACACTTAGGATTGCTCTTTCCAAACTGCAGTGCAGCCTTTCCCTACTCTGAGGAACATTGTGTGTGTTTTACTACGAGCTTGCTCCTGCAATGTCAGAATCTGTGCAGAGCTGAGCAGCAACAAGGACTGGAAGACCCAGTGAAGCACTTCACCTCATGGTCTCCTCCTCCCTTCCTCCTAACACCCTGAACCGAATCCCCAAACTACAGAGAAAGAATTCTCCCAATAACTGAGTTTGACTCTAACTTACCCAACACCATCTTAAGGTTCTTGAGACCTCCTTTACTTTACAAAATGCTGTAAGCTGTCTGGGAGTTAATGAAGGGGTTAATTAGTTAGGTAGTCCCCTTACACCCCCGCTGTATTCATTTGTTTTAGGTGAAGTTACACCTAGTTTTAAACTGCCACTGTAGGAGAGTCCCAACTTGTTTTGCTATCAGTTGGCTTTGATAATTTGCCAAGGAGCTAATCCTGCCTGACATGCAACTCACAGCAAGATACACCTCACCTGTGCTTTATCAAAGCACTTAACCTCCGCTTTAAAAGCGGTAAGTGTAAGTCTGCCAATGGCTGTTGCAGCCGCCTGGAAAACACATTTTGCAAACGATTCTGCATGCAGGGTTTTTTTTTTTTTTCCTTCAGGAGTTTTGTCTCTCACATTACAGTTTTTGCTGTGTTTATGGAGTCACCTTCTGTCCTAGAAATCTGCCGTGTTGCGATGCAGGCTCCCAGCAGCTGTGGGACTTGGAAGGGAATAGTTCACTGCTAACACAAACACATTTGCTGACAGTGTAATTACTCTCTTCCCCAGAATTTCGCCTTGTTTTCTTAAATCCAGGACACCTACAGTCACAATAGCAATATATCACTTGCCTGTAGCACAGCTTTCTTTCCCCTGTAAAGTGTTAATGAAGTTCCTGTCCTTGTTTCTGCAGTAATTGCAAAAGCATGTTGGATAATATACTAGCCACACTTTATTAAAACCTAACAATCTGATCCTGTGCTCCCTGCTAAGGAGAGAGCTAACTCTAATTTCATTTGGAGTTCATTTCAGCATGCTCAGATCACACACTTGGTTTTAATTCTTCCCGGGCCTGATCTGAAGACAATGTGCCCGGTTGCAGCATATTCAGCTGTTTCATATTTGACTGTGGCCATGTCCGCATGACTTTCTAACTCGAGGCCTGATCCTGGAAGGTGCTGAGGGTGCAGAGGGCTTGCTGCAAGCCTTTCGGTTCCCACTGATGTCTAAGGGGAACCCAAGGCAGCTCTGTGCCGCTCGGGATGGGTGTACCACACGTGGGTGGCTCCGGAGTGGGTCAGGGGGGTCCGCTCAGACCTGCTCTGAGGCCGCCTTGCAGAGTGCCTTGGGACATCGGGGACACCCGGAGCTTGCAAAGCCCTTGCCGCAGCCCACGGCGTGACTCAGCACGGCGGTCATTTGAAGGGGACAATGGAGGGGGTGGTGGCAGCTAATTATCCAACAATTATTTTTGTTGAATAATTCTTCCAAGGGACAAGTAGGGGGATGAGTCTCAAGCATCTGCCTTTTTCTTTTTCTTTTCTTCTTTTTTGATGATGTTAACATGTACGTCTTGCACAGACAGAGGGGAGATGAGGCGGTGAAATCCAAGAGCCACCTGGGCTTTGTGCTCCCATTGCAACTGCCATGGTCTGAGCATCAGGAGCAGATGTACATAGCACTGTTCATCCAGGGGCCTTGAATGAGGTCGGTGCAATCACCACCATGTTACCTGCAGGGAAACTGAGGCACACAATGCCCTCTCTGGTGTTACAGACCTGGAGGTGGCAGCTCCATAAGCAACTGTCCTTAAGACTGTGACTCTCCACCCAGAAAAACTACAAATCTAGTGTTCTCAGGATTGCTATTACCCATATAATTTCCTATCTGAGAAGTATAACTTCTTTATTCTCTCTGATATGTTTCTACCCATAAGCTCGCCACAAACTGAGTGTGGAAGTGTAAAGGGAATGTCTTGCTATTTATGAGAAGATACTCAGCAAAGCACATTGCTGTATTATTTTTAAGGTGGGATATTGCTAGAGATCACCAAGCCATCAAACTCTTAGGTGTTACGGCACAAAAAGGATCCTCTTGTTTGAAGTCTCCGTAGAAGACAGCATTAGTGCAGGTTAAAGATGTAAAGTGCAAAATGAAATAATGTGAACTTGGACAGGAGAAGAAAAAGTCCATAGAAAACACGCGAGGCAGAACCCCTTGGCCCCTCATCTTGAGGCGTCACCTCTACAAATAATGTACAGCATTTTCTTATGTCTTCTCTGATGACAACACTCTTTGATTTTTCTGAAGGAAATATCACTGAAAAATGTTTGGCTTTTTCTGCGTGTGATTAAACCATTAAAAGAATGGCCACAGTGTACAGAGTCACTCAAAAATGTCACGGCAGACGAGCACCCAAATACTTCTTTGGCAGAAAGTGATTAGCTCAGCTGGATTTCCTGGTTAAATATAAGGTTAGATAAATACTTGAATAAACTTCTTTCAGCAAGGACAGGATTAAGGAGAATGTCTTATTCTTGTGCTGACAAAGTTTTGCTGGTTGCAGACTGATTATATCTTTAAGACAATTATTTTCCTTTTTCAGTGATTCACAAGAGGAGAGATCCCCCCACTGTTTGTACTGCCCGAGTCACCAGGAAGGGCGATTCCGGCTGCCCCTTGAAACCATTAGGAGGTGGTGGGTCGGGAGCAGAAGGGCTCAGGTGCCCTCTGGTGCTGTTTTGGGGGGATGCCCACCTGGAGAGTGGTGAGAATCGCCGGCATCACTCCTGCCGGTTACCCCTGCGTACTGCTAGACCTTTTCTGCCTTTGCACTGCCTCCGGTCTCACTTCCCTGTTGCAGGGCTGACCCGCTGTGGAGCAGGGAGATAAATTTCCCACCAGTGGGGCTTCATATTGTCCAAGCCATGAGCAAACTCACCGTTAAAGTGACTTGCTGGTTGTATCTCCTCCCGAGGAAATGCTGTGGCCCACAGGCAATGCAAAAGGCTTTGGCTAGCATCTAATTTTAAATTAGGAGTCCTGCCATGGCTAAGAAAAAGGGAAAAGTTTTTTGCTCTTGCTTAGTGGAATGAGTAAGATTCACCCAACACTTGCATATTCCTGCACACCCACTGCAAATACGAACGTAAGAAGTACTTGTGTAAATACTTGTGCAGCAATTGCCTGGGGCCAGAGCTAACTGCGGCTTGAGAGGGAGGAGGTGTTGCTGTGTGCAGTGTAACTGGCAGGCAGGACTGAGTTCTGGGTCTGGGGGTTGTGCTTAGATGTAACAAGGTGAGTCTGCTACAATTGTAGTGGGGAGAGCCCAAAGGAAGCATTCCTCAGATGTGCTTGTAGTTCAGCTATATAACGGTGTAGAGAAGGTATAATGTAATTTAGCTTTTTGTTTATCTGGGAAACTTTGTGTGGTTGATGAGCATCCGCAAACGGGTAACACCATAAAAGAGCTCAGTGCTATTTATTGCTGTGCCTTAATTCCAACGGTCCCATCATTTATGCTGTGTAACACACATCAGCTGGCATTGAGGTCTGGGACATGAGACAGCTCCATGTTTCTACTTCTGTTCTTTTAATTAAAAGGTTAGGAACCTACAGTCTGACCTTCAAATGAAAGGTACCATGAAATGAGACTGCTGGTAAGGCTGCGGGTCAGTTTAGATTTGTTCACTGAAAATCCTAGACTGGCACGTTGCCCTGGTTTATAAGACCACAATTAGGAAATATTATAGCTTCAGCTAGTAAGGAGTTATTCAGTATTCAAGGCAAGGAAATGGCACAGAATGAATCCTAGAATCTGAGCGTGAAATAAAGCAAAAACACTTCCATGAAAACAGAAGGCGTGATAGTCTTCCACGTTGCATCTTTGGAAAAGATTAATTTGTTTGGCTACTATTGTGAAAGCTCAGATACAGCACATGGCTTCAGTGCCAACTTCTGAACTCAATGGAGCCACAAATGGGCTGGGTGGTGAATAACTTTGAAGAGCAAAACATCAAACCAGCCTCAACTTGAATCTGAGAAACATCCTAACCCAAACCCAAACAATGCTGCTGAGTGAATGATTCAGGGGATTGGTACGACCCTCCACAAGCCCAGTGGAATACCTCTTTCCATGCCAAAGCAGAATGACAAATAATAAACAAAGGAGACATATTTGTCTCTGGTTAAGCATAATTAAAATGACCCTCTTTGAAGCAGGTGTGCATTACTGTCCCTATTTCCTAAATGAAAGTCTTCACCAGGATATTTAAGTTTCTGGCACATGCTGTTATAAGTGACAACATTTATCCATGGCATTTACTGTGTGGGAGACTGACTCTATGGCCTCTGTTCTCATAGTTCCTCAGTCATTTATGCACTGACCGTGCGCTGCATGGCCTTTTCCTTGTGCATCAAAGTCAAGCCAGTTAGTGTGCATCGCTGAGCAGGCACCTGAGAGATGAAAATCTTCCAGAAGGCAGAATGCTTGAAAAGTCCCTGTTTCTATCTTCCATTCTGCTGTGTGAGTAAATCTGTAACAACTAGACACACAGACATGATTCTGTTGTTTCCATTTAAAATGAGCTGGGTCATCCCCTACCCTGACATCCCATCTAGAGTGCTTGTCTATATTTCCTTTACTTGGAAAGCAGGTTGCATGGATGTTCAGGTCAAGGTCTAGTACAGAGCAGGGATCCAGCCATCCACAGTGTCCCAGTTAGATCAGAGAGAACAGGAACTCACAGCCTGTGCCTGGCCTTGAATCATGGGGATCCAGAATTCTCCTGGCCTGCCTTGGGCTGCCTGATAGCCAGTGGTTGCTGTGCTGGAGATGTGTATCCAGCAGTGAGTTCAGAGAGTTCTTCTGCTTTTTGAGTCCCCAATTCTGGCCTGAATCCCTCTCAGCCTGACAACGTGGCAGGGAGCTCATGAAAGGCATGAAGCATCTTCCTTATGTAAAAGGATTCAGAGAGGTGAAGAACCTGGCAGTTGACTCCTTTGCTTTATCATCTCTATTCTCCCAAAGATTTTCTCTCACCTTTGGACAACCTTTCTTCCAACACAGAAAGCCTTCACAGAAACTAAAAATGGAATCCAGATCTGCTGAATTCTGAGCCCATGCAGTAGCCAACAGGCTGCAGTTGCCAGGTAAAGGTAAATGCTGGAAGAATGTTTACTTACATCTGGCACTACTGATATGGAACAACTTTTTTCATAAAATGCCTTGGGATGTTAGATTAAATGAAAAGTGTTGCAACAAAGCACAAAAAGCATTTGTAACAGTGCTAATAATAGCAGTACCTGGAGTCACTGCTCCCATAAATAGAGACCAGCATGGGATAACTCCATATATTCAAATGAGATCACCAGAATATTTTTGCCTTAAGCAAAAATGATATCATGAACATTTTGTCATTATAAATACTTGCACACATAAGCCATGGGCAAAAGCATTTAAGAAGGCGTGCAGATTTTCCCCACTGTCAGCTACCATACAGTGGATTACTGTGTCATGTGGAGGGAGGCAGAGAAAACACTTACCTCTTCCCTGTTTTCTTAACTGGAAAAGATCCAGTCTAGTCCTCCTGATTATTATCCTATTGTGAAGTTACCAAAGGTTATTAAATGGCTCACTTGGGAATCAAACTTGTACATTAGCCTTTTTTTTTTTATTTTAATCCTAGGTCAAAGGGAAGACTGCCCTGGCTAATCATGAGATTCAGGATTCAGACCCAGGAGATCACTACTTACATACTCGCTGTTCTTACTTTTTTCTCCAGCCCTTCTTCTCTTAACCTCTCTGGTCTGGCAGCTCCTTAGTGAAAGGAGCTGGTTATGGTGGGCACCTATACTGCTTTCGCTTGCAATGACGTAGTACACACTTTTGTGTGATCACTATATATTGTTCCCTGTGGCTCAATCACAAACCAAAACTGCAAGCTGCTGAGTGAGGACAGAGCCTCAGACAGGATTTGATCTAAAGGATGGACCTGGAAAGAGCAAAGATAAGTGAGATGCAAGAAGTTTTGGATGCACCTTTGGATCCCAAACTTGACTGACCACAGAAAAGAGAAAGGACTTGGCAACAAACAGCATGAAAGGGACTCAGATGATTTTGGGCATTGATAGATTAGTTTGTTCTCCCAGAGTCCCTAATTTCCAGATGAGCCATCCTGCCATCACACCACAGAGTTTCCTTGGGGCTACTAGTGCTGCAGGTAACATGCCCGCTGAGGAGACATTATCCTTACGGACATTCTAGCAGGGTTTTCACAGATCTAGTGATGGCACACTTGGTGGCCAAGTAATGGAAAGGGCTATTTTGGCCTCAAAATTTCTCTGAGTTCTGCACTACTTGATAGTATTGATATCATCAGGCCTTGATCTCTTCTTACTTTAAGGGAGACTGGCATAGTGCAATGGAGGAAAAAAAGAAATAAGATGTATTTGACCTGAGGCTGAAGTTCTTTTGTATTTAAAGGTCCAAATCCATGAGAATACGGTGGGGTTTCTGACTCCTCTACCGCCTTGCTTTTCCTCTCATATGCAGGTTTTCCTTTCCTCACTTCCACCTCTTCATCTTCCCATCCCTCTCACGTCCTTTCTCCTTTTCTTGGGCTTTTCTTTCCATTGCCTATCTCTCTCTATTGCACTTCCGCCCTCAACCCCACAATCCCCCAAACTCTCCAAGTCCTTAATCCTCTCCTAATCTGAGGCATACAATTATTAGCTGGAAATAATATTTTTGCTGCTCTGTGTTGGCACAGGGAAGCCTCCATCTCTGCCCTGCTGGAAGAGCAGCCACTAGCAGTACAATCACTTTGGAGAAGCGCCAGATTTATGGATTAGCTGCTGCGAACCAGAGGGAGGATGAAAGACTCTGGAAGTGGGGAAACAAGAAATCTACCTTTTCAGCCAGCCTCAAGGTTCCTTTTTGCTTTTTGAGATCTCACAGTTTCTCAGGCCAGAAACACTCAGTTTAATCCTCAGTCCAGCAACTGCCTCCCCACGCTGGGCAGGTAGTTAGAACAAGCAAGGCCGTTACCACCTCGGAGGACAGCCAAAAGAGGTTGCTTTGCTTCTTTCACATACTTTATCACTTGAAAGTTGTATGGTGGTGGGACTTAGAGATGGTTCAAGGGATCCCAGGTGGGAGGGGATGTGTGTGGGGCAATGACTGCTCCCAGCCAGGCACAGGTATTACAGAAGACCAGTATTCCTGCAGAAATGGCTTGAGATTAAACCACACCATCTGAAAGGCTCAGTGACGCTGCTCTTGGTGGCTAAGATCAAGTGTGGGAGAGACCAAGTCACTTAGTTCAAAACCACTTTCTGAGGAAGGGATGGATGGGGAACTCTCACAGGAACCAATATTTTGACTTGACTTAAACTGCATTTGCTTAAAACCAGAAACACAGTCTTTATGTTTGTATTCCCTTGTTAGAGTCTTCCGTACTGCTACATACTGATGCATTAACAAATTAACATGTTTTGATTCCACTGTGAAAGTCGAGATAATTATTACAGCTATGGTCCTGGGGCTGAAGAACTGTGGTTCTAAAATGCTTTTATAGACTACAAATTGAATGCTTTTCATACAGGTTATCTAATTTTAATTACAATTTCCCCCCTGGCAGTTCTTTCTTTGCTTTGAAGTTGCTGGAGTTTTGTCATCCTTGGGGAGTGAGCAGTTTCAGATTATCATCATGTCAGATTTTATGTCCATAGAAACACTTTTTCAACAGTTCTTTTACGTGATACAAACTTTCATCTGTGAGTTTTATTGGTCTGAAAAGTAAGACAAGTAACTTAAGTGATGTCCTACTTGTGATGTGAAAAAAAAACCAACCAAACTAATCTAAACATATGAGTTAGCCACTAAAATAAACAGCAATTACTGTCCCTACAGAGACAATTGCAGAATGTAAGAATATTACATTATTTCCAATGAACTATTTTTTTACAGTTGAGCATTTGCCCTTTTCAACGAATGTTTTATCTGCCTGAACCACGAACAGCTGGGAACAAGGGAAGAGGCCAGCAAAGGAGCACTGAAATGAGCAGATCCTCTCTTACAAGAAGGCCCAGTCAAGATATGGCATCTGCCCACCAATTTACACACCTGCTGAGGTCTGCGCTTTCCAAGCCCTGACAAGACACCCCTGAGCATTAGCATTAGTTTTGACCATTAGACTGGTGCTGGGCGCATTTCACATGACTAATAGCTTAATACTTAGCGTTCTGCTTTCATCAGGAGCAAATACGGTCCCTCCCTCTGCTGCATTAGATGCTTGCCGCCCATATACAACATGTAATCTCTTGCAATTTATTGCCAAGATGTTTGTTGATGTTTGTCAAGCCAAGGAAAAGAGGGATTTAGCACATAAGCGTCTCCTTAGGAAGGGCTGATTTCTTTGCGTTTTAAGCCTCAGGCACTATGTCCAAGGGACAAGATGTTAAATCCGACACATATCAACTACGTTCATGTCAGTGATTTTTCTTGTCAGAAATGTTACGGAAGAAGCCATTTGGGTTTGCACAGCCAGTGGCAGTGCTGCCATTACAAGGTACTGCCTCACAAGTTCGATGGGCTGCCAGCGTGTTTACTCCTGTAACGTTCTCACAACTGAAGCTGCAATAAACCAACCAGCAAATTAAAGATGCTTAAACCATTCTGAGTATGCAGACCTTTAGCCCGCATAGTTTGAAGGCACTAAGAGATACAAGAGCAAATAGCTAATAAAAACAAACAAACCAACACAAAGCTTGAGAGGTTTGCTAGTGAAGAAAATAATGTATATGGGGGAGTGGAAGACATACGCAAGTTTCTTCTCTCATCTTTGACATTCCTGAGCTAGCAAACAAGAAACAGCCCAAGTACAATCATGTGTTTATGAGAAAAAAAGTATTGTCGGATCATTGCTTACATGCAAATGTCATTACTACTGGAATACTTGTCTTCATGGGGATTTCTAATAACATAAGATTATATGAAAAATTCAAATTTTACTTCCTTTTTACTCCCCCCCAAGACCCTTTCTTCATATAAGAGATCTTGGATCCTGCTCACCAGAACTAAATCAGGCAATTTCAATTGAAGGGGATCAGAGGAATTAACCTGAGTTGGTTGAAATCTCTTTTAAATTTCCAGTCTTTTAAAATCACTTGAATTCAGGTTGCAGCTTCAACCACCTAAGTTTTTCAGACAGAAAAATTGTGCTTTTTACCCTCATAAACAGGATCTATGTATTCCTGAAATGCTGCTCCATCGCACCCATTGCTCCCAGCTCTGCCTCTGACAGCTGACAAGGAAACAATGCAGGAGTCACTGCGAAGGAGCCCTGGTTTCGGAGACCAGATGTGGCTGCAGAAGCAGCTCTTTGTTGTTACAAAAGTGTGTGGAGACTCACAGCCCCGGAACCAGCAGTTAAACTCACAGATTTTTAAAGGGAGTGGGAGAAAGAAGTTGGCTGACTGCAGTGACTCCAAGCACATGGACACAGCTTCAGATATCGGTCAGAGAGTGCTGCTGGTCAAGCAACTGCAAGAAACAACCAACTCTGAGAGGTAACGAAATGCTGAGCGGGCTGCTCACTGCCTGCTCCGAGGCACTGCTGGCTTCAAGAGGTGGCTGGCGGCAGGGAACTCCCCATGTGATCTGTGCTTCGGATTTTATTACCCCAGCTACTAGGCAGCATTTAGCAACATGGATTTTGCATTACTGACACATCAGGTCAGCAGATTCCCATTGTTTTGCTCCCTTGCTAAAAGGTTGTGAGCACACCGAGCATGCCACAAGTGCCCGTAGTCACCCCGGCACATGGTGCACAGCCTCCTGGCTCCATCCTTTGCCATGACAACCTCTGCGCTGATGGTTTGTTGCCTGCAGCAAATGGTTGGGATGGTGGATCCCCAGCCAGCTCCCCATGCAGCAAGGGAACCACCAAAACATTGGCCACATACAGATTCCTTTACTATGTCTGCTCAGCGTCAAGCCAGCCACTGGTATCTGAGAAAATAAAAACTAGGGGTTTCCTTCTAGTTCCCCATGAAGTACCCCTGCAATCAAGCTACCCAGCACTGCGTGCCTCTCTGGCACTTGGATGGGCCAAAGGGGTCTCAAATTAACAAGATCTCTCATCAACAAAAAAGTTTTTTTTTAAAAAAAAAACAAAAACAAAGAGGAAGGTGGCCTTTTTTGGTCCTTCTTATCTTGATACTGCTTTAAGTAACTGCTGAAATCAAAAGAGCTGTTCTGGATTTATTCCTGTAGCTCAATTGACAATTGGCTTGTGATTTTTAATGGTAAAGGAGGTCATGTGGAAGACTTAGTCTTCATGGCCACCAATGATTCAGTGGATTCCTAATTATTTTCAGAAGGGCAAAGAATGGGTCTTGGGGCTGCAAGCAGAGCCACTAGAAGAGCAGGTTCAGTTACTTTGGACTAGATCAGCCTAAAAAGGTGTCAAATCTGTGAGAATCTGAGGTGGCCAACATGCCTCAATTCTTTCAGATAAGTGTTACTTCCTTTTCACCAATGGGTTTGAGCATTGTAAGAACTAGTTTCCCCTCTAAAATGTGTCTGGGAGAAGGTCTGACAGTGCCTGATGTGCACTTCCAAAGGGAGATCAGCGTCTTCAAACATCAAAGTAGAGCTCACTGTTAAACTATGCAAGGATATCAAACTTTTCATGAAAAGGATTTAAATTATATAGGTTTTTTGCAGGTTTGACCACACTGTCCTCCTTCTAACCCTTTCCTCTGAGCAGGCTATTCCAACCAGTCAGAAATCCATCTCATTTTGAGCTGCAGGCAGCTCAGAAAACTGTTGTTTTTCTGTGTCCCTCCCGGGGCAGATCTGCAGCCCTGTGGGAACACTCCTGGTCCTGCAGCCTACAAAAGGAGGACTGAGACAGACCCCCAGCCCTCCATCGACAGCCTTCTGGAGCTAGTCCCATCATCTCGCTGCTCCCTGAAGTAGGGACATGATGGTTTTCTAAGGAACATCCTCAGATCTCAGCATATGCTTCCTCACAGAGGCCCCCAGCATATATACTGGTACTAGACGTTCTTCATTATGAACCCAAATTAACTGTACACATGGCATGACCCACAGCTACGTCAACATCATAGAGCACTAAAAACCCTTCTGACTATCCTTCAGTATCTGCCTGGAGACAGACATTCCCCACTTTCTGTCCATTGCACACACTGCCACTGAAGTAGGGGGGGGGGGCAGAGAATCCTGTAAACTCAGTCTTCACTGCATTTGTTCATTAAAATATGGTCAGCCTACATGAGAGTTTTATTTGGAACGAAAGGACTGACAGAGAATTAGTCACAGCCTGGGAGGCAGGAGAGGGCATTGTTTTATGGAGACAAGAAAGGCTTTGGAAAGCAGATGATTCTAATTTACCTTCTTGACTTTATACAGCCACTTTCAAACAGATTTCTCTTCATGTGGACTGCAATGTTTATAACTGTAAGGAGGAAGAAGGTTCACTTTTAACCCCCAGAAAAGAACAAGGATAAGAAATAAATCCTATAGAATTCTGCTTCTTCCTTTATTAGCAAAGGTTTCAGCTCAGGTGACCATCTCCAGGAAACACCGACTAATATTAAAAACACACTGTGAAGCCATGAGTGGGGTGCTCTTACACTTAGTGTGAAATGAAAAAATATCTGTTTCAAATTTGAAATTAAATTCTTCTTATTTAGGTATTTAATTGAACTATACTATTAAAAATACTCAATTTTAAACATTTGTGCATGAATATATTTCAACTTACTTCAGTTTTATAGGTTTATATTCTGTCCTCAAATGCACAATTTGTGGGGAGGGAGATGGATTTTTTCAGGCTATTTGGGGTGGGATGCTTTTTTAACATATCTCAGACAGGCTTCAGGGTAGGGAAATCAGTTTTTCACCAGCTCTAGTTTAAAGAGACATCTTCAAGATTGAATTTATATCTTAAAACTGAACTCTGAAAGAGACAGTGGGAAAGAAAAAAATCACCTAATTTTCTTTTTCATTTATTGAAATTGTAATAGGAAACATTTCTGTATTTGCATATGTATGTATTTATTTAACGTACATTTTCCTTAATTTCTTTTATTAGACTTTTTGATCCTGTCTGGCTTGAAAGACAATGGTAACTGAGAAACTCACTGAACGGTGACCTCTCATGATCTCAGATCTTAAAAGAGGAAAGCTGAGCAAGCAGAAGGAAAGGTGTTTTACTCTGGGTTTTCAAAGCTTTGTTTTGGCAGCCTCCAATATAGCTCAGATGCCTGAAGAAACGTTTGAATAAGAGAGATATTTGCTAAAATGCAATGGTTACAATTTGAGTTATTCTTTGCCTACAAAACCATTTTATGCAGATGTGTAACACCTTCCCAGAGATAAATCCCACACCTTTCATTTTCATAAGTTTAAAAATAAATTAAGTAAATCTTTCTACTTTAAAAACTCACAGAAGGAAGAAAAGGCAAAAAACAAATTGCAAGGCATGTTCCCCTTAATACACATGTAAACAGATTTCTCTCTCCCCCACAAAAAATACATCCCTCTTGCAAAGAAATATTTGGATTGGCTCCATTCTTCACCCATTTCCAATCACAAAAGCCACCACTCCTCCCAATAGCGATCAAAGACATGAACACAGAAACTATAACAATTGCTACCATGGAGAAACAATTTAATGAAAACATGTGAATATATTTTTAGAGTCTCTTAATACAACTTCTCAACTGGAAATGAGGGAAAACAGCATCTCATGACCATGGGTTCGATCAAGCCCACTAAAAAACGATCTACAGAGCATAATTTGAGAAGCATTGTGTCATACTTTAATCCACTAGTAACCAGCTAACCAAATGTAACAAATTAAGGCAAGTCAATTTAAAAGGGCAAAAATATCACTACTTGTTAGTGTACTACTGATAGACTACTCAGTGATGAGCTAAATAAGCACATACACAATCACTTTAGTTTCCAGTAATGTCATTCAAATTAGATTTTTCAAGGGATGTTCTAAACCAGTGCTGAAATATTGGCTTGTGCTTCTTCTTTTGAAATGACTGAAGAAACAGATAAATGTAATTCACAATATTTTTCTAAAACTTTAGGGAAAAGACTAGGCAACACCCCCCCCCTTTTTTTTTCTCCATTTGGAAATTAAGAGCAATTACACATTTCACTGAGTGTTTGTCTTTATACCTGTGACCCACCTCAGTTATGTTTGAACCCTTCTTAATCAAATCTGACAGAAGGTCAGATAAACAGTAATTTAAATTCCTTCAGGTTTTGTGAAAACAGTTGGGTAGGTATGAGAGAGAGGTCCCTGAGAATGCCTGAACCTAGCAACAGGAAAAGCTTCATAGAATCGTAGAATGGTTTGGGTTGGAAGGGACCTTAAAGATCAGATCATCTAGTTCCAACCCTCCTGCCATGGGCAGGGACACCAGACTTCATCTGGAGCTTCCCCTTTTCAGATACAAAATCCGATCAATCATGAAATATGAACCCAGAGGAAAAAATCTTTGTTAATTCTGGTGCTCATGCAACATCCTGTCTTTTTCTTCAGTCTTCTCCCAGTCCCAGCAGCTGATATTTCTGCCTTGGCTACAGAGCTAATTACCCAGCCACAGTGCCTTCGTTAGTTGCTTGCAGGAGACACAGCCACGGAAGGCCAGAAAGGAGAACTGCTCTGTGGCCCTTGCTGGCCAGGAACAGTCCAGCTTTAGGGGGTTATGATAAGGGTCCTCAAAAATGCACCTTAAAACAGTAAAAAAGCAGAAACTGGAAATTATGAACTCAATGCAAAAGACAGCAGTGTCAGTATTAACTACGTCAGGTTTATTCCTGCCATGAGCTACCAACTGGCCAAATCCCATGGTGGTTCTCACGAATGATCTCACTGGGCTCACACAGTTATAAACTCAGCAATTAAATTTGGTCTGGGAATTATTGAAACTGGTGTAATTGCAACTCTGTGGTGTGATCCTGAACCCAAGCATTTCATACACACATTCTTCCCCAAAGAAAACATTGCTGGAATTTTTATACTACCTCACTTCAGCTATTAAAAAAATCAAAAAGCCCTTCATTTAAAAGGATTTAGAATATGTATATATATCATTGTAGGCTGCTTTTTGACCAATATTTAACAAGTAGTTGCTTGCCCTTTCCATACTGTATGCACTTGATGACCTCTGATCTGCACATGTCGAGGAAGGCCCTTCTGACATCAAAACATTACTCAAGAAAATTCCTTTCAACAGCAGGTACTTTACTGACCTAGATTAAGTTGCTTGAGACGTCAAAGCCCTGAAAAAAAAAGACGCTAAAATTGGCCTAAATGACTTCAGGCATAAAATCTGACCAAAAGAATTATGTCAGATGCTATAAACAGAGAGGGAAGCATGTAGGAAATATGAGGGATCAAAGGCAAAATCAAGTTAGTGTGATTTTTTGTTTTCTCCCAACTAAAATAGATGCTCCTACATGTTCTGATGTGGAAGGAAGCAACGGCTGTTGGCTGCTACACAGCTGACTGCAGACTGTTTTTGAGAATGTTTTAAAAAGGAAAAACAAAAATGTGTTGACTGGAACACTCCATGTGATTTTGGGCTTTATTTAAACTCCTGAGTCTCTCAATAACAAGAGTTACAAATTTACTCAGGCTTTTCAGGGCTTTGGGAAGCAAGGCTTGCCCAGCTCTCCTTGTGGAGAGGCACATGAGCAAGTCGCAGCGAGGTGCCAGGGAAGGGGCTGAGCCACCCCAGAACCCAGCTCACGTGCTGCCACAGCGGGGTCAGCGCTACGCTTCCAAAATTCCCACCGGTGCACCTCTTGTCACGGGTAGGATGGGCAGAAGGGTCAGTAAAGGACAAGTAGCTCTCAAAAGAAAAACGGGTCCAGTGTCTTGTACTTCCAGTCGTCGAGTTTTTACTTAAATCCTATGTTCACAGCTGTACAGTTTTTAAGGAAAATCTTCCTTACTGAAATGCAGGCTGATTTTTTACATTAAAAACCTACATCCATTCAGGCACCAAAATAAATAGCCTGACTTTTATAGGCATTGAACAGCTGAAATACATTAGCCTCTTCAAAGCAAACTGGAAACACTCTCTGCCGGTTCACAAAAGCCCGTACTTCAGTGGGCAGGTGTCGAATCCAATCCCTTCACTTACACAGGGAGGGACTTTCCTGTCCCGCAGATTCGCATCGAAGCGCTTGAGAAAGGTCACATTTGCTCCATCCTCACGTGGTCGGAGGGCTGTAGCAGTGCGGACAGAGCTGGGGCCC